>CM023606.1:20205973-21405973 GCA_013358685.1 Antennarius maculatus
GTGACCTAACACGCCTAGCAATCCGTGACCTGCATGACTTAGACGCTCTGCATGGCCGACATAGCTGCTGTGTCTCAAACTATCCGTGTTAACTGCTCACCAAGATCTCCAGGAGTGACGTAAGAGACCCGATCTCTCAGACTCTCCTCATCAGAAATCTCCAGTGGGGTGCTTCGTCCTCCGTGCTCCTCATCATCGGAGCTGCGTTGTGACATGTGGGTTGGAAACACGGGCCGAGGGAAGAAGGGAACCTATGCACCCCGAGAGGAGAGTCAGAGTTGAGTCAAGCTTTGAATGACTGGCTTGGAACTGTTTTTGGTGTTCACTTTTAAAAAATGGGTTCCGCAACTGGAACAGTTTCAGAGACTGTGTGTTGCTACTGTAATGCCGTAACTAACGTTAGCCACATATTCTGCACTATATGACCTCCTATAAGCTAAAGTGTAAGGGAACACCTCTCTCTGCATGAGCTGTGATGTGTGGACGCTTGCACGGCTGCATGCTTGGCTGAGCATCACTTTACATCCTCTGCAAAAAACAGTCAGTGGTTTAAACCTAGGTGATTTTCCACATTGTAAGAACCATGTTATGTTGTAATAAATGGAAGCATTAACAACCCAAACCAACTGAAAATGAGTGAATTGCCACCTATGATCTAAACCTACATCAATTGCTAATTTCAGTTCCTTAAAGATACTAGCTCACACAGGGAAATGTTAAATTCTCCTTTGGATTTTAAATATTGAACACATGCTTACATTTTTATTTGGATCCACTCTATTATCATAATTAAATGCATCTTTCTTTCTTAATCATACAATATATACTTGAGAGCATGAGCCAGAAGTGGAAGGGACTTACTAGGACATGCTCTGTTTTGATGTAGACCTGTCCTCGCAGTCGGTCACATCAGGCTTAGCTGAGCCTTTGGATCATTTAAAATGCTCATAAGGTTCTTTTTTAAGTAATAACAAAATAGAAGATAAACCATGGAACAAGTAAAGTTTTTGTTTTAGCTCAGAGTCATTTCCTGATTTTTTTTTTTCTGTCACATGACCATAAAAGTCCCTCCTGAATGACCTCAATAATTGGAAAAAAAGACTCTGAATTATGCATGAAGATGTTGGCTGTGGGCTAAAAGGATATTTTGGGATGTCGAAGCATTACGGAAGACTCAACTAAGATCCCTCCATCAACAATGGTTATATATAACAGCATATATACGAAGTTGTTTGTAGGCTGCAAGTATATTCACCCATCTGTTGGGTGGATGAATTACTCACCGGTTGCTGTAACACATGGGGATGTGCACCCAGGTTCGGATCAAGCAGGCTTTCTGCATCGTACCGTATGAGCCCGGATGGGTGGATGGTTTGAACACTTTGCAGCTCTGTGAAGTTGCTTTCCTGCAGAGTTTCAAACTCTACAGGGTGCACATGAGGGGGAGGGTGGTAGTCCCAGTGTTCTGAATGGAGACGGTGGGAAACATTAATATCACGCCAGTGAGGTTAGCTAACATCTATGAAAAGTTCTAAATCTACAACGTCAAACACAAATGTACTAAACCACTGGTGCAGAACCAATTTATGTGTTTAATATCTTCATCTTTTTTTTTCCAACATGATATGAACATACATTTTTTCTTTTTAATTCAAATCCAACTGAAGATCTCTCTTTGGGCAGTTAAGGGCTTTTTCCTATTTAGTCTGTTTCTGGCCAATATTCAAAACAGTTGATTACAAGAGAAAGTAAAACACCTCTCTCATATCAACGAACCCCCATGGGGCGAAAGTCATTCTATGTCTGTATTTGTTACACCTGAAAGAAATGGCATCTGTTTCCTGTGTTCCATTCGCTGGTGGGTTCCAGCTGCACTCACTGGAGGCTTTTTATGTAGCCTCCGACACAGCAGAAAAGTTACCACATCAATGAAGAATGAGACGAGAAGTCGTACAGAGCAGTTTTTTTTATTTATGTGGAAATTTAGTATGAAATAAGTTTGTCACGCCTCATGTCAATAACGTTTGGGCTTTTTAAAAATCAATTTTAAAATGGCTTAAATTGTCATTCATAATTTATTTTCAAGTGACAACTTTATTTTGCTGTTTTAAAGAGATAAATAACTGTTTTCAAGTCAAACTCACCTGTATGGATATCGGTTTCAAGAACGTATGGATTGTAATATTCTGAAATTTGATGCCTGTAGATCTCAGGATCGTAAATTTCTTCGGAGTGCTGCAAAAGCAAATAAAAACAGCCTCAGGCACAACATAATTTAAAAAAACAGTACAGCAGTATTTTTATACATTTATTGTTTTTTCAATCTGTCTTTTTTAAATTACATTGCCTATAAATTAATTCAATTTCATAACCTATTATACGTCACTGATGTTTAAATTATGGTAATGACTTTTTTTTGCTGCTACTACTCTGAAACTCTGAAGAAGTCTTGAGTTTCATTCTGATGTTTTCAGCAGTAAATCTCGTCCCTCAAATTGAACTCACATTAAGTCATCCAGTTTGATAAAACAGGAGTCTTCTTTCCTCTTGAATGTCAATGTCTCTTTCTCTTTTTTTTTTTTAAGATAGCATCTCATTCGCCAAATTACAGTTTAAATAATTAGAAAATTCATGATACTTACAGGTGGGATGAGATAGCTCTCCATTCTGTATGGATGCAACATGGAGATCTCTTCAACTAACCGACTCAGATGCTTTGCTGGCAAAACCCTTTCAAAACTTTTGCGGCACCATTGCTCAACCTTTCAAAATTTCCTCTCGCTCAACGAAAAACCAAAAATAAAAAAAGGAAAAAAAGGTCTCCTAACTAAACTCCACTAAACTCCACACAGTTATGGAGCGAGCTACTTTCTGATGCTTCCAGCTGTGTGGCATAAATGAGATAAACGAGGCCCGGCTTTTAATGTAAAATGAAGAAGGAACTTATGTCTTGTGAGACAATTTCTGTGGGTGGAAGCGATGGAGTGTGTCTGTTAAAGGTTCCTTGTCATTGATGATTTGTCAGGGGAGACCATGAGACATTTATCAGGGTTTATATACTGTCCCCTCCTGTAAGCAACCAATCATCATGAAGACTTTTCCTCACTGTCAACCCATCACGAATATCGTGATAAACACAGTGGCATAAGAACTTTTTGGTTAACTTTATTCACATCATGTGCTCTAAAATAGTCATAATTCAAATCATGGTAAAGCAGCAGTTGATGAAAAATGCAATTATTATATTATTATATTGTACTAGGAGCTGATAATTATATAAACAGTTAATTAACATGTTATAAATTTTTTAACATTCACAATTATGTGTTAATGCATTTATAAAACATGTGAGTAACAAAATATTGAGACATAAACTAAATTATCAGGTCCACATCAAACTTGAGCTGTTGAGTTTACAATTTATATGATACTCGGAATTCTAAATTAGAAAAAGGCGTGAAGCATTAAAAATGAATGTATAAAGCTATAAGAGTTATGAAGATATATTAGAGATACACAAGTGCAACTGTAAGAGTCAAGCAAACAGCCAAGAGGTTTCTGAGGAGAAGCAACAGCAACACACACACACACACGCGCGCACGCACGCACGCACGCACACACACATACACACACACACCACCGCAACACAGACACACAAACACATACAGCTGGATGATAAGATGAAGGTACAGTATCTGTGTTGTAACCACACTGAGATGAGATTGTAATTATCAAACAGCAGAGGTGCTGTGATTATTCATGGTGGTGGTGAGTGGGGGGGGGGTTGTTGGGGTGGGGGTGGGGTCCTCCTGCTGTATTTTCATTCAGCTACCAAATGTTGCATACTCCCAGATTCTGAGGAAACTGTTGAGCGGCACAGTAAGAGTGTTGCTCGGGAGTGGATGTGTTGAGTCGGCGCTGCTTGTTCAAGAGGAAGACTGCAAGCGGGTGATAAAGCAACACCCCTAAAAATATGATACTGTGAGATCCAGGTGAGTTTACGTTTAACCACCAAGGCCAGTGAGTTCATCATGACCACAGAGGTCAGAGTTGAACACACTAATCACATGGGAATGCAGTTTCTTCAGCCTCCATCTACCACACATGGAGCCTCGACGGAGCACCAGCATCACAACACCCTGCTGCCGTTGATAAGTGATGGCTAACTGATCTTTGCAAACTGTATGTGGAGCTGTTGAAACCACACAGACTGTGGCCGACCCCAACCAGCCCCCGTCTTCATCACAGCTGGCTGAGCAAAACTGATGATATTTACAGCAGTATTTTCCGAGAGTATTAATACACATTGCACACATGCAGCGAGCCCGGAACTATTTCCATCAGAGCTATTTACAGTGATGCCAGGAGTGATTCTTTTTTTTTTTTTTAGCTTTATGTTTGTTCTCTTTGAGTATAAATCAACTGATCAGCGATAAGGTTCTGCAGATAAATCAATGAGTGCAGATATTGATTTAAGTTAATTTAGATCATTGACAAATTCATATTAATATTAAGGAGGAATATCCAAGAGCTAATCTTAATTTTATTTCCATGCAACATACTTTAAATCATATTTACTTGTTAATATTTTTGCATTCATGATATGAATTGTTAGCAACCAGTGATTGAAGCAGTGACTTCGCAAATGAACAACTAATCATTTCGTTTCTTTATGACAACTTTTTACATTTCACTCATTACAATGAACCTGCTCCTCTAGATTTGTGTTCATTGTGTGTACATGACGCATTGACAGTGTAACAGCCACAAAATTCTGTGTGCAGATTTTTTAGAATTCTTGTGATTTTTTGGGGGGTGTTTCTCCTTTAGTGTTTGTAATCTGATGCACATGACAAAATAAAAATTAAAAAAGTAACTGATAACCAACACCTCAGGGAAAACAGGATCGATCCACCTCTGTCCCATGCAGGTAATGAGGAAAAATAAGGCAAAAAACCCAAAACATTATTTGAAACTTAAATTATTATAAAACATATTTTTATGCATCTGGGATGGTTTTCTGCTTTTTTTCTTTTGGTAGCTTTTATGGTTGAAATCTGGTTTGAAATCTGGTTGCATGTGAAACAATGTTCTGGTTTTCCTTGTGGAGAAATAAGTTCTCTGCAGTCCACAGACACATGCAACCAAAAGAGGAACCGAGGATTCATCTTTCAGATTCAGTTCCTTGAAGTTTGTCTTTAAATTAATCCATTTATGTGTCATATGATGAGGATGATCCAGAACTATGTATGAGGTTGGTTGCTTTGTTGGTGGATATTTCTTCTGAATTGTGTTTGACAGATGACATTGTGGCTTATTTGTCTGTATTTCTGTCAGTATAAGAAGTTCCTGTGTGAACTTTTCCCCTACAATATGCAAGTTGTCAAACCAAAATGTCCTTCATCGAGACTCTGTCCAGGAAAGAGAAGCCAAAGCTGAAAAACAGACATGAGGAGAGAAACTTAATTCCAACTCTGACATCATAACTAATAACAATTATATCAGAAACTATTGTGACCAAAAGAAGGAACATCACTTTAATTTTATTACATCAAACTATTTTCTTCAAAGCTGCTGTGTTATTTCTTGCTACAAAATGTTTGTCCTAACATCATCATAAGATTGTAAACACTACTAAATCACATGCCCTGCATTATTTTTCCAGTGTTTGTGTTTGTCATATGATGATGATTTAGAATGACTACGGTGCTGTTATTGTTTAACCAACAAGGACACACTTAGTGTTTAATGAACTTCATCCAGGACACCTGTATGGGATCCAGTACAACTGCTAAGCATGAACGGTTTCTTTATGAAGACAACCAGAATGGATTAATCAGTCAATCAGTCAATAGAGCACAGACCCCCCAGCAACACTCAGAAACCCCCTTTAATTCAGTCAAGGCTCATTCAAACCAAAACCAAAGGGCAGACACTCCATTTTAAAGTATATTTAAATCAGGTGGGAGTAGATTTTTACATGAATCCATGATAGATTCCAACCCCGGAAATATCCCTGAATTTGTACATTAAGTTTCTGTCCCAAAACTCATCCCCACAAAAAGTTTACTGGAAATCCATTCTGTAGTTTTTACATAAATCAAACAACTAACCAACTAACTAACCAACCAGTCCACTAACCAACCAATTCACCAATAACCAACCAGTCAGCCAATCAGTCAGTGAGCCAACTGAGCAATTAACCATCTGACATGGAGTAAAAACCAAAACACCTTGGTGGAGGTCAAAATGGGAATTGGACAGATCCAGCCAGTGAAGTTAAATTTGGAATTAAATATATTAAATATGAGATACTTATGTACACTATGATGATTTTTCTCATAATTCAGGTATGACCTACTATCACCAGTATTATTACACAGAAACAGCATTTCACATATGATCAACAAAACACGGAAATGAAGAATCCGTTAACTGCAAAGAAACTACATGACATATTCAAATTAAAATGGATGGGAGGCTGAGACGTGTCGGACACATGTACTGACTTACAGTTGTAATACAACTATGGCAGATTCTAAAGTGTTGAATCTAGTTTTAACTTATATAAACAGCAACATCTACAGTTTCTTAATGTTAGTCAACATTAGTCAGTGTTGAAATAATGAAAGTAATCATCAGCTAAAGGTTCTACGTGACACAGCTGCATAATTTTGGAATAACTAATATTTCATAGCATGACATTTATTAGTCAGATTTGTTTTTTGTGATATTGCAATAATATCCCCACTATTGCAATATCACAAAAAATATTTTGAAGAATACTTTTTTTCTTGCTAAGATTTGATATGTTATGATCAATATCACTCTCATTTTTGATAAATATGAGGCTATTGCTGAAATTATTACCACCGCCTGTCTCTGTCAAAAGGTCATTTCTTAGAACATTTGATGTCTTAATGACCTTTCAAGGAACACATATGAACATTTTCCTTCTGTGAAAAATCAGGTCCAGCTCCTTCCTCTACAGCTTCACTCTTTGTGCTAAGATAATCTAACTAACGAATTACAGTAACACACCGTTATACATTTTAGGGTATGTAATCAATGACCGAGTATTTGCTTTCTGTTGTGTCCCACCACAGGATGTAACCGAACACTCCAGAGTTTTACGCTAAATGTCGTTACAAGATACATACAGTATGTGTGATGGTTAGACTTCACACGGGTTCACAAGCAGTTAGATTGACATCTCTTAATATGCGGTGACATAGTTTGCTCCACGGAATCTTTGGGCCTGTTGTGTAGAGGTGTCAGTTTTCTCATTGCTATATTTACAGTATATGCACTTATTTTTATAGGGTACTAATATCCTGAAGAAAGTACAGTTTTCTATAGTGGTATTGCTGGTGTATGTTGATATATATGACATATGTCTAATTTTCACTGATTATTCTCATCAACATTTAACAACCAGAAGTCTTTGTAATTTCCCAACATATCAGACGTTTATGGTGTGTATATTTTTTGCTGACATTCAGAGTTTTGGGCTGTGATCTCCCTGCATTTACTCTGAGGACATGCTGCACTGGCTCACAAGACTGTACCCACACTGCCTCACAGAGGGGGGAATGACATGCATGACCACTGACTGTGGAAAACAGGATACAGGGTACGTCGCAACAGGAAGTCTTGCACTGCAGAGCATCAGTTTGACCAGAATGACTGCAGGTTGATGTCCACACTCTGTAACTTCTGTGGCGGTACTCAGATTTCGTAATCATCTCTGCTCAACAATTCTTCTGAGATAGTTGAGTAATTCAGTTGAATTTTTTAAAAAAGATCCAAAAAAAGAAAGAAAGAAAAAACAAAAGCTGTGCTATTCTTTATGTTGTAAATAATAATTTACCAATACCAGGAAATCGTAACACGATTGACGCCAAAAAAAAATTACTCTTCGTAGAAATAAAAACTGGAATAGCTAAAATAAGGTGTATACATTTTTTGTAGCTTTTCACAGAATGAAACATTACGTTTAAGATCTTATTCTCGTCAAGCATTGAAAACATTAGTAACTCAATTTTGATGACTAAATTAGTGTTAATATAAATATTTGAACACATGAAGCCATCTGACTACAACAAAAATAATTTCTGTAATCAAATGTAACCCCAAAGGAAAAGAAACAAATTGTCCTGAAATGAGACAACATTCATAAATATTTGAGGTGAAATGCATCTAACACATCAATCCGATAATAAACTCAATGATGTATACCTGCCATGCATAAATGATACAAAAGAGCTCGCAATGGAACGCTCATGTGAGGAAAGGAAGGGTACGCCCCCAGCGGACCACAGGCCTTCTTACCGTTGCTGTCAGTAAAACATACATCCAACAAACATCCATCAGGGAGCTGTAGAGGTGTCCACAGGGGAGTTTGTGAACCACTGGAAGCAAATTGTCAAAGGTGCTTGAAAATGCAGGGTTTCTATATATCTCTGAATTAACAGGGGAACTAAAAACTTCCTTAATTCTACCAATTTAGGTTGGTAACATAAGGCTTCTCCTTCTTCTTGTTCTTCTTCTTGTTCTCCTTCTTCTTCTTCCTTATTAAAACAAGAAGGTGACAAACTCTTCCTATCAAATGAGATTTTGTGCATTCTGTGTGAACTCCTGACACCGATGAGTAAAGTTCCTTCAATTAAAAAACCTCGAGTCTAAATCATGTGGCCTTTATATATTTAATTTATATTTTTAAATTCACTTAAACATACCGCTAAAAAATTAGAATTGTACAATTTGTGAGAAAACAAGTTTTTCATCCATCCTTCAATTTCCTATAACATTTACCATTTGCAGGGGGTTTTGGGTGTGGGTAGGATAGATCTTACCCCGGGAGACATTATGTGTGGGGTTGGATACAACCTCAACAGGTTGCCAGTTGATCCTAGGACTGACACACAGAGACAAACACCCTCACATACACACCTATGACAAACTCAGTCAACAATTCACCTATGCAGAATGTTTATTGGCCACGGGAGGAGCTCATAAAATACAAGTCCACACATGAATCTGTTAATAAAGGCAGTGAAATCATCCCGCTCCAGTTCACTATTCAAGTCCCATGTTTTCCATGGTCTATTTTTACCTAATACCAGTACTGATATTAACTTTTGGTTTTGTGTTTTTTTACATTCCGCTTCAAAGCAGTGATGTATTGCATTTGTCAGTGTTCATGTGTTCGTTCGTTAGTATGTCCACCAAATATCTTTGCAACCATTGCAGGAAGATGAAACAAAAAGCACATTACTCGCACGGCAAAGGGGATGAAAATGAGATGATGACCTTGACCTTGAGAAAACTAGGTGAAGGTCAAATTTCAACTTTTTTACACTCTGGAACTGAATAAGATAGAAAGACGAGGGAGAAGGTCAGTGTGAGTAAGACCATAGATAAAAGCTGGTGCTTTGATCAATGACAGTAGGTCAGAGCACTAGCTTTGATCTTTGACCTATTCAAGTAGGTTAGGGTAAAATTTTGAATTCAGGGGTGTCGCGGGATGTTGCAGTCTGTGATTGCATTGGTTCAAGATTGTTGTTTTTTTTCAGGGAGCAAACTACATCGTAATTTTGTTGTACTGTATACCTGTCTGGTAGACAAAGAAGTCAATGTTGAATCTGAGACTAACTCAGACTTATAGTAATGTCATGTAATGTCATTGTGATGTATGCTAATGATGCTAATGTCATTGCAGGCTGCCTTATGTTGGGATCCTTAGTATAGCAGATCAACAGTACTATTATTTTGCGATGTAATTTCAAAGTTTTCTTTTTATCCTGCTAAATGTTCAACTGGCGTCTCACGCAGCCAGTCAGACAACTCAGAAAACATCTCCAAGGTTACGTTAGCATGTGAACACGGCTCCAAGTTGAGTAGCTGAAACCACAAGTTGCTTTATTAACAAAAAATGAATTCTGCTGCACACGTGATTTTTCTGAAATGTGCAAATGCATGAGAAAAACACCATGAAAATGTTATGTCGGCGGGTGACCAGAACAGACCTGTGTTTCCTGGCTGATAGTCAGCAGAGGTTTCAGTGGTCATTGTGTGTTTCACAATGACATGGAACGGTCGCTCTCATGCAAGGGGACATCCAGCTCTCACTTCTTATTCCTGATTCCTCATTTTCCGTGGACTCCGCGAGATTTAACGATCAGACTGGGCTCTTTGGGTATAAATAGACATAGGTTGAATCACAAGGCCTGTGGACACACAAACACACACACATGCACACGAACATACACATGCACGAAACCCTTCAGTGGAATCGTACGTTCCTTTTTTTTTTTTACACAACATGTTACGATACCTCTCAACAGCAGCAGGTGTAATCAGCTCTTACGTAACATTATTGATTTTTTATTAGAACTATATTCTCCTACACTCAGACACACACACATTCACCAATACACATCCCCATCAGGCCTCAGGCCCCCAGTCCACCATACAAACCAAGTTCCTCTTTACTCATGTGTTGCTCAAGTCAGACAATGATGAGTCACTGCTGATATTTATGGGTGTTTTTTATATATCTTCACATCTCTGTTCAAAGCTGATGTTGAAGATTAGAAATAATCAATGTTTAAACTCAACAACCTAAGCAATTTTATAAGGATAAACTTCAGGCTGCAAGCATACATGAAATTGTGGACTGATATTGTGCATTTTGCAAATCCATCAAACTTACTTTGAACACCTCATGCTTTAATAGTGGACACAGAGGCACCTTCCAACTCAGTCAGGACAGCTGAGGTACCTGCTGCTCATCACCACAAGTGTAAAGTAAATTTAAAAGGTAGAAGCCATAGAGGCAGAAGACAGAATGCAGTGGCTGAGATGGCGAGGTTTGTCTTTCTCGGATGTCAGATGCACCATCTGGTGGTCGGGCAGTTTTATAAAGGAGCTTTGACAGTACAGCTGAAACTGTAATAAATGATTATCTCATCTTCAACATTTTACATCTGATCTGAAGAGGAGTCTCATGTACATCATGCAGTTTAATGGAAAACAGAATCATACATAGGGTTCATTGATATGATGGGGAACCCTGTGACTTTAGAGGGGTGGATGAAATTAACTGATGAAATTAACTGTGAATTAAACTGTCCAGCAGTAACTTAGTGGAAAGAGGAAGAGGAGGATGACTTCTAAATCTTTAACCTGCAAGGACCCACGGTGACACCGGTGTCACACTCACTTTGAATGTCCCTGTCCTTCGTTATAAAGCTTAATGTCTGATTTTAACTCGTTAAGTCCCTAAGCAATGTATACTCAACATCCTGGTATCATGACCATGTGACAGTCATGTGTCTGTGACTGAAAGTGGTCTCTCCAAAATAGTAATAAAATAATAATAAAATAATAATAAAACTTATAACAATAAAAATTATTGTTCTGAAAAAAACTTCAGAAATGTTTTCTATAAGGTCCACCTGGTCTGTGGTATAACCCACATAATTTTCCTGTAAGGATAAATGAGTGAGGGTTCTCTAGGGTTAAATCAAGAAGCATTGTGATCAGGTTACAACATGCAGAAGTGGAAAAGCAGGGATGTCTTGACGCGGTTAGGATAAATATACGAGGGTCAGTCAGCCCAGGCTGTAGTTAAATAAAGTTTCCTAATTACTGAAAAATAAATGAAATCACATAAATAGTCTGTGATTAGTTTTTGTCATATCTGGATCCTCTGGGGGCGGCACGGTGGGTAGCGCTGTCGCCTCACAACACAGCGGGTCCGGGTTCGAGTCCCGCTCTGTGCGGAGTTTGCATGCTCTCCCTGTGTCTGTGTGGGTTCTCTCCGGGTTCTCTGGCTTCCTCCCACCTCCAAAAACATGCGCTTCAGGTTGATTGGCCAGTCCCAAATTGCCCGTAGGAGTGACTGTGTGCGTGCATGGTTGTTTGTCTTTGTGTGTGGCTCCGTGCACTGGCGTCGTGCCCGGAGTGTCCCCCGCCTCACGCCCTATACCAGCTGAGATAGGCTCCAGCTCCCCGTGACCTGTTGCAGCAGATTCAGCGCCAGAAAATGAATGAATGAATGGATCCTCTGGCCTGTAGGTTCTAGATGATCTCGGTCACGTGCATATTCTGTTAACCCTAATGACAGCGAAGCAAAGTGTGGAAGAGGAAAACATCTCAATTGTAAGGCGGATGGAAAGGGGGGCTGTCTAATTTGCCAAATGTAGAAATCAGTCTGTAGTTGGAAGAGCAGCCCTGAACCAGATTATTAGCATGGTGCTGTTGGTGCAGCCAACAAGAAGTGATGCGAAACATGTGTGTATATTCATGACCAAATCTACAAAGCAAATCAAGATGTCTCCTTAAAATGTATGTATTTCTACTTAAAAATATTTCAAATCTTTAATGGTCTTACATATGTATAGACTGCAATACTTAATTGTATATTTTTTTAATTAAACCACAAACCCTGAATTGCATCTATTAGAGCATATGTTTATTAATCAGATACTGATGAATTGAATGTTCAGTCATGTATATGATATTCAAACAAAACGAGTCATTTTGGATGAGAATTTAAAAACTACAATTCCCGTGAAACCTTCCTATAACTTTAGGTCAGCCTCATTCTTTTTTTCCAGCTGCGCGTGTCCTCTATTTTCTCGTGTAACGTTAAAAGTCTGCTTGGACGCGGTCCTGGTGGAAAAACTCAGTCCCTGGGGCTAAAAATAAAGTTACTTCCTAATGTTTCGGTGGGGCGGTATCCACCGTCCCGACTCCAGCGCCGAACCCCCACCCCCAGCATCCTGATACGTGGCTGTTTGCGGAGAGCCATGGCGACCACCGCTTACTTCAGCGCCCCAGCTCGCGGCTTCCTGCCCTGAGCAGCCGGGGGGAGTGCGGGGCATGTCTGCGGCGTGAGCCTACCTTCATCCGTCAAGTCGGCCTGGATGGCAGGGACACACTGGAGCACAGACTTCCGCCACAACAAGGTATTTAAAATAAAAAATGTCACATTCGTGTTGTAAATTAATTTTTTAATTCGCGTATTTATTTTCCCGTAGCGGGACGTTAGCATGAAGTTGGTCAGACTGATGCTAGTCTGAGAAGCGCCTCGCGCCGCTAGCATTCAATCTGTTATGGTAGCGCGTGCGGGGCTAATCTCTACTCTGGATTTAGCAGCTAACGCTAGTTTATACGAAGTGAGAGTTGGTTTAGCTAGTTCAGAAACTTGTGTTTTTGCTGGAGCAAGAGTTTTTTTTCTTTTCTTTTCCCCAAACGTTATTTTTGGTGCATTGTTTAAAATGTCGCTCTCAGCCTGTCGCAAAATAACTCTAGGAGGTTAGCTGGTACTTTATCATCCGATCTGCCCAGAGCTAACCCCCGGGGAAAGTGATGAGCAGCCTGCTTTAAATGTTATAAATATGTGTTATAAAATGAACTAAAGATGGCACGCATCATTTAGTAGCTGTTTAAAGGGGGAACACAATTCAAGTTTAGTGTTTTCCTGGCAAAAAGTAACTTTATAACACCAGTATTGTTGACTTTAGGTGGGGTTAGGTTGTATAACAAAATCTTGCAGAATGATTAGGCCATATCAAATGGGTTGTACAATAAAAACTGCAGTAGATATTGTGATATTAAAATTAGAAAGATGGGACCATTAATGCAGCGAAACAAGATTGTTGGGATTTGTGTAACTGCATCTGAATCAGTCTGTGTAATCAGATTTGTGATCATCTAATGATAATAATTCTCTATGTGTATAGAGATTTGTGAATTTGCATGCACTTCTTTAAATGTGTTTGCAGAATCTGTGCATGCAAAGTAAGGGAATTTCCAAATCTGTGTCAGATAATGAAGGTGCGTTGATATTTTCAGAAGTAGACAGTAGTAGACAAATACATTAACTCGTGTCTGGATCTGTTAATGAGTAGATGAATGTGTAGATATGTGGATTTCACCAGATGACATGGTCAGCTCTATTTTCTTAGCAGGTTTGAGGGTTTCAAAGGAAGAAACCTGGCAGTCCAGGTCATGTTTAATAGATCCTGACTATTTTTTGTTTCTCTGTTTCTGAATATTTGATGGGATCAGTAAGAGCCAGGGATGCAGATAACAATCTTGTTCTGGTTCTCAGAAGAGCACCTGAAGATGTTGCTTGGTGCTCAACTGTTTAGGTCCATATTTATCTTTGTAAAAAGACACCATTAAATCTTTTGTTCATTGTTGAAAATGTGCAGTAGCAAACCATTTGCCTGAAAATATCTTCCTCTCCTGCAGCATTACTGGTTGCAAGTTCTTTTTGGACCGTGGGACGGATGAAACGCGTAAGCCATAGGAAGCCCATCTGGGCTGTAGCTGCTCTGTCTCTCCTTGTAACCCTGCTGATGCTGATCCCGAGGGGGGCATCAGGCAGCCAGAAGATGTCACAAGCCGCTATGGCTCATGCAACAGCCAGGGCAGCAGGATCAGGCCCCAGCCTGACAGATGACCTCCCGGGCCTCCAGGCAGTAGCAGACTTCTTGGCAAGTGAACATGGTCACGTTTGGCTCTTGTCTCTAGTGGGCTCTGTTGCTGTAGGCCTCAGCGGGATTTTCCCCTTGCTTGTCATTCCTATTGAAGCTGGAGCAGCATTCAAAACAGAAGGTAAGTCATTAAATGTGAACTTAATCAGGGGATAAAGAGAACTTATACGTTTGAAATTGTAATTAATATGCTGTATTTTTTTTTTTTTGTAAATCTGTTCCATGCCAAGCCTAAACCCAGCCACACCTCATCTATGGTGTGGAATTTTTGAAAATATAAGATCCCATGAAATGGGCACTGAACTTCTTGGAAAACTGCCAACTGCTGGAAAACGGAAAATTTTAATGATAATCTCATGAACTTTTTGCATACTTTAATGCGTTATGCATGACCGAGACTTAAAGGATAAATGAGACTGGATGTTTTTAGTGCCGATTGTCCAGTAAGTAATTAAAATTCAAAGAGCCATAAAAACATTATATTGGTGTCATAAAATCAATCGTATGCAATACGATTCTGTGTGAAAAATTCCACTTAAAATTCAATAAGTGGAAGAAAAAAGGAAGACAAAACCAAAGGCAGCAAAACATTCTTCTGTACCTTCAGAGATGTCGTAACGAAAATAAGAGTTCCAATATTCCAGCAGCTTGATTCTCACGCCAACCTGCTAAAATGCACACAATGCTAACATGCTACTGCTAAGCAGGCATACTCTTTACCATATCCACCATCTAGCTTATTTGCTAATTAGAAGTAAACACAAAGAAGAGCTGAGGGTAGTGGGAATAGCTCAGGCAGATATTGTCATAAAGGTATAACAAGAAAAGAATAGAAGCTTAACCTGATGAGGTAAGAGGTCCTTACAGATTGACCATAGAGCGATATGGGTTTGTGAACCTTCTTCAGATGATGCTCAAGAAGGAATGCATTTTTACCAAAGTCTTGGCGACACGTTATTTATCAGGAAACTGTGGATGTCGGCTAATGTTGTGCCACGTGAAAACTTTGACCTTATGTTAGAATTTTTCCTTTGGAGACCATAAGTGTCACGACAGTCCATCCAGCAGTTGATGCTACTTTAGTCTGGAATGCAATGATAGTGAAACCGAGTATCCATAGACGTGCTGTTAGCTTCAACAGAAGCTGACAGTAACACACCCAGCACAAATAGCACTTTCATCTGGTTAAAGTTTGGTTCCTAAATTATGCTTGAACACACATAATGAGGATCAACACAGCTGTTTATGTCCCGCTTTCAGTTTGCACATATAAACACTCTGGGCTGAAATGCCTCTAAAACCATGCATAAGTTACTGAAGGTCTGCCTGAAGCCTCTCAAGTGACCCCGCCCACAAGAACGTGGCATTCCAGATGTATTTTAGTCCATGGGTTTTCAAGTGCAGTCCTGACTGGAGGGTTAGTCATTACTGTGTGATCTGAAGCACTCATTTTCTATGGAACACATTGTGTGAGTAGTCACTGTAGATATTAACGTCCTGAGCCAGAAAGACGGATTCATGTGTGACGTGGTTATAAAAGACTTGATGGTGAAATAAAAAGAGGTGGAGTCATCAATTGAAGAAAAATCACATGAAAGTCAATAACGTTTCTTGACTCTTCAGTATCTAACGTTGTCTAATGATGTTCATTTTGTCAGCTGGATGCCAGAAGCTGAAGCAGCTCTTAAGCTTCGCCATCGGTGGCCTGCTGGGTGATGTGTTCCTTCACCTCCTTCCTGAGGCATGGGCAAACTCTCGCTCTTCAGGTGTGTCTACTTTCATCCAGCATCAACCTTACTTTCAGACATATTCATTATTAGATTGCTATTAAAACAGACAAGAAAGTTAGCAAGTTCTTATAGAAATTAGTGATGCATTTACCAAGTCTGCCAGCTCTGGCACAAGACATGGTTTTATTTTTTTCCCCCGTCGTGTTCCGCACGTCCGTGTTGTCGCACAGTTTTTGCTGACTGAATCTGCTCTGCCTCTTAATCCCCTCCAGCTGTTAAAGACAACCACTACACGACCCAGGGCCTGTGGGTGATCGTTGGCCTGTTGGCCTTCTTACTCCTGGAAAAGATGTTCCCAGACCACGAGAGCCAGGAGGATCCCATGTCAGAGTCCGATCTGAATTTTAACTCTGCTGTGAGTAGTTCAGCTCCAAGTAGTCTGTACTTTGAAGAACCCTCCTGCTGCTTACTTGTTTACTGATGTAATTTGACTGTAATTACACAATTAATTGTGGTTTTCCAGTCTTTATGCTAAGCTAAAGTAGCTGAGCAGACATTCAAGAGTGGGTTTGGTCATCTCTCCTGCATTTTGACATGAGAACAAAAGGCTTTTAATCAAAATTTTGAATGTTTCCTTTAATTTCCTTTCAAATTGAATAATTTGCCTGTAGTGTAATGGCATCACATTGAATAAGTCCGCATGATTTACAGACACAATCACAACAGCAGAACACCAAATCACTGATGGTCACTGTGTGTTATAAAAGCTTCTCATTGGGGCCTTGGAACTAAATTATTAAAAATTAGTATCACTGTTTAATAGTGATCCACAAATGCTTCTACTACCTGATAATCCGCCCTGAATTTTGTGACTAAATTAGGCAAAGTGATAAAAGTTAGATCAAAGATTGTCCTCTTAAGGTACTCAAGTCAAAACACTTGTCTCAACCAGAAGAAAATGCTCACACATCAATGTAAACATTGCAAACAAACAATTACAACACCACAAAAGTAACACCACTAATTTGCGCAACCACTTCCAAGTCATGCTGCATATCAAATTATCACATATGAAGAGTGTGTTCCGCAAGAAAAGACAACAATAAGTGCCAAAGTGCGTCTGCAGTGCAGCTGTTGCTAACGGAAGCAAAGGATGTGGATCCCATTGTGGAACGTAGTGGGTTTAAAACTGCTGATGTGCCTTTAGCAACAATCCAACTGCGCCTGAATCTAAACCACCAATCAGACCCAATCTGAAGGAAGCTGCTGTTCTTGGCGACAGTTTTGAAAAATAACGTTTGATAAAAGTTTATCTCCACAGTTTCAATGGTAATTAAAGTTAAAGATTTATCATTATTTATAGTCATGATCACCCAACTTGAGCTCAAAGCATCCGATTGGTAGTCAGTCCTCACAGCAGACATACCATATCAGATTCAGTACTAACCAGGCTATCAGTAACTCTTCAGCAGTGTTGTTGCTTAGTTACCTACCTATCACTAGTGAACCAAATTGATAAGCATGATTGGTAAGAATAACAGTCCTGTCCAAATCTTAACAGTTCTCATTCCTTTGTCTCATCTTCCCTTCTGTCGTTTTACCGGCGAGGGAAAAGATTGGAATCCATGGCTCAGCTCCTTCACTGGTGTCTATTTATAGTTCTGGGGTGAAGCAGCTTTAGCCATTTCATCTCCAGCAGGAGAGCAGAGGCAACAATACATGGAGAGGGATGGAGTGTGTCAGACAAGGAAAGAGGATGTACATTTTTGCTTTTTTCAAACGCTGTGTGTCAGCAATATTGACTGTAAGACTTTTTTTTTACTTCAACAACCAATGCCATTTTCAAAATTAAATCACATTCTCTGGCCTTCATGACAATTCATTTCTTTAAATAAATATTTCATGCAGTCTCTGATGTGGGATTTGGAGCTGGGTTCGTTGTTTTGGGTCATAGCCAGCCTGACACCAGGAGTCAGAATGAGTACATTCATTATTTTTGTGGGAGTCGTACCATCCATTTCAAATAACTTCTGCCTAATATTGTAACTTTGCCTGGTGCCATGAAAAACAGTTGCTAGGCAGCTCATTGGCTGTGCATATGTTCT
This sequence comes from Antennarius maculatus, assembly GCA_013358685.1. Classification (NCBI taxonomy): domain Eukaryota; kingdom Metazoa; phylum Chordata; class Actinopteri; order Lophiiformes; family Antennariidae; genus Antennarius; species Antennarius maculatus. The sequence continues at coordinate 20,224,319 of CM023606.1, forward strand.
GAAGCATTTGTAAATTTTGAAGAGCGAAATAAAGGTTTGCATAGTCTTTAGAAACTCAACTTTCTGTTTCTCCCTTGGAGTACCTCTTGGCCCAGGCCTCGGCCATTTACAGGTTTACCTTTTTAACTGTCATTTCTAGACCAAAGCTTGTCAAAGTCGACATGAGTTAACTTTTTTGTGGATCATTCCAGATTTAAATTTTCAAATCTAATGTCACAACATGGATTACGAAACAAACCCATCTTACAGATGTTTAAACTCTTACTGGCTCTTTTAAAATGCTAATCGACTGAAGGGACTGTAGCTGTCTTTGGAAGGTGGCAGGTGTAGCCAACCATGGTATATAAGTTATAACAGTGTTAGAATTTGCAATTTTTTTTTTTTTTTAATCTTTTATTTCCAGGAAGTTCAGGGCAAATAAATTTTGGTCCATTGACACTGTGTCAAAAGTGTTTTCCTGAAGAGGGTTCATAGAAAATTACTGACCGGTAACGGCAATGCTGAGAGAATATATTAAAAAGTAATTCTTTTTTCTCCTCCATAGACCCATCACTTTGTTTGCAGTGGAAAGGAAGGAATACCACTCAGAAATGGGCATTATACTGCTGAGTCATGGAAATCCACCAAGCAACAGAGTCTGCAGGAAAGACAAGGGAAGATCAAGGTATTGTTGACGTTGACAACATTCTGTAGGTTGAAAATAAAACAAGGTGATTTAAAGTAGAGACGTGACGAAGTGACCTCTGCCAAAGCCGATAGTGAAGGCATTTATGATGTGATGGATGGTTATATTTCCAGTCGTATATAAACCATCAATCCATTTCCTACTTGTTATCTGACGCGGCAGTAGGCTGAGCAAGGGGTTCCAGATACCCAACTCCCCAGCAACACACCTTGGGATCTCTCTCCAGGAGATCACAAGGTGTTCCCAGGCTAGATAAGATAGACAATCTCTACAGAGACGTCTGGGTCTATCCTGGAGTCTCTTCTCAGTTGAGCGTACGAGGAAACCAATGGGAGGTCTCCTCATCAGCTGCTTCAATCTGCAGCGATATTCTTTGGGTCACTACCATGAGCAAATATTGGAAGTCGGCGTAGAAAGGGGCTTTTTTTCTGACTCAGCAACCTCTTCAACACAATAGATTTAATATTTCCCATCTCACACTTTTATTTCCCATCATAACCTAAGAACCTGAACCTCTTCTGATTGTGACAGCAACTCATCCCCAAACACAACCAAGCAATCCACCATTTTTTCCTCAGAAGAGCATGACCTAAAGGCGTGGTTGTGCCTTTGAACCTAACTGACGTGGAATTAATTATTTTTCAGATTTTTCACTTTGTTGTTGACGCTGCGCCACTAATCCTCTCCTGAGCCTGGGGGCGGGGCAGAGCCAAATCCTAATGACTTCTTCCTTCTGCTAAATTAAACAGTCACTTGTGTTTTGGCCCTGCTTTAGAATTGATTTCTTTGTTGGCCCACGCTCCACCCGTCCACGAAGTTTCACGATAACTGGAGGTTGTCCAGTAATCCTGCTGACAGAGAAACAAGCCAAGAGTTTGGACTGAAAATATAACCCTCTTGGTGGAGAGAATACTCAGTAGGGCTAATCGCCTAAGGACTAATTAAATCAAAATTTATTATTTCCAGGGACAACGTTGTCACTGGACTAAAGTCTGTGGTGCATCACCATTTCATCTCGTCCGTGTGCTTTTATGAGTCTTAGCTTCCTCAACCTGGACTGATTTACGTTGTCTTCGTAGAAACGGACCATTTCCAGTATTTTTAAGTTGCTGATATCAGCTAACATCTTAAGACTTAACCTATACAACCTACGACTAATTGAGTCAGTCTCTACCATTGATAACTGTGTTCCTGTTGACAGTTTTCAATAATTAATGGTGTAACAGCAGCGTAATGTTTCCCCTCTCACAGACGAGTGGATATTTAAACCTACTGGCCAACTGCATTGACAACTTCACCCATGGACTCGCAGTGGCAGGCAGCTTCCTGGTTAGCAAAAAGGTAAGAATACTGTGTACCGTTGTACGTCATTTTAAAACAGAACTCATCTCTAGTTAAGGATCTTGGATTCACGTATATGTCTGGTTAAGCAAAGCCAGGGTTGAACAAGCAGTCACATTCCTCTTGTAGTGTCACGTTGGACCATTCCCTGAAACCTTTGTCGGCGTGAAACTTCTCGTCCTGCAGCCTTTCACACCGGCGCACTTTATACCGCAGTAGCGTGTTTTTGTGACGCTTCAGAAGGATTCTGTATATTTGTGGCTGTGAGGAGGAGAGAGTCCAGCTGGTCAAACATAAGGCTAGCAGCATGAAGAATGGATCGATGTGCCAGAGAGGAAGTTCACTAGATTCCTCAAGCAAACACACTCAAATGATTTTACTCTTTAGCTTCCTGTGTATTCATAAGAAAATAATCGTACAGTGTTACTCCTCACTGCAGCCTCTTAAAGGAAGGAACCTGCTGTGAATATTCTGGCTTTGGAGTGGCTGAGTTAGTGACATAAAAGCCACCGGAGCAGAGGGAAGGAGTCGCAGCAACCCCAAGAAAAGTCTGCTGTGATTAGCCAACCGTTAGAAAATCAAAGTTGTTCAAACTAAACAAACAAGCCTTCTGTCAGAACCCCTTTCTGTGTTCATATAGAATCTGATATCTGTCTCAGATTCTCTGTAATCCTTAAACCACACTCTTCACATTGATGAACCAACACTGGGTTTTTGCTGTGCTTCTGGAGTTGTTTTTAGCCTTTTCTTGCTCAGTCACCATCGGTTCCACGATGTCTCGGGCTCCGTTCCTCTCTGTGTTCTCAAATGCATTGTGCAGCAGACTAACGTCTGATTCCCCTACAGAACCGTTTCCCTTTGACAATAAGCGCTATTTATGAAGTATGACACCGCAGCGTTAATGACTTGTCTTACAGGTTGGGTTCCTCACCACTTTTGCCATTCTGCTCCATGAAATTCCCCACGAGGTGAGATCACCGGCTGAATTGTACAATATTGCTTTTAAATTTAGAAGTGTCATCGTGTGATGATGAATCGCCACTGCTTTAAACATTCCGGATGTTTCGCTTTTGCTAAGCTGCGCTAACATCTACAGGTGGGAGACTTCGCCATTCTTCTGCGGGCCGGTTTTGACCGGTGGAATGCGGCTCGTATGCAGCTGTCCACGGCGCTGGTCGGGGTGTTGGGGGCCTGTTTCGCTCTGTGTGCGCAGTCACCGCAGGGTACAGGTGAGATGGGACCGGTTCTAATCATGCCTACGATTAACACACATTTTCTCAAGGTAGAACATTAAACAGTGAGATTCATGTTACTCACTGTTTGTAGAAGACGCCACAGCATGGATATTACCTTTCACATCTGGGGGGTTCCTTTATATCGCCTTGGTGAACGTGTTGCCTGACCTCCTGAAGGAGTCCAATATAAGGTACCTTTTGTATTCTCAATACTCCAAGTTCTTCTAGATTGTTGAACGCATTTTGTTTGTTAACCAAAAAAAATCCAGGAATCCTGCATTATTTACGTCTGTTAGCTCAGTTTCTGTGCCCTTGTTGTTGCGTTGCTGCAGCAGTATGCATGTGTGTAACCGCCTCCAGCGCTAGACCTACATCAGTGCACATGTGTGTTTCTGTACCGGTTCATGTCAAACTACGAACGAAAGCAATCCGTATGAGCTAGCGTGTCAAAATTGATCTGATCTGTGTCACGTGATGTCGCTGAAACCGCGAAGGTGTGTGGATGTACTCCGAATAACGACGAGGACATCACGTTGTATAGCAGCAGGGACGGGGCTTCTCGTTCTCCTGAGAAAAGGCCTACCTCGAGAAACACATCTCAATTGAAGCGTCCTTGAACGCATCTCAATCTGTGACTTTTGGGGGGGGGGGGTTGTCCTCAGGCAGTCCATTCTGCAGATCCTGCTCATTTTGTGCGGCGTGGCCGTCATGGCGCTGCTGTCCACCATCGTCGACTGAAGCTCAGCATCATTGGATGTAACTGACCTTCCTGTCCAGCTACCACTCACATCTGGAGTCTCATTCCTGATTAAGAGATTCAACCATTTTGAGATCATCAGCATTCTACACTAAAAGAAATGTACTAAGAGCAGCACTTTACGGATGGACGAAAGGAAGAACTGCTGACAGGACATTTGTGTGGACACTTTCAAACGTGCCAAATTCAAATATTGAGGGACTTCAGATGGTTTGTTTGGATCACTGTTACGAATTTGTCTCAAATTGTTGATCAGACAATCCTGTTATTTTGCACATACATTTCCACAAGGTACGCCTCAAGGAGTACAACCGCTATCATCAGACTTCTTGAATCGTGTTCAGCCCCGCAAGTTTTAAAAGAGTCAAGCTCAAGGTTGTGTTTTATTTTTCCAGTGTTTATGCCGCATATTTATTGAAAATGAAACAAGCAATACACAATTTAATCAAATGTGCACCATCATCACTCCATTTTTTGTCCTATAAAGAATTATGTTACTATAGTGCCAAGTCTACACCAAAGTTTAAATATAGACATGTTCTTTACCTCTTACAGTACAATCCACAGCTTCTTTTCAAGCAGAGGTTGGTGCTGACATACATTAAAAGCTTAAATAAATGATCTAAACTGAAAATTTTAGCTTTATTTAAGGAAAGATTTGTATTTTTTAAATTTACTTTTGAATTGTACTTGTTGCCAGGAAATTTATGAGACAGAGATATAGCATTATAGTTTATATGTAAAACTCTTGAAATGACTATTTTTTGATGCGTCTCTTGGTGAAAGTTTCCACCCCTGAAGAAATAAAGAAAAAAATAAGGAAATTTTGCATTCATGCATCTTATTTATTAAGTTTCATTTTTGCATGACTTATCCATATTTGACTTCAGGCGAATGCATCCCACTTCGGTCTTTTTGATGCTAAAACAAATTGTGAAATTGAAAGTTGTCAAACTTGATGCCCGTGTCCTAGTAAATAAAAATTCTTTCACCGTTCTCCATAAATATTCATCGTATACGCTCCTTAAGGTCCACGCTATAACCTTGTCAATTCATGGTGTCTCCTGACCCGCTGTATTTTTTCATTACCTGGATGTTGTGTGGACTTGAGTGTGTGTGTGCAAAAGGAAAAAAAAACTGCATTTTATTTTCAGACTTATGCCAAAAGAACACACATGCTTTCAGACCAGTATGACAACCAGTTGGAGATACTGGCATTAACATAATCTCTGAATGTCAGGGTCAAGGTGCTGAGGCAGCGTGGTGTGTTCACTGGACCCTACACAAACGTCCACCGGCAGCATATTTTTACTGCAAACACCTTCTGCCCGGAATCCTATTAGAATGGAAGTCGGGGTCTTGATTGTGTGTTTACTCTGCTCCAATTTCAACAGTCTGTTTGGCAAGCTTCTGTTGCCATAACGACTCCGCCGCAGGTTTCCTTCCTTAGTCATCGCCCTGTGAGCAGCTGATTGTCTGTAGGAGTCTTCCTCAGTCACAAAAAGACAACAAGCGCTGCACGGAACACTGAGGTGGAAGATGTGGAGCAACGGATCTCTCATTGATGTTCCATCATTTATGAATTAAAAGCTTCTGATTGTGAAGAGGAGGAATGGAATGAGTTCCAGTAATCATGAGAAAAACAAAGGTTCAGGTGTAAAGTTTAGATTTTATTTGACCATGTTGACTTTTAATTCAAGTTTGTTTTATTGACAGTTCCTATTATGAACAGTGTAAATCATGCACCAAGTTTATTATTTTATAAACACAAATATTATTAATGGAGAATAAGACACCGTAATTGTATTTGCTAACTGAGTGCTTCACTAAAGAGTAAAGACCAGTTGGAGAGAACAGGAAATTATGTCACACATTAGGGGCCTGTTGAGATGTCACAACCACCTGCTGAATTAATGCCCTTTTATCTTCTTGTTACTGATACTTTTCATGCTGATTTTTTCTTTTTACCCTCTAATACTGTCATGTGACCAGTGCATAGTGTATATTACCTTCGCCTAGATATCTATACTCTCATCTCCCACATTATAATCTGGGTTATCAGGATTATGAGATTGATGCCCCTGCCCTTGGATCCGCCCATGTTGTCCATGACTGAGTATTCTTATTGGTCAGTTGTTAGTAGGTTTCTTTGTTTTGGCAATGTGTTGAAGAAAATGACTTTAAATTGTCTCAAATTCTAATTTAAACATCAAAAGAAAAAAGTCAGAAAAATCTACTGACAGCTTTTATAAATATTTTTGGACAAACAAAAGGTGGACACTGGAATTAACAGAATAAAACTTCTATTCTAAGTTTTTAATTGTCATATACAAAAGTTCAAATCAGTAATATGAGAACTTTAGTGCATCTGTTCCAACTCTTACTGTCTATATAGTTCAACAAATGACTACAGATTCAAAAGATGAAGAATTCAGAAGGAAGAGCGATCAGTTCTCTCCTGTCCTCCCCATCCCGGAGAAAACCAGTGGAGGAGAGAGAGCGCGTCTACATCACAGCTCCTGCCTCCTCCTCGCAGCATCCATCCATCCATCCGTCCATCCCCGCTCCTCTCCTCCTGCTGTACCACAACAGATGGTGGGGGCCACATAGCATCCACCAGGGTACCACATCTCCAGACCGCAGCATCCAGCCCCAGACGACGCCGGCCCCTTTGCGCCATCATGCTCCTGGTGCACGGCCGCTGCTCCAGGCTTTGAGTGCCGTCGTGATTCATTTCACGCGGTGCCTCGACGGCCACGGAGGAACCCTTCTAATTGTTCTGGCTCTCCGTCGAGTAAAGGGGGGAAGATGGCCGCTATGAAAATACTAACAGGCACCGGGCTCTTCTTGGCGTTCTGTGCGCTCGGACTGCTCGCCATGGCGATCTGCACCGATTATTGGTACGAGACCGACGCCAGGAGACACCGAGAGAGGTGTAAAAACTATGCCAACAAACGAAACGACCCAGGGTACATCTACATTTCCAACCACAACCTCCCCCTCAAGATGCCTCCTAGGAGCCTGGAGAGGAGAGGGAACGGCCCGGAGGCTGGTGCGCTCGTCAGGGGGAAGCGACACTTCTTAGCCGCTGCGTCCGCCATGGAGTCTCACTGCAGCCGGCAGTTTAACTCCACCATCTCCGGCCTCTGGAGGAAGTGTCACCGGGAAGGCTTCGACCTGGAGACCGAGGACCTCATCTACAAAGGTAAACAGTCTCCCGGACGGATGGTCCGGTGCGCACCAGGCCGTGATGCTCAGCCATGAGCTCACACCGAGCCGTGACGCCACCGCGGCCCACATAACGCGCTCCTGTGTCCGTAACGCGGCTCACATGCCAGCGGTAAACGTTCAGCTCTCGACAAGGGTGTGTTTGTGCACGTTTCCTGTTTTGTTTTTTTTGTTTTTTGTGTTGTTTTGTTTTGGGGGTTTTTTTTAATCGTGGATTGCGCTGTCCGTGGTGCTGAGATGATGGCCCGTCCAAAACAAGGCTAAGCATGTTAGATACCTGATGGATCTGTGTGTGTGTGTGTGTGTGTGTGTGTGTGTGTGTGTGTGTGTGTGTGTGTGTGTGTGTGTGTGTGTGTGTGTGTGGTCACAACATATAAAACACATTCCCTCCAAACTGCCTCATTTGACAACAATGAGGATCCCTCTCAGCCCCCCACCCCACATGGAGGCATCTTCTGCTCCAGACTGAGGTCCCGGACCAGGTCTGGTCCAGAGACTGGGAGCTCCCAGTTCTACCAGTTGTTGTTGTGTATAAAGCTGTCAGCACCAGGTCCAGGTGTGTGTGTGTGTGTGTGTGTGTGTGTGTGTGTGTGTGTGTGTGTGTGTGTGTGTGTGTGTGTGTGTGTGTGTGTGTGTGTGTGTGTGTGTGTTCCTAAACACAGATTTTAGATTGTCTGCTACTAGCATATGTTAAAGTCCATCGGTATCTGATCCCAGATCAGTTGATACAGGTACAGATGACTAAATAAGATTTTTTTGTTGTTGTTGGGTGTTAAATTCTGTCATTTCTGATATACACTTTTACACTTTAAATTATAGTCAAATCAGCACAAGACTCATAGTTTTAGATATTTTCTTTACACGAAAGGACTGAATTTCACAAAATTCATTTTGAGTTTTGGATGTTAGTCAGAAAGAGCTCTCTAAATTTTCGAGAGGATGCCGAGAGAAGCTTTTTAATCAGTTTCTAAAAACTATTCCACGGATCTTTGTGGAACTTGGCAGGAGAGTGGGACATGTGCCGAAATTGGAACCACTGAATTTTGCAATAGAGCTAAATAAAAGAAGTGTTTTTTTAACTTACTAGAGCAGAACACTGAGGGCAGACATTTTTGTGTGTGTCTTGTTGACATACGGATTTTGAATTTCATCAGAAGGTTCCACTGGGCGCTGAACTCTAGTGAGTGTCCGTCTGGTCATCTACGACATCTACATGTTTACATGGAGTGGATGTCATGACAACACGTTCATTGACTGTATCTCTCAAGCGTAGACATTATTTCCTGCATCATATCGCCTTATTGAAAGAAGATCCTGCCTTCACATCCACCTTTTATGGGTGGAGTTTGCATGTTTGCGAGGGTTCCCTCCATGTTCTCCAGGTTCCTCCCACTGTCAAAAAACATACAGAGGTGACTTGGCAACTCTAAATTGACCCTTAGGGATTGTTTCTATGTCTTTCTGCGTGGCCCAAGGATTTGTCCAGGGTGAATTAATGAATAATTATAATTTTGTTTCAATTTTGATCTGTGCTTGGTGGCAGTGGAGTACAGCTCCTGCTCCTAATTAGAATTCGCATGAATCTCAAGTGTAATGGAATGTATCTATTTTTCTTGCCTGGTAAAGCAGCACAAGAATGCCGTCAGCTTCCTCCAGCAGCTTTACTGTGATCAGAATCACACTCTTAGTTCGAAAGACACAGGGATGGAGTTTTAACTTGTACAGGCAAGTCACACCTCTGGACAGACAGACAGACGAGGTCTGTCTTCACGTGAAATTGCAGTTTCTTCACATTAAATTGCTGCTGTGAATTGTGTGAAATGTCTTGGAGTCAGGCAAACTTAATTTATGAATTTAGAACGAGGCTAAATGCTTGTTGGGGCTCGGAGGTTTTTACACTTCTGAATGTCGGAATGTTGAATGCAGTTTATTACACTGACCATCAAGTCAGTGGTGAGATTCACTTTAAATAGAAGCAATTAACTTTCCCTGTCTGACCTTTGGATAATCCATAGTTCATATTGTTGTCTAATCCCCCTTAATAACGGCGTAGGAGTGGTTTGAGACCATCTCCATAGAATTAAAACTGGAAAAATGAAGCTTTCCTACTGTTTGTATTTATCATTTGATAATTCCACAGATGGAGCGATAGTTTGGTCTACTGAAAATAAAATGATTTCCTCTCCAGTTTTAACAATCCCTATCATTTTCTTTTTGCCAGGAATAATTCAGAGATGCACCCCAGTGAAATATCACTACTCTTCATCCATCCTACCAAGAAATTTACCCATCAACATCACAAAGACCATACGACAAGATGAGTGGCATGCACTCCGTAAGTCTGAAAGTGTTTTTCTGTCTTTGTGGAGATTTTTTCTCAAGGTTTTCTGGTTATGTGTTTTATCTGTATTTATTCCACTGGTTCTTATGTATTTAATTAGCAGAGCAATTGAGCAATGCAAAGAGAAAACAACAAAGTTTGAGAACATTCTTGATCTTTCATCTGATGACGGCAAATTTTTCTAAAATGTCCTTGTTCCATTACCATTTAACAATGTTATCCTCCAGACGAGCGCCTTCTATCCTGTTGTGTTGTTATTCCTCTGTTATTTATCCTTAGCAGCTACATTTTTTCCTTAATCTGCATCACAAGGGCATTTTATATAAAGTCAACCTCTTGATATTGGTCAGCAGTTCCTTCTGCAATTGTTTGTAGGATTTATTCTCATCCCGTTTAAAGCACAGCTGCCCCAATTTTCAGAACACATCATTAAATCTTTTAGCCCCTCCCTCCCCAATCCAACTCTTAAGCAGAAAGCATAAGATTGATTAGGGAGTCAGGTTTTAGACTGAACGTATCACATCATATTGTCCTGTACTGTGCTATCTCTGTATTGTGTAATACTGTATCGTGTCGTATAGCATTGTACCTTATAGCATCTTTTCATATAGCATTGTATTGTATGTCATTGTATCGTATTGTATAGCACCGTCCTGTACATGGCGTCATGCCATGTCGTATCGTGTCGTGTTGTCTCATATTGTATCATATTGTGTCATCGTATCTTATCGTCCTGTATTATTGTTGTTTTGCATCACGCTGTATTGTGTCGTATCGTATAGCATTGAATCTCATAGTATCTTATCATACAGTATAGCATTGTATCGTATCTTGTCATACCTAGTCGTATCATATCGTACAGCATCATCCTGTCGTGTCTTGTCCTGTACCATAATTGTATTGTGACATGCAATATTGTGTCGTATTATTGTATTTTATAGCATCTTATCGTATAGCATCATCAGCATCAGAGCTGGAGGTAGCAGAGATGAAGATGCTGAGGTTCTCTCTGGGAGTGACCAGGAAGGATAGGATCAGGAATGAGTACATCAGAGGGACAGCACATGTTAGAGGTTTTGGAGATAAAGTCAGAGAGGCCAGACTGAGATGGTTTGGACATGTCCAGAGGAGAGATAGTGAATATATTGGTAGAAGGATGCTGAGTTTTGAACTGCCAGGCAGGAGGCCTAGAGGAAGACCAAAGAGGAGCTTTATGGATGTAGTGAAAGAGGACATGAAGGTAGTTGGTGTGACAGAAGAGGAAGCAGAAGACAGGGTTAGATGGAGGCAATTGATTCGCTGTGGTGACCCCTGAAGGGAAAAGCCGAAAGGAGTGCTGGAATATGATAGAACAAAACAATCATTTAACTTTAAGATCAGCTATTAAATTATTCATCAATTACAATTTTGTGAGTTTGCTTGTTCGTCAATTCTTAGAATCAATGGGGAAAAGTAAGACAGTTATTTTAATAAGTGACAAGAAGTCATTAAGTGACCAAAAACACCAACACAGAAGATAGAGATAATTTTTAGGACTGCAAATACACCCAACCTTATACCTTAAACAATAATGTAAAATACAAAATTATAGTTTAACGTTTTTTTAGCATACTGTGATGATTTCAACATTTGTTCATTACATTAAGCTTCCAGAATTTAAAGGAACCCTCTTCAGTGTCACCGTTGCTTCCTCTTGCAGATCTAAGAAGAATGACTGCTGGCTTCGTGGGCATGGCTGTGTCCATCATTCTTTTTGGCTGGATCATTGGAGTGCTGGGATGCTGCCAGCAGCATGATCTCATGCAATATGTAGCTGGGCTACTCTTTCTCATGGGAGGTACTGTGAGAGCACATCCACACACACACTCACACACACACACACACACACACGCAAGACAAAATCCAATTTACCCAATTTCTGAATTTATTTGGTGACAGCAGAGAGCAGCCGGAGACAGTAGATCAATGTCGTGCAGTAACATGATTCCTGTCCTGCAGTGAGATGCACAGCACACGTACGTACCAACGCTTTAGAACCTCTTTGTCTCCTCTGCTCACACAGGAACATGCTGCATCATTTCCTTGTGCACATGCGTGGCAGGAATCAACTTTGAGTTATCCCGCTACCCCCGCTACATGTACGGCCTCCCCGAAGACATTAGCCATGGCTATGGCTGGTCCATGTTTTGTGCCTGGGGTGGACTCGGTCTCACATTGCTGGCTGGCTTCCTCTGCACCTTGGCCCCTTCCCTGAGCACGCCTGCTCGCACGACCATCCACAAGCCGAGGCAGGAGAACGGAACGGTGTGACGGAGGCGTCGTCGAGCAGCTGACCCGCTGATGTTTGATGTTTAACAGTGAAACTGCTTTTTTTTTTTTTTTTTTTTTTTTTGTCCAGTCACCATGTACACCACCCTCGACATCTCCATCGTCCCCCCCCCCCCCCTTCCGTCAGTGTTCAGTGTGCCTGAGAAAGAACAGACTCATCTCCAAAATCCCTGAGGTACCTGCAGGAGTACCGACCACCCGTCTTGACGGGGGCTGTCGTGGCACAAATAAGACATTTGTTGGGCTCCGACGTTCGACGTGCATGTTTGACATCTACAGGTGACTGTTTTCTCTGAAGAGAATTTTTTTTAATAATGGTGCTCTTGTAAATCCATAACAACACACACACACACACACACATATCCACACAGTGCACACACACTGACACGCACACACACAAAACAGCACGTTTCTCAAGACACTCAAATACTAACAAATCAAGGGAGGAACCCCCACCCTCCCCACCACCTCCCCAATCCCAAAAGAAACCAACAAGAACATCAAACCAGAGCATCATGTCAGAGTTCCTCTTTCAGTTGAGTGATGTGTGCCGTGTTAATGTAGATAATAAGAAAAAAATGCGGCGGCGTCGACCGCCTGTTGCTTCTGTTTAGCTTAGCACACTATCTGATACCAGACATCGCACCCCCCCCATTACCCACTCAAGGGGAGAAGGTCAGCAGCCTCAGCGTGATCAGTTCCATTTAAAAAAAAACAACAACACAGAAGTGAATGAGCATTGATCGTTCAGTGCTTTAAAGATTATATATGTACAAAATGCATCTCTGTGTAGATCCAGGTCATCGTTTGTGTAAAGTAGATTTTGAATAAGAATCTTTGTTTGCTGTTTGTTTTTGAGGCGATAATGGCTGATAAACGGTCACAGGAGGCTGCCAGGAGCGTAGATCAAGTATTTCAGATAGACGTTGACCCGGTTGTTTACCGACGGGTAACCTGGTAGAAAAATACGAAACCAAACCAAGGGGACGTATTTGATCAGTCGGGGGTTTTTTTTGTGTTATACGAGCAATTTAAGAAGGAAAAAAAAAAAAGCAACTCGGCAATTCTAAAAGCACAATCTGTGTTCCAAGTCCTCATCTAGTGCAATACCGTAGAAGCATCACACACTGGTAGGCATTTTTAACAGGACTTCACCTCCTTAATGGCTAAAATGATCAAACATGCATTACATGGAGGATAACTAATATAAAAGAGAATTTTTCCATATTTCAATGCACATTCATAGAAAACAAAAAAAAATGGAGGTGCTCTTCACTCCAGTGATGATTTTTTTTTTAAGTTGGACATGTCATTGAATCTTGGAAAACGAAATAAAAATTTAAAAAAGGAAGTGAAGTAATAAATCCATGAAACAAGTTTGATTTTCAAGTTTAGATGTGACCGTGGCGTTTGAAATCCACCACCTGACGGATGTGTTGAACACATCCTACATCATTTCTTCAGTCAAACGGATATTTATTGTGTACATGATGTAGTATGCAATAGGAACGTGGGGATTATTCCAGTTCTCTCTCGCTTTTTGTGATTCAATTGTTGGATTGAAAATACCTCCATATGTGTTTTCAAAAAAAGCACAAATCATTTAGAAAGATTTCGACTGCAGCGATGTACGTTAAAAGCTGTGTTAAAAACTCACTGAATAGTGATTTTTAAGCTTTGTTTCCATGCTTTAACACGTGGAAAAAACACTCACAAAATGAAACTTCAAATCTCCATTGTCCTCACAAAAATATCTGGATTATCAAGTGTTGTGGTGACACCGTTAACATACATTTATAAAAGACAACATATTTTTCCTTCACGTGGGCGAAAAGGTGGGAAAAAAGATGGAAAACAGTAACTTCCAGGAAAAAAAATGCAAGTGGAAGTATTATTTCAGACAGACAAATGGATTGATGTGTGACATTTGTGGAAATCAATAATATAGACCTGTTTCTGTTTGCTTACCTACATAGTTGTACGAAGGAGTTTGAAAACAGACGGAACATCCAAGCCTTATTAACGCTTGAACGGTTTATTTTTGCCCCGCCATTTCAATTTGAAAATCTCAAACTCGCTACAATTTCACGATAAAAGAATACTACAGCCATGTGTGATGAAGTTTTGTACGAGGTGGCTGGAGACAAAACTTCAGCTACTATTCAAATTTACTCTCCTAGAGCAAAAAGGTGTTATAACGTATGTTGACAACACTGTTGTGATGTGCAGTCCTTTCACCGTCACCATTAACCTCCTCGAGGGAGCAGGAGCTCTACGCCACGTGTCTGCAAGGCCATACGTCCAACAGGAGACGATCGAAGCGTGTAAGAAGCTAAAGAGCTTGGATTCAAATCGCATTTGGTAGTTTTAGGTCTGATCATTGGGAAAATATCTGAACCACGTTTCTATTTATGGTCATTATACCAACGATTGACTCAATGTATTTTCTGATGTCCTTCGACTTACAAAATACTGTTTGGTGTTTTGGTTTTTAGAATGTTCTAAGTTAACACACAAACTGATGTGCAGTAATTGAAGTACTGCTGCAAGCAGTAAACTGTAATGTATAAGTACATGGTGCAAGTATAATGTGTTGTTAGGACTGAAGCACACAACTCTTTTTTTCCAGTATTATATAGGTGGAGGGGTATCCAATGTTTCCGCTACTGATGTGCAGGATGATCCAAAAAAAAAAAGAAAAAAAGGAGAAATGACCACAAGTGAACATTTAAAGCACATATTTATGCCTTGATATTCCTGATATGTGTCAGGAGCTAACAAACAAAAGTATTTAAAAGATTTGAGATTTTCTCACAGATTGGAGTTCGATGCCGAAGAACAGTAGCACAGAGTAGCAGGATTTACAAAACGTTAATGAACTTTAGAGGACAAATGAGATCAAGCACAGCATATTTGAAATTGTCGTAATAATCCTCAAAGCGGCATCTTCTTGCGTTTCATGCATACGCCGAAAGATGCCCCGTGAAAAAAACGCCACCGTTTCTAGTGGCACTTGTTTCAGTAGCACAGTTGTTATTTTCTACAAGTCATTTCTACCAGTTCAATCCCACTGCAGATGTTAACGTGAGGACTAAAAAGACATTGCAGTCTTGCATGATCTCATTACAGTTAGTTTCTTTCAATATATAAAAAAAAATTGTGTCCATTTTTAATTTATTTATTTTACTGAATTAAAATATGTAATTACTAAAGTGTTGTGTTCATGTTGTCTGTGTTTGGACTCCTGCTTTCTCTCTCTCTCTCGAGGTCAGAGGAGCTTTATTATATTCAGGCTGGTTTGAATTCATTCACTCATCCATTCATTCTGATTTGATGATATGCACAGCAGCTCTCCACCATGGAGGGGAGGGGCTTTGGCCTTTTGTCACTTAGGACATGGTGCCATCTAGAGGGAGGACTCCATGTCCTCCTGCGTTTCCTTTTTGATCAAATCTCTGCTGCTGCGTAAAACTAGGGGAGGAACAAGAAGTGATTGTTAGATAGTCTTCAGCTGTGGGTGGAATAAAAGATAAACCGGAAGCCAAACTGTGGAAACAGAATGTTGGTCTTTGAAAACCAGGCTGAGAAAGATTTCAACTTATCAGCTTTCAAACATTTTTGAAGAGTTTATTCAAAATATAATTTTTTTTTTGTCCAGTAGAATAAAAAAAAGAAGCTCAAATTATCAAATTGTGATTTCATCCTTTATGCAATGATCTTTTTGAACCCAACTATAAGCTATAAGCATTTAAAATACATTTTTACGCGATAGGCTTCTGGGATACCTTTACTATGAGGATTATTTTCTTCAACCAGAAGTTTAAAATTCAGAGCCACATCCGGCCTAAAAGGAAAGACGTTCATTTTCTGCTAATAGCTTCAATAATAAGTTTCTCCAGTGGACAGCTGTTTAAGGGATATGAGCCATAAGTTAACCCCGTGCAGTCTGGCCTGACTTAGACATGTCTACTTCTTGCCACGGTGATGGGCGCCGACCACCAGGTAGCTGTCAGGTGAGACGCTCAACCTGGGGAGCTTTGCTCTGTCCGCCCAGACCCTCCGGACCGGGCCTCCTCTTCCTCCTCCTCCTCTGCAGGGGTCGTGTTTCTGCAGGTAAGTGACGAAGGTCTCCCACCCTCCGCCAACACGCACCATGACGTGACGCTCATTCAGCATCTGCAAAGGTGACGCCAAACGCTACAGTCATAGAAGAATGCTGGGTAATAAAGAATGCATGCATTTTCTGGGTTGATATATTGCCAGGATGTTTATAAATTCTCAATTATGTGAAAGGCAATCCAACCTCACATATACACACACGCACACACACACACACACACACACACACACACAAACACTCACACACGCACTCACACACACACATACACACACACACACACTCACACACACACACACACACCAATCTAATATCCCTGAGGTCCTCATGCATATGTAGCTCGAGCCATGAAAGGCAAATGATCTCTCGGATAGCTTTGTCAAAATCTTATTAAAGCAAATGAAACAACACCTCCTGGCACCAGCTGAGCACACACACTAATCCACATATGAACATTCATACACACACACACATGCGGTGACGCACAGAGGTGCACCCACACTGATCTGCGACATAAACCGCCCAATAGACAGTATTTTAAATCACATGACCACTGTATAGCTGGAGTTGTGAGGAAGTCGACTGTGGCTGAATCAACAAATCCTTCACTGACAGCCATCTTTACAGGAACCAGCTGCTGCCATGGCAACAACATCCACAATATAAAGGCTGGAAGAATGAAAGGAGAGACCGACATCAGCTCAGACCTTCAACTCCCAGCGGACATTAGCATTCCCAGGAGGCCGAGCAAAGTCATCCGTTGTTCTATCGGCACCGTCCCCCCCTCACCCTCCTCACCCCTCCACTCCCCCCTCCGGCCCTCCCCCCTCTAGCCTTATCACCAATAAACCCTTCATTATAGAGCCATTAAGAATGTGATAATACAAGCAGAGCTGCTCCTTTGTGCGTGCGTGCGTGCGTGTGTGTGTGTGTGTGTGTGTGTGTGTAGGAGGAACAATCAATGACACATGGTCCGTCTCAGCTGTCATCCTGCAGATTAAAATGTTGAGGCTAACAGGGGTCAAGTCAGACATCCTGAATAATCCACTTTCCTGTCAGACGTGGGGGGAATAAAATTCTGACTGATCATTCTCAAAAGTTCACTCAACATCCAAATTCCATTGGTTGAAAAAATAAAAATAAAGAACCTATCTAAAACTATAAATATTGTTTTTGTTGATAACTAATCTTATTTTTGTGAGATTATTGCAAGAAAAAAGAGATTTGTAAAGGTTTTATGGGATTTTTTGATTGTTATAGACAATTAAGTTTAAGTTTCCTAATTTCTATGATTAAATAAAGTTATCATTTTAACTGATAGTTGTCTTTTGATTACATATCATGCACTATATACTATATATGCACGATGTCCAGTAACATTGGACAGGAGCCCTCTTTGTCAGGCTCTCTTCAGCCTCTCAGTGCAAAGTGTTGTACATCTGCTGCCCATAAACCAGCCTCTGAATTCCCCTGTGCCCCCCCGCCCTTCAGTTCCATTGATTCTCTCCCTCCTTCTCTGTTTCTCTGTTTAAAGATTCATCGCTGTCCTTAAAGAAGAAGAAGGCTTTCCAACACCGTCCAGTAGGAGGCAGGCTTTAGCCACATCTGTTGCTTGAGGCCGTTTTAGTTTCCGGTCTTTCTGTAAAATTTACAGTAAAGACCAACTAAATGTGAGCTGATGAGAGCGACTGTGAGTCTGGTTTCTTGATCTTGACTTTTCTTTGACAACAGAAATCAAGAAAAATTTCAAAGTCTTAAAATCAGCCTGGTTTATTGATATCCTAACTATATTGCACCTGGCTTCCAAAATAAGATGATGCAGGAACTCCACACTAATCAATCAAAAAGAAAACTTCATCTCTACACAATTGGGCACATAATATCCCCATAGACTCTCTTGTGGCCTGATCTCCCAGCAATCTCTGCAGCCTACAATCACTTGACCAGTATTATTCCCATTGGGGCGGCGGTGGCTCAGCGGTAGAGTGGACGCCTTGGGACCAGACAGCGCCCAGCCATCGGCAGTTCAATTCCCGCTCCAGCCAGACATCTTCGGAGTGTGAGCTGACAGTGGGAGATGTCAGCTCACCTCCCAGCCACTGCCGAGTCACCTTTTAGCAAGGCGCCGTCCCCCCCACAAGCTGCTCATTGGGGCGCACTCCAAAGTCACGACCCGTCCCTCCACCTCTCTTGTACGGATTGTCATTAACTGCATGCCTACAGGCCCCTAGTGTGTGTTGTGTTCAGGGGGCCTGTATACAATGTTTGTGTGTGTGTATTCTGACTAACACATACAGTATATGCATGTACAAAAAAAACTGGAGTGGAAAACATAATTTCCCCATTGTGTGGACAAATAAAAGTGGATTTATTTTATTTATTTATTAAATAAAAGACGACTGTGTTCAACCGTGAGTAAAGAAATTGCTAATCCAGAGTTGCTAATTCCTTAGACCAGTTTCAAGAAAGTGTTTACTTACAACCTTTAGATGAAAGGTTCAACAATTTTGATTTGCATACAGTGTATGTTATACAGCTAAGCCAAACTGTCGTTAACTATAACAGCACCCACTGCCCCACCCCAAACAGCAACCACTTCCAGGGTCACCTCAGCCAATCAGCACAAGGCAGCAAGCAACTGGAGCTAGCTGAATGTCACTAGGTATTTGGAGTATCTCTGGGCTCTGTTCCAACTCTTTGGCTGTTCTCTCGATATTTCATCTTTTAGTCAAATCACACACTACTATGAAAAACACTTTCTCCTTTTGCTGACAATGCTTGACTTGTTTAAAGCTCAAATTTCAAACACCCTATGTAACTCAAAATTAAAGATCTGGTTGTTTGTTGTGAAAGCCCAAATGACATAATTTTCAGCTCCTAGATAAAGAAAAACAATCAAACCCTCAGCTGTAGGGTTTGAAGTCAGTACCTGATAGTACATTTTTCCACTCATGCATCTTGCTTTGGAGGTCTGTCCATTGAGCTGCTAAATATTTATCTTTCGATTAGCGCTGTACCTTCCATTAATTAGTGTTAAACATTGCTGTCAACACTTTTTAAATGGATAGGTCCCAGTCAATAAATCTCTTAATATCTTGTAGAGCAGTGGTTCTTAACCTGGGTTCGATCGAACCCTAGGGGTTCGTTGAGTCGGTCTCAGGCGTTCGGCAGAGACGGAGGTCAAGACAAAACACACGACACATCGTGTCAATTCGTGATGACACGCCCCCCTTAGCCCTCACTGGCTGCAGGTGATCACGTGATGCTACATCGATTAGCCTACCTGCGCTACAGGGGATTTTGCGCACTCAGTAGTCGATTTATGCCTGTCATGATGGTACGTCATCTGATTGCTTTCTTAATATTTTAATTCATAGTAACTATGTTGAGCAAAAAAAGAGTGGTCGGCCGAATATGTGCAACGTGAATTTACATGTACTGTATAATGGAACGTGATGGGAGTCAGCGTTCTGCATGATCTGCAATGTCAAGTTGAGCAACTCTAGTCTCACACTGGCAAAAATAAAGAAACACTTCCTTAAAGGGACAGTAAAGTTAATTTTAAGTGACATATATGTTATTCATCGTTATGAAAAATAGAAGAAAAAATAAATTTTATATGTGTAGCATCATCCCTTTGGTCAAAAAAGCTTAAAATCTGCGCCGCAGCAGTTTCCGCATTCAGTGGTCACGTGGGCGTCATACGTCACTGGGGCCAAACATAGCTTAGCAGCCATAAGAAACAATGCAATTCTAGATGCGATTAACACCAAAAATATCATGGTTACCTGCGCGGTGAACGGTTGTGTCAACAGAACAGCAAAAGACGCGACTTTCAAATAAATTCACTGTGGAATTAATAACAACTAGAGTTGTTATTAATTCCACACAGTCCAATAGTAAAAAATGGCGGTTAGCTCAATGCTAACATAATATGGACAATCCCATTGACGGGCTAGCCTGTTAGCATTTTTAGCGCGATACCTTCCCAGAGGGTATTCTAAAGAAGGACAGGTCCTTGTCATTGCGTCTTTTGGCTGTTCTGTTGACACAACCGTTCAACTGTTCACAACATATTAATCAAACATAAAGGGGCGTGTCTGACTTTTAATGTCTAGGGAGTGTATCAGCACATCATTCACGTCAGTGTTGTGGAATATCTCTGTGGATTAAAGCTTGGTTTTGCCTCTACATAAAATTCAGGATAAAATAGGATAAAATTCATTCAGCAGAGGTAGAGATATTAAAGTTATATTATGGTACTACAGTATTTTACTCAATTTATTAAATCATTTAATTTACTGAATAAAATCCTGAAGTGACCAGAAACAATTATATCCTGTAACTGTTACTGGTCAGTCTTAGGGAATTGTACTTTAGTATTTGGAGCAGTAATGACATTTAAATGACCTCAAATGAAGATTATAAATTGGAATTTAATGAAAACGATTTACGAACAATATCTTGGAACCAATTATGTTCATATGTTGAGGACTACCTACTTTGCTCTTCTGCAGGATGAAGACAGAGATTTCGATAAAGATGTTTTCTAGTCAGACTTTGGTCTGGACCTAAATATCGGTAATTTAGCAAAACCGATTCCCACGGGTCACGGATAGCATATACTTTGTTTTTATTGCTATTTATAATCGCTTAGCATACCTAATCAAACTCAAATGAACATGTAAACATGTAGCTTTGACAAAGGTTGTTGTTTTACTTTAACATCAGTCATTAGGGATGTTTGACTGGTTCCTTTTCCCTCCTTTTCCACCTCCATTATAAAAAAAAGTGAAATATCGAAGTCAGATATAGAAAACATACCTTCCTCATCCTCTTTTAGGTGCAGATTTTGCTTGGATAAAACTAGTCCTCTATGAGGTCTCACATTTTTTGAATGCATCTGTTAGATTGATGGCATGATCAACAAAGAATCTGTGTTGCATGATAGTGTGAAGCGCTTCGACGTGTTTTCCTTCCATTGACGGAGTCAGACGGTGTCCCTGCTTACAAAGCTGAAGGAGAGCCTAATTGGGAGCGGAGAATAAAGAAAAGCCTTCCTCTTTCTAACACCAAAGAATGGTGGAACACTCCAGGGCCGGCATGAATGGATAACCTCCAGAGGGAATAGAGAGGGGTGGGATGGAAAGTTTACATGTGCGAGGAGGCATTCGTTCTCAGTCGCTCATTAGCAGGCTGTCTGATTAAACCCCCTGCTAATGACTGTGTCTCAGTAATCAATAGTATCTGCTCTTTAAAAAAGGTCTGTACACACTGAATGGCATGCTCTCCTAGGAGCTGCCATTTGGTTATTGTGGTACATGGTAATTGAGGATTATTGTGTGTTTCCCTGCACACATGTGAGCTCCGAGGTAATGGATGGTGTAAGGGTTTGATGGGCCGTGGCGTTTGCTTGTCGAGAGGAGAAGGGAGGGAGCAGCGTTGACGACTCGTGATTACAGCTTCAACCTGACAGATGTGGTAAAACAGAGGAATGTCTTAAAACAGGTACTTGAAAGCTCAAACATAAACTATTTAAATGGCTGTTTTTCTTTGAATTTCAAACGCTCCTAAGAGGCAAGGAACTATTTACATACTTTGGTTATCATGTCTTTTTTTTTTTTGCATTTCCCTTCCTCAATGTTGTGTTAGCAAACCACGGCTAATGACATTAATTAATATTATTATCTATTAGCCACCTGAACTGTGATTCAACTGTGTGTCATGTTTCTAAAGGGAATAATCGTCACTATTTTTAATAACTGTGTTCAAAAATCTATTTTTATTTTAACTTATGGGTTTATGCATATGCATCACATAAACCCACACACTAACCGATCTGTTTCCTCTTCATAAAACCTTCATATATTGAAAATCCTTCCCACACACGTGGCCTTGAACTCCCCACCAAGCAGCCCTTTAAACCACACACTGCAGTCATATCTGTGCAAAATCATACTGAAATAAATGCATTTGTGGTTCCCCTCTGAACTCCTTTCTGAAGGTCTGTGTACTGAATAAAATCATTGTTAGCACAGTCGTATCCTGACCGTTAGTTGCCAAGCAACCCCACCTCCCAGAAGGCCATTCCTCAAGCATTTGTACAGTGGCATACAAGTGTTGCACGACTCCTAAAAAGCCTCTACGTCTTCATCCTTAATGAATCCTACCGAGGGTCAAATACAGAGGAAAAAAATCATTCAATATAATAACAAGTTGAGTTGAACACCCTCACCCGTATGTACAGAAGTTTATCGCCAACACGGTAGCAGCCTTTTGGTTGCTTCTCCACCAGGAAGCTTGTAGGACAGCAGCAGGGGGGGTTTTCAATGATGTTTCTCACCTGGAAGAGGTTCATACGGAATTTACACCTTTAGCATCCAAAGGCTGAACAATAATCATTTTTCTGGAGCTCAGATACGCACAATATCGTCCAAAATGTTGGTGTCCCCGCACCTCCTGGGTGTGGATATGCACGAGGAGCGAGGATGCTGGGCTGCAGGTGGGGAGGTGATGGGAGGTGTGGGAACGCATTTGTTTACTGCCGTGGAGGGGGTTTTGGCAGGAGACGCCTGGGTTTTGCCCGGAGAGGATGCCCACGGTGGAGACGATGCAGATGCGTTAGCAATGCATGATGGAGAGAACAAAGGTGTTTGTGTTGAGGCTGTGGTTGTACACGGGTTAGAGGCCGAGGGAGGGGGCTGAGGGGGGGAGAAGCATGTTGGCGCTGGGTTTGTTGTGACTGAT
The DNA here is from genome assembly GCA_013358685.1 of Antennarius maculatus. NCBI lineage: Eukaryota > Metazoa > Chordata > Actinopteri > Lophiiformes > Antennariidae > Antennarius > Antennarius maculatus. Next base: position 20,247,098 of record CM023606.1, read on the forward strand.
GGAAGATCAGAGAGGAAAGGAGTGGCGAGGGTTTCAGACAGGGCCGTGGGAGAAGGAGGAGGAGATGGGGTCGGGGGCAGCGAGGGTTTTGATGGTGAATACAATGTGGTAGGAGTTAAAAAGGAGAAGGGCAGACAGGATGATGGAGATAAGAGCCCTGCCTCCTCCCTTTCTATCTCCCTCTCCAACTTCACCAGCCCCGGAGGTTCTATTCCATACCTGAGAGACAACAATCATGAAGAGAAACCAACAGGAAACACAGATTACTCACCAGAGATACTTCAGTCCCGGTTTTTGGAAAGATTGTGCCACTAATTTGAAAGTACAAAAAAAAATCATTTATTTTGAAAAATTTTACCAATATTTATTGTTATATATGAGTGAAACTCTTGTGAGTAAATATCTTATATAGTGCAAAAAAACAAAAATAAATGAAATAAAATTAGCTAAAAGCAGCTAATTATTAATTTGAAACATCTACAAAAAGGTACCTAAAAGAAATGGATGGAGTTAAAACAGGTAGCTTTAAGTAATGAGTAGAATAACGAGCAAAGGAATAAAGAGTAGCATTAAATGATCGGCTGAGATTAAAGAATAAATGTTTAAAACAGCTTCTGAAAAGCTGCTTCATCCATCCATCCATCCATCCATCCATCCATCCATCTATCCATCCATCCATCCATTCATCCATCCATCCACCCAATAATCCATCCATCCATCCATCCATCCATCCATCCGTCCGTCCATCCCTACCTGGCGGCGGTGCGGCCCAGCTCCATCAGACAGAGGCAGACCACTCGAGGCTGCTTGTGGAGGACTTCACGCATTACGGCATTTCAACAAAGAGGGTGGAGGGAGAGACATGAAAAGAAGTCAGTCATCTAAAGGGAAAGATATTTCCGGAGATAAACGTCTGAAAAGAGGGGTGGGGGGGTGGGGGCCACATTTCCCTCTCTAGTGTGCATCTCTATCTTTGAAGCGGAGCAGGAATTCCTGTGGGTTCCGGATGAGCAGCTGAGGGCATGAGGGCATCAAAGCTTCATCATCCTCTTCACCGGCTTTAGGACACATCTCATGTTTCAACTCACCCAAATCCTCTGACTCAAAGAGGTAAGCCTCATCAATGCCAGTCTTTCGACACCAATACAGGAAGTTGGCGGTGTTGTCTCGGGCGAAGAAGGATCCAGACGTTGCATCGGCTCTCCAGTAGATGACTCGTCTTGTGAAGGGCTGCAATTGTTTCCAACACACACGCAGACAAATATGTATCCATAGAAGCCAACATGAACACAGGTAAACAAAAAGAAATGGGGTGGGTCTTGGTGAAAGACCCGCTTAGCACATAGCGGAACAAAAACCTATTCCGAAACAAGTGAGCAGGGAATATTGTATGTCTGAAAGAATGAGTTTTGCCCTTGTGAGTACGTGCATGACATTGTGTTGTTGCAGCACCTTGCCGTTATTGTTGAGTATCATCTTCTCCTGCAGCGTTTGCGCAAGCTGACAGAGAAGAACACCATTATCCAATCCGTCCATCAGAGTCTCTGCTGTCAGCTCCACACCTGATGATGCGCAGAGAAGCACCGAGTTACGTATGGTAATCATTAATTAATTATTTATACACTATAAGTCTGATATAATTTGCAATGACATATTGATCTGAACATTGCTGTGGTAAGGGTTTGCATTGACATCCTCACCCATGAGAGAGTTTAGCCAGAAGGCCAGGTCCTCCTTCATGGGCAGCAAGCTGGCGTCATGGCGATACGGGAGCCACTGGCTGTACTCCTGAGGACAGGCCAGACCCGGTCCAGAGTGTCTGTACCTGCTCAGAACACAGTTCATACCCAACCCGGTTAGGAGGCTCGGGCTTGGCGGTCGGTCGAGGCCGGTGTTCGACTCCTCTGTCTCACCGTCCATGACTCGGCTGATCAGTCTGGACCCTGATGGACCAAAAGAAGAGTTGTTTGCTTTATGTGTCGATTTGAGTCAGACATTTTGTGTGACTCCATCCAGGATCGTCTTCCTGGGTTTTGTGTTTGATTCATTCGTTCATGTGTTCACTCTTGTTTTTTTCCTCCTTTGTGAGTCTGTTTCCACCTGTTTGCCTCATCATTCAGTGTAGTTGTGTGATTCTTTGCATTTGTTGTCAGCTGGCTGGGTTCTGTTTGATGTTTTAATATGGTCTGCAGACGTTCTATTTCCCGACACCTGACTCATGCATGGTTTTCTTTGTCAACATTGTTATTTCTAGAAACCATTGACTGCTTGGGTGTTTTAATTAGTTGTATGAAAATCCGTCTGTTATACCTGCACAAGTTAGGTTTGTGTTTTGTTTGAGAGAACAAGTGAATCATCATTATGAAAGACAATCTAAGACATGCACAATCCTCCTGTAGCAGAGGTAGCCAAATAAAGTCTCTCTTCCTGTTTCCGACACGTCGTCATGCTAAAATGAGAACATACAAGCGCTGTATGGTAAAACTAATTCCACACACTGTCGTTATGACTTCTATGTAGAGACCTTATACTCACAGCCCAACAGAACACACAGTCATTAATCAAAGGAAATAAACTGACAGCAGGTTTAATAAGATGTACAGCTACAGCCGGTCTCCTGGTGCCACTCCATGGCTCATTTATCCTGTTCCCAGAGCAGCCGCCTTCATAAGGCTCAGTCCCATGCAGAGTCATGCTCTGACGACCAGCGGTACTCGTTCTAATCATGTGGAAGTGAGACAACACATGAAAGTTGATGGTCCTGAGAACAGCAGAAGATTGATTAGAGCTGGACGACTGATTCAAATTGTAATTAGAAAACCAAAAGTATGTGTTAAAGCCATGCAAGGGAACAGGAAATGTGTTGTTTACGGTACAGGTGAGACCTTAAAAGCAATAAAGAAAGTCTAGTATGATTGTGAAAGATGCCAAAGAGGCTATTTAAAGTATAGTAGGGCTGTATTTTACATTTATATTATCTTCTGCTGTGACATCACAAAATCTCAAGGTAATCTGTTAGGAAGTCGATCAAAATTGCCGACATTTGATCTACAGCAAAATAAAGATCAATGAAGTTATTGCAGTTCACCCTGAGGGGATTAAGAACAAATTACTTTATGACAAATGACCCAATAAACTAAAGCTATAGCTACAGAAATCGTCATCAGAGTCATAAGGGTTCATCCTCGGGGCACCATGAAATTCAGCGCAATTTCAAATCAACCCCAGACTTGTAGATGTTTGGCTTGGACCAAAGTGGTGGAAAGCGATAATCCTGCAATAGCGAAAGTGTCAAAAATGGCAAATGTGTGGAGCAGGCCCCATGCAGACAAATTTATTGTTGTATAATACCTGGATTTTTCCGCTGAAGCACCTTTGACTTGCTAAAATGAACAATCATCAGTACAAGTTATCTCATATCAGCAGAAACATGAATACATTCCCTCAGACGTGAAGGGAAAGTAGGGCAACAACTCAGAGAACGTGGGTCAGGCAAAAAGGGGGAAGCTGGAGGCATCTCTTTCTGACTGGTCACAGTGAAAAGGGTCTTTTGTGAACACACCATGTGGATATAGGTAGCCTATATGTAGAGGGAGTGTGTGTGTGTGTGTGTGTGTGTGTGTGTGTGTGTGTGTGTGTGTGTGTGTGTGTGTGTGTGTGTGTGTGTGTGTGTGTGTGTGTGTGTGTGTGTGTGTGTGTGTGTGTGTGTTGGGGGGGTGCACTGCCTGCCAAGTTTGACATGACAGGTTGACCAGCAGGGCATGAGAGGCTCGGTCTCTAACAAAACGTCCATGTGCCATATTCACACCTCTGCTTCAGGATGACTCTGCTGGGAAGGGAAGGCAAAGGTCAGCTAAGAAACTAGCTCTCAGACACAAGCAGCCTTTATACTCTCTGTAAAGACACACACACACACACAGTTGCAGACACATGCCCATGCTTGCACTGCTGTCTCGATTCCACCTCATTTAATTTGCACAACCTTTAATGTTTCCAAAGTGAGGTTCGGTTCAGTGGTATTTCACAGCCTTTGTGTTTTCCCAATAAAATCAAACATCTAACCTGCTGTTAGAGGGAAACAGCTAAAATTACATGCTACCTGAAGCATGTTTTGCCAAATGACAGATCCCAGCTGAAGCCTCAGATACTTGAACGTGTGCTACATGTATGTCAGATGACAGGGGTGATTGATGGCGCTGATCCGACAACGGTATCTCCAGAGAAAGAAACCGGAGTCCCCGTCTGGTAAACAACTAATTTCACAACTTGTTAACAAAATCCCATTTCCTTACATGACAGGCGTAACTCTCATGTTTGCTTTTGGAAGAAGTTGAACCAGCAGATCCGTCAGTGAAAGGATTTCTCAGTCAGGAAACATAACTATTCACTTCAACTTTGCTCTCACTGTGTGACCCAAGGGCGTACTTTCATCCTAAGATTCCACTCATCATCTGCTTTTGGTGTCATAAAATAAGATTAATAACTTTAAGTGAACGTCCGATAGCGCTACTAGCAGCATCGGTTTTGAGAGAAAGATCTGCTGTCTCTGGTGTCGGCTGGATTGTAAAAGAGGTCGTGTAAAACTAAAGCAGTGAATGAAACTGCGGCGCTTGGGTATCAGTTTCAGCTACAGCGGTGTGTTCACAGCCCGGCTTTCTTTCAGCCGCCTCCAGACTAAACAAACCTCACACCAACACTGGTTGGAAAGGTCTGTCACCCGTTGCCGTTTCAGCTCCCCGAACACTGGAGACTTTCTCCGCCGTCGCTCCAGCAAGGAACAATAAAATCTGATGTTGGCATCAGAAATTTAAAGTAAACTTCCATAGATTATTTTGATGTGAGGTAAATCAAATAAGTCGTGATGTCCTCCGAGCAGCTGGCTGAGGTCTGACACAACCTTCTCCTTCTCGGGTCACGAGGGTCAGAAACATGAATGTGTTGGAAGATTCATTTCTGCACTTTGACTGTGTCATCAGGTTAATTAGTTGGAAATACTTTCAAACTAACCATCAAAAATTCTGAAATTTGTCTTTCTTTTGATTAAAAATGACATTTGCTTTTACCGTTATTATATAAGTTATGGGTCCAGCTTTAAAAGACGATAAATACAATGAAAAATGTTTGTAGAAATGTTTGATCATCAGCATCAACAATAATAATATTCCTAACTTTTATAAAAAGTTAAACACACATGAAATTTTACTCACCAACAGAATCAGCAGGATTCCTCAGACGATGTTGTCACTCATTAAAGTGTCGTTGTCGTGTCTCATCACTGGTGGTTTTCCTCTCATTCATTCGTGGATGCAGATGTTCTCTGCCCTCAGGTTCTCCTCAAGTACCATAAGAACTCTGTGACTGTGTCACGAGGAGAGGCTGGCTTCACTTTTAAAACGAACTCTCCTGAACACGCCTGCAAGTTTTGAGGTGTCAGCTTTCAAGGTGTTGCACATTAAAGTGGTTTGTTCACTTGTTAAGATCTTTTTTCTCTAATATGCTCTTAATTTGATTGATTTCTTATTTTTATTTCTTACAGGGCAGAACTATTGTGGAAGTTTCTTCTTAGTTTGTCTGTTATCTATAAAGACAAATATTTTTAAGGTGTAAAGTGTGAACATACAGCTCCTGGTAGCGAGTTAGCACAGTTAGCAATGTTAGCCAGTTCACCGTCCAACGTAATCCGGTGAAAATAAAAAGTGTTAATCTTATATTGTGTTACAGTATGCATTTTAAGCTTTATGTGAGTTACTTAATGCTATCTGCTTTTCATACTTTCAAATGCACGAAGGGACGAATTCATGGGATTTTATTTTTTCATTATTTGGGAATTCTCGTTTCTCGTATCATTTCAGCTTTATTTTCCTGTCACTGTTCAATTGTGTCTTTGAAAGGCAAAGCAGGAGCTGATTTCTGATGCACAAGTGCGGAGTTTCACTCACAAGGACGGAGGATGAGTTTCAAGAACTGAAGGATCTAGTTGTATCAGTTAAGGCAGCTAATGAGACAGCGCTATAGCTAAACCTAGCACCATCCTCTCCAACCCGTTAGCCGTCTGCTCATTCCACTACTTTATAAAAAACAAACGGCGTTTGGTGTCCGAAGACATTTCATACGTTTACAGAGGATTGAGTGGGACTGAGGAGGAGCTTGTGGGGCATTTATCCACAACAGATCAGGCATTATTTCTGCCTGATAACCTCAGGAGTGAAGCATGTAAAGAGATAAAATACAGCTCTAGTGCAGAATGGGCGGATCCAGCTACGATAATTGCTGTGTTACTGGAGCTTTATGGCTGCTCGGGGTCCTATGTAGCCTTGCGGGAGGTTTACTTTTCCAGAAGACAATAATAACAGGAGACTTTACAAGAGTTCCCCTTTTGCTTTAATGAGCCTTATGGCTGGTGTAAAACAGTGTGCCCAGTGACACGTCAAATGCTAAAGCTTTGTTGAGGGACCAGTTTGTTAAGATGGTATTTGATAGCACCCTCTGTTGTGAGTTCATACATTTTGTGCGTAGGTAGTCCATTGCTTTGCTAGATGAGGAAAGAGGCCATCAGGTGGGAACGTAAGCGTTTCTCAGGGATCTGATTCACTTTGTTCATTTTTCAGTATGAAGTTCAAGGTGTTCCTCAGTGAGTTGCTAATTCTGGATATTTTCCAGGAATGCAACGGCACGTGTGTTCATTCTCATTGTCAGCCCTCACATCTATGTGGACATGGATGGGGTTGAAGTGCATTGTTTGGTAATTGCTGAGTCTATGCAGTCTACCCTTCTATCTTTGTGCAAGGATGTCATCTACACATTTTGGCCTTTGGTTGAGTTACCTTTGGTAGTTGAGGTTCCAAAGTCACCTGTCATTGCTGTAGTGTGCAGGCTCTTCTTGATCCCTCAGGGAAAGCAAATGTGTGGGGTAGGGGGGCAAAATGGTGATGGCCACATGCTCAGTGACAACAAGACGAGGAAAGATGCCTTTCATCTAGCACATATTGGGTAGTCCTTAGATTTCCATCAGTTAATTGGAACGCAGTTCCCTCCCAGATAACTAAGGGAGACCATCCTAAGCCAGCTTTCTCCACCTGGTTTGGTTTTGTTTCAGAGGAACCGAGTACACTTTGGGTTCTATGGCCACCTTCAGTTCCTTCCAGAGACCAAAGCAAGTTACCTCTGGTGACCAACAACGGCAATATTTGCTTGTCTGTCTGGACGACATTCTGGATTCCTTTTCTGTTTGGAGTTGTATCTAGGCTGACTGGCTGTGATGTCCGGTAAGACTGAAAGAACTCAAGGCGAAGCTCACCAGCATGAGGTGTCCCATCTGGTTCATGCGATCTCTAAGAAGGGTGCCTCCACAGATCCACAGATACCTGGTGGTTAACAGGTAGCCTCTCACTGCTGTTTGCTCCTGTTTCATAGACATCAATTTGACGCTGTTACTTTCTCTTCTGCTACATGGAACACCATTGGCCCCCATCACATCAATGTGGTCTTTGGAAACAACAACAAAGTCCAATAAAATGTGAAAATGTCTTCATGCTACAGTCATTGTGCCCCCCAAGGGTTGTGCAGCACCTCATTGTTAGATCATGAAGCATAGTTATGACGTGCAAAACACATCTGATGGCAGGCTATGTGGGATCATTGTTCCTAGGCAGGTAGATTGGCATGTTTTGTTGTCCGCTATGATGTCGTTGTTAACAGAACCACTGGGTGGCACCAAAGTAGGACATTTTCAAATTCTGCACTGCATGGATTTGAAGTATCAGCAGACAATAGCATAAACATTTATGCATGAGAGATGCATAATCATCAGACCACATCTTATGTGAATCTATTTGTTCATTTGAGACACTTATGTAAAAAAAAATGGCAGCAACACAAAAAAAAATGCCAGCTGTTATTAATTAATATTTCATTAGTGCTGTCAGGGTGAAGTGGAAGTTTATGACGTTCACGTTTCCCCAAATAATTTGATAGTTTTTTTTTAATAGCAGAAAGCCGCTTCTAGGCTTCAATTAATCAGGTATGTGTTGGAGGCAGCAACACGCTAATCCAGGCATTTTTAACCTGTGTGTGTGTGTGTGTGTGTGTGTGTGTGTGTGTGTGTGTGTCTGTGTGTCTGTGTGTCTGTGTGTGTGTGTGTGTGTGTGTGTGTGTGTGTGTGTGTGTGTGTGTGTGTGTGTGTGTGTGTGTGTGTGTGTATGTAGTCCCAGGTGTGGCTGCTGGTTCATTTGCAGTCCTGTCCCAGGGGACGGGGCCCTCATGTCACCACGTCTATCAGATCTGCCCTTCGCCCCCCATCAATACACAGCCCTGCTGCCCTCTTACTAATTTGCACTGGTTAGCATTCATCTGACCTACACTACTGGGAATATAGATTAGTGTGCGCGTATATTTGGTGTGTTAATTCCACTTCATGCAACATTCATTACATTGGAAATCAAAATAGTCTATAACTCCTGTAAAATGGAACAAATCGAAGCACTGTAGCCTCACTAGGTGATATCTTTACATCCTGAACAAGTGTTTTCAATCTATCAAAGATATCTAGAGCACTGTTGGATCAGATCATTGAACAGAAGCATGTCTGTACACATTGATGGGTTGTGCTTTCTAAAAAATAGTGTCCAGTTGTTAATAAAAGTTCTGCAAACAGCTGATTAGTTTAGCTTGGCTCTCTCTGGTGAAAGGCTCTATACATCCATCCATCCATGCTATCACTATTTAGCAGTGCTAAGTGAACCTCTTGTGATGCTATGTGTATTCTCGGCTTAACTTTAACTTCAGAGCTTTAACTTGTGTAATTTTTGGACAGAGCCAGGCTAGCTGATTCCCTGTAGACTATGCTAAACTAAGTTATACTAGGCTAACCAGTTCTTGGATTTATTTTCTAACTCACAAAGTCTGCTAGAAGTGTTAAACACCTACAAGCTGACAAAAACAAAACCTATTAAGACATAATTTTAATGACCCCGCCCTTCCTGTTTACAAGCGGGCTGACATCGCTCTTGTATTTTAACACCAGATCCGTCTGGCAGTCAGAAAATGATTGAATTAAAACAATGTCTCTGCAACAAGATGTGGATTAACACACATGACAGATGGCATGTCCGGTTGCCAAGACGACGGAATCTTAATTCATCTCCCTTTTATCCTCTCTGAAATGTTGGAGGAGGAGGAGGAGGAGGAGGAGGAGGAGGTGGTGGTGGGGTCGATAATTCAGCACGGGGCACCATGTGCTGTGTACCACTCAAATTGGTCCCCTGGGTCGAGAGGACCCGGGGCCCATCAGATGGGGACGCACTTATTAGAGACTCATGTGTTTTATCAATCTGTCAGATTAAAGCGGATCTCATTTTGAGGCTGCATTCATGAAGGGGAATATTTCTTTGTGTGTGCTGCTGTTATTCAGAGGTGCATCAATTATCAGAGTCTGAATGCTTCTAGTTTTGTCTGATAAAAACGTGAAAACATAACCTCACAGTACAGCTCCCTCATCTCACCTTTAGTTACAATGCAGGTGTGAAGGCAAGGCTTGTTTTTGATTTTTATCCATGTGTGATTTTCACCTGAAAATCTGTCTTATCCATACTTGAACCTATATTTACACTGTTATTGCCTTACTTATACTTGCTTGTGACGCCACGGTCTGTAAATGAACAAAAATGCAATAGAGCTTGCACAAAGAAGCAAAAACCCAGGTTTATTTTTCATCTCAAGATGATGTAATTTAAATTACATCACGACCTTTCCTTAATTACCGCTGGTTCAGATTGCTCAAAGCAATAAGGCCGCTTTCACAGCCTGTTGGCGAGGTGTTCATATAAATGACTAATAAATTATTTGTCAGTCCTCCACAGCAGAAATGAATGCTGGTTGCCTCTACTCGGGCTGGCGGGACAGGGGGTCAGTAGCTGCAGGGCGGACCTTTCCTTTAATTAAAGTACCTGTCACACTGAGCCAATCTGGAATGAGCGCCTGGAAATGACTCTCCATCTAATTCTACAGCAGAAAAATGGAAGTAAAACACCAACTTTCTTCATATATTTGCAGTTCTCCCCTCTTTATGAAACAAATCAGCATTTTATATCTGGTTAGAGCAAATTGGTTTGTGTGAAATGATTCAGGTGACCACTAGAGGGCAGCACAGTGATTTAATCAGCAACCCTTAGGGATACTAGCCTGAAAAATAAAGAACCTGCTTTATATTTAATGGAGCTGGGCGGGGCGTGTCTTCTCTGTAGTGACCTCGTGTGCCTGGATTTAAGTAATTAAAGATCACTAAGGTCAATAAAGACTACTTGTGGTTTCATCCCCAAACTTCAAACATCAAAAAGGATGCGTCTTTTATGCTTTCAAAAATATAATTGAACGTCTTTCCAGCTCCAAAGTGACCCGACAGTAGCGTCCAGACAGACATGGAGAGGACTGGGCTCCACAGACGGCTGCCTGCCTGCGTCTTTTGTCTCGCTGTCACTGTGATCCCAATCACTGAGATTTTAACAAGATTATCAGGAGCGAGTGGAAGCAATGGAGTACCAGAGTAATGTGATTATCCAGTGATGGAGTGCTTCAAACAGCTGTATTATCACCGGCCAGTCGCTTAACCCCTGTCAACACGAGAAGGATTGCATCCCTGCTGCCTCGTCCGGTGATGAAGAGGCTCAAGCTTTTGTCTGTTTCTTTTGTGAGTTGATTTTAAGTAGAATTTAGAAGAAATTTTCAGGTTAATCTTTGTTCAGACAATGTGAACCAGACTCTTCCAGCCTTAACCTCACGGTGCTAGAGGGTCTCCTGCCAACCACGTTTCTCTCTTTTGCCACTTCCTTTTTAGACAAGTATCCCAGTCTCCATAGCAACTCATCTCAGTTTTAGAAACATGGACAAAAGACACACATACACACACAACTAAAAAGGGATGTGAGGGGAGAGGCAAGGACATACATGTGTAATACATGTAGACCCACATCAATCAATAGAATACGCACATACCCCGACACACACACAAAGATATGCAGACACAAACACCCCTGCTACACCTCTACCTTCAATGCACTCAGACAGTTCTCTGATGGATGTGAAGAAACCGAACGAATGTTGCTGTAAAACTGTTCTTTCCTCTCATTTCATTTTCCTGAGTCTCCATATGGAAGAATTTCTTTTCCTGGCAATGATTTCACTCTAGACTGGAAGCATCTTGATGAAACTGCTGCGCCCCTGCAGATGTCGTATCAACTGTTCAGTAACTGATTTGTCATCGTTTGATGGCATCTGAGTTCAGCCCATGACGCGTCTGTGATTGGACATCATGCATGTGAACGAACTGTGAACTTCTGTTCCTTCATTTTCAGAAATGACGAGGACGTCAAGCAGCTTTTAATGCACTAAAATGTAGTTACAAGCAGACATCAGCGTTTATTTACCCATTAGTGTCATTACTTAACAATTTAGACACCCTCCTCCACACATAGGAGTGGCAGCTACATTATGCTGCATTATAACATGTTATAACTGCACTGTAATGCATGTATTTCCATGCATATGATGCCTGTAATGGAGAGAATGTTGATCCGGCCCTTTATTTTCTAAATTGGAGGTTTTCTAAACTGATCACATGATCCTCCTTGGATCTCCATCCATCATTGTAGGCTTGCAGGAAGCTGTGGAGCTTGACTGACTCGTCGAAGCCCTGAAAACACAAAAAAAAACTTCTGCATGCCCTTGTGTTTGTGCATCTGTCAGGGAAAACAGCAGAGTGTGTGTAACCGGTATGAAAATTTCATGCCGAATCAAGAGACTGACTCAGAATGTGAGCAGAAGGGTAGCGAGAGGCTGACAGATGGACGGAGAAGCAGAGGCTTTAAGGAGAGCCTCGCCCCTCCGTGGAGTGGTGGATTGACAGACTGACCGTGGCGTGAAGGGAAGAGCACTAAAAAAAAAAAAAATCAGCTTGTTTGTTAAGTCAGGGATACAGAGAAGAGAAATATAGCGTGTTTGATTTGTCCTTCATGGCAGCTGTCTGTCTTCTTTTTTTTGGAGAGTTTAAACGAGCTCAGCTTTTTGGAGGCTTTTTGTCTGCCTTGGTGCGGAGAAGAAAGAAAAACTTTTCAGGGATGGACAGCATCCGATTGGTGTGTGACTCATCCGATATATCATTCACCGTGTAGCATCTCTGCAGTGTCTGAGTCACCATGCAGCAGTGACACGGAGAGGAGGTACGAGGGAGGGAGCAGGAGAAAGAACACATGACAAAGGAGACTGATATGAAAGAAAGATCATGACATTATCTCCTCCTTTTTCATCCGTGGGCGGTATTGTAGGGTTGATACTGAGTGGACTAACATTTTTTTTGAAGAACATCAGATTTCTGTAATTGGAGTGAACTGGGGAGAGAGTGTGTTTTTCTTTTGTTTTTCTCTAATGACTTTTTATAACTCATTAGTTTGAATATAAGGGAGTCTCCACTTGAATGCTCAGTAAAAATAAACCTTTTTACCAGATATGATATCAAACTATTTTAAATACAACTTGAGCTTTCACATATATCAATATTTTTCCATCATACAGTATTTCCAAACCAAATGTCAGCCGTGTTTTCTCCTGTTTCCTTATCATCTCTGTCCTCCAGAGGTGTCACCTGTCTGAGCCTCAGCTCTTAAAGGCGCCGCGCATCAATATTTTATCACTGGAATGGTGCTAATCCATTAGCTGGATGCTAAAACAAGCTGTCAAATTGTCATTAAAAATTATCTCCTGGAAGTGAACAACAGGAGGTGGGGAAGGATGCGGCCGCTGATTTCAGCTGTGGGTGGCTGAAGAGTAATTGCAAAGCAATTTCAACCCTAATGGCTAAATTACAGGGTGTTAAAAAAGGCGGCTTTGTGTTGGGCTGATTGTTGTAAATGATTTAACGACAAAAAGGTCTTTAAGATAGAGATTTACGTGTCATTTTATAACCCGAGTGCAACTCGTGAGGATTGATTCTTCCGGGTCTGCCCCCGGCGGAGAGAGACGCACCGAGGAGATGGGAACAATAGGGCAGAATGAGATAGTCCCTGTGTTATCCCTCCGCTTCAAGAGCTCTCAATCAGATGTGTCGTATCGATGCAGCTAATGAAATCAGATGGACAAGCCTGGAGCCGGCAAAGCACTGCAGGTCTTTGTGGCCGCGTCCCGTTTATCTTTACGCAGATGCTTAAACGACTCCATCAGTGTCCTAGTCTGAAGGCCTGAATCAGGGCTGTTGTTTTTTAATAATGTCAGCTGTATTATGTTTCCTTTAGTCCTATTAAATATGAAGGAACCCCCCAACATACATACACACACACACACACACACACACACACACACACACACACACACACGCACACACACACACACACACACATACACTCCCCCACTCTCACTTTTTAATGAGATTTGGAGTGTGTGTGTCACCCCACTGTGAAGCCATCAGTGACAGGCAACAGGACAAAGGGAGGCCTGATGCATTGGTTTTGGGAATGCCCCCCCCCCCCCCCACACCACCACCACCACCCCCCCACCCCCACCACCCATCCTTCAAGGTCCCCCACCCTTTTAACCAGGCACACACTTTCATGCATGCACACACACACATACCACAAGCTCCCATCTGGTGATGCAGAGCAGAAGGGCTGATACACACACACACACACACACATAAAAGGTGCGCGCGCTACAGTCCAGGTGCTTCATCTGCATTCATCTCGAAAACAAACAAAAATGTGACCCTAATATGCTTATCTTTACAGTAAAAAAAAATACATACTTGGTTTTTGTCCTTCTCCAAATTTCGAAAGATCATAATACAAAAAAGGCAAAAAAATGTATCTCAAAAAGAAAAAAAATCTTATGATGTGCGTTTCAAAAAATGCACATCATAAGATTTATTCATTTATTTATTATTTATTTCATTTCTCTGGGCCCCTGTGGGAACACAGGTCTATAAATCATCATTACCAGATTTTTTGAAGGTTATATTTCTTTATGTATTCATGAATTTTTTTTTGCTGTGTAATTCCTTCGTCTTCAATTAAAGAAGACCGAGAACAAATGGGTTTGTTTCACCTGAACTACTCACCTGCACATCTGCAGACGCCTCACATTTTTGCATCATCCTGAGTTCGCCATGAACTCCCAGTTTCTGACTCCATCATCCTGGAGCGCCTCGCCCCAGAGGCTCCCCTTGACAAGCCTATGACGCACTTCCTGACAAGGTGATGGGAGGCTGTGCGTGAGAGTGGAGAACATTGTGTGTGTGGGGGGGGGGGGGGTGGGGGGGCATCTAAATATACACCAGCTGTGGTGATAGTGAGGGATATGCGCAAACAATCGTGTTTCCTGACTGAGGATCCTGCCGCTGTTTTCGCAACCAATGGCCGCTGATCTGGAGCCTGTTATAAACCAGCATACACATTGAAGTTCCACGAACAGAGAGCATCCTGGGTACCACGAGGCTGGCTGTCGTTGATCTTTATCTGGCTCTGCTGACACCCCACCGTTGTGTCGTTCCGCCCTGATCCTTCAGGTTCAGCCGCTCACGTGTGGATGTGTGTGACTAAAGTTGTGAGACTGTGCATTTGTCCTCTATTTATTAATGAAAACTCACGCCCCCCCCAAAATGCTGCAGATGATGAAGAAGCCATTTAATAATTCACGATCTGTGGACAAAGCAGCGGTAAATGCTTTCTTTGGAGCATTTTGGGTGTGATAATTTCTGGTTGGCCAGTGTTTTAGCTTAATGCAACCTTCTCGTCTCTCAGAGGTGCTGGAGGCACATTGTGCAAATCAAGACTTTATTTATGAGCCACGCCAGATCTCAGGGGCCTGAGCACAACACCCCACCCCGAGTCATTAAAGAGTGATTTTGGCATCCACTTCCAACCCTCTCTCAGCCGCCCCTCTGTTCCCTGGAGGACGGAGGGGCACCTGCCCCCCACCCACGTCTACACAGTCATTTAAGATGCCGAGCATATGCGCACGCATCCTCTCAATTTAGCATCCGTGCTGTCAGACACGCGCCCACATGCTGTATGTATACGTGTGATGCAGATGAAAACATTAATGCGAAAGAACATTGAAGGGGGCTGCCAGATGACGCATTTCTGCACAGAGACACCAAAGCTGAAGTGTCCTTGATTGATTGATTTTTTTTATTTTTTTATTCATGATAACCTTTTCCTTGGAAAAAGCTTTGGCAAGTTTCTTGTTATTGCCTGGATTGATGGTTACTAGGGGATACGGGTCACCTCCCTCACTTGCACCCGGACAAGATTACGGTTCTGGCTGGTTGGCTGCGAGAAAACACCGTTTAGGGGTGGCTGGTGATACGTTTATTGAGCTTGTCAAATTAAGAAAGGCAACGAGCTGAGCTGGGAGGATGGTCTCATTAACACACACACACACACACACACACACACACACACACACATTGACAAAGGCAGATGGAGAGTGGAAGAGTCTGGTTTCAATATCCTTTGATCCAGAAGTTGTGCGTCACTCAAACACCTGCGTCTGCGTCACCTTGGACTTTTTAGAGCTCTTGAAGTTTTGGTTTGACGTCAATGATTTCAGGAGAGAGAATGTGGTCTGAATGTTAGTACGATGATTCTCTGCAAAGAAAAAGAATCAGAAAAGAGAAGTGACTTTCACGACAATCATGAAGGTTAAACATAGGAAAGAGAACATTTATTTCCTGAAATCTTTTGGTATAAGAATTAAATAAAACGCTTTCACCAAATGATGCAAAGTGAATTCCTTTTTGTTCTTAATGGCATTTTTAAACAAAAGGAGGATTTGACTTACTGGGACGTTCACCTCTTCTTCTTCTTCTTCTTTTCCTTTCGGCTTTTCCCTTCAGGGGTCGCCACAGTGAATCAATTGCCTCCATCTAACCCTGTCCTTTGCATCCTCTTCTCTCACACCAACTACCTTCATGTCCTCTTTCACTACATCCATAAACCTCCTCTTTGGTCTTCCTCTTGGCCTCCTGCCTGGCAGTTCAAAACTCAGCATCCCTCTACCAATATATTCACTATCTCTCCTCTGGACATGTCCAAACCATCTCAGTCTGGCCTCTCTGACTTTATCTCCAAAACCTCTAACATGTGCTGTCCCTCTGATGTACTCATTCCTGATCCTATCCTTCCTGGTCACTCCCAAAGAGAACCTCAGCATCTTCATCTCTGCTACCTCCAGCTCTGCCTCCTGTCTTTTCCTCATTGACACTGTCTCTAGACCGAACAACATCGCTGGTCTCACCACAGTTTTGTACACCTTTCCTTTCATTTTAACTGAAACTCTTCTATCACACATCACACCTGACACTTTTCTCCACCCGTTCCATCCTGCCTGTACACGTTTCTTCACCTCTTTTCCACACTCTTCATTGCTCTGGACTGTTGACCCTAAGTACTTAAAATCCTCCACCTTCTTGATGTCTTCTCCCTGTAACCTCACTCTTCCACTTTGGTCCCTCTCATTCACACACATGTACTCTGTCTTACTGCGGCTAACCTTCATCCCTCTCCTTTCCAGGACAAACCTCCACCTCTCTAGCTTCTCCTCCACCTCTTCCCTACTCTCACTGCAGATCACAATGTCATCTGCAAACATCATAGTCCATGGAGATTCCTGTCTAACCTCGTCTGTCAGCCTGTCCATCACCATAGCAAACAAGAAGGGGCTCAGAGCTGATCCCTGATGCAGTCCCACCTCCACCTTGAACTCCTCTGTCACACCTACAGCACACCTCACCACTGTCTTACAGTCCTCATACATGTCCTGCACCGCTCTAACATACTTCTCTGCCACTCCAGACTTCCTCATACAATACCACAGTTCCTCTCTGGGCACCCTGTCATAAGCTTTCTCCAGATCTACAAAAACACAATGCAGCTCCGTCTGGCCTTCTCTGTACTTCTCTATCAACATCCTCAAAGCAAATACTGCATCTGTAGTACTCTTTTTTGGCATGAAACCATACTGCTGCTCACAAATGCTCACTTCTGCCCTTACTCTAGCTTCCACTACTCTTTCCCATAACTTCATTGTATGGCTCATCAGCTTTATTCCTCTGTAATTGCCACAACTCTGCACATCTCCCTTGTTCTTAAAAATGGGCACCAGCACACTTCTCCTCCACTCCTCAGGCATCTTCTCACTATCGAAGATCCTGTTGAACAACCCAGTCAGAAACTCTACTGCCACCTCTCCTAGACACTTCCAAACCTCTACAGGTATATCATCAGGACCGACTGCCTTTCCACTTTTCATCCTCTTCAATGCCCTCCTCACTTCATCCTGGCTAATCTTTGCTACATCCTGGTCCACAACAGTCACCTCTTCTAGTCTTTGTTCTCTTTCATTTTCCACGTTCATCAACTCTTCAAAGTACTCTTTCCATCTTCCCATCACACTACTGGCACCTGTCAATAGACTTCCATCCCTATCTTTAATCACCCTAACCTGCTGCACGTCCTTCCCATCTCTATCTCTCTGTCTTGCCAGCCTGTATAGATCAGTCTCTCCCTCCTTACTGTCCAACCTAGCATACAAGTCATCATAAGCACCTTGTTTGGCCTTTGCTACCTCTACCTTCACCTTACGCTGCATCTCCCTGTACTCCTGTCTACTCTCCTCAGTCCTCTCAGTGTCCCACTTCTTCTTAGCTAACCTCTTTCTTTGTATACACTCCTGTACCTCCTCATTCCACCACCAAGTCTCCTTATCTACTTTCCTTCCAGATGACACACCAAATACTCTCCTACCTGTCTCCCTGATCACATTAGCTGTAGTTGTCCAGTCATCTGGAAGCACCTCCTGACCACCCAGAGCCTGTCTTAACTCCTTCCTAAAGGTCATGCAATACCCTTCCTTTTTTATCTTCCACCATTTCGTCCTCTGCTCTGCCTTTGCCCTCTTCATCTTCCTCACCACCAGAGTCATCCTACACACCACCATCCTATGCTGTTTGGCTACACTCTCGCCTACCACCACTTTACAGTCACTGATCTCCTTCAGGTTACATCGTCTACACAAGATGTAGTCTACCTGTGTGCTCCTACCACCACTCTTATAGGTCACCCTATGTTCCTGCCTCTTCTGGAAGAAAGTATTCACTACAGCCATTTCCATCCTTTTTGCAAAGTCAACTACCATCTGTCCTTCTGCGTTCCTCTCCTGGATACCAAACCTGCCCATCACATCCTCATCACCTCTGTTACCTGCACCAACATGTCCATTGAAGTCTGCACCAATGACAACTCTCTCACTTCTAGGTATGCTCTGCATCACTTCATCAAAGTCCAACCAGAATTTCTCCTTCTCGTCCAGCTCACATCCTACCTGTGGGGCATACCCACTAACAACATTGAACATCACACCTTCTATTTCTAGCTTCAGACTCATCACTCTATCTGACACTCTTTTTACCTCCAGGACATTCCTAACAAACTCCTCCTTCAAGATAACTCCTACTCCATTTCTCTTCCCATCTACACCATGATAGAACAACTTGAACCCTGCTCCTAAACTTCTAGCCTTGCTACCTTTCCACCTGGTCTCCTGGACACACAGTATGTCTACCTTCCTCCTCTGCATCATGTCGATCAACTCTCTACCTTTTCCTGTCATAGTTCCAACATTCAACGTCCCTACTCTTAGTCCTATACTCTTGGCGCTCCTCTTCTCTTTCTTCGTGCGAACGCACTTTCCTCCTCTCCTTCTTCGACCAACAGTAATCCAATTTCCACCGGCGCCCTGTGGGTCAACAGCGCCGATGGCGGTCGTTGTTAACCCGGGCCTCGACCGATCCGGTATGGAAGTCATAGGTTTGATTCGCATCTTTGATTTAGCAAAAGTTTTACGCCGGATGCCCTTCCTGACGCAACCCTCTGTATTTATCCGGGCTTGGAACCGGCACAATAAGACACTGGCTTGTGCTCTCTTGCGGCTACATTTACTGGGACGTTCACCTAAACGAATCAATTCCTATCCTGCTGTATGGCGTGTCCTCTGATGACCATCGGCGTGATGAAGCTTTGTTTAGGAGTCGCACTCCTTCATCAAACTCACACCTCCTCCAAATGGCTCAATAAGTGCTCTTCCTCCCTCTCATCTCCATTAAGAGGTCGCAGCAGTCAATAGGTCCAGCCGAAAATCGGGCGCCGCCGCGGGAGATGGAAGGTAGCCATTAATGCGCACTTCCTGTGGGCTTCACGGAACAATCTAGAGCACTGTCTGGAACCTGACTGCTTTGGTTTCATTGATCGGGGCCTCAACATTCAGCACTGCACTAATATTCATGTTTATTTAATAGGCCTGAACTAAAAACACTGTCGGTGAATATTTTTAACCACTTGAGTGGGTTTGGATGACCAACCTTACAGGTTGTTTCTGATTCCTTTGAAAGATGTCTCCAGTGCTGTTACCTTTCTGATAAATGCTTTGTTTCCATTGCCTCTGACATCAGAGGTCAGAGGTCAGGTGAAAACTTGCAAAAGCAATACCTGTCTGTATGTGATGCTCATCAACTCTGACTCACTCATTCCTCTTCCTTTGTTTTTGGTACAAACAGTCAGACACAAACAGATTTGTTGGCTTTCTTTATATATAAAAAAGAAGATATAGTATTTCATTTTGACATCAACAAACCTTTCAATGTACACAGCAACAGAAGAATCACGCTAAAACTTCAGAGGCACAAAACAGGAAATTTAAAGTACTTCAGGTTGCACATCTTGACTTTTTGTAAATCTAGAATCGCCTGGTTGAGTTTCATCGTTTAAGTCGATGAGTATTATGACAGTGAAATCAGGGTTGTGGGGGGGGGACAGGAGGTACATGTGGTCGACTGGACAAGGAACGTTAACGAACTGAAAAACATCAACCGACAGCACGGAGGAAAACAAAAACACGTGAAGAAGACGAGCACCGCCGCTCAGACAGAGCTCATTTTATCATTCTCATCTGGTGAGCAGCCCGGACACAAACTCCTCGCACTTCCAGTTGTCAAAGACGTTTGTTTCAGGCTCTATTACTATACTTTATACACATATTTCTTTGTTTCTTTACAAGTGTTTATTTTCTACTTTTGTTATCACAAAAAACACAACTTTAAAGGAATGCATTAAAAACGACTGTTACATAATAACCAGAACTGTTACTATGGATTTATTGCTTTGTACACTGAGTATTGTTAGGTGCTGGTCTACAGTCTGGGTTTAGGGTTAAATTGGGGTCAAGATTAGAGTTAAGGTTAGGTTTGGTTTTAGGGTTACGGTTAGGTTTGGAATTATGGTTAGGTTTGGATTTAGGGTTAGGTTAGGTGTGTAGTTTGGGTTATGTTACGGTTAAAGATAAGGTTGGAGTTATGGTAAGGTTTAGAGTAAAGGTTAGGGTTAGTGTTGGGTTAGTGTTAGGGTTAGGATTGGGGTTAGGGCTAGCTTTAGGGTTGGCGTTAGGGTTAGGGTTATAGTATTAGGATTAGTTAGGGTCAGGGTTTAGGGTTAGAGTTATGGTTTAGGGATAGAGTTAGTGTCAGGGTTTTAGGGTTATAGTTAGGGTCAGGGTTTAGGGTTAGAGTTAGGGTTTAGGGTTAGAGCTAGGGTCAGGGTTTTAGGGTTAGAGTTAGGGTTTATGGTTAGGGTCAGGGTTTTAGGGTTACAGTTAGGGTTAGAGTTAGGTTCAGGGTTTAAGATTAGAGTTAGAGTTAGGGTCAGGGTTTAGGGTTAGACTTGGGGTCAGGAGTTTAGGGTTAGGGTCAGGGTTTAGGGTTAGAGTTAGGGTCAGAGTTTTAGGGTCAGGATTTTAGGGTTAGGGTCAGAGTTTAGGTTTAGGGTTAGGGTCAGACTTTTAGGGTCAGGCTTTTAGGGTTAGGGTATAAGGTTAGAGTTAGATTTAGGGTTTATGGTTAAAGATAGGGTCAGGGTTTTAGGGTTACAGTTAGGGTTAGAGTTAGGTTCAGGGTTTAAGATTAGAGTTAGAGTTAGGGTCAGGGTTTAGGGTTAGACTTGGGGTCAGGATTTTAGGGTTAGGGTCAGGGTTTAGGGTTAGAGTTAGGGTCAGGGTTTTAGGGTCAGGATTTTAGGGTTAGGGTCAGAGTTTAGGTTTAGGGTTAGGGTCAGACTTTTAGGGTCAGGCTTTTAGGGTTAGGGTATAAGGTTAGAGTTAGATTTAGGGTTTATGGTTAAAGATAGGGTCAGGGTTTAGGGTTAGTTAGAGTTTAGGGTTAGAGTTAGTCAGGGTTTTAGGGTTAGGGGTCAGGGTTTAGAGTTAGAGTTAGGATCAGGGTTTTAGGGTTACAGTTAGAGTCAGGGTTTTAGGGTTACAGTTAGAGTCAGGGTTTTAGGGTTATAGTTAGGGTCAGGGTTTTTGGTCAGGGTTTAGGGTTAGGGTTAGGGTTAGTGTTAGCCATGTTGCTGCTGATATCTGACTTCCAGCTAAAACCATGATCCACTCTCCACCTTTGGTTTATTGTGCAAAGACATTTAAGCATCAGTAACAGGTTCTGAGACAAAGACAAATAAGGACACACACATACAAAAAAAAAAGACATACTACAAATTTCACTTTGTTCCATGCATAAGTACACATCCATACACATCTACATTGTGAGGTGTTCACTTGACGGTGGCAAATTACACAAAATTGGTCCATTTTAGACTTCGTCCATCTGCAGACGAGGAAACAATAGATCCTGGAGTCCTGTTGGTGTTTTCTTTTTATTTGGGAAACTAAAACACTTTTTGTTACCAGACCTTTAAGTCAGGTTGTTCCATTGCACATGAATTCATAAAATGTCTCATCTCACCTCCATCTCATGTTGGAAATGGACAAAGGTCAGTTTGTCCAAATTGCACCCTTTTTTAAAATAATGCTTCCATTTTATTCCATTTTATCTCTGTCACTACAAACAGAGATTTCCTATTTTGGTTTAACTTTTTGTAAAATATAGATAAATGTAAACATTCAAATACTTCATAATAGAAATAGTAACGTCAGCTTTTCCTATGTATTTCATCTAAAACTTTTCTCCAGTTATTTTAAGGCTCAGCTTCACACTTTAAACAATATTTCAAATAATAATGCTCAGTTTGATACTTGAAGTAAAAGAGTTTTGGAAAATGTCTAACTGACAACCTATTTCTTCTTCTGTGCTTGTATTGTGTATTTTTGTGCAGCAATCAGAGTTCAGCATCGGCCTCTGATGTCTGCTGACCACACCCACTCAGTCCTGTTGGAGTAGATTCACTTCCTGTGCTAAAACCCTTTATAAATAACACATATTTAATTAAATCATTTCATTTGATTGCTTTTAGAAATCATAAATATTTAACAGCTAAACCCTTTGATTATGTACATCTCTATTTCAGAACATTTTAAATATTAAATCTTCTGCTCTTATTAATATAATTAGGCTTGCGGCTCTAATAAAACAAGTGTGATCATGACTTCTCTTAGTCTTTGCATTGCACAAACCCTTCAGAAAATCTGGATCTAACCAGATTTAATCTGTTATCTTTAATCTCTAATAATCTTTTGAATCTTCCAACGGTACAACTGGACTTTTTTTCTGACCTGACGCAAATGCAGAATGTGAAATAAAATATGAATCAAACATTTTCACTGAAGTTACAAAATGGATTACAAACGTTGGACGAACAATTGTACATTTTATGCAAGTGTATCGAAAAGTCGACGTGTCATTCGTCAAATCTGAATGCTGGGGGTTGAAGGACCGTTACACACACACAGAAACAAAAGTCATCATATTGTGCATTAAAACGACACACACTCTGAGTGCATTCAGGAGGGATACAGTACAATCTATCTCAACAGTGTCTAGTTTCTCCTCACAATGCTGTGCAGTGACATGTTTGTACACTATAACGGCTGGCCTGTAGCGTAACTCTGATTGAAAAAGAGGCCGTGGTTCTGATAGGCAGCTTCTATCTAACCCTACGGTCAGGAAACCTTGGCTGATGGATGAAAATGTTCACCTTTTATACACAATTGCACTCCTAAATATCTATTATCAATATGAGTACTAATACATTTACAGACCGCCAATTCGATATGTGTTACACCTCTATTGATCAAATATCTTTTCTTTTTTTTTAAATATATTCTAGTCATTTTTACATAAACTGGATACTTTTAAAGATTTAATTTCAGGATTTGTGCAAGCGATACAACAATGGATTGTAGTTTTTCTTGTTTTCTCATTTGATTTTTGATGTTTTTGTGACTAAACTGATGCACACTCAGGAAAAAAGTAAGTCTACTGGTGTCAGTGAAGGTGTGTTTGGTCTAGGAGTATCCCTCATCCTGCCTGTACCCGTATCCTCCTCCCTGCGCCTCCTCCTGCACGTATTCCTCCGTCTTCTCCCAGCCAGAGGCCCATCCTCCGTTGACCTGTGTGGTCGCGCCGTACGACTTAGCCGGACCTCCAAAGGCACCGTAATTTTGAGTGATGTCTCCCGTCTCTTCCGCCAGCTCGTCTTCGTCGATGAAGCCACACTTCTCCTCACTGGTCAGTTCTGGGTCGGCCCAAGGCTGTTTTTCACCCGATGCGAAGATTCCATAGAATACCACGCCGCCGTAATGCACCAATGAGGCGATCAAGAACACATACTGCCACTCCTCTCGAGTCTAAAGAGGAAGGAGAGGAAAATTCATGTTTGTTTGAGGTTTTAATTTTTTAATTTTGTCTTCTCATTAATGCCTTTTGCTCCTTGAGCCAGATCAAAGCCCAGGATATAAGAATATGGCTCTTCTCAGAAGATCTAGGGTATATTAGCAGCTCTTTTAGACTCATATTCGCACAACAAATGAATAAATGCCTATAAAAGGAGATGGGAGATGGGAGATGGAGATGAGGAGATGGGATGTCAGCCTGTGCTGCAGTGTAGTGGGGCCAAGATGTTGTGATATTAGGTAGTGACATGCCTTACATTGTAAGAAAGGTGTACCTTACCCACCATGTGGGCCTCCTGATATTTTCACTTTCACTTTTTATTTTTATTTATTTTATTTTATTTTATACTGTTTATATTTTAGTTTTAGCTTAGTGTATGTCCTGTTAGTGCTGTATGTGTCTGTTAGTGTAGTGTATGTCTTGTGGTATGTCCTGTGGTGTCAGTGTTTCTTTTTCTCCTGGTGTTTATCCAGTATTTATTCATTATGTAATGCCTGAGCAGTGGATATGTGCAATTTCCTCTGGGATTAATAAAGTATGTATGTATGTATGTATGTATGTATGTATGTATGCATGCATGCATGCATGCATGTATCTATCTATCTATCTATCTATCTATATCTATCTATCTATCTATCTATCTATCTATCTATCTATCTATCTATCTATCTATCTATCTATCTATCTATCTATCTATCTATCTATCTATCTATCTATCTATCTATCTATCTATCTATCTATCTATCTATCTATCTATCTATCTATCTAAAAACAAAGGTAACATCTCTTAGCTTGTCTGCATTTGTACCATTAGCAACCAGGCTAGGGTAACTAGCCATTACAGTTATTGGTTGTGAGCTAGCAGGTTTATACCAATAGTCTCCATCTTTTGCATCATGTCATCTTTGACCTTCATCACCTTTAAAACACTGTAAACCATCTAACCTCTATGATACTAAATATGGTACGTGTTGCTGATGAATTTTGGTTCCTTTCTGAGGAACCCCCGTCTGCACAGAGAAGCTCTCACCTTGTTCTTTGTCATTGTGCCGACGATCAGCGGACACACCATCCCGGACAGAGTCCCCACGCCATTGGAGATTCCCATCAGGATACTGGCATAGCGTGGAGCGATGTCCAGGTGATTGACATTAAAACCTTGTTGAGAGCATAAAAAACACATGGTTCATACCTTTTTCCCTTTATGAGACATTTTTAGGTCCATAAGCAGGAAACAGTTTATACTGTAGGTAGAGGCAGCAGGAATGGAAACCATCTTATTTGAGCAATAAACAGCAACTCTGTATCCTCCTCCTCCTCCTCTCCTTCCTCCTTCTCCTCCTCCCCCCCACTTTGACTGGCTGAATGTCCTCGCGAGTCACCTCAAACTGCCTGCCTGGCTAATCCCCCAGGAGGACCAACACTGAATTATTAAAGAGTCCAGGAGAAGGCTCAAGAACGGCACACAAGAAACTGATTTCCGACCTCTGCATCCTCAGAGACTCGAGTCGATAGGTGAAGGAGAAGAAGAAGAAAAGGATGGGAGAAAATATAAGGAATAAACTGTTGCTCATTGTCTCACTTCACTTCTACCAACCTGATATGGCGAATCCACTGAAGCCCACTGCCAGCACCAGGAATGAGATGGCCACCCCTTTGTTGTGGGAATATCCCACCACCAGCAGTAAAGTGGCTTCCATGCCAAATCCTAAGCCAGACAGACAGGTCACACACACACACACACACACACACACACACACACACACACACACACACACACACACACACACACACACACACACACACACACACACGCACACACACACACACACACTGGTTGTTGGTCATCATGCTGCCAATTTAATTAACCACGACACACTCTGCGTTCGGTTATATAATTGGCTTCTATGAGATCAATGTTTAGTCACAATCAGCAGGTCAACTTGTGAATAAGTATCGAACACACAACCCGATCCTACAGGGAAGAGCTGCCGAAAAGAGCAGCGTGGATCCGACACCATGGCGGTGACAGGCGGAGATGTGGAAAATGATTTTTCATCCTCAGTTCAGATTTCTCACCTCCACAGTTCATGATTTTCCTGACGGTGGTGGTTGACAGGATGTTCTTGCTGCGGAGGTGGTCAGCCAGCTGGCCACCGATGGGCACGATGATGGTCATCACCAAATGAGGCAGGGCGGAGAGGATACCCACCTAAGAGAAAATCAACCTTTTAGAAGAAATATGTCATCGTATTTTGCCTTTTTATTTTGATTCTTTTAGGGCTGTGGACTGGCTTCACAGACAAACATTCCTCTGATGGATAAAAACCTTTTTCCTGATCGTCGCCTGAATCATTGCTCATCAATTTTGCAAGAACTTTAAAGGACTGTGTGCAATGTTAGACGGAAATGTTCCTGTTTATTCATTTCCCCTTAGTGTTACAGTTACATCTATTATAATTTCTATATATTGCTTATTCCATGGGTGCTAATTTTCTTTCTCTAGTCCAGGCTAACAACAACCTTTGACCTGAGCCAGATCTGCTCCCTCACTGGCCTCTCTGGTGCTCATTCCCATAAAGCTCAACCGGATCTCGCTAGCATGGCGTATCTATGGTGTATGGATCAAACAGCTTGGTCGTAGCTTCACCTTGCTTATCTCAAAGCCAAACACTTCCTCAAAGTACGCAGGCTGGCTGATCAGCAGCAGGTAGAACGTCCAGCTCCTGCAGAAGTTGGCCACGATGATTGCATAGACGGGCATAGACGTGAAGAATTTCCTCCAGGGGGTCTTGAATTTCTGTAAAAAAGAGGTGAATCCATTTTATTTATTGTCTTTATTAAATGCAGATTATTAATCCGAGGGGTGGGGTGGGGTGTTGTTCCCTTCACCTCAGTGGGACCTGTTAGCTTGGCGCTCTCGCCGATGCTCTCCTCGATGTAGCAGCGCTCTTCGTCGGTGATGGTGGGGTGTTCCGCTGGGCTCTCGTAGGACACAAGCACCCAGAACATGTACCAGATGATGCCGAGACACCCTGCGGATTACAGGCAGATTACACCTCAGTAGGTCATATTATTTAACAGTTCAGTCACAGGAATAAGTTTGTCAGCCTGATATTTCAAAACAACGCCTGAGAGAATAAAAATGACAGGAAAGCTAAACTACACAGTCCAATGAGACAGGGAAAGATTTCAGGAGGGGTGTTGGAGGATGGGTGGTTATTTATTGACACACCCAAACATGGAGGGGAGGAAATCAATACACAGTCTGCCAGGATAAATCTATTTGACTTTCAGTGAACGCTCTGAGCATCAAACTCTCTACCGGTTCTACCGAGCTGAAAAACATTTTATCCAAATGCTGATGAATTGTTTCTGTGTGTATTTGTACACATTTACACCTCCACCTCCACTCCACTGTGACACGTTACACTCACACGTTCATCACATCAGACCCCTCGTGATGTCATCTTACCGTAAACGTAGAACACCGAGGACCAGCCTGTGTACTGAACCAGGATCCCAGCCAGAGGCATCGCTATCACCGCCCCGGCGTAGGAGCCTGATGGACAGACGGGATCAATATCAGCTCATGATCAACCCCCGATCAGAATGTTGATTGCAGAGGAGAGCGTTTACCGCAGAAGGAGATGGTGGCCAGACGACTCCTCTCCAACGGAGGAGCCCACTTGCTCCAGATGCCGTGACAGGCCGGGTAAGTCACCCCCTGAACGCACCGACAACGTGTTAGCGGCAAATGCATGTGCAGGAACATTCACATGTTCTTCATATGCACAGTCTGAGCTCTCATTTTCCTGGTGCACGCATACATGGAACTATACATGCATGAGTTTGCAGAACAGACCGAGAACTCGTCCCTGTTCAAACACAGAGTCATCCTGAATGCTTTACCTTTATGCTGTCTCAACAGCTTCTGAGGGAATACCCTTTTAATACAAGTACAAGCCAATAGATATCAACATGTAATATTAGAGCTAACACAAATTAACATTTTCACCCTTGTAATTAACGTGAACAAATTCCACACAGCCATTAGCAAAGAGGTTCTGACGAGCTACTTATGGTGCAAAGCAGGCCCTGCAGCTATTAAACGTTCATCAGCCGGTGATCGGAGCGAAGAGTGGTATAAGAACCAATCAGGATGGAGTTTCTGAGGATAAAGATACATCGCCTCCAGACTTTAAGCTACAAAATCATTGTAATACTTTTTTAGTTCTGTTCCTCAACCTGTTACTTTGGTATTTTATAAAAATGTACTGCAAAATTTTGAAGGATGCTGGTCTGCTGATGAATGAAATCTATGCTATCCTGATTATCTGCCCATAAACACTGAAAGAAGTGCAAAAAATAGTCAGTTTTGAAGAGCGATGGCACCAAACAGCTTCATCCTGACAATAAATCTGCAGCAGGACCTTCTTTGCGTCGTTTTATCCGACATTAAGCAGATAGATTTCATCAAAGTGTCCAGATGCAAGGCTGGAGTATTCACAAACTCAGCAGCATCACAGCAGCACTTTGCTTGTTGTCATTCCCATAATACACAAAATACAACAATAGAAAGATGAAGAAAGATGCTGGACTCTCCCACAAACACTCAGCTGTAGTGGACCCGATCAATACGGCTCGTCTCGAATTTCCTAGGGCTGGATATTCATCACACATGAGAATCATTTCTTTCCTGCTTGTGCAAAAACACAGTAAGATATGCATAGAACTTGTGTTCTATTATCAGCTACAGTATATTCCATCGTACATCAAAAGAGTGATTTAAGGATTTTTGGAATAGATGTGTCAAATTTTAGTCATCTTACCTCCACCAGACCTTGTAAAATCCTCACAAAAATGACACAACCATAATGGAACCTGGCCGCTGAGGGGATGAACATGTTGAGAGTGGAGGTCAGGACAATGGCTGCACCAAAGACCCTGAAAAATATGGGATGTATTCAAAAATATGTATTTAAAATATAGCATTTATATATATATATATATATATATATATATATATATATATATATATATATATATATATATATATATATATATATATATATATATATATATATATATATATAAAACCTCATTATTATTTCAACTAAATATGTTCTTTTGTTCTTTAAATGAAACCATTCCTTGTTTTTTTACAGTAGAAAATTCTAAAATCCTTTTCAATATGACGTTTTAATTTACTTAATTTCGTGTTTATCCTGTTAAAGTTCTGATTCATCATCATCATCATCATCATCATCATCATCATCATCATCATCATCATCATCATCATCATCATCATCATCATCATCATCATCGGTTCCACCAGAAGAGAACAGGCGTCACGCGCGGAACGCTGTGTCCTCGGTTCTGATTGGCTTGCATCACATTCTTTCTTCTGACGTCAACGAACTAAATAATTAAAGAAACCAGGTCCCGCGAACAATCACATCGGTGCGTGTGTGTTGCCTAGCAACTACTCTCACTTGGTACCTTGTAAGAACTCTTGTTTTTTTTCTGTTTTTGTTTTTGTTCTTTTGAAGACTGCACCCTTTTTTAAAGTTAAATAAAAATTTTAAAAACTTAAATTGATTTCACGGTTGACAATATTTATGCAGTTTACATCTTGGGTTTGCCCCCCACCCCAGAGGCAGAAGAGAGGAGGAACATTTTGTTTGTGCTCCATCCTATTTTTACCTCCAGCGAGGAGCAACGTGTTAAAAAAACAAAACAAAACACGGCCACGGGGGAGGACCGGGCCGCCACCGCCACCCGGTTATTTTTCATTTGTGTCGCGCTCGTTGGGGGTGGGGGGTGGGGGCAAACGCTAATCCGGTTGAAACCACTGTCGGGCACGAGACCAGCTGATTCGATCACCACCCCACCCGTGTCAGTCCTCGAGGACACGATCACGAAGATTTTTATCACCTTGAACACGATTTATAAACCTTGTCAACATATAGTAGGCCTCTGATGTTCAGCTTCTTTGTTTTGCGTCAATGGATCAATTTATCCGCCATGCGACAGACCATAATAATCATCCATCCGTGGATTTTAATATTAGCCTCTAATTCATATATTTAAAGGACAAGAATATAAGATCATTATCATGCGTGACGCACTGGCGCAGTGCTCTTGCGAATTAAAGCCTTTGGCGACAAGACGGGGTCTGGTCTCCATGCCGGGGGGGAATGGGGCAGATTAGCCCCATCTCTACAGCGCCCCCCCCCCCCCCCAGGGAGCTCGTTAACAGGTGGCAGAAAGCCCTGACATCATCAGCCAAAGGCCCGCCGGGCCGGCAGCCGACTGAGGCAGAGTAGCTGTGGATTCTTCATACGATTCTAAATTCAGACAATAATGACGCAAATCTTACGTCATGTGTTTGTTTTATTTTTTTTCCTCTGCGTTCTGAAGCATCACGTGTTCATTATGAGTTCCTTACATATTTGAAAAAAAAATAAATAAATAAAAGACATTTAGACATAAAGTGATCAGTCATTATATAGGGCATTACATAAAAGCGTCAGTACACGCCTCTGTGTTGAGTTCAGGGTGATTCATTTGGAGCAGCTCCTACCTGTTGGCTGCCAGCCTGGAGGATATGTACCCCCCCGGGATTTGTGTCACGATGTAGCCCCAGAAAAAGGATCCGTGGATGAGCCCCACGGTCTCTGGATCCCAGTTGAACTTGGCTTTCTGGTGGAGAGTGGAAAAAAAAATCCCAGTTAAAAAGAAAAATACAGAAAAAATAGGAACACTGAAATATTCTGATGGAGGATACAGGGAAACAAAAAGATGGAATCCCTGAATGAACCGATCTGAAGATCCGATTGTTTTGATCAGACTGTATTGATCAAAATCATCGAAAAGAAAAGAAAAAACCTTCATGTGTGAAACAGAATATTCGGATTGCTTTTTTTTAATCCGAAACGCGTTAGGCCATTAAAAATATGAATGCATCAGTTTGATTATTTTAGCGGTCTGCTCTGACGTCACGTATTTTAATCACTCACGTGCCTTTCAGCTGCACGTGTCGCCTTTGAGCGACGAACGTCATCCGCATTGAAAGTGACGTCTCTGAATGAACCTATTTGGGTTTCTCTACAAAGGCATTATTAAATGCAATTTTTTAAAATAGATTTTATTTCAACTGTAAACTAGACTCATGTTTGTCGTTACGTTTACAGAAATAAACATTTTGATTTCAATAACATCTCCCCAGACTACATTTTACAGGAAAATATTTCAGGCTAAATTAAACATGCTGTGGACTAAAATCAGTGAACTCGTTATTTGTTATTTTTTCCTGATAATAATAAAAAAAAAGTGTCGGAGGTATTTTTTTTTTTTATTGTTTGTTTGTTTTTTTGTGTGTTTGTTTACGTCAGCACCGTGTCGGTGCCGCTGCCACACCTCTTTGATGATGATCTTGCCGTTCTGGTGGATGGTGCTGTTGTTCACCATGCTCACTATGGCCACGCCCAGATTGCACCGGATACCGAAGGAGATGCAGAAGCCCAGTCCGCTCAGGATGGCGATGATGTACCGGCGGGGCAAACCGAAGCACCTGCAGTCACACAGGGGGGGCTTCTTCTCCGCGGCCTCCCGGGGCCGCCCGTCCTCAGTCAGCTCGATCACCTCCCCGGTTTTCTGCCTCCTCTCCATCACCCTGTAACACCCAGGTGAGGAGAGTGTGTGTGTGTGTGGGGGGGGGAGAAGCTCCTGATGAAACACCTCATGAGGTGATGGACCCTTCAAATGTCTAACCCCACCTCTTTAAAGGCCTGGAATATTTCAAAAGAATCTCATTTTATTTCTAGATGATTGTGTCATTATTCCATTAACTGGATTTCCAGAAACCTCCACCTGAAATGTGTTATTTCAGTAAAAAGAAAAGAAAAAAAAAAAGAGGAATTCATATTTGCAGAAACACAACCACAGAGCCGCAGGTTTCAGGTTTCATCATGGAGAGGCCTCCTCCATTCTCTGTTCTCACACTGGGGAGAAAAAAAGGTTTTCTCCCGCGCCAAACAACGGTGTGTCGGTTTAGTCGGGAGACTAAATAAATACCAACGCGTTAAAATGAGTTTGCGCTCGGAAGAAACAGGAGCGGGGCTGCAAACATGTCCCCGACTGTACCGCATTGCAGCATCCCGCTCGCTTTCACACTCATTAACATTCACGGGACGAGCAAAGCCAGCAGCTCCATCCTCCAGACGCACGTCTGTGGGCATTCCTGAAACTCTCTCCCACCCACACACACACACACACACATCTCAACCCCCTCCCACCCCACCACCCCCAATCCGGGGAAGTCACATTTACTTGCCTCATGCTCTTATAGCCGAAATTCAGGATGCAAAATTAAAAAAAAAAAAAAACGGGGGGGGGGGGGATAACCGAAAGTGAAAACGTGCGCATTCACGTGCGTAAAAGGGTCGAAAAGCAAAAAATCGTGAGAGGAAATAAACGAATGGGATAAAATTTAAAGTGGAAGGAGGAATTCACAGGCCTGATTCCTCTCATGTCAGCCTTTAATCACAGCAGCTAAACGTCAGAACATTTTTATTATGTGTTCCGCTTCAGTTTATGAGGTTAAATATCACCGATCTGTTTAAAATAGAAACGAAAAAATGAATTTACGCGGGAATAAATAATCCAACAAGAGGGCTTTTTTTTTATTCATTCAGTCACACGTTAAATCAAAATCGCGTCACAAAAAAATCGGTTTCAACCCTTTTGGAACGTTTAACGTCACAAACTTCAGGTAGATGAAGAAACGAGAAACAAACGTGAAACACGCGCAGGCCCCGATCCCGGATGAAAAGGCCGTGTGCGCGCGCTTTTATGACACACACACACGCACACACACATTCACTGGATTGCATAATATTATTCACGCGATTTAGAGGCGTGACGGAGGATTCTTTAAAGTTGTAAAACAATCGTCACCCGTCCCGCAGACGCACCGACCCCGAAACGAGTCAGGTGAAAGTGAAGCGTGCAAATAATCACCCGCAAGAAGAGGAAACAGACAGACGCCAATCAAGGGGGTGGGTGTGGGGATGGGGGGGGGGGGTGGAAATTACCTGTGCACATGACCCAGGGCCTTCCCCGCAAATTCCTTCACCCCCGCCGTGGCTCTCATCTTCACAGACTCCATATCCAGTTTCTTTGTAGGTCTATTTCTCAATAATATTTTTTAATGCTTATTCGTCATGTCTCGGCGCTGGATGGCCGACTGCCGAGGCTACAGAGGAAAACAACAAACGAAGTTATAAAAAAAATCAGTCCAGGGAGGCGACGGTCCAAAAAAGAGTTCAAATTTTCACAATACATGCGATAAATCTAAAAAAATAAAAATAAAAAAAATAAACACCTTCGCGCGAAGAGTGGGGGAGTCAAAAGAGCTGTGCGCCCTCATCCAACCAGCAGCTCATCTCCTGCCTGGCGCACAGAAGCCGCGCCGAGTACCATCGCGACAAAAATATAAAGACTCGAAATACAGCCAGTGTGTCTCCTCGATAATAAAAAAAAAGAGAGGATGAATGGGGGAGAAAAAAGAAAGAGGCTTGAAAGTTTACAAAAGCAAAAGTAGGTGTTTGGAAGGGCTGGAGGAAATCAAAGAGGGAGTGAGGCTGGATCGTGTCTCCTGTGGTGAGCGCAGGTTCATCTGACGTCGTTTTCAGCACCGAGATCAGCGGCAGAAATTCCGCGTCCGACATCTGGCCACCGAGTCAAGCTCAAATAAATAAAGGAGTCAGATTATAACATATAAAATCATATATTCAGTACTGGACTGTGTGTGTTCGTTATTTCATGAAAACACCGGGGTGAGAAAATGGTTTTTTTTTTTACAGTTCGATTCACCTCTTTGCATCTCGGGTCAAAATGATATGTTTCTAATACAGATATATTTCGTTTACATATTTTATTTGGTAATTTTAATCATTAGAAAATACACGAAATAATAACAGACAACCCTCGATATGAGAGCTGCATGTCTCCCGAGGGCGGTGCTATGGAAACCAAATGAGCAGGAGTGGATTCTCCCCCCCCCTTTCCCTCCCCGCCAAGATCCTCTCAGTGTAGGAATCATCAATAATTCAAGCGTCTCCGATATTTTCATCACCCCTGACAACCACATTTTTCTACAAAGGGATGAAAAATATATTAAAAATTATTTTTGACCAGGCCAATTTCCCTAATCGCATGATAATCCTTCTCCAGGATTTGGAGGTCGGAGATGAGCAAATAATAGAGGGCTACAAATGTTAAAAAATGTAAAAAAATAAATAAAATAAAATAAATATATATATACATATATACATGTATATATATGTATGTATGTGTGTGTGTGTGTGTGTGTGTGTGTGTGTGTGTGTGTGTGTGTGTGTGTGTGTGTGTGTGTGTATATATATATATATATATATATATATATATATATATATATATATACAGTATAGCTTAATTCATTATTAGATGAGAGTAAGTTATGGATCTTAGATGTGTTATCAAAGGACAAAAGAGGAAGTGGAAAAAAGCGAGCAGCGTCCTCGTTTCATTTGTTGGTATTGGTTGCCATCTGGCGGTTATATTTGACACTGCATGCTGCCCCGCCTTGTGTTTTAATTCTGACTTGATTTCCATTGAATTTATCCATTTTCTTTTGTGCTTTCATTTTCTTTATCCTAAAATATATTTTAATATACAAAAATCCTCATATACCATTATAATTTAATGTCTTTAAATGTGTGTAACAAACTGGAATTATAACAGAAATACTTTAAATGGGCTCAATCAAGTGAGAATTTGATTGTAGTACATTTACTTAAAGGTTCTATATTATGCTTTTTTAATTCATGTCATTCAGCTGTCAGATGTACAACTACACTGTATTTGAAATGTCTTGCCCCAAAGTGATCCATGGTCCTCAATATCTTTGATCGAATATTGATAAAATTTGTTCCGCATTGAAATGCTTTGTGTTGATGGGCGTGGCTCTGAGGTCCCTCTATCAACAGCCCCCAATGCCTTGGGCTCATGCTTATTTTGTTTACATGCACTTATCTATTATCTATTTATTACAACTTCTTTTAGTTGTTCAGTCTTATATCCACCTTGTTCATTCTTGTATCCACTCTGTCTCTCACAAGGCTGTGAATGAGTGATAAATTCACCTTTTGATTTCTGCTTGGATCATTTCACATGCAGGGTTTACTTCAACTGAACGTAACCCTTGACTGGTGACAGTGAATACCTGTTAGGCTGTAAATAAAGGCTGAGATTGTTTGTTAATGAGCGGTGTGGTCGCTTTGGATACATGCAGCTCTCAGATCCCTTAGAAGAGCTAAAGCTGCTTTTATTCATCTAAAATCAAAAAACATAGCGTAGTAGCGTCTTCATCTGCTACGAAACTGGTAGCAGATATGCTGAGGATATGTCTTATGCGGACACACACACACACACACACACACACACAAACACACACACACACACACACACACACACACACACACACACACACACACACACACACACACACACACACACACACACACACACACACACACACACACACCTGACTGAAGTGGAGTTAACTAGTTAGCCAAATGCTAGTTGACTTCAACAGCTTGTGAAGAACTTTCAGTATGTAGCTCTGTGCCAGGTCGTTACCACACACTGCTACCGTAGCCTGGACACAAACTCCACCTTAGGGATGACCACACCCATATCCTGGTGGACATGTCAATCAATCAAATATGGTTCAGGATAGGTCAATAATCTGGGAGTTACATCACTAATGGAGCTGTTATGAATTAAAGCGTTTTCTTTGTGGATTTTGCATTATTTCATATATTTATTGATGCAGGAAGTGTTTGTTTTCCAGATTCTATGAGTTGGTAGGGTTAGGGAGGACCATTATGTACAAGACCTGAAAAAATGTATTTTCATAATAGGACCCCTTTAATGGAAGTTTATTACTCCAGTGCTTTTAAGGATTAATTTCCTTGAATTTATTGACTTCATCTATTAAAACATGCCAGCTTTTACTGCTTTGTTTCATATGGATGTTGTAGCTTTGCAGCTGCTCCTCTATGAGTTTGTAAGCCGGTTGTGTTCCTGAATACGACATTTATAAACATCTATAACAGACTATCCATTCAAGTCAAAGTTGATTAATTTTCTGAATTTGTCATTCTATAGAGCTACCTCATCAGACAGAAAACTTCATTAGAAGCAGACTGTTTTTGTTTCAAACACATCTAATGCAATGTTTTTGCGCTGTCGTAGGAAATAAAAATCAAACTAAAACCTGTTATTTCTCCATTTGTGATTACTTCTTTAATGCATCTTGTAAACTACAGTGAGCTCAGAGTAAACAGACAAAATATGCACACGACAGAAAATCATGCAACTCAAGCCGGACAAAAGGAGTATTTTGCAATGAGTAGCAGCAGCAACACATGATATGAAAAAAGGTCTTGACTTCAGATAGGAAACATTGTCATTACAAATTCATACAAAACCAGTAAACACATACATTTAAGGCCTTTGATTGT
Source organism: Antennarius maculatus (assembly GCA_013358685.1). Taxonomy (NCBI): domain Eukaryota; kingdom Metazoa; phylum Chordata; class Actinopteri; order Lophiiformes; family Antennariidae; genus Antennarius; species Antennarius maculatus. The sequence continues at coordinate 20,283,386 of CM023606.1, forward strand.
TGGGAAATCCACCTTCATGTCTGCAGGATGGCGCTCCTGCACACGTCTGACATCTGTGTGCTGCATCAGGTGTAACATGCTTTATTAGACGTTGTACCATGTATAATCTAAACGTAAGTAAACAAAGGAAAAGACGATCTACCAAGAGATCTTCCAACAACATTAGAAAGACGTTTATTCTGATAGAAATTGTATTTTTGGTCCTGCAGTGAGGCAAAAACAGGTTTGGTGCAGCTCTGTCTGCGGCGCTGTCTGGGCTGGATGGGATGGCGACACCCCTGATGTCACGGCAGTACGATGGAGGTACGTGGTTCTCTGATGCACAGATTGTAAAGAGCTTTTCTCTTAATATAAATCTCTGAAATAATACAGCTGCCAATCTTACAGTCCAGCTATAGATCAGTGGAACGAAATATATCACATCTAGTTTTACAAAAAAGATTTCAAGAGAAACAGTAAAGGTATCTGAGGAATAAGAGCAAATACTTTTTACATTTAGATATAGTTTCGTATTAGATATATTTAAAATTTTAATATTTTCTACATTCATCGTTAAAATGGCCGGAAAAGGAATGACATCTATCCCCCATAATGATAACTCGTCAAACCTTTTTCTTAGCATCCTCTCTTAACAGTCTCATCTTTTCTTTAAGATCACATGCAGAAAATTAAATACTGACATGACAGCTAATGTCACACGTTCACATCCACAAATGTTCACTCAGTGGAAAATGGAGCATTTAAAGAGTACACAGGAAATGACGCAAGCTGCAGTTATAATATTCTAGCTCTTATTTTGCATCCCAGGACGTTCTGATACAGTAGCACCTCGAGATACAAGTTTAATACATTGTGACTGAGCTCGTAGGTCAAACGAGTTTTCCCCATTTAAAAAAAACTAGTCATTATAATTCTTCCAGCCTTGTAAAAAATCCACAAACCCCCTAAATTATGAAAATAAAAATGTTTTTTATCAACTAATAGGAATGCAGACTTTGTCTGTGCAAAGTTATCTATAAGTTACATAAACAATGATAAAGAATGAAAAGAAACACAAAAGTCACAAGAACACACAAGCTGGGTTTTTACTCCACCAAGCAGAACAATCCGGTCTGAACTGATGTTGCATTCATTCGCCAACTAGCAGCGGTGTCCTGACGTACGGCTTGTATCTCGGATTTTCGCTCGTATGCTAATTAAAAATATGGACAGTGCTACGGCTCGTATCTTTAAACACTTTTATGTCAAGCAGCTTGTATCTCGAGGTGCTACTGTATTGAAATGGAGACTGATTGGAACATAGAAGTCCATTTAGCAAGAGAAGACGAAAACACTTTTTTTTTTTAAATCACAGACGGAAGCCCTTCTGAATGGATGTCCTCAAACGTGTCCAGCCATGGCCTGGAAAGCTGGACATGTGAAGCAGGCAGCTATAGGCACTCCGACAGCACCTCATGCTTGTCTAACGTCAAGGACACTTCTGACATGGGCTCCGTGATGAAGCTGGCGCTCAGCTGGAGTTTGAGTTTCTCCACCTCGTAGTTGTGCAGGTACTCCTGAATGAGGTAGCGTTCTCTTTTGATCCTCGCTTTCACGTCCGATGGCACATCGGGGATCAACCACGCCACGAAGAACTTCACCACGAAGACCACGTGCTGCAAGGAGGGACGTCAGGTACGATCAGCTTCATGCAGTTACACTAAGCTCTGTGTCTCCAAGTTAAAGCTCTGCTGTCTCACCTCCATGATTATAATGAAGGCCAGTTTTGCAGCCAGGATGTGCCAGAACTGCATGGTATGAGTGTACTCCCTCTGGTGGCCAGGAGGGTAACGGTAGTCCCGATATCTGGAGGGAAAAACATGCATGGAATGCAGTGTGTAAATACCACAACACCTGAGTGAATGTTGCAGAATAGACTGATTTAAAGCACAAAGAGACTTCTGTAAAGCTGAATGTGTGAGGAGCTCTCCTGGCTGGAATACCTGCAGGTAGAAGTCGAGTTATCGAACCAGTAGTCCGGCTCTTCGGGCATGTTTTTCCGAGGAATCTGTGAGATGTTGTAAATGGACAGGCTGTTGTTGACATAGCCCCTCATGCTGAGGCCGTTGCTGTTGGCGTACAGGTAGACCATACGGGGGATCATGTCGGAGGTGAACGCCATTATGAACGCCTGGAATAAAAATAAAGTCACGAAATGTTTACATCCAAGCTGAAGCATATTCAAGCCTCAGTGATGCGATACACTCACATTGGTAACAACAGACAAGATGGCCACTGCGTTCAAGATCTCCTGCCATGCTCCGATGTTTCTGGCCTTGGATGCTACTGGTCGCCTGAACTGAGTGGTGAATTTCCAGGCGTCCACTCTGATCTCCAGGATGTTGTTGAAAAGAGCCAGGAGCGGAGCCAAAGGGAAAGAGGCCACAAATAAAGTGATGAAGCCGAACTGGATGACTGGAATAACGGAGCAAAGTGAAAGAGTTAGGGATGTAACTTAAAACAGAAGAGGAGATAATGAGCAATGTGTCTCACCCATCTCCAGATACTCGTAGAACAATCCCAGCTGGCTGAAGTTCTGCAGGACGTGGTCCTGCTCCCAGCGGCTGTAATGGTTCTCTGGATGATGTCGAGCCTTCCTGCCACTCCACCAGTTACGCATCAACCTGTCAGAAAGAAGAAATGTACGTCAAACTGATTAGAACAGTTACACAAGCTATGTATGGGAAGTTATTTAAAGGCCAGGTTAAACACTTTGGGACGGGTCAGCATTACTAATAAATATATTCTATGTGTCTAATGTGTTTAACAAAATCTAAATCTATGACACATCTAATTAGACATTATTCAGTGAGCAAATGTCTCCATTGATGCATTTCTGTTTCTCCATTTCCTTGCACCTAAATATTGACCTTAAAGATCAATATAGTAAAGATCAATATAGTAAAGATACGATTTAATGTGAAAATCTAGAATCACATTGACATCATTATTAGTTAGATAATAATGATGTCAATGATGACTAATGGAGTTTTTCTTCAGGAAAATTTTGAAGATACACCAAATTGGAATCTGAATAAGGGTTCATTTTTATTTCTAACTCACATTTGTTAGTTTTTAAAAAGAGTTTTTCAATTCAAAAACCATTTATGTGGATCCAGATCAGACTGAAACGTTTGGTAGATCGTACAAGGATATCATAGTGTGATTTATACAATAATTATAAAGGTTATCCAGACGCAAAATTCTTGTAATTGATTTGGTAAGTAACCCAAAATATGTTAATGTTACGGTCAAAACCTTTTATTTGGATTTCGTTGTGAAATATTTATTTGTTTTAAGTTTAAACAATATTAGTTACGGTTTTTGAAAATCGTGCTTTTATTTTGGAGAAAAAATCCTGGGTACACGTGCAAAAATCTCGTTTCATGGATGAAAAACCTGATAAATTCATGGAAGTTTTTTGCAATAACAAGCCAGCGTAGAGACACAAGGTCAGTATCTGTTCTAAAGTAATAACGTTAAGACGCGTTTTATGTCCCGATTCTAGCTGTAATCATTTTGTTTGTGTTTGAGTTAATGGTAGCTTCATTTGAAGCAGTTTTAGGCTTTAGCTTTATGAACTTTGACTGTTTGGAAATGTGTCTTACACTACATATCCTAAACCCTTGTGATTCAGATAATCTTTTCATTCATTCATCTTCTGCCGCTTCATCCGCCATGGCGGGTCACAGGGAGCTGGAGCCTAACTCAGCTGGCATAGGCGTGAGGCGGGGGACACTCTGGGCAAGACGCCAGTGCACTGCAGAGCCACTGATTCAGATAATGAAATATTTTATTGACAACAATATGACAACATTTATCTAAACTTTTTTTGTGAAATGCAGGTGTTCATCTGAAGTGTGCAAGTTGGGTAGAGATGTCTGATTTACCCTAACATGATGGTAAATCACATTATAACTTGTGTTGTATTGATCTTAAAGAATTAATTGGATTTTTGCATTTAAAATTGTACATTGTTTCCAGAGAAACAAAACATGTAACAGTGGGGATGCTGGGTTAGGAGAAATGGTGTCAAAATAAAAATAAGAAGGCAGGTTAGAAATATAAAAACTGATGTCAAACCAAACAAAATCAAGCTAGGATTCCTAAGATTATAACAAATATTGTACTGATGAAACTTTGAGACTTTTCCACAATCGAGGTGAAGCATTAAACGGGTGAATAAACAGGTGGAGGATAAAATTGATGGACTTACGGCAGCAGGGCTTCCTGAATGTTACCGCACATTTGTTTTCCTGCCATGACGATCACTAGCTGCGTGGTCAGCTCGATCAGACAGCCTCCGGGGTCGCACTAGGATGAAATAAAACACTTTGACTTGACAAGTCCCTGTTGACGCTGCTGCGGAGAAGAGGTTCTCTCAGGCTCAGCAGAAAAAAACGAGTGGCTTTAAATATCTTGGGTGTATTTCAGTCCAGTGTGATAAAGAAAACTCACCTCCTCATTCCTCAGTTTGCTCCATTTGCCGAACATATACGTGTAATCGCCAGGATAACCCACAAACTTGCCTTTGAAGAAGGCCACATAGAAGCAGGAGGAGTAGTAGTTGACAAATTGGAACAGGAACATCTTCATGGTCAACCGGTTCTCGTATTCAAGGTGGGTCTTTGGGATTTCTACAGGATGTGAACAGTTTGATCAGCACTAGATCGATTGTATAGACACTCGTCATTCCAGGCCACTTGAACACACTTACCCATATCGGTGATCCAGATGGCCACCCTCTCGTAAAAGAAATTGAGGATCATGATGATGACGAAGTTGATAAAGGAGGCAGTGACGGACGTTGCGAGCTGTGGGGTGATGAACCTGCCCACAAACTGGATCTTCCTCATTGGATTTTTAATGATACTTGCAAAGGCAGCATACACGGCCAGCCTGTACGCTATGACCCCTATAATGCAGGCCACAATCAGAGAAATCTGTGGACAAGCAAACACACGTTTGAATAGTTGACAGCATGTGACATGATGTGGAAAATTATGATGCAATACTTGACTTACCCAGAATAGAACAGTTGTCGCTGAGAGGCAGAAGCGAGCACACTTGCTGGTGATGGGGAGATATGGCTCCATTTCCTGGAAGAGTTGTTAGCATTGTTTTTATTCGATGTGTTTAAAGCAGGTGTGATGCTGCTATTTTGTGTTCAGTAGGTTAAGTTGTGTTCATCATGTTTCAGTGACAGGTTTTGTGGCACCTGAGTGATCTTATTGAGTCTCCTGTTGGTACATCTGATCTCAAACTCAGGCCGAATTTGAAGTTGCTGCTGAGCCTCCTCAAAATCCACCAAGTCCCACTCGTACTCCAGCCGGGCCTGACGCCGTTTCCAGAACTCCAAAAAGAGAGTTACTGCCACATAGATGAGAAGAGAAGAAACTTAAAATACACACTTGGCCTTCAGTATGCTGGGCCAATAGTGCAAATACGTTGTTCTTGATTGAAATACTGTATTACGGATTAATGTCGGTGCTTCTGCGTTAAACAGGTTTTAACTGTGGTAATCTGTCCCACAAGAGGGATCTCCTGCACAGTTGAACACAGGACGGCCCCATCAACTGATACTTACCCCAAATCCCCATGAATATGGCAAAAAATATCGTTCCCTCGTTATCGAATAGATGAGATTGCTGGAAAGACAGAAAATTAAAAATACTCCTTGAGGTTTGACAGAAAAATGGAATCATACTCAACAGAATAAAGCACTGGTCTTCTTCTTCTTCTCCTTTCGGCTTTTCCCTTCAGGGGTTGCCACAGCGAATCAATTGCCTCCATCTCACACTGTCTTCTGCATCCTCTTCTCTCACACCAACTACCTTCATGTCCTCTTTCACTACATCCATAAAGCTCCTCTTTGGTCTTCCTCTAGGCCTCCTGCCTGACAGTTCAAAACTCAGCATCCTTCTACCAATATATTCACTATCTCTCCTCTGGACATGTCCAAACCATCTCAGTCTGGCCTGGGCCCTATGTTCCTGCCTCTTCTGGAAGAAAGTATTCACTATAGCCATTTCCATCCTTTTTGCAAAGTCAACTACCATCTGTCCTTCTGCGTTCCTCTCCTGGATACCAAATCTGCCCATCACCTCCTCATCACCTCTGTTTCCTACACCCATATGTCCATTGAAGTCTGCACCAATGATAACTCTCTCACTTCTAGGTATGCTCTGCATCACTTCATCAAAGTCCAAGCAGAATTTCTCCTTCTCCAGCTCACATCCTACCTGTGGAACATACCCACTAACAACATTGAACACCACACCTTCTATTTCTAGCTTCAGACTCATCACTCTATCTGACACTCTTTTTACCTCCAGGACATTCCTAACAAACTCCTCCTTCAAGATAACTCCTCCATTTCTCTTCCCAACTACACCATGATAGAACAACTTGAACCCTGCTCCTAAACTTCTAGCCTTGCTACCTTTCCACCTGGTCTCCTGGATACATAGTATGTCTACCTTCCTCCTCTGCATCATGTCGACCAACTCTCTACCTTTTCCTGTCATAGTTCCAACATTCCATTCATGTCCCTACTCTCAGTCCTATACTCTTGGCGTTCCTCTTCTCTCTCTTCCTACGAACACACTTTCCTCCTCTCTTTCTAAGAAGAATAATAGCATTGGTAATAAGAATAAAGCATTGGTATTTAATTATATTGTTATGTATATTATATTGTATTGAGTTTTGAACTACCAGGCAGGAGGCCTAGAGGAAGACCAAAGAGGAGGCTTATGGATGTAGTGAAAGAGGACATGAAGGTAGTTGGTGTGAGAGAAGAGGATGCAAAGGACAGGGTTAGATGGAGGCAATTGATTCGCTGTGGCGACCCCTGAAGGGAAAAGCCGAAAGGAAAAGAAGAAGATTTAATTATATTGTTTATCCCACACTTGATTGTAGCAGAATCATAGTTTGTTTTACCCAAGAGGAAAGACACGTCGAGTTGAGTTTCCAGAAGGGACATTTTTTATCACATAGTGGACACATCACGATGCTCCCTCCAATGTTAGGGTCGCATATTTCTTTGCTAAGATAAAATAAAGGAATATAATAAACAACAACACATAAATACAAGTAAATTAATGTGTTTCATCAATCAAACTTTAAGAGACCACACTATTTGGCCAAAAGTATGTGGACACCTCTGTCATTTAAATTTGTGTCTGAATAGTTTGAGGCTAGTTTTTACATTTTGGGGTGACGTTACAGTGATACTGTAGTTATAGACCCTTTTATGTCTAAACATCACCACACCAAGAGCAAAATCATTAGTAAATACTCGAGAAAGGCATCAAGGTTGAATTTTAGGTCAAACATGATCATAGCGTGATGTATAATGTATTAGTATTTCAAAAAGAAATGGTATTAGCCTGTACAGGGATCATTAATACACAAGGTTATTGATCAACAATCACATATGAGTTCAATAGTCTTTACCTATAGTACTAACCTAGATATGTTGTCATCATAACTGAGCACTCCATAGGTGAAACATATAACTCCCATAACAGCAGCGAAGAACAGCATCTCTGTGTAGAAGCCCAGCCAGGCAAAATAGATCCCAATCTTTTCCCCGTAGTACTTCCTGTCAACAAGGAATCAAACTTCACCATCAATACGCTCCAGTCAAAGAAATGTTATATCCTATGACAAAACAGCCTTCATGTCTGGTTACCTGATTAGGTTAAGAGGTTGTACTTTGTAAAAGCAGAGAAATCTGGCCCAGTGGTTGTACAAATTGTAGCGCTCACTTTCACATTCAGCATTTCTTGCCCTTTTCCAGTATCGACACTGGAAGGAGGAAAAACAACGCAGCATGAAGCGTCTTTGGAAATTAAATGAAAAGTTTCAGGCTGAATTTCTGAACAGAAAGCACACCAAGTTAAGGATTGTTCTTTGTTCATATTATTTATAGTTCTTAAAGGTTTCACAGCTTAGTGGAATTCTTTTTTCTTTCAGTTTTTCATATTTTTTGCAAAGAATAAAAGAAGCAATAGAGTGTGAGTGTGAGCTCCTCTGTTCAGAGGATAATCTTCGGGAACAGTTACACAACGTATGGGATTAAAGTCATGAATAGACACACACTGATCTACAAAGAGGTAATATTTGTGGGCATGGGTGGATTTGCCGGACTTCTTTGCTGCTTTACGCCCACATTTATCACACATTTGGTAGGTATCCTTTGGGACTAATCAAAGTGCAAATTTAGGATCTTCCTGCCATGTGCCTTACGTCATGCAGAGGAAAAGCTGATGTATATGTCCCGTTGCTGAGTAGTCGCTTGATTCCCGTCTTGTCTCTGTCTTTCCGACCCTCTTTGTAGTAAGGACAACGAGCCAGGATGTAGAACACCTAACAGCAAGGAAGGGATTGAAGACGAGATTAAGGGATTTGCTTTTTGGCCAAATGAAAATCTGTCCAAAAAAATGACATTGTAAGAGGATTATCATTCTTACATGCTAAAAATCAGAGACAACAGGTATTACAATGTGAAGGTGAATCCCAATTTTTGGACAAGACGCACTCACAATTCTGTTTCTTGTGGAAGGTGGGAAGAAGGTATCTTTGTCGTTAATGAGGAAGAAGTCGGTCTTAGTCTTGTCGAAGGGGTAGGTGAAGTAGTCAGGTTGTGGGCGCATGATGTGGTCTGGAAGTCGAAAAGGATGTGAGAGCCAGTCCAGCGGGACCTCCTGACCGTGGGGGATATCACTCTCCTTGAAGGGAACTTTGATTTTTAAGACATCGGCATAGGTGGCTAGGACATCCCATGGAGCATGAATCTTCAGGAAGTACGTCTTTTGGTCTTTGGATTCCTAATGAAAGTGAAGTCAGAGGAGAGGGGGAAACACATAACAATTATTTAAATCTCTGAAGTCTAAGGCATCCAATGTTGACCCATCCCTTTAAGACTTTTTCTCTCTTTACTGTGGTGTCTCAGGAGACTGGCCACTAGATGGTGCAGGTGCTCTGCGGTAGAATCTCTTACTGATTTGTCATCTGTCTCCAGCTCCAGTCCTGCTTTCTCAAGGTTGTTCTCAAACTCCCTCCTCCTCTCCTGGAGACAAACAAACCACAACAGTCTGAGACTCACACAGTCCCAGCACCTTTTCTCATTTATGGATATCTGACACTTTACGTAAAGGCCGTCTCTGATAATGATATAGTGGTTAAGTCACTTTTTCAGGTTGGGTGTGACAACCTGAAAAAGGGGATTTCATCCATCCATCCATCCATCCATCCATCATATACCGCCTATCCGGGGCCGGGTCGCAGGGGCATCAGGCTCAGCAGGGATGCCCATACTTTCCTCTCCCCAGACACCTCCGCCAGCTCCTCCGGAGGGAGCCTGAGGCATTCCCAGGCCAGCCGAGAGACATAGTCCCTCAAGTGTGTCCTAGGTCTTCCTCGAGGTCTCCTCCCAGTAGGTCATGCCCAGAATACCTCCCCAGGGAGGCGTCCAGGAGGCATCCAGAACAGATGCCCGAGCCACCTCAGCTGGCTCCGCTCGAGGCGGAGGAGCAGCGGCTCTACTCTGAGCTCCTCCCTGGTGACTGAGCTCCTCACCCTATCTTTAAGGGTACGCCCAGCGACTCTACGGAGGAAACTCATTTCATCCGCTTGTATCTGGGATCTTGTCCTTTCGGTCATGACCCAAAGCTCATGACCATAGGTGACAGTAGGAACGCATACTGACCGGTAAATCGAGAGCTTTGTCTTACGACTCAGCTCCTTCTTCACCACAATGGACCTATACAGTGACTGCATCACTGCAGAAGCTGCATCGATCCGTCTGTCAATCTCACGTACCATCCTTCCCTCACTCGTGAACAAGACCCCAAGCAAACCACCCTTTTCCGATCGAGAACCATGGCCTCGGATTTAGAGGTGCTGATCCTCATCCCACTCGCAACACACTCGGCTGCAAACCGTTACACTATCGGTCTAATCCTCCTCTCCAGTACCCTGAAACAGACTTTCCCCGGGAGGCTGAGAAGTGTGATCCCCCTATAATTGGAACACATCCTCAAGTCCCCGTTTTTGAAAAGAGGGACCACTGCCCCGGTCTGCCAATCCAGAGGTACTGTCCCTGACTGCCATGCGATGTTACAGAGATGTGTTAAAACTTCTCGGTGGCAAAGCACCGGGGGTGGATGAGATTCGCCCTGAGTACCTCAAGTCTCTTGATGTGCAAGGAATGTCATGGTTGACACGTCTCTGCAAGGGTGGTGCCATTTTCCTTGAAATAAAAAAGGTCTAAATCCATCCCCTTTGTAAAATTAGCACCCCTTTTCATCCCATTTTGTTTTCTAATTCTAAATAATTATAAACATGAAAGCTTTTGATTGATATTTATTCATTTTAGAGCAAAAAGAGCATCAGAAGTTTTCAAAAAATCCATGAATGTGTACTGACAGAAGTCTTTCATCTCCTGACCACTAGAGGGCAGAAACGACTGCATAACTCTGCTACGTTACAGTATAGTGATCATATCGAAGGACACAGCGTTATTAGAAACAATAAGGGGTTACGGCACATGCACGACACAAATACATTATTATTTACTCTGTTGCTGAAGCAGTGACACCTTGAGGCCACTCTTAGTAACTGCACTGCATCATCCGCATAAATGAATGGGCTGATGGAAGCAAAATGCAGATGACATCATTACTTCAGTCATTACAGTATTTTCTGCACTAAAAGCCTTTAATTTTCTCATAAACCCACAGTGCGCATTATAATCCAGTGCACCTTATAGTGCAGAAAATACTGTACTTTCTGTTGGTGTACAATCTGCAACATTTGAACATCTGGGCATGAATGAGCAATAGTAAGAGCTAGTCAGGAGCTGTTTAAGTCTGGTTAGCATGCTAGCTGAAAATTCAGGGTGTCACCAATGAGTTATAAATCCTCATCAAATTTGATTTAATGAGCGCGACAGAAGAGTAACAGACGTTAGATTACTAGTTGAGAGTTTGTCTCTGTATTAATGAAGACATCTTTTTCATTAGGCTACATTTATCTTCTTCAACGGGATTCATCAGACAACAGAACAAACAGCAAATGAAGATGAATATTTTGATGTCCGATCTGGGACTCGGAGCACAAAGGCACAAACTGAATTGATATTAGTGTGTGCTGAGGGTTGTGTAGTGTTTCATAATATGGTGAACATGTTGAGTCATTTATGTTTGTAAATGGATGTAGTCTCTCAGCCACAAACTCACTGTTTATGAACTAATGTGTTGGGCTTTCATTAAAAAGCTCATTAGTCATCTCTATTTTCTGCACAGAGAATCAACATAAACAGCCCCACCCTCCTTGCCATCAGCAGTATTACATTATTTGTCCCCATATAACCCTTCCTTGATAAGACTTCCCATTCCTCTTGACATGTTTTTCCAAATCACCAACTCGGGAGCACTTCATGAAAATGGCCACTTAACAAAAAGATCCATATGAGATTTTCTTTCATGAAGCATTTCCAATATGAAAATATTTTCAGGCATTCACAAATGTTTAACAAAAGAGGAGAAGGGAAGGAAAATCGACTAAGTTTAAATCTTCTGATGATTGAGCGTCAAATTGCTTTGGGTCACCGATTCCATTCATCTCTGGAAAATACAGTACATCCTAGAATATCACGTCCTCCTGGCGCTGCCGTTTGTTCCTGTTTTAAAGTATGTAATAATATTAACAGCATTTCTGTAAATTTATATAAATGAAGGTCAACTTGTCACCTCTTTATCGCACTTACTTGTTTTTTTTCTCCATCTTTGTCGTCTACATACGACAACACAAAATCTATTCTTCGAACTCCATCCCTGAAGAAGACGGTGTCTTTGTTTGGCTGCAGCTGGTCTGTCTGAGAAACAAACGACAAGAACAAAACAACACTTTAAACCTCTTGACAGGGTGGGAAGAACAACAGATTCTGACAGAGCAAGAGACAAAGCAGAGTATACAATATTATTATATAAAAAGCCCATTGTGACCCAGAATAACACGTGTAATTTAGGTAACCATGTTACATCCAAGAGTTACAGATTCACTTGTTGGCATTTGGGAAGAAAAAAGAAAGTTTGACTATAAAGACCACATATAATAGAAACTTTTGAATTCTGTTATTAACTGAAAATAATCCCATCCTCAACTTTTATATTTCGGCAATGACTTTAACTCCCAACGTTATTTGATATAAGATGCTTTTCCACTAATGAGCTCATCTACAGTTTGTGATGCTGTGTAATCAGGGTCTACACTAGACAGACTGTATTTTCTCTCATAGTGCCATTGCATTAACGTCGATCAATACAGAAACACTCCATCAGCACATAAACTGTGATCAGTGTCATTTTAGATGTAATATAAGATAAATATTCTGTTTACATTTGTAATTTTGAGTCTTTAGGGCTAGACAGAACTTGCTCTTCTTTGATATAAATCTAATCACAATTATTTCAGTTTGGGTAATGTACTGAAACACAAAGCTCATGTAGTCATGTAACAGGCAGATATCACCACTTAAAAACTGAAAAAGGAAAACAGGATACTCTTTCTTTTTTAATCTGAGAGGCCATTTTACAGTAAACTGAAAGAGCTCCAGACTGCTGAGTACATTCAGTGGTTCACTGGAAACAGCCAGCTTGTTTATCTACCAGTAGAACCTCTTGGAGTCATATAGGCCCTAATGAGAAGATTAAAATCTGACAAAAGTGTTCCATTTACACACAGAATGCTGTAATCACACATCACAGAGACCAAATATAATTAGTGTTATGGATTAAAATAAATGAGCCATGCATTATAGCCTGATCGTATCCGACTGACAACAGACATTTGACAGATTGTGTTTTTCAGACCGTGTTGTGATGAAAGTGTTGATCTAACAGAAATAATGTAAGCCTATAAATTAAAGTAAACCAAATACACCAAAATGATGTGAAGAAAGACAAACAGGTTTTTTCTTAATTAAACAAAAGTCTTTTCTGTTATAGACTGCTGAAAATGTTATTCATTCATTTATTTATTTGTTGAACTGCAACAGATCCGGTCAAAAATAAAAACTATTCACGCTAATTAACAATCAGTTTTGTTCACAGCACCTGCTGGCATTCCACAAACGTTCAGACACGTGATGTATGAAGCAACAGCAAGAATAATAGCTGACTTATTGAACTTTCTCTGCAGCGAGCGGTTCACCGTAATGTCGGCACGCTCCATTCAAACGGGCCTCTGTTTCGGTGCAGTTAAACAAACTGACGTCCCATCACATCCCCGCTGCAGTCAAGCAGAGCATTGAGGTGGAATTAAAGCACAACAGGAAATGAAGATGATGCCTGCATTCATTTCAGGTGTTTCTAAGCAACCATCACAGAAACAGGAAGCCAGCAGATCAAGGTGAAAGTAAAGTGTATGGGGAAAGTCCCTTCAAAGTAAAATCAAACTAGAGACATGTTATATATTAATCAATGAACTTCAGAGATGCTGATCAGCTTGTTGTAGAAAAACTGAGAATATTTGGAATTTTTTTGCTCGTTAAAGACTTGTCAAAAGACATATTTACTTTTCAAAATGGTTAAAAAAAAACTCAATTTACAGGTATATCCAGACAAAAAAAGAGAACAAAAAAGCCTTCCCATAAAAATACTTCTTCCTGGTGAATTTGCATCCAAACTTACCTCTCCATGTCCAGGAAGTGTCACCCTGTCAGATAATGAAACACCATTTCCATTGTTTTCATCTGCAAAAAAAAAAAAACCAATACAAAAGAAAAAGTTAAGTAAAATCTTTTGCATTTTGTAAAAAGTAGAAAATATAACGGCAACACAAACTGTACAGCCTGTCTTCAAAGTAGAAGTCTGTGCAGAAGGACAACTGGCTCAAATACTGAGTGAAACTTTCAGAGTTTAACTGTCAATAATTAACTCGGTTAATTCTAAGATATTAAGATATTAAGATCTTAAACATTTAAGTACAGGTAACTTGACTTTAAAAAAAGTAGGAAACATGTTGAATATCCAAGTGTTCATTCCAAGTTAAAGTTATAAACAATATTTCACCATAACTTCCCCTAAATGTACTTTTTCAGTTCCTGACTTCTTAAAGTCAACTTTTTAACAACATACAGTGAATACACTTTTCCATGAAAGCATATTCTGGTGTCATATAAAGGGATAGTTTGGGTTTGGGGGCAAATTTAAGAGGTACTGACGGATGGATACCTGCTGTATGTGTTTGTATATAGTTAGCGTGGCCATTATTAGCTCTGTTATGATTGGTTATCAGATCATCTGTTAACTTCCTCATCCAATGAGGAGAGATAGAGAAATGTTGGTAGCAGCACAGTCCTCTTTCACCGAAGCCAGTGAATTCGCTTCTAGGAGTTAATCTTGTTTATGTGCAGATTGTAATGAGATTTAATCTGAGCCAAACCATCCCTTTAAGAGCGATCAGCCAACCGGGGACTATTTGTAATTGTGCATGCACCTCAGACACACTCAGGCTAACGAAGGCCCAATAACTCAAACAGGAGTGTGCTGGCAAGCAATTATAAGAGCTGACACACACACACACACACACACACACACACACACACACACACACACACACACACACACACACATTCCAGTAGTGCCTCCTCTCCCTGCGAGGGCTGGCAGAGGGAATGTGCTCACGTAGCACGCTCCCCTTTTATTCCTGAATGGTGGAGGAGTAGAACTTCCTGTGGGGGGAGGCAGCATAAAGGCATCAGCGGGGGGGAGGGACCCGTGTCCACGGCTCGACCACGAGACTTTGCCTCCCCCTCGATGAATCAGTCAGCAGACAAAGGACACAAAGATCCGGCCTCGTCCGGCTTTGCTGCAGCCACGGGCGGCTGTCTCTGATTGGACGCAGTGATCTGACAGACAGCGATGTGAGCCAATGAGAGAAGGGCTGTGGTGTCTCCATGTGGAAGCTCAATGATTGGCCCTGAGACTCAGTGGGAAGGAATGACAATAAGCCATATCAGTTAGATTATGGGAGTCCCGACCTCGTGGGAAACATCGCTGACTTTTTTTTGGCTGAATTTGCCTTCCTTTCTTTTTTTTTGTCTCACTTTTTTGGTCTAACTCCAGCCATGAGCAGCCAGTTATCAGAGAGGGCCTTGAGCAAACAGAAGCAAAGGCCCACTGTGTGGGGGGGGTTATACCCACTTCCACAGGGAGTCAAATTAAAACAGAACACGGTCATGCAGGCACAGCTGCCACGCGTAGAAACGAGGTAATCTACAGCCACATGCTGCATAAATGAGCGCTGACACTCATATGATGACTGTATTTGTAACACACAGCTGATTCATGCGTTGTGATGTTACCAACTGTGGCTTTTGACAGCACAAGTGAACCAAATGTAAACGTCGCCTCCATGTTCTCCATCCAACAAACCCACTAACTCTTCAGCTCATCCGTAAGCGAGCCCAGCGGCAGATTGCAGACCTGACTCTGAATCAGATTTACACGTTTTAACCACCTTTTCATTTGAGAACTAAATATTAGTTCGTAAGTTGCTCTAAAAGCCTTGATTCTATAATTTATTGTGCATATGAAGTTACTAATATCACAATATGACAGCTTATTATGGGCTACAGAAATTTTGCTGAATTTATTTTTTTTTTATGGGATCAAATCTTAAAAGCTTTAGAACAGACCTGTGGGAAAACCATTCATTCATTACTAAAGCCAATAACACAATTAGATTCTGTAGTCAATGACTGCCACACAAGATTTGTCAAAACAAAGGGTTATTTTCTTAAAATAACATAAAATTTTATAAATTCATTCATGTATAAATTTGAATTTTAAATTCTCATAATTTCGGATAAATTAGAGAAATTCTAACAACAGCGAATCAGAATAGGAGAAAATCCACCTCTAATCTCTGAATCCCTTGAATACAGTAAAGACAACCCCTTCATGATGAGAATATGTGCTGATCCACAGTCTACATTTAACTTCTGACAGAGCGGCACCAACGTACGAACATTATATCTCCAGGTGCAATCAAACAAACCACATTCACACTGCAGGATGGTATGCCTCTGCATCGAATGAATGCATGCATCAGCACACACACAACCAGTCTGATTAGCTAACTAGCAGCACGCTAACAGCAATGCTTAGCATGAAGACGGAACAAAAGGATGCAGAGAGGAAGATGAGGATGAGGACGAGGGGACGGACAGACAGGCGTCACACGAAAGCCTCCGATCTGCCCGTACCTGAGAGGAGGTTTATCCTGAACGCTGTCAACACTGCCAGACCATCTTTAAAAGGACAGACAGATAGACAGACACACAGGGTTACAAGAGGATGGATCTGCTTTCAAAGATTCGGGACGTCCTGATCGACTGTAAAATACATTAAACAGTCTCCGTTGTGAAGCGGCACCCAGGGCCCACTTAGACAGCATGATGCAGGAAGAAACAAACACCATTAAGCACTTCATCACTGGTGATGATCAGGCCTGGGTTTCCCTCTGCTACTCAGCATCTGAATGAGCAGCGGCGTTGACCTGAAACGGATGCAGGGAGCGTTTGATGCAAGATAAAACTAAACCGTTGCTCATTGGAGTGAAAAGAAAAAGCTTTCGGCTGCCCTTTTCCTGCCAACTCACCTCAAACTACTGTCTAAATGTTTAAATATCACAACATAAACCCTTAGTGAAGGGAAGAAACTTTGACCCACGACTTCCCTCAGATTTGTATCAATCACAATACATTTAAACCCAGCGCCTGCTTTATTTATTAGGTTGCAAATACTTCAAAATCAAAGCATTCTATTTCTTTAGGGACCACCGGAGGGAGGCCTGGGCAGGAACCGGGCCTGGGTCTCCAGTGACAAGACATCCCCTCTATTTCTTGACCCACATTTCCTGTCAAATCAGCCGACCATCTGCAACAAAAATCATTTAACTACGACGTTCAAGTGTGAATTTTGTCGTTACAACTCAGTCCTATCAATTTAAATGTCATAAAATAGTAATAAAATAAATACAAGCTCATTATTGCGTATATCTACTGTGACTTAAGAAAACTAGGGATGTGTTTTGCTTGTTTGTTTGTTTTTTTTTGTCACTTTTATTGCCGAGATATTCTGGTTCCAGAGGGAAGGTTTACTGACAATCTCCGGAAGGCTTGAGCGGCATAAAAAAATACCACAAACACTAAAGGCGAGAGAGAATAACGTTCCTTATTATCTCCTTGAGACACAACCGAGTGAAAATACCACAGTCGATGCCGTTGATGGTCTGTTGTGGAAAGGAACGTTAGAAAAAAAGACAGCTGGTCAACGCAGATTAGGAGACAAAAACATTCAAGACTTGAACTTTCGTCCTAGTTATTTGCTTTTAGATATGATGCATGTGAAATATTAATAGGGTTAAAGAAGGTCTATGTCTGCATATCAGCTGTGTTAGAATCACTTTTTTTGATGTACTTTGCTGTAAGACCGTTTTAGCTCCTGTCCTACAAACCGTTCACATACTATATATAACAAGCATTTGTTTTCCCTCTTCTAAATGATTAATGTCCATTCAATAAAAGCAAAGGTCAGAAAACAAGGCAGCTTAAAAAAAACCAAAGGAGCCTGAACTCTTCTGTTGCTGTTCTTGAGTTTATCTTTGCCCTACGTGCCTCATTTGAGAGGAGGTAATACAATTACAAGGCTTGTTGCCATAGCAGCTCTTAAGCTCTGTTTCACCTCAGACTTGAGGATGACTTCATCAGCTCGCATGAAGATAGCAGAGTAAGATCACCGTAAATGGAAGCATGCCCCTTAAATGATAAGTAATTCCTCATGAAGGGGGTCATCTGGTGAGAGGTACCAAAAATCCTGGCAAAGGCTTTGAGTCCAATTATAAAACAGTGTTAGGTGAAATAGAAATGGTTTCCAAGATCAGACCAACCCTGCAAAGACATCCGATGCGTTTTACGCCTTCAGCACTGAGCAAAAGTGTGAGTTTCTTCATTCACTTAGTCGCTAATGGAGACATTAGAGCAGATAGAAATGAGGCCAGCGGGCCTTGATGGACGGTTAGCCTTCAATTTCAAAGGAGATTTTGTGCCCAGTAAAACAGGGAAAGCGAAGCAAATAGAGAACCAGAATAAACTGTGTTTGTGTGATTATTCTAAACCCATTAGACCAGCCAATCAACAGAAGATAATCTGGTGTAAGGTAACTTTAAGTAAAATACTAAACATACAGTCAGCCCAAGTGAGTTCAGAGCCCCTCCTCTTGTCTTTCTGTTTCCTCTTCATGGAGCTGTCGACCCCGATAAGAACCCAAACAAAGGCGTTTACAATGAGAGTCTGTCAACGCTCAGCTACTATTGGATCAACAGGAACACGTCTTTATTAACAACTCATTGTCCGTCAGTTATACGGAGGGATTGATTATCTTTCACGTCCTTTGACTGTCTACCCATTGTTCCATCAGCCTGAAGATTCTCTTCAGCTGTTGACTGGACAGACAGATGGTTGTTTCAGAACATTTACCACATACAAGAAAGCTTTCGAGGTATTTCTGAAATGATGTTCTGAGTTTGGGCCATCAAGAACAGAAAGGAACATCTTTGAACGACAACGACCCTTTATTCAATATTGGACCCCAAAGCTGTTGATAAAACATGAAACCAGACCTAATACGATGACTGACTAGGAATAAGACGAGAAGTGGTCGACCCCTTCCCATTCCTGCATCTTTCATTTGCTTTCCATTCTATGATTTTCAAGTTTCAGCCACAAAAAGTATTATTATTATTTTTTACCTATTTGAGGCAGCAGGCTGCAGATATCTGCTGTTTGGGTTCCAGTTTTCAGCAGTAGAAGATGAGACAGGTACGAATGAGAAACGCCGCGCCCTCAGATAAATGAGGTAGAGATAGTGTAATCATCATTATGATGATGTAAACAAGCAGTCATGTCAGGATATCAAATTAGCATGTGAGCACAGGCTCTCCAGAGCCATTAAATCATTATTTTATTACCATCATTACACAATAATCTGTTCCCATGGAAATGGGGATGCTTTTTAAACTCAGCAGTAAATGAGTGTGCGAGCAGTCTTCACTAGAAGTGACCGCTTTCCATTTGACAGTAGATGTATGAAATTTCAGCCATACTATCTACGCTATGGGAGCTATGGGAGACATAGTCATGACTTAAAAGACCTCAGTCCTGCCCTGGGATGACCGATGGGGTGTCATGGAATGGGAAATATTCCTCTTTACTCATTTTCTGGTGTCCTTGTGAGAACATGAAGACAATAAATAATGTCTGACCAATTCTCTCCCATTACATTAATGTCTAAAGTCACATTCGTGAAGGAGAAAATGGTCCAGATGGATTCTGGTGATTGTCCCTGGTAAAACCACACACTGAGTGTGGTTTGCTGTTGAGTAAAGGGTCAGTGGAGGACCACATCATTCCATTAGAAGTGGATGTTCATCCTCTGTTCAAGCTTGACAAGTAGCAGAAAGAAAGAGACAGGTTTTGCTTACTCACGTCCGATCATGTTGTTGTTTTGTCCAGCCAGCCGATTGATGGATCTGATCCGGGTCTGAGTTATTATCCTGTTATATATTTATGCTTCTTGTTTGTTGTAAAGCCACACATAATTCATTTCTACTGTGCAGAAATGTTGTTGGTTTTTTGTTTTGTTTTTTTGTATTTTTTTAAAGTTGACCTGCCTTCCTGCAAGAGGATTCTCTGACCTCTAACAGTTATGCCTTTAATTATGACCAATTCGTTTCAAGCGCTCCCACATTCTGCTCACTTATGACGTCAGTCTCGGTTTCATGAGTAGCTGTCAAATTAAAGCGAGGCACGATGGTTGGAGGGGGGCGGGGGCTAAATAAAGTTATTTTATGAAGCTGTGGACCAAACATAAATATATATTCAGTAAGTTAATTACATGCAACTTCGCCAGTGTTATTTCAAAACTTACTTTCCTTGCTGGAACCACGAAACTAACAATAAAACATCACAAAATATTGTAGATACCAGCCTGGATATTTCATTCCTGCTGCTGGTTCTTAAGTTCTGATGTTTACAAGTGTGTTTAATGTGGGTTATGGGTTCGATTCCCTCACTGCCACCTGGTCAGCTCATGTCCTTCAGCCTCTCAGGGCAGCTTTGGTGAGAATCATCTCACCCAGACTTCGTTAAAGGTCCATTCGTCTCTGTATTTACCTCCAGCCTGTGAATCCGTCGCGCTCTGGAGCTCGATCAAAGTTTCATCCTTCGCCTTCCCCGTTATTCGTCTCATAGCGGCTGGCGGCGTTATTCTAAGGCTTCACCTCCCCCAGGGTTCAGAGCGCCGAGGATGTCGCCGTGATCCGGTCGAAGCGATGGAGATCCCCAAACATGCGAGTCCCGGCTGATCTCTAGAATCAGTCAGATTATATACAGACTGCTGTAAGATTAATAAATCATATTTACTGAGAAACCCTCGCTGGAGCTGGAGGCTGGTGGCAAGAAGAACAGACAGGAACACATAAAGGGGAGTGGCTTTTCTTTCTTTCTTTTTTTTGTCGGCACAATTGTGAGCGCGTTGGTGTTTAGACCATGTGTGTGCTTGATGATTAAAGGCAGGGAGGAAATGCAACTGCTCCATACGTGTTAAAAAAAAAAAAGATTTGGAGTTTTCTTGCTGGATGTGTTAATGCTTCTTAAAGATTACCTGTGTGGCTTTCAAAGACGCACGAGGAGCCGACAGGAAGTCTTTGATACAATGATGACATCTGGTGGCCGTTTCTAAAACTGCACCCAGGTAAAATCACAAACGTATCACTGTTACGTTCCCAGTTCACAATATTTTTTCTTTACATCTTTATTTTCAGATAGAAATAGAATTTTAGATTTCATACAACTAAAAAGAAATGACCACGCCACAATAAAGTCACGTGGTGATTATGGAGAAAAAGGAATGTCACAGATGGGGTAACATGGGGTTTGCATCAGTCCATGAGGAGGAGGATTACTGTACTCCTGTGTTTAATGCTGATGAAGGACACACAATTTACTGATTGTCTAAAATGTGTTGTTTCTAATTAAATTGAGATAATTATTAAGATGTAAAGTGCAGGTTCCTATTGTTATATGTCACAAACTACCTTAAAAAAATTACACTGCAATTGTTATATACACAAATTTCCATATTTATCATGTATAATGGAGTTTCAAAAATGTAAAATAAGTCTCAGTTATGGTTAATCAATTATTATCTGAATATTGGCAATTATGAAGATAACATTTAGGCTGCTAAATTGTAAGGCCAGTTTTTAGACGTGTTTTGCAGCACAACAAAACCAGACGAGTCTTTGTAAAAGGAAGTTCCAAAATATTAAAGATGCAAAGAAATTATTTCAAAATAGGAGTAGGACATAGAGGCAATGAAAAAATTAGAAACCATAAGCAAATACAAATGTAAATTTAACCATGAAATAGGAACAAAATTAAAATGAAACAATGATAATAAAGATAGGGATATAAATGTCCATCTATGGAGAGTAAATAAGCAATTTTCTTTTACATAAATTAGTCTATATATACCTTTGAATGACTTGTGATTGGTTCAATGTTTACTCCACACGTGATGCATCACTGTAAAACCTATCAGTGAGTTTTTAACATTAACCACATGCAGGTGACTTCCTGCATTACCTTCCTCACACTCAGACCTGTTCTAAATTAGATTGTTTTTACCGTCAAGACTTTATTATGATATAAAACTTCTAAACCATTTATTCCTGTTAGTGTTTTATCAATATGTAAACTTGCAGACCTATCGTAAACATTTATTGAGCAGGAGAAGTTTTTCAATAGTTACTCTCATGAGACCTATGTTGATTAATCAAACACAGTAAGTAATTTTCTAAAACAGTGAATAATTTAAGATTTTACAGTGGATCAGGAGGCGCTACCAGTATTTAATCTTTTTTGTTTTGCAGATATATTTATAAAAGTATGACGGCTGTTTCATTATGACCCAAGTTGACGCCTGAGTAATGGATCAATAAACATAATGAGCTTTAGAACTGCTGCGGGGTTGTGATGTTGGATTCCATTCTGTGGATCATTCATCTCGTAATATCTATTCCACATCCGCTGAGTTGCAGCTAAAGACTACATATTCATATTCACAGCTGTGTGAGGTAATAATGCAATGATAAAACAAGGAGAGCCCTTCTGTGATGAAAAACAGATTAAATGTAGTTCATTGAGGTTAAGGATTTTGAGTGGTGAACGCAACATTGGAGATAATTGTTTTTCAAGCGTGTTAAATAAGCTGCCCACTAGAGGGAGCTCAAACACAACAAAACAAGCGCTTCTTTAGTCTGCTCCGGTGGTTGAGTATTAAAAGGTTTATAATTTATTATACAGTAATACTCATACGTTCTAATACAAATGTTTCGATATTATCGAGTTTATTATATTGATCGTGTGAAAAATTTCCTCTTTGGTTTTATTTTTTCATTTCAGGACATTTCTCTGTAAACATGTTCGACCAGTGACGTTGCCCTGATTGTAATGACCTGATAATTTCCTTGACTGGGAGGGAAGATAATTATATTTTTGACATTACATTTTTACTCTCTTTCTTGCATCACATTCATTACAGTAGCACTTTTTTTAAATTTTCGATCCAGAATGGGGTTAATTGAGTCCACTAGGGGGCGCCGTGGCGCAGTTAAACAGCTGCTGCTTTGTTGTAACGGGTTTATTTATCGGCTGCTCGTGCGCAAACAAGCACTTTCACTCGTATTTGTTCTTATTGAACTGATGTGTGTTCGGATGAAACTGATGTTAAACGCGCGCTGGCAGCTGTTCGGGGTTCAGCGAGGACAAAATGCTTTTGTGTTGTTCTTACTTTTTGTGTGTCATTTGGGTTATTTAACTTTTAAGAGCGTTTGTTTGTTGTTTGTTCACCTGATACATATATACTCCCAAACATATGACTGGGGAATGATTTTTTTATAACAAAAGGGACAATGTTAGATTTTGGTGCTGCCCCGGATCAAAACAGATATCTTTACAGTCTCTTGACCACAAACGTGCACCCAAACTCTAAATACGTTTTATTGACCCCCCCCCCCAAACAACCGCATAAGATAACTAGGTTACTGTTATTATCACATCAGTGGTTTATAATAATTACATCATCGCTATGCTCTTTATTTTGCTGACCATGCCACTTTTTTTACGCACGATTACAAAATTTTATTATTATTGTGAATCGCATTGCAAGTTCTCGATCTCATCTACTGAAGCAGCCGGTCTTAGTAGTTTAAGCTGTTTTTGCAGGTTGTTCTTTTGTTCCAGGGGCAGATTCAGAGAGAGGGAGAGGGAGGGTGAGTGAGTGAGGGAGGGGAGAGAGAGAGAGAGAGAGCCTCTGGATACAGCAGTCATTGAGAAGGAGAGGGAGCGGGATGCTGGCAGACTCCTGATAGATGGTGAAAATGGCGAAAGCTTTCCCGACCCCGACGAGCCACCGAGCAGCAGCGGCGGTGTGGGTCCGGTGATGTAGGCCGGTGTGCAGGACTGGAAACTATCTGCGTCTGCGTGTTTGTTTTTTGATTGTTGTTTTTTTAAACCTCCGTTTATTCGCCTCACGTTGCTGCAACTGTCGGACTATCTGCTCCAAGTGTTTAAATGGCATCCACAAGGCACCGCCGCCTTGTTCCGTGCTTTTTGGGGATACTCCTCAATGCTTTAACCGGTAAGTGCCTCTATCCTGTCACCGGACTGACCGCTGTCTGTCGGTGCGCTGAGCTCCGGGGGATCGGTGCGCGCTGGAAGGCAACGTGAAGCCGCTGACCGGTGTGCCTGAACTCGGCCCCCCTCTCCGGTGTCCTTTAGTGTTTTCAGACTAACCCGGGTGTCAAAGCCAGCCCGTTTGGAAATTGGAATGTTTTTTAGAAGTTCTGCTTTTGAGCGGTCAGAACTTTCGGAGCGAGCGCATTGTGTTCTCATCCAGGTGGCTCCACGGCAATATGCGCGCAACGTGGTCCCACAGAGTTTCTTATTTGTTTTCCTAGAAACGCGACAGAGGAATGCGAACAATGTTCCGCTAAAAGGAGCGCAATGAATGCGTCCGGAGAGACCCGGCTTTGCCGGTAACAAAAGCTGCAAACAGTGCAGCGAGGCTTCCACTTCTGTCTCCTCCATCGTGCGTCCACGAAATCAGCAGGGCTGCAGATCCAAGAGCCTCTTTATCCCATTAATTCATTAAATCCATAATCACGTGGTCAAATTGCGACGCAAACGAAACGCAAAATCCATTCTTTCAGGGTCTTTACGAACGAGGATTGTGTAGGATGTGTGTCCCTGTGGCTCTTAAAAGTGATGGATGTCCCATAACTTGGCTCTAACTTTTCAAAGTGCGCTGCTTTTAAAAGTGTCATTTCAGATCAGAGGACTTTTAAAGTCCACGGAGTTCCTGAGTGGAGAGCAGCTCACCGCTGAGATGACAATGATGATAGCTCTGGGGATGGTTTAAAAAGGCTCCAGTTATTGTCTGCTGGAGGGGGGATAACATACAGATTAAATGTCAAGACTGTCCCTTCTCCTCCTTTTCAACTTTCTCTTTTTTTGTCCTTTTGTTCGCCGTGACAGACAGTTTCTCTCTATTTGAACGGCCCCTTAATTCAAAGGCAGGAGAGAGTGTGGAGTATTTTGAGAAGCGCACCACACAGGGACCCACAAAGACCCCCACCGGAACCATAAAGGCCCACGGTGGTTCATCACATGTATGGTGAAGAAAAAAAGAAACCATCAGACACGCAGCTCCGTCAGCGTACTGGACCTGTTTGAAGCTCTTTCCAGTCCGCCTCATAGATTAGATTAAGCGTAGATTAAGGCTCTTTTCATTATGTTTAGAGCAGGGTGGAGAAGAGTCCAGCAATAAGAACGATATCTGCATCATCTGAGGAGTTCAGGCAGAGGATCTTTCAGGTTTCACATCAACAACACGAAAGACTTTAACTTTTTAATGTGACTCCAGATGCGTCTTTATTCCCTAAATCTACTTTGATCTTCTAGAGAGATTCCCTTCAGGTGACTGTTTTAAGTGTGGGAAAATTGTGCTTTGAAGAGAAGCGCTTGAGAACGGGAGAACGTCTTTGCAGCTGGCCTTCATCGATCATGCCAACACATGGTCGGTTTCTCAGCATTCTTGTGTTGCAATTTAAACTGCTGCAGCCAACACTGTTGTCAAGTCTGTGCAACCATCAACCGAACTGTTGAATACCACAGTGTGAAATCACACACTCACGAGCACCGAGGCAGCAAAAGAAGAAGAAGAAGAGTATTGATTCATAATTTATCAAGCCCAGATCTAAGGAATTCGAAAAACAGATGAAATGATAAAATAGGCAAAACGTATAGGAAAGAAATTGAGCATGTTCGTGGAAGCTACTCTTGATGGATCAGTTCTACCGGTTCTTTCATCCTTACACGCATGTTTGATGTAGAAGCAATTTTTTTTTAAAAACGACTTTTGAAGTATAACTTTAAAAATTTCCACATGAAACTCTTGGAAACCTCGGTGAAATTGCTGGATAAACAGGATTATCCAGTGCGCAAAACATTTTTACCACATTTCAAACAAGACATGCTAAATCTAATTCTGGACCGTCACATGTGTGAATGCATCATACAGCAAATAGAAAAGCCGTGTCCTGAGCTCGCTTGGCTCTATCGGCGGTGGTGTGTTGTCTGATAACTACTGTACATCTGACTGTCAGTAGCTGGTCTGTGATCCTCGCTTTACTGTTGCAACAGTTAAACCTCAGTGCCAGCCAGCCACACTTATCTGTCAATAGTAAGCCGGAGCATGAGCCACACTTAGCCAACACTTGTCTCTGGTCTCACCCAGTAATCCTACTTGCTAGTGTCTCTTTCCTTTGCATGGAAAGAGCATTAGGGTGTGTGAATGTGTGTGTGTGCGTGTGTCCTTATCTAACCATGAAAATCCACGGCTGTGTAGATTTGAACATGTGTCTCTGTGGATAGATGTGGTTTCAGAAGCTCGCTGTTCGACACAACCCCCCCCCCCCCAAGAAAAAAAAACATCACCAGCTCTCTCCCCTTTTATTTCTTTTGTCCTCTTATCGCCTCCGTCTCATCCGATCTGTGTCCTGATTCCTGCTGCTGTCTTCCAAGTCATTTTTTTTCCGCCTGACCTTTTTCAGACCGTTGTTTGTAACCTTCTGCCCACCTACCGCTCATGATTGCATCCGGCAGGCCTTCCACCGGCACGCTTTATTCATTAGAAAAGCCAGAGCTCAGGCTCCTTCACATCGTTCTGTCTAATGGGGGAAGCTGATTAATTGAAGCCGCGAGGAAGTGCATACAGCATCAATAAAGCTGTTTAATCAACTCCGAATCAATGATGTTGGAACACATTGCGCACTGAACTGTTTTTATCCCATTTGCCGCAAGACTTGATAACACCGACTAATGTGAGTTGACAGCTTTGGATGCAGAAAATCAAAAGCCTCTGATATGGATCAGTCAATCTGCAGGAGGGAATGTTGGATTTAACGCCCCTGACGTGTTTTTCAGATTCGCCCAGTTGCTAACTTTGAGAGTTTGGATGAAAACAAGAGGGGCGATCGACTGGATACGGCTTTAGGGTCTTTGCTTGCTATTTTCCCTCTCTGTTCACTGCTTCCTGTGTGGAAATAAAAAAAAACCCAATGGAATTAGAACTCAGTGGGCATCACTTTGAATCGGAGCAGCCCGGATCAGCGCCTGCCAGCTAGGGGTTAAACATTTCTCCCACCGCCACCCCCTTGTTTTTCACAAGTCATAGCACTGATGTCTCTCCGGTCCCATGGCCATTTACGTACAGTGCTTGTTGGGTGAAAAAAAGAAAGGGAGGGGGGGACACGAAGATAGGATGTAGAGGAAGAAGAGAGGAAGAGGGAGACGTTTCTTTCCATTATAGCCCACATATGATCTTAATGGAGGAGTGTGTCGATGAATTCCTTGTCTGCACCTAAGGGGAGGCATTTCTCAGCTGGAATTTGAGGGATGAAGAGAGAGGCTCTCTGCTTTGACCCCTGTGTTTGCCCCTCTCAACTACCCTCCACTAGCCCCCCCTGTAACACCAGATTCCAGGGCCTGGGGCAGCGACTGGTAGTGCTTAGTCCATCAGCAGCTGAAACACGATACGAAGAGAGCCTGCTAAGGTCCTCTTTTATAGTACCGAGTCAGGTCAGACTGTTTACATCTTTCATTTGTTGTTCTTACAGTTCTTCCCCAACTGCCCCCCGTCAAATATATATGTATGTATATATGTAAAAAACAAATCAGACATCACGCCCATGTTAAGCTTCAATTTAAGAAGGTATATCAGGAAATCCCATGACACCGTTTGCGTTTCGTGCTAGAGATAAAAATCACAGCTGAGTTAACCGCTCAAACGTGACTGTTTGTGGAACACGATTGTGTTCTGGATGCTTTCGGCCGCCAGCCTGCATGACTTCCCTTCACGACTGTTAGCCTGGAGCTAGCTCTGCTATCTGCAGTTTTGGACTCCAGATTTGGACTCCAGAAAATGAAAGAATGTCCCTACTTTTTGTTTAAAGTAATTTGGTAACCATTTGCGTTCTTCTCCACAGGTGTGATTTGTGAGGCGGAGCTCTCCTTCACGCTGGAGCCCAGTGACATCATCGCTGTGCAGGAGCAGCCCCTCATGCTCCACTGCCAAGTGAACGGCATCCCTCCCATCGTCATACAGTGGCGGCACAACGGCCTGCTTCTAACTCAGGATCAGCAACACGCCACCTTCATCAACGGCTCGCTCCTCATCGGTCACTTCCTGCAAACCAAATCCGATGGCTCGTCTGACGAAGGCGACTACGAGTGCGTCGCCCAGAATTCCTTCGGGCTGGTGGTCAGCCGCAAGGCCCGTATTCTTGCTGCCAGTAAGTTTCTTTTTCTGTTTCTTTAGCTGTTTTTTTTTTTTTTTTTAAAAGATCACATGCATCTCCTCCCAAAGTCAGTCAGGATAGGTTCCAGCCCCCCCATGGCTGCAGAAAATGAAAGTTTGAGTGATGCAAAAGTTAAAAAAAAAAAAAAAAAAACACAACCAAGTGGCGTCCATTCCTTTGATATATTACTGTATCTCCACTCTGGCCTGAGTTCAGAGGTTGTACACTTGCTGTGTAATATATATTCAGTGACACAAAGGCTCACAGAGGCCTGTTGATTCCCAGGCTGTGAGTGGGCAGCGTGCTGCTGTGCTGTTGAGGCCGATGCAGCTTTACCACTCAGTGGGACAGAAGTTAGCATGAAGATCTCACCGTTCAAAGGAAAAAGTCACTTGTGATCCGTGGCTGGAGCTGTGGAACACATGCAACCTTTTAAGGCCTTCCTGAAGGCCCGTATGTTTCAAAGGCCAGACTGTACCTGCTGTTATAGGTTTTTATTTCTATTCTAATCAGGAAGAAGTCTTCAAATAGGGTCCTCCTAAAGCTTGGAGAGAATAAAAGTTCATCACCTGAACCACCTGTGCATGAGCTGAACAGCAGCTTATTGTACCGTTTATTGTTTTAGTAGCAAGGTTTGAGTCAAATTTGGTGCAATTTGGACGTCCACTCCATAAAAACAAATGTTGATTGAATAGGTGACACCTGGACGCATTGAAAAAAACGTGACATCATTGATCCCAAATAAACTGCCTGTGTCGGAAATCAACAGAAGGATTATTGAAAGCCATATCCTCACCCCTGACCTTTGACCCTCTTGGCTGTGATGAGGAATGTTCTGGAGGAGGTGTTGACTGAGTGAAAGGTCTGCTGTAAAGATGCTTTGTGCCTCCTTAATAGATTTTCTCTCCCATCTCACAATAACAAGAAGAAGACTAATCCCCCAGAGACTCTTCCAAAGGTCTCGTTTCATAAAGTGTCCCCATGTTGCTCATCATCCCTCTACTGACGCCTCGTATATTTGTCAGAGTCGTCCTGAAACTGGAAATGATTTCTGATGTCAGATTAAGGAGGCTTCTGCAGCATCGGGACGTCCCGTTCATTAGCAAGAGTCTTGTTCCCATCTCCACGCTCTGATCTTGCAGGTGTTCTGTTCAGAAGTTCTCCCCTATTGATCGGACTTTTGTGCTGCTGTAAAGGAGAGATGGATTCTCCACCATCCCCTGTTCATTTAGGATTTAGTTTTTCATCCACTTTTATGGAGACAAAAGCTTAAACGCTCTTCTTACAAAGATGGATGACTGGAGTTTGTGTCTTCATTCTGCTCAGTGTTTGCTAACGCTGATGCTCTCTTTGTGCTTTTGGAGGTAATTTGCTGTCTTATTGTCCGTCTCACAACGGAGCTTTGACTTGTACCACGGTGATGCAATGGGTGTTGTGATTATGGAAGCCTCTTTATGCCCTCTCACTGGCTTCCATGTAACCCTCCACACTACCTCCCACCATAAATTTCACTTTTTATTTGCTTGACAACCATTTGTGTGAGCTCACCGTCGGGGTCTGGTGTAGGACGGACTCCCCGTCGCCCCTCTAAATCGGTTGGTCCAGGGGACTCTTTTTTTTTTTTTTTTTCCTCCTAAATGTTATCTCATTAAAGGTCAGTTTCTCTCCCTCTCTTTCTCTCTCTCCATCTCCCTCTCTTTCCTCGGTTTCTCTCGGAGCTCCTCATTAGCTTACGTTCAGGAAGCTTTTCATCATTTGGATGAATGACAAGCCTTGTACAGTGGACCCGGGCCTTGGCTCCCGCCCCTCCCCCAACAGCACATTCATTCAAGCAGCGCACCGCAGTCCTGCATTACAACATAGCTTTTAAGTTCAATTGAAATGACTTTCTTTTGTCTGTTTGCCTGAAATTAATTGGAAAGCCTTGAAGCTTTGTCAAGGAAACAATGCATTTTTGCCCGACCCTGCTCGAAGGTGGAGATTACAAATACTTTCAGGACCTGTCCAGGAAAGATTTGGCGGCACAATATGAAGTGGGATGGGAAAAGGGCAAACGCAAACAGTCAAAGAAACGCCTTAAATTTAAAGTAGAATAACCGCAAAAGCTATTTCACACGCTTTTCCACCATGTGGCTGCTGGATGATCGTTCCCACCTTGTTTGATTGTGAGATGGTCACGCTGGACTGCGCTGCCGTTGTCACGGCAGACTTTTGAATGAGACTTTAATGAAAAAGAGGAACCCAGGGGGCTGTAAAGGATGAAATAAGAGAAGGCAAAGGATGCCCGTAAAAGTGTCCGACCTTTTACTCGCCTCTTGCTTGTGTGAATTCAACTCCTTTTTCTTGGATGTAGTTATAAATAAATGCAATGTCGACCAGCAAGAATCTAATAGAAACTGTGTTGCAGTCATGCCAGAACAGGAGGAGAAGTTGCACCGTGTTGCATTTAAGAGCTGCGTGGATGTCTTGCCACTGGCGGCCTCTGAGACGTTTAGTGCGAGTGATTAATGGAGAAGCTCGCAGTGATTTTACACGGGAGTGTACGTACGTGTTCATGCGCGTGTTCGCCTGGATTGACAGCGGCCCTCCATCACCCTCCGACCGTCCTGTCCCCACCCATTTCATGGCCTCCTGCCTGGGTGAATGCCGAATGCCATTCCTACATCTTCTTGTTGCTCCCTTTGTCTTCCAGCCAAACCCCGCCCTCTATCTGTCCCCCTCCCCTCCCCCCTGCTCCTCTCTGCTCGCTCTCCACGAAGCAAACAAGTCATCTCTTTGTCATATAGATTAGCCGGCGAAATGCCACATGGGCTTGTTGTGACATTTAAACATGAAGCCTCTTAGTGTTTTCTTTTAATCCTCGCGATATTAAGATTGTATAATGAGAAAAAAAGAGCTGCAGGTTTAAAAACCGGAGCAGTGGTTCCCAATCGGTGACCTCATCCATCAAGAAAAGCATCGTAATTGAAATTTTACACCCAGAAGATAAGATCGAATACTGTATTACTCCTGCGGCGATCATTTCCTCCATCTTTCTGGATGACACGACTCAATCGTGTTACATTCAAATATGATGAACTTACACAATTAATTTATAACACTGATCCAAATCAGGATGTGGCTTTGGGAATTTTTTAAGTGATTCTTTAAGGTTGTGAGAGCAAGCAGTTCTTTCGGTCCATAACTTCAGAATTATGCTGAACACACGCCTATCAAAAATGAGGTTATCACCATGAAGGATATGGCCTTGGTAGAGGTTTGAATTTTGTGTGTTTTCCGTCCTTTTTTCGTCACTTATTCCTGTACTTTTTTATTTGTATAAATGAAGTTATAAAACTCGAGTACATCTTGCTTTGTACTTTTCTGAAGACCCATAAGCCCAGTTTTAAAAAGGATAAACCCGCCCCGTTCTTTCCTTCTGGGCAGGTGTGTGGCTGATGTTAGATCAGAGTGTTCCTTCCTGCTGTGTGGTCAGCTCCCCTCCATCTGTCCACCATTGCGTTTGAAGGACTGAGAACCAACCGGCCTTTTTTCTTTTCTCTCTCCTGATGAGACGAGCTGAAGGGAACCGGGCTCTGATCTCTGCTGTGTAATTACACTACAAACTTTGTTTAACGCCTCCAGAAATGTCCTCACGGCTCCTCCGGTTTGGGTCGATTCAGGACAGAATCAATCGATCAATGAATAACACATCCTAATTACCGGTTTTAGAATGGCAGTCAGTATTAACACACCTGATTAATCTGGAAAACTTAATATAATATTTAATGCAGATTAATAACAGCACCACATTTGACATTAATTTATGCTGTGGATGCATCTACCCAGACCCTGACCAAACACCACCCTTCATGTGCATAGGTAACCAATCCAAACTCATTAAGGCGACAAGCCAGCCACTTAGAGGCAGACTAGGGTGGGTAACATATCCTGGATTGTTGAATGGCAAGTTTACTTTAAAAAAAAAGATTCTGGATGGACAAGAAGAGAAGCAGAATGTAGATATTTAATTAGGAATTCAGCTTCTCAAATGTTATTTGTCCAGTTATTACACATCCTGATCCAAGTAAATACAGAAAACAAGAACCAAGGCAGTCAGAAACTGCAACATCCCGCGAAGGGTAGGTCAGGGTACCCTGAAAGTAGTGCCTGACAAGTGTATAGCTTTGACCTTTCAGGGTAAATCGAAGCTATGCACTAGCTTTGACCATAGATCAAAGCTAGTGCATAGGTAGATCAAAGCGCTAGCTCTGATCTATGGTCTTACTCACACTGGCCTTCTCCCTCGTCTTTCTACCTTATCCTCTTCCTGAGTGTACAAAAGTTGAAATTTGACCTTGACTTACTTTTCTCAAGGTCAAAGTCATCATTAATGTGTTTTTTGTTTCGTCTTGGTGGACATACGAACAAACGAACGGACGAACAGATGAACAGACGAACAAACGAACACTGACAATTACATCGCTGCTTTGAAGAGGGATGTAATAAATATATGATTAATCACAGGGTATTTAATGATTTACTGCATTAGATATTCTAATCCTACTCACACAAGCCAAAGCTGCGGATCAATTCAGCGTCTTTCCTTTTGTAAATGATATGATCTGTTTTTTGTTTGTTTGTCTGGAAGCTGACAGCGGTACTAAATGTTGGTAATGAAAACTGGATATTTGCATTGACAAGATGCTTAAGCTTGTCCTCGTTCTCCTTTCTCTCCGGCGAGAAGGGGGCAGGCATCCCTATTATTTCCGAAGATGGCACATCATTGACCTTGAAGCTGACGAAAATCGCCAAGGGATCCTTTACTGCCTGTATTATGCCTCAATGTCTTATTTTTTTCCACACATGTTGACACGATGCGTAACAATAAGGTGAAATGTTCAATTTTGTTCCGTTTATTTCCCAAGCCAATTAGGATATGACTCTAATGTTTATTGGACAGATCAAGGATTATTTATTCAGAATCACATTAATTTAATTTCCTCTTTATCCAAATGTCAGGAACGATCGGTTAGCACAACTAAATTCAGTCCTGTGCTTAAATCTTGAGTGTATTTGCTTGGTGAGATGCAACAATTTGATGTTAAAGGAGAGAGGCTTGAGCGGCGTCGAGCAGAGCTGGCACCGATATGCTCTAAAAATATCTGCCTGTGTAAACAGCATCACTTGGCATATCAAGCGAGTAAACAGAGGACGAAATCCTGAGGACCGTCAAACAGACCAGTGCCAAAAATACCGCCATAGTCCTCGAGTTTTTAGCCAGATGAGGTAAAATTTAGGGTAAGAATGTAGTTTTATTAATTTTTTGAAGACTTGAACACAAGTGCAGAATGGCGGCCTTGTACTCCCCTCACCAATGTCTTCAACAGCTACAGAAAACATTTGGCTGGAACCGGATCTGTCTTCAGAGCGTCAGTCCCACCGGGGGAATCAGCAGCGGACTCTTTTACATCTTCGGACTCGTCTAAAGTGCACCCCGTCAGACCACCAACACAGACCCTTTTGTTCTCAGAAGCAGCAGAAGCAAACGGTGAATCCAACAATCAACCCCCTGGGTCTGCCGAGAGGCCTCAGATCGGGTCGGAACACCGTCTGCGAATGAAGTTATTAACATCGAGCATAACTGAATCTTTATCTGACTATCTGATCTATCTGACTTATAACTCGAGCTCCTCTTCCCCTGATTGGCCGGTGCTCCCCAGTTTTATTGCATGAATCGGGTAGCTGTAGGTACGGGGACAACATTAAATCATCTGCCGACCAAGTTTGATCATTGCTTCCCAATGGTTTCATCAATAGTTGAACTTTCAAGCCTCGTTTTCTTCATTTTATTGATTTTTATGCATTAAGTTGACATTTAGCTGACACAAGTAAATTAACCCTGCTGCTCCGTTCAACATCTGGGCCGACCTTTCCAGTGGCTGCTTTAATCAGTTGTGCAAACTGATACTGATCTGGATTCACACGGTGTTAATATTTCTGTCACAGAAAGTGGTTTTAACTTCAACTTCAGGAGATCGGCTTAGATGGACTGGAATCTAGAACTACCTTATAAACATTGAAGCACGTCTGTTTGCTGCACGGGAATCAGCGTAGATCTTAGCTGAAGTTCAAGTACAGTGTTGCTCTAGCGTGTGTTTGTCTGTTTGTTGGTCTCCGGATGTCTCTGAACCACCCCACTCTCTCAAACAAACAATGAAAAGGGGGTCTAAAATTCCTTCTGCCTACACTTAAGGCTCATGGGAGGAATTCCTCAGTAATAGAGGTGAAAGGTGAAAGACGGGAGAGCAGAGGCCGGGCCAAAGGCTGGATGGGGGGCAGACGGGTCCCCAACTGCTGGAGTCTGTCTTTACAATTTGTACTGAGCGATGTCACGTTGATCTGTTTGGATTTGGATAAGTGATGAGTTCTCGCCTTTAAAATGCCAGCGTGTGTCTTTTCATTATCTGTCGGGAATCTAACCGGTAGAAAGAGACTGTTTTATCTGAATTTTACACTTTCAGGGTAAAAACAAAGCTGTCGTTGTGCCCCCCCCCCTCCTTCTGTCCCCCTTCTTTAGACTCTTATTTTTGTCCCGTAGCGTGAAGACCAAAATCAGCAGACGAAGTAGATGATCCTCCTGTGAATGGCACCACATGGACACGAGGGTGTCTGCTGCACGTGCACGATGGTGTTCCTATGCGTCCTGGCTTCACTGGGGGCTTGGCTTGCTCTTCCCGCTGCGCTTCACTGCACTTAACAGAGCCTTTATGGCCAGATAGCACAGTTAAAAGCCTTTACAGAGTCTGCACCATCCACCAATAAAAACACCCAAACTCCCTCTTCCTGTCTTGTCCTATAGAAAACATTTTGTTTTGCATGTGTGAAGATGTGTAACGATGACAAAGCCTGACAGCATTTGGAGTGGTGGACAAATTTATTAAAAGTGGACATCCAGTCCCCACCTCCACACTCTCCTCTGGTTTTGCGTTTTGTTCAAGCGGGGATAAGAGAATCTTTTCGTGTAGACAAAGACATTTAAGACTCAGAGACAAAGTCCAGTCGGTGATAGACAGGCAGCGACTCTCCTCTGGGCCCCCGGATCCCCTCTCGTCTCGAGCCCGTGTGTGTTTGTGTGTGTTGGGGTACCACTCGGCGCTGAACAGCACCTATTGTTGGCTGTGCAATACAGGGCAGTGGAGTGGTTGGGAACAGGCAGAGGTTGTGGAGATGGGCAGTCTCCGGTGGCTCTGCTTTGTGACGCTGGTCTGAGTGCTTGTTCTCCTGACCAACTCAGCTTGCCGTGGCTGAGGCCCCCTTTTGTCACCGCTGACTCCGGGTGGGTGTGTCTCCCCTCGCGCGCCCCCCCCCCTCTCTTTTCCTCTCCCTCTGTTGCAGCACTGACTCAAAAATGGAGGGGTCAGAGGTTGCGAGGGGCTGGACGATGGAGAGGGACGTTTATCTGGGAAATGGTGACCTTTTTGTGTGCACTAGGGCAGAATACCCCTCCCTGTTTTTTAATTCTCCTCCCATGATGCTCCCCTCCCCTCCGAACGCTCAGCCTCCTGCTCGTTCCCCACTGGTGACCCATCCCCCAGTCTGATGGCCCCAGGCGGTGGCAGTGACCTTGGCTTTGGCTGTGAAATGAGGTGGGCCAAACCTGCAGCAGCATCGCAGCTCTGACCCTGGCCTTTGCTTAATAAGCAACGCAGCAGCCCGGAACAACAAGAGTAAAATAAGCACATTTTATACACCCCCCACCCCCCAAAAAAGGATATTTGTAGTAGGTCCTGTTGGAATCAACATTACAATTAAAAAAACAATCTGCAAACCAGAATCAAGCCGAAGACATTGCTGCTACTGGACGGACATGAAATCTTTTTCTGACAACCTGTTTGTTTCTGTAGCTTTGTTCGCACACGTTGTTTTTAATTATGCTTTCAATGCTTTTATTCGACGTCTTGACAACATGAAACAGAATCTCTGCGTATTTTCTGCCTTTGTCTTGTACAAAACTAATTATATGCGCTGTTAGACAAAAGGAGACATTTTCAAGACATCGATGTTTGATTTATACGGCAAACAGATACTTCATAAATCAAGAAAAGATTTTTTTATTTTGGGGTGGGCTCTTTTTACATCGTGGCATTGACGTGCAGACGACTGAGAAGATAAGAGAGAGAGGCTGCCAACTGTAAACGGCGGCAGATGAAAGACGGTGGAGAGGTGGAGAGTAAAACAGATGAAACATGTGTTGGTGGTCTCAAATGATCTCTGGGCCTCTCTGGAGACTGAACCCTGAACCAGGAAGGAACATTCCATTCCGATGCTGTGCCGTGACCTCCTGACCCCTGCGGCTTTTGACTGACATCAAGGATGCAAAGCTTTAGCTTAGCTTGGAGAGTCACGCCTCGCCATTTCACCCAGCTAGAAAACTACTCACCTGACCCCACTCATAATTCCTCACTGTAACACATATTACCTACAGTTAACATCAAGTCACTGCTCTGACATATGCAACACGGCTTGTTCTTGGTCGACTTTACTTACTGTAAGGTAAAAAGCTTCAATAAATGCGCATCGCCAATTCCCCCAGCTTGTTCCCTTGTCCCACGGTTGAAACATCTGATTTAATTCGGATGAGGTAGAGACTGTCTGTCATGTAAGCTTTTCCAATTGGATGAATGGTGTCTATTTTTACAACGTAAGGCGTCCATCAAATTTATGAATGTATCATTTGTTTTCCTTAGCAAAGTGATTTCACGCGGTTTTCATTCACTCTTGACGCTAGTAGCATAATAGCCCCCCTCCGTTTGGCAGCGTAGGTGTTATTTGTTAGAGAGGGAGACAGTTTTAGAGGGCTAGCTGCTCGCTGATGGCAGCGTGGAGGAGGCAGTGATTTGTGCTCAGGTCTGACAGCTGATGGTAGCGCCCCTCCTCTCATTCACTGCAGGGAAGAGATGAGACAAGAGCATGACAGTCAGATACCCCCCACCCCCCTACGCCTCCCCAACTACAGGCGGATTGTGTGTTCTTTGTCATCTATTAGCAGAGTACAGAAGCGCTGATCGAGGAGCGAGGGGGCTGTTCAGAAACGCCGCAGGCGTTTACTTTCAGTTGGGGAAACACTTGTGCATCAAATATTTGGCATCAAAAGACTCATTCGGTGTCAACAGTAATATTAAGCCATTCGTCAAACGGTCTTGCATGGCGCCTGAAACGAAGGGGAAACCGTTTCGACAATCGATTACACGCTGGGGTCTGTTTCCAACGAGGATTCGGCGCCAAATCTCCTCCTTCAAAGGAAAACTGACTAGAATGAAAATATTTTAAGTAGTTAAAATGA
Organism: Antennarius maculatus; assembly: GCA_013358685.1. Classification (NCBI taxonomy): domain Eukaryota; kingdom Metazoa; phylum Chordata; class Actinopteri; order Lophiiformes; family Antennariidae; genus Antennarius; species Antennarius maculatus. Next base: position 20,320,743 of record CM023606.1, read on the forward strand.
TTGATGTACGAGATTGTCGTTGCGGGACTAAGATCACACCTTAGCGTAACTGACAATCGATGCTTTGAGCTGTTTGGAACCAAATGATTGAGCCTATAGTCCCAATTTATCAGCAGGATTCATTTGATTTACATTAAGGAATCGCTGCACGGCTGCAGCCTATATCCTGTTCCATTGTTCATAAGCCGTAACCTTGGGATGGCTTCTCCACAGAAAATAAAACTGATTCTGACAATTTATGTAAATCCATAGCAGCTGTTTGTTTACCAAAATCCCGAAAACCGCGTTTCATTATCTGATAGGATGGATGCACCATCTAAATGCACGCTTTATCTGCACACTCTTTGTTTGCACACTTTTGGTAAAGGCAGAGACAAAAGGCTTTCATTTTTCACCCTCTGTCTGGTAACACTGAGTGGTCCTGACAGGGTCTCCACTTGCCTTTCCTCTTTGTCTTGCGCTCGTCCGCCTCTGTGGTTATTTTTCCTGGTAAATCTGTGTGAACCAGCCGCCGTGAGCCGGGCCTCCATGAAGGGGTTGGACATGCAATGTAGGGTTCGCTATCTACATATTAGCATAAATTCATCAGGATTACCATTTTGGAGGCAAATGGGGTAGGGTGGCGTTCGGGAGGGGGATTGGAATCCTGAATCTACGAGGGGGGGGGTGTGTGGTGGTGACATCCCAGTCAGCTGGCTTTTTTCCGAATGGACAGAAAGGAGAAGATAAAGAAGTTTCCAGTTGTGTCAACGAGAGGAGGCGGTGGCGATTCTCCATCTTCAGGTCCAAGTCTGGCTTTATGTTAAGTGATTCACAGGCTTGAAAGGCTGCTCTCACCATAGCTGAATAATATTTCCTGCAACCGCCTCTCTTTGCTCTAAGCTATACCCTCCAGTCTTCAACGCACAATATTTTTTTCTCCGTTCGCATGACTGTGTTGCTGCGTTGCCGCCGTGAGTTCCCCAAGGCGCTCACGGTGACTGGCAGGAGTATTTTCCATCTATCTTGTTGATCATGATTGATGCTGGAGCATCTCTCCTCCCACTAATTGAACTCATATTTACAGAATAGAGCATCTGGGCTTTTGATACCTCATATCTTTATCCTCCATTTATCCCAGTAGGAGTCGGGGCCCAGACTTCCCTGTGAGGAACTGATTTACAAGCCAAACATTTTCTTTATGAAGCGCTGTTATACTCTTTCGGGTCTAGCTTTATTCCTTCTTCATCAGTCTACTCCCTCTGTCTTTGCCACAATTGCACGCTCCTCCTTTTCTATGTTGTAGCCCCATTGACCGCCAGGAACGCATCTCTGTTTGCTACACACACATGATGGCACAGTGTTGCCCAGCTTTGTGATTAATGACCACAATTCAGCCTGAGAAATTCCCTTGAGTGGGTGCCAGTTGGCTTACGCAGAGAAGAAACTCATTACTGCTGTCAGTTGAGCTCACGGAGCCGGGAGGGGTCTGAGTGATCGTGTGTGTGTGTGTGTGTGTGTGTGTGTGTGTGTGTAGAGGGGGGAAACTAATTTTTTTGTGTGTGTCAGTAAGTGCATGCTTGTCTGTCTTACCTTTGTGTGTGTGTTTGTGTGTGTGTGTGTGTGTGTGTGTGTGTGTGTGTGTGTGTGTGTGTGTGTGTGTGTGTGTGTGTGTGTGTGTGTGTGTGTGTGTGTGTGTGTGTGGGTGGGTGGGTGTGTGTGTGTGTGTGTGTGTGTGTGTGTGCGTGTGTGTGTGCGTGTGTGTGTGTGCGCGCGTGTGTGTGTGTGCATGCCATCATGTGTGAATAAAGGCGTCCACGTGTTTTAAGCCGGGTGTAAAAGTGACAGCGTGTCCCAGGATTGGTATCCAAGTAACATGGATCATTTCTCAGAAATGACTGCCCGATTCGCTGAGCACCTAGCGCACACGCTAACACCAACTTTTTAATGGATAATCTGTGCGTGTCGTCCTGCTTTATGGCTGCCATCATTCTCCTCTATAGTATGTCATTAGGTTCGGGACATAGAACACGTTTGGCTATTTCCACACATCTCCCATTCCCCCCCTAAACTGTCTCTTAGTTGTACTCAGGTCGGTCTGTGGAGGATACCGCTCCACGTTAAGTCAACTTGAAAGCCACTGAATGCTGATTTTTCTCATTTGAAACACAACTGAATATCTTTTTTTAATATATTGTAATGAGTATAGCAGGACAGCAAAGGCAATACTCTAGAGAAAAGCTAGGTAAAATGAGCTTTGCCTGCATAAAATGGATAACCGGAGCGTGCATTCACTGAGAGATTGCTATCTACATTCACTGACATGGTGCCAAAATGAAGATTTGAGGACATGCATGCGTACATTGTTCGTATGGAAAGTGGATCTGAATGTGGCCAGGGCCTTCTTAGTGTCAAGAGACTGGAGCAGGACTGTAAGGAAATGTTATTATTTTGGTTAACTACATTTTATTGTACAACACTTGAGGTCAGGCTTGTTTTATTCACTTTATTCATGCATCTGAATATCAGAAATTGCAAATGTGATGCTAAAGGTTTCGCTACCAGTAGCATAAAAATATATACAGAATATATTTTGAATTTCAAATGGCCCCCAGCTTTATTTCCCAACTTTAGCCTCCTATTTAGCAACTTCTTTAGCATCCTCTTTAGCTGCTTCTTTAGCCTCTTTCCTAGCGTCTTTTTTTTTATCTCAATGGGGTGCAATGGGGTAGAACTGAATTCGTGATTTTCACCCTTTACGTTGGCACTCATGAACCCACGGTGATGATTTATCCATATCAGTTCCAACCGACCACAGAGACAGCAGCACATTTTCCCGCCAGAAACTGTGATGTGCGGATTTGCGAACCAATAAAAGCCCAATGGGAAGCTCGCAGCTGAGGCACAGTGGACCTTCATTTTACAAATGTGCGATGGGGTGGGGTGGATGGGGGGGGGGCGTGTCAGGGGTTATTGAGTGGAGAAGGGGTGAGATTTACAAATCCATTTCAGCCGTTTGGGGAGCCCAGTTTTCTGAGATGCAGTGGAGCGCATGGGCCGTTCCCGCCCCCCGTCTCTTTCAGATATCCCGTGGGAGTGCCAGATGTGGGGTCATCCATCTACCCCAAGTTTAGTCCACCACCACCACCCGCCCCCAAAATCACAGTCAGATGCATACAGTAGTTAAGAGGTCTCTCAGAAGGGAACTCATGCGTACATATGGAGGTTTGCTCACCTCAGAGATTTCTGTCCACGTGGATTCTTTCCACCGGCGATATGCGACGGAGAGACGGCAGCACAAAGGAAGATATTCATCCCAACCTCCATGTACTATCCTCCCTGCCCAACAGTTGTGCTCTAATGAGGGGGAAGTAATGAGTGTCGAACTGTGGAGAATGCTGATGCCAAATGTCTATCCAGGTTGTTATTCAGGGCCGCTGCTGACGGCGGGCCTCGCTTACTTTTGGCCTCACAAAACAAGAGGCGGAGACAGGCCAAAGAAGCATTTAATGAAATTTCCATTTGAATATAAATGTTATTTTAGCCCAGATGTCTCTTAAACGTTGAAAAAAAATTTACCCCTCAGAATCTTAAGAAATAAGATTTTATATAAGAAATATATCTACATATATATTTCAAATAACCCAATTTGGGATCATTTGATCTACTCCTTATCGCGTGTGTGTGTGTGTGTGTGTGTGTGTGTGTGTGTGTGTGTGTGTGTGTGTGTGTGTGTGTGTGTGTGTGTGTGTGTGTGTGTGTGTATATATATATATATATAAAATACACACACACACACACACACACAGACTTGGTAGGATGATTGGAGAGGCATCTCATTTGAATTCCAAAGCAGGTGGTTTCATGCTGAAGTATTGGTGATATTAATTAGATATGTGGCCTCTGGGCAAGCAGAGAACAGTGTTGTGAACAATCAGGTGTGAAAAAGAAGAGGGATTCTCTTTAAGGTGTTTTCTGGCTGCCTAAAAAAAAAAAATAGAAAAAGATGCTTTTTTATGAAAGCAAGGCAAAGGGGTGAGGGGTGCCTCTTATCTCTTCTCCTCTTGTGGAATATAGACCCTTGTGGAGAGATTATTGCTACCCCGAAATGCTCATGAGAAAAGAATGTTATGAGGCAAAAATCATCACAGACAGAAATCAGGTGTCTTTCTTCCTACAATAGAAGAAGCGGTGCAGCTTCTACAAGGTTCACACCAAGGATTCCAGGCTGCTGGTATCCTGATGTTCTCTTTAAGTTCTCTATTTTTTATTTTGTCAGCGCAGAAGCAGAACTTTAATCTCAGTGTGCAATCTGACAATGGAAGGGAAAACTTCTTAAGCAGGAACGTCTTTTTACAACCTGATAAAATACTTGTTGACAGATAGACAGCACATTAAGATAAAAAAAAACCCAACATCATAGAAACGCCTCTTCTTCTGCCGTTTGAGTCTTCTGTTCTGCATCGTTAGAGAACACTTGATTGTGTTTAATGAGTTCGTACTTTTACGCCCAGTTACCCTTCAAATGATTCAAAAAGCAGGCTGTTACTGTTCTCGTTCTTGCATCCATTCTTTCTCACTGCACCTGTTAAACTTTCTCTTTAATTTAATAGAATTAAACACTTTCACCAAGCTTGACGTGAAGGAGGAAAAACACTTTAACGTTCATTTAGAATCATTGCATCATTTTGTTTATTACCTTCCTTCTTCTACCACCCCCCCCTCCTCCCTCACTGGTCTTTAATTTTGCTCAGAATCATTTAAATAATCCCTTAATTTCCAGCATCTGTTGTGCTTTAATGGGTTTCACTTTAATTAGGGTCTGCAGGCCTAAGTGCGTGTAGGAAGCTTAGTGCAGAGATTTGGTGCCACTGGGGCACAGCGGGGGTTGCAAAGGGGATGGGGGTGATGGTGCAGCACTGGGGGGTCTGAAGGGGCCGTGTGGTGGTGCAGGGGCAAGGGTTATGATGGAGGTATAGGCACAGAGGAGGGCACCAGAGGAGGTGCAGGCTTTGTCCCCACGAAGAGTCAGATTGGAGCAATTTGGATTTCCCATCATCCTCGCATTGTGCAGCAGAAAATCCTCGTGCCGCTAACATTAGCTGACCAAGCAGTGGTTTATTGCTTGTTTAGCAGTAATGCTCAGTAGTTTCTACATTTCAGACCTCTTTCCTCTTCGTTTGTTTAGGTAAGCAAAGGAGAATTGTTAGATTTTTGTGACTGAAGCCTCGCTGCTTCCTCCATCTGCCAGCAGGAGAGTTAATAGCAGCAATCAATCTTCTTACGTTTAACTTAGTGCACATCAGCTTCCACAGCATTGATCAATACGGACTTAAGGACAATCACACCTCTGGAAACGCAAATGTAAAGGAGCCACAAACAACACCACCAGCCTGAAATGCAATCAAATCCCTTTCAAAGGTTTTTTTATTTATTAATTTTTTTTTTTGTAATGTGATGCAGGAAATCAGTGGAGTAGGAACATCCATCACGCTGAGCTGTGAGTGTGAACGCCGTATCGCAGATGATTAAGAAGGTCGGCCGAGAAATCACGAAAAGAAAAACGATGCTTTTAATTGAAGAGAACAATAGGATTTATTTATTTATTTGTTTATTTATATATTTGACATTTAGCTGATCCCCGTCTTCTGGTGCCGTTGAATCGGCTCATAGCTTTTGTGTGATTGCGTTGCTCGACAGCGGCCACGCTCTTTTCAACGCCATCCATCTGTATTTATAGCGTTGTTCTACTCACATTTTTCAAAACATTATTGATAACTCATCAGTTTTGGTCCGTGAATGCATCATTTTGTGCCAGATTGATCTCTTTCACATTCATGATGGCCTGATGTTTTGTTGTCTCTTGCACAGCCGTGAGGTTGGCTTTTGTTTTTTTAATAAAGTACCTCATCAACTATAGGATTTTGTTACATGCGTTTGTGCCGCCGACCTGATATTGATCGCCCAACATTTGATCTACTTCTGTCATTAGTTATGAATTTTAATTAATCCAATACTTTGCCTTTTGATGAAATACCTGTGAAGCTAATGACATTCCTATTGGACTAAACCGCTTCTGCTCTCGCAGACCCTTTGGCTATTCCGGTGCCATTATTCTTGTATTATGCACTGTACCTGTGTGGATGTGGATGTTTGCTCTTTTCATAGCAGCTTTCAAAGGCTTCCGCAACACATATATACTAAAGTAGCAAGCAAATCATTTACACTAATAAAACAAACCTTTACCAGAGCAACAAAAGAGTTGTGTAATGCTCAAAACATCCCAGACTGGATCGTTCCACCTGGGTTTCAATTGGTAAAATGGAAAAGTTACCTCCGGTGCATGGAAATCATGAAGGTTAGCTCCTCTGGGATAAGGAAGGAAAAAAAAGACCAAATTGTTACCAGCACAAAGTTCAAAAGCCGTCATCAGGATTTAATGGAGGTGTGTTTGTGCCCACAGTGGGAGAGCGTGTCCTCCAACTACTAGTGTCCTGTCATCCCAAAGGCTCCATCATGCTGCTAAAAGACAAGATAAATGTAATATTAAGATGATAAATATTTTTATTATTTATCAAAATTTGAAATCAAATTCTTATGTGAAAACCTGGAGGCTAATAAACTCTCTCTTCGGCGTCGAACTCAGATGGCGGCAGCAACATTTGCCACATGTCTGATCGTAAAGACGCGACGCTGATCATATGCTTGATGCAATAAAATAAGGTATTACAGAAGATACGTTTCTCCCTATAAAGTAAAAGAACTAATAAAATGGAAAGCTTGCCTTAACAGAGAAAACATGCTTTTTTATGTCCTGCTATATAAACACATTACCGCCGAGGTGGCTGCAGAGCTTTCAGAAAACCGATCAACAGGTCTGATTCCCGAGCTTTACTGTCCTTGTACGTCTGTAGATCTGCCACCTGAGCCGCTGCGGCAGCTTGGCTATAAAGCCGACGCTTCTGCACGCGCAAGAAGGTGTTGATGTGTTGAGACATTAAGGGACGAGTGTGTGCGTTGTTGGAGGGGTAGGATGCATCCTACGCATGTGCAGCCTTTTCTTTCGTAGGTAATAAGCATCACGCACCACCAGCCGGCAGATTGATCGCAGGAGTGCCCAAGCTCGGGCGCAAGATTGGGGGGGACTTGGTGGGGCAGGGAGCCAATAAAATATCACATCTGCATTTAGATGCCATCTCTAGGGTCCCGGCACAGGGCATGCTATTTCAGGGGATGCCTATTTAAAGGCTGTTGAAGTGTGGGCTCTCTTCGCTGGAATAGCACTGTACACCATCTCCATTATTTATGGGCCTCATCTCTATTTTACTGGTTTCCCAGGGTGGGGGTGGGGCCAAGCACGGCAGTCATCGCCGCTGCTTCGTACAACATGTGCTTAATGATGTCACGGGCTGGAGAGGGGCTCGTGGGTGGGGCGACGGTTTGCGATGAAAAGCTGAGGAAATGGTCAAAATGTGCTGCAGGTGGGGGAGCTGAGAGGATATTATAACACGGGGGGGTGTCAATGAAGCTTTATACCATAGCTGCTGGTATGAATGCTGCTGTGTTTCTGTCACTCTACTGGCATCATTACCTCCGTCACCCTCCACCCCCCACATGTGGAAAAACACCCACGTGACCACCGGCCGGTGGAAAAACACGGAAACGTCTCATCAGATGGGGCGATTTGGAGCGTCACAGAAAACAGCACAGTTTGGGCCTTTAATGACTCTACTAATTATTCCCTGGTGTGTGTGTGTGTATGTGTGTGTGTGTGTGTGTGTGTGTGTGTGTGTGTGTGTGTGTGTGTGTGTGTGTGTGTGTGTGTGTGTGTGTGTGTGTGTGTGTGTGTGTGTGTGTGTGTGTGTGTTTAGCAGTGCACTAAAGAAATGGATCATTACTTTCGAGCCATTAGGCAAAAAAATGATTCAGCCAGGGGTCATTCAAATAATCACCATTTAATCTACATTTCATTCACCAGATTTCTTCATCAGAGCTCCTCGAGTGAAGAAACTACAAAAATGTGCTGCTTTCAATTTCCACTGTGGGTGAAATTCATCAGTATCGACAACCCTTTTAGCGTGTCATCGGCTACTGAAAGCACATCTGCGCTTAGATTTATGTTTCATAGATGTAAGACGGCTTCATGTTTACTTCCTACCTGGTTCTCGCTTTGCTCTGATTGTAAATTATGAAACAAACACCAGAGCAGAGTTTTGACAAGACCTCATTTCCATCTACCTGTCGGAAGGACCGCACTCCCCATTTCCTGTCTACGACCTTCCGTCACCCGTGAAAAATGTTCTTATAGACTCCACTTGGTCTTCCCTCATAGCAGCCCCTCACTCATTTTTCTTTTGTGCTTGTCACAGAGGAACCATCAAATATTCAGGGAGCGATCCTCTTTCCTGTGCATGACTTCCTTTTTAGTATGCACCCCAACTATTCTGTCCGTTATTGCTGTAATTAGACCTGCTCCATTTAAGCCGGCAGTGTCACGCTGGTAGTGGACAGTCTTTAATCATGTGCGTGTCTGTCAACACTTAGCAGAGGGGTGAGAAAAACAATGGAGGGGCACGTCTGTTGGGGCTGGACGTCGGGTTGAGTGAGAGCACCTCTTTCCTTCAGCGGAACGGAGGGATCAATATAGACGTGGGCTGCTGTTGAAGCAGCGCTTTGGGTTGACTTTTACGTTTGTGTGTGTGTGTGTGTGTGTGTGTGTGTGTGTGTGTGTGTGTGTGTGTGTGTGTGTGTGTGTCAAAGCACTTTAGAATGACTCTGCAGCATCTCAACAAAGGGCAAACACGCAATTCAGATTGCTCTCAGCGACTGGTCTTCAGCTCAGCGATCGGTTTCTCTTCTTCTTCTGCGTTTTGTGACCTTATTGTGATTTTTTTTCCTCCTCCTCTGATTGTGTCTCCTGTGTGTGTTTATAGTCCTGGGTGTGGGCCTCTTGGAGAGTACATGTTTTATTCATGAGGGCCAGGAGTGGGGCCGGGTAAGGGGGGAGTGTGGGTGGGTAGTGGGGTGGGTTGGGGGGGGGGTTAATGTTGGTGGACACACACAGCAGCCAGATCAGCGGACACCATGACGACTTGGCAGAGATGCACAAGAAATCTCCTACAGGCACCGCTCCTCCGTCTAACGCCTTTGTCCTGGAGCGTTCAAGGGAAATGTGGTTTCTTTCTGCGCGTTCCCAGTGTTCCCAGTGTTCCCAGTGTTCCCAGTGTTCCCAGTGTTCCCAGTGTTCCCAGTGTTCCCAGTGTTCCCAGTGTTCCCAGTGTTCCCAGTGATCCCAGTGATTCCAGTGTTCACAGTGATCCCAGTGTGAGTGCACTTGTGTGTCTCAATTTGTGACTGTTTTCCAAGACTGTGTGTGTGTGTGTGTGTGTGTGTGTGTGTGTGTGTGTGTGTGTGTGTGTGTGTGTGTGTGTGTGTGTGTGTGTGTGTGTGTGTGTGTGTGTGTGTGTTGGGGGGTGTCTAGCGCCCCCCCCTCCCCACCTGCATCAGCTGTGACAGCGTCTCTTCGGTTGCCTTTCTCTCAGTGGTTTTTTGCCCTGAACTTCATAATCCTGTCAGAAATGATTGCTGATGGCGTTCTTCAACCCTTAGCAGATGTCCCCAGAAGAAGTGGAAGCCGCTCTTGTGTGTGTAATAATAATATACAGTTACTAAAGGTGAAATGAAAGAGAACAGTGTTCTGGAGCGTACAGTCTGTGGTTAAAGGCAACAATTATCATCCATGGAACGTTTAAAAAGCTCTGCATGTATTACACTGGTCGCTTGGGGATGACATATCCGATGATCCTGTGAATTTTAAGATATCTATTCCTCATGTTGAGGTTAGTTTAAAACATTTACGACTAGAAGATTACAATCTGGCCCCTGAAGTAGGCAGTAAAGCTGAATCACCCCAGTAAGATGCACATCTGTTCAAGCAGAGATTAAAGAGGCAAAAATAAAAGCGTGACCCACAGAAATATAAAGAATGAATAAAGATGGTTCTCACAGAGCGCTTGCAGTGAACCATAAACCATCGCTATCGGAAGAATAATAAATTAGCATATTTAAATTTTCATCAAATATCCCAGCATTCATTGAGAGATCTAAGGTCAAGTCGTTTGGAGAATTCCACATCGCTCATTAGGATATAAAATGGAATGATCACACTGGTCGAAAGTGACACAACCCTAAGAGACGTGTGCTTCTTAAACAAAGATTTTAAACTCTACATCAGACCTTAAATAGAAACAATCCAAGGTTGAAACCTCTGATAAGACAAATTACGACCTTATTCTCAGTGCTAAATAAAGACAAGTGGACGTAAACAGGAGGAACAAAAGACGAGAGTAGAAAGACAAACATTCCTAGAAAGCCTGGTGACCGACCCGTCCCGTAAGCAACCAGTTAATGCAGCTACAGGTTGGGAGGAGCAGGAGGTTATGAAATAATAAGGGGTCCGTCCCTCTTGTTATGCTAACAGCATTCAGATAAGTCCTCGTTCGTCCAACTTAATTATGGCTGACATTTAAATGAGCACCCTTGTGTTAAAGAAGGTGGGAGAATGTGGAAGAAGAGGGCCTCACTAATTGAGTTTGTTCGATGCTGCTTTTGTTCTGCTGGGAGTAGATATGTGAATGAGGTTCCCCGGTAGGATATTGATACCAAGTTTGCTTTATGGTGGTGTGTGTGTGTGTGTGTGTGTGTGTGTGTGTGTGTGTGTGTGTGTGTGTGTGTGTGTGTGTGTGTGTGTGTGTGTGTGATGTGTCCGCATTAGTGGTGTTAAAAAAAAAAGGTTCCTGACCCACATTGTCGATGTAAACACATGGCAGGAACCCGACGTCTTTCCACATCTTCTCATGCGTAAAGGCATGACTGTTACCTCAATGGCTTCCTTAATGATTGCTCAATGAGACATACGGTTTATACGTAGCTATAGAAATATATATACTTGACATCTCTTTCATCCCCCAGTTGCTCTAGTGAATCCAAATTGTGGGAAGATTCGAGTGCCTTCAGCAACGTGGGTATTTCCTATGTTTCTAACAGCAAAAAATAAAAAAAGAAGTTCAGTTTGACGTCACGAGCCGCTCAATGTGAGCGATTGGCAGTCACATGTAGCGCTTCTGTAAACCCGCTGACCTCATATCTTTCTCTGTCGTTTCCTCCAGCAGCTTTCCTTTATATTTCCAGGTTTTTTTTAGACAATGCTACGATTATTACTCATTCAATTACTGTCTCTTATGTCAAGTTCTCCACAGTGATTATTAATGAATGTTTGCACAATCACACATTGTGTGGAAGCATTGTGAAGCTTTTTTTTTGTTACTGGACATTAAATCGATGGAACATCGGGATGCCAAGGACAAAATAAGTACTTTTCTCAGTCTGTAAGTCGTAATGTGATGACATCTTCTGTCTCCCCTCTGCAGCCATGGCCGAATTCCACGTCCAGCCGGAGCCGGTGCATGTCGAGGAATCCGGTGTCGCAAGGTTCCAGTGCCAGATCCACGGTCTGCCTGAGCCGGTCATCAGCTGGGAAAAAGACAGCCGCCCGGTGGACACCAAGAACGAGAGGTTGGACCCAAACCATTATTAGACGTGGCAGCCTTTTACAGGTCATTCACCAGGTCTCACTGCGCTTGTTTCCTCCTGTCTGACGTCTGCTCCTCTCTGTCTCAGGTACACCCTCCTGCCGACAGGTGTTCTCCAGATCACCGGAGTGCGTGATGAGGACAGCGGAAAGTTCTGCTGCGTGGCCCATAACAGTGCCGGAGTGAAACATAGTGCAGAAGCACTGCTTTCTGTTTCAGGTTAGATTTCATCTTTGTTCTACAAGCGTGGTTAGATTTCTTTTTTTTTTCTTTTAAAGGAAGCACACATGCATGCTCACACTGTAGATTAAGTTAGCTCTGAATCCATGCCGTGCTCTCGTCTTTTGTTTTCCCCATCACCGCTCTGGTACGACCATCGCTTTGTCCTCTATTTATCCGCTGAGCATATTCCCAAGATTTTCCATACCTATTGTTCCTCTGTCTGATCTGGGAGATATAGCATATCGAACTAATGCACTCTAGAGAAATCCAATTAAGGGATGCCATCCATCATGTTCGTTCCCCCTCTTATGCTCCCCCTCTCTCTCTCTTTTATTTTTTTTTCAGGCTCCCAGTCATCTGTTTACAAAGAGCCCATGATCCTGGTTGGTCCAGAAAACCTCACCCTCACAGTTCACCAGACCGCCATCTTGGAGTGCGTCGCCACCGGATACCCTCGTCCAATCGTGTCTTGGAGCAGACTAGGTGAGACAGGCATGATCGGATTAAACAGAAAAAAAGAGCCCAGAAGGTGAAAATTTGTTGTTGGTAAGACGTTCGATAACTTGATTATTTAAGAGATTGGCGATAGTGATCGATGATTGTGCAGCCTCAACCAATCACACGACTAACATCGCTGAGGCCATGCCAAGCTAACAAAATACTGCAGCTCTTTAATACTTGAATAAAAGTTAACTTTATACATCTTTATTTATTATTCATTATTTATTTAACTTCTGAGCGTAGAGGCAGTTGTGGTAATGACATCAGAAAAGCAATTTTCCCCTGAAAAGAACCTGCTGATGCTCATGTCATAACTCCCTGAAATAAACTCTCCTTTATTTCTCCTGAGCAAAGTTTTCATCTTTGTTCGTGACAAAAGGCATTCAGAAGAAAAGAAGCCATACAGAGAAAAGAGCTATTTAATAACAGGTCCTCTAAACTGGAATTCTACAATCACATCTGTAAGAGGGGCATTTAATCACGTAACAGGATGCACAGCAGAGTGACTGACCAATCATAACCCACAGAACACCGTAAATAAATAGAACACACACACCGGTGATGTAAGCCATGAAAACACACTTCAGGATATTCTCTTTCCACTGATTGCATTCAGAGTGACCACAGAGTGCACTAATGCACCGTTTCTCAGCAGCGTCGGTTTAAATCCGTCCTGCATTGTGTGCAGACGAGGCTATGGGATTCAACCGATTCAGCCTGCGGGCTAAACATTATGTTTGACTATGTGTTGATAAATGGAGGTTTCATCTCCTCGTGAAGTTGAACCTCCTTCCAAACCACCAGAGAGCCTCTGAGTAATTGCCGCGAGGTGCTGAGACAGATACGATTAGTCTGCCCTCCCTCAATGTGCATTTTTTTTCCTTGACTATCACTCCAAGTCTGTCACAACCAATTCGTCAATCTGCTATCTGTTTTCTTTACCTATTATACAATCAGATTTTCTGTTCAGAATGTAAATTGCTACCTCCCCCATAAAGCCATTTTGGCATAATCAGATGGAGGGTATTTCCTCACACAATGTCACCAGAATGAAATGCTAACACGATGGGATTTGTATGTATTCGATTATGGCGGGGAGGTTGGGATAAGCTGCATAATGAATCTGATAGTTTCACATCAGTCACTGCTTAATGCCAGAGTTTGTTTTTATGCTATCCATTGAATGGCACCACAGCCTGCTGGCTTGTGCTCTTTCTTCTCTGACACTAAGTTAATTAGTGCCTGACAGAGAGAAACGGATGGAGGGGGCAAGAGAGGGAGAGGAATATGGTAGAAAAAAAGCAAGAACAGGACAGCTTTTCTTCTGTGGTTGTTGAGTTCACTGGTCTGTGACTCGTCGGTGCGGCGAGTTCAAAAGAAACAAGGCATTCAGAGACTTTAACATCCTGCGACACCCCTGAATTAAAAATTTTTACCCTGACCTCTGGCTTCCTAAAAATGTTGCTTTTTGTATTATATGTATTGTATTATATCTCATCAGGTTTCAGAGATGTGTACCTAAAAAGGTCTGAAAGTGAAAATTTGACCGTGACCTAGTTTTTCAAGGTTGTGATCTAATTTTCATCCCCTTGCCCCCTGAATACAACGCCTTTTGTTTTGTCTTTTTATTTTGTCCGGGTCCTGATATGTGTGCAAAAAAATGTACAAAAGTTTGACCTTGACCTAGTTTTCTCAAGGTCATCATCTCATTTTCATCCCCTTTGCCGCCCGAGTAATGTGCTTTTCCTTTCATCTTTCTATCTGCAACGGTCGTGAAGATATTTGGTGGACTAACGGACGGACGAACACACAAACACTTCACAAGATGTAATTATATAGAGAAATGAAAAAAAAAAATAGTGAGGAAACACTTCAGACTGAGCAAAACCTACTGGAGGATAAATTTTCAATGATCTGTCATGATAAATGACAGTGATTATTTTCCTTTTTGTGTTCATTATGTCAACATCACGTGGTTTAAATGAAGCTAAAACATTTCTTGAGTCGCGTTTGTGTCACGCAACAGGTTTTTTAACAAACTTTAACTCATGTTTTATACTTGAAATGCCTTTAATGGCCCATTTTTACATGTTTTGTTTTTTTTTTTTCAGAGAAAGCTGTAGAGCCGTCAGTGGTGAACTCTACTCATAAATGTCTACATTTCTTTCTTTTATGTCGCTGCGTTTTCCATTTTCCATATAATGTAATTTAAATTAGCCTTTTTGTGAGTACTTGATTAAAAGATAGAAGCTGGAACCACATGATGTGAAGCACTGGAGCCTCTATCTCCATCGCCCTGCCTCTGACTGACCTTTTCACACATCAAATCATGACCATGCAGACTTGCAGGCTGCAGTTAGAAGTCAAAGATGGGATTAAAATGCCCCCCCTTGGCCCCTTAGCTAATATCTGGGGTTGAAGCTGCAGATAAGGCTCGCAGGAAAGTACTCGCTTATCATGTAAGTACAGAGGCAGTCATGAATTGTGTAAGGAGATAGAAGATTAGAAGTTGCAGTTAGTTCCTGACTCCCTGGTGGCGTCTGGAACAACTCTTGTATCAACACTGAAAAGCAAAGGCGTCCAAAGTTTTTGCAAGACAATAAAACGGTTCCTGAGCCAAACCTCTTTGAACATCCAGTATTTTTGACTTTTCCTGGTGATTTAAACGCAGTCTGATCTTAAACGTAGTCCTCATCACATTCCCATCTCTCCCTCTTGTCTCCGATCAGACGGCCGGCCCATCGGCGTGGAAGGGATCCAGGTGCTCGGGACTGGGAATCTGATGATCTCAGATGTTGGCGTGCAGCACTCGGGTGTTTATGTGTGCGCCGCCAACAAACCAGGCACTCGTGTGCGTAGGACCGCTCAGGGACGCCTCGTGGTCCAAGGTGAGTTCTGGCTTGAAGGAATGTGTCATTTCGAAGGCAGAGGCGGACATGAAACAGTCCAGTCAGGTGGTGAAGTGATAAGGGAGCTGCACCTTGGGTGGGTGGTGGAGAGCTGCCATTTTCATGCTTTTTTATCTCATACTTTGTATTTCTGCATCGCTGCCTCCCTGACTAAACTGCACTTATCATCCAATCATTGGTTGTGTTTGTTTCTATCACACCGGTTTGGTTCGAGAAAGGCTTCTTTATGCTTCATAAATAACTGCAGGAATCTGAGCCGTCCATCTAATGAGAGCCTGGAACACAGCAGCACAATGTAGTCGATGATGTAGGTGTGTGGAAACAATTTGTTAGTCTAACAAGCACAGCCTCACAATGCAAATACAATAATCACAACTTAATCCCATTTCCTTTCTCTTGACATCAACTTGCTAAAATTCCGTTTCGGGTTTAACCGGTTTTGGGGATTCTAGATGGAAGAGAAATCACACATTTGTCGGTGTGATTCCAGCAAATTGCTTCTCAGAGATGGAGCGAATCCACGGTGATGACCCGATAAGAGGCGAAGCTCAAGAGAAGGTTTGGAGATGGCCTCCATAATAACTTATCCCAATGCTTTTATTTTTCCCTCTTATTAAAGTTTTAGGCTGCCATTAAAAAAGGCCTGATTATAATTATTATATACTGTATGTATCCTCGCCTTCTGTTCCACGACTGCTTAATAATACAAAAAGATAACACATCTACCAGCTTCTGTTGTCGTTACGGTTCTCTCATGAGGGGCGCACATCCAATAAAACACTAAATTCTGTTTCAAAGTTTTTTGATCTTCACCCGTTTGAGTTCAGTCCCTCAGGGTAAGAGCACAGAAGTGATTTAATCTATGTAAATTTGGTGAGAAGTCATTCTTATTCAAATAAATTGCCTTACGAGAGCTTTGTTTTGTCTTTTGCCCCAGCTTATCTTGTTATTACAGTAGATGGTAGATATAAAATACTGTATTATTTTTTCTCCGGGCATCACTTCATGTTGAAAATACAAAAAAAAAAACACACTATTGAGAACAATTTTGAAAACAGTCTACTTTATTTAGCATCTTATCTTATCTCTGAGCTCAGTCCACACAGATCTTCACCAACGTCTAATGGCTTTAATCATAATTATACATCCCATCAGGTTGCTCTCACCTTGCCTTCTAGTTCAATTTGTTTTTCTCTTTCATTCTCTTCACTCATTCTTCATCACGCAGGTATAGTTGAATTTAATCTGACAGTTTTTGATGATAACTTACAGAGAAAGACAGTTTCAACCAATGAGATGAAGCCAGGTGCGGGTGGCCTTGTGCATTAATTTACACCAAGCTGGAAAAATTCAACATCTGTCCCGCTCGCATATTGATCAAATGGACCACACTTTGCTTCAGCCTATGGCAATATTGATCCAGATCAATATTTCATTTTATCTGCCTGTCAAGTTTGAGACAAGCTTGTTCCCTGACAGGAACAAATAAGAAAAGCCACAGATGTTAATTACTTGTCAATGTCTTTGGTTCTTGTGATTGGTTTTGTAGGAACAATGGTGGTACTGTTAGAATTAATACAGCCCGGACCTAATTTAATATTAATTGTAAAGTTTTATTATATAATATTAAGGACTTGATCTCACACCGTTGTGACTAAGCTCCCTCGGTAATTATGAGAACGGTAATGAACCCCTGTCAATTATAAAAAACAAAAAAAACAAGTGCAGTGCTCCGTAACTGTAAGTTCAAATTAGACATACATCAGAAACCCTGACGCCTTTAATCAGCCGGGTTTTATTTTGCTCCCTTTGGGGGCAGATATGAGAAACAAAGCCTGAGTAAGGAAGCCCCAGTGTGAGAACCAAAAGGGGAAAAAAAACAAGAGCAAGATGGATGGATGGCGCTGATGATCTAACCCACACTAGCACAGGTGCAAATCAATATCTCTCCTAGCCGACCTTCACCTTTGAGACAACCCTCAAAGAACAAGAAGAGGGAGGAAGAGAGAGAGAGAGAGAGAAAAACAAGCCAGGAAGGAAGGACGAAAGCGTCACATGCTTCCTCCAGCAGCCTCCATTCCAGTCCCTGAGATGTTCTGATAGGAGAATTAAATGCTTGCTTTCAAAATGATGATTTATCTGCAACGGAGGGGAAGAAAAAAAAAACAACAACAACGGAAACAGAAGAAGAATGTAGAAATTGTAACAAGTAAGCAAGCTATCCACAGCGTCAGGGACAAAAGCATGGTTCAGTCCTTTTCTTCTCCCTTGAAAAGACCAAGTCCAATAATAAATCAGTCCTGCTGAGAGCATAATAGCCCTGTATGAGTCTTATTTTTGTGTCACACAATTATTTTGATGTGGCGAGGTCCGTCAGAGTCGGTGAGCAACACCACATTTGACAGAATACAGGCTGTGTAGGTGACATTACTGCCTTTTTTTCCTGCTGCAACTGCATCATGGATGTATATGAAGCACTGAAGGTGTGTGTGTGCGTGTTAGTGTGTGTGTGTGTGTGTGTGTGTGTGTGTGTGTGTGCGTGTGTGTGTGTGTGTGTTCCAAATTTACACAAATTCACACCTCCTTGGCAGAACTAGAAAGAAAGATACCAAATGTCGAACACCCACAGACTGCTTTAGGGACTTCATGGTGCGTTCATGTACCACTGCACCAGTAGAAGTTTTTTTTTAACAGTAGGTCATATGATACACCAGGTTTTCACCCTCTAGTGATGACTCTGAGATGTTATAATTACCGTAACATTTTTACAGCGTTAATACGGCTATAAATAATTCACGTTATCAAATCAGTATGAACCAGTGGAAGGATAATGAGTGCAGAGGAGATAATACGATACCCCTCTCTGTCTGTCGGCTCCAATGAAAACGCCGACCGAGGAATTAAAACTCCAGCTGATGTAACTGTAATTACACTGTAATTGAAGTAAAGCTGGCTCCTCTACACATGCTGCTTTCTATGAATAAGTTATTACCACTAATTAAGCACCGCTGTAGGCTTGCAGAATGACAAGAGACAGGATATGATGAAACCATAAACTGCATCGCTTTATTTTCATTTACTGCTGTTTGAAAGCGCATTAATCTCACGTCATGCTGCTGCAGAGTGTTGTTCTCCTCCTTCTGCTTCTTGTTGAGAAACATCAGCGACCTAGACACCCGACAGACTCTCATCAATCGCTTTCTTTTCTCTTTTTTTTGTTTGTTTTTGCTCATCTTTCAGCCCCGGCGGAGTTCATTCAGCCCCCACAGTCCATCGCTCGGCCCATCGGCACTACCGCCATCTTCACCTGCCAGGCGCAAGGCGAGCCTGAACCCCAGCTCACCTGGCTGAAGAATGGACAGATCCTGGAACCCGGGGGCCACGTCAGACTCAGGAACAACAACAGGTACAAACAGGAAGCGCCGATGATTGGCTTCGGAAAATGTTCAATTTCTCAACGTTTCCGTCGCTCCTGACTTGGCAGCTGCAGGAAGTCACGTTTGCCAAGACACGAGCCTAGATTTATTTGCGCCTTTGCGTGTTAGGAGCATGTTGACCGCTAACACGCTGCTAACACGTTAAGGAGGAGGAGGAGGCTGCAGCTAGCGCTGTTTCCATTCTCAGTATTTCAGTAGATGTGATTGATTGCGCATTAAACCTGATTTCCATCCATCCATCCATCCATCCAGACCTACGAAGGCTTGACTCTCCAGCTGTTGCTGCTACAAACCGTGTTGAGTAAATTCTGCCTTGCATTACTGCACACATAAAGTCCAGTTTTCCAGTTGACCCTGGCAACCAACCATCTGTGTGTGTGTTTGTGCGTGTGTGTGTGTGTGTGTGTGTGTGTGTGTGTGTGTGTGTGTGTGTGTGTGTGTGTGTGTGCTGTTATTCAGTGAGGCAAATATGAAGTACAGACATTAAATATGCACAGTGAAAAATCAATAGCAGTGAGTGACATGAGCGGACACCTCCATCACCCGGCTGCACCGCTCCACTCCCACTTGCCTCCTCCGTCTGTGTTAGTCAATGAGATGAAGCGAGGGATTAACAAAGCTGCAAAAAAAGAGGAGAGAAGAGAAATAAATGACAGGCTAGACGTGTTTATGGACGGTTAAAATAGAAATGAGTCGAAGAGAGAGGACTGTCTGAGCGCATCGTCGAAGCATGGTTGCGTTTTACATGCTTCCTTTTTTTTTTTCGTGTGTATCCTGAAGATTTGCAGTGTGGATCTCATGCATCACAAAACCCACTTTCTGATTGGTTGAAAGGACAGGTCCTAGCTGTAGATCTGCCATTAGCTAATGAGCTCATAAACTTAGCTAGTTGACCAGGAAGTGCAGTCAGCTGTTTAGAAAGCACAGCCACTTCAGTTCGCTGAACTCAGGAGAGTTGAGAGAAACCATAAAAATCTGATTAATCCTGACGGATTATCTGAATGTGAAATCGCTCTGATCCAGCGGTAAACCCATCTCCCGCACTTTATGTTTATCCAGTTCATTTTCAGCCGTGGAAGAATTCAGAATTCAGATGCTTGTCTTGTTTAGGAGTTTTTCCATTTATATTTAAGATCTTACTTCACATCGCTTCGAGGCTAATCGTGACTAAAAGGTATTCCCCGACGCGTCGGAGCTAAAGGTAGCGACAGAGCAGATTACATGGAATAGGAGCGTGGTGGAGCCAACAGCACTCTACCTTTCTGAGTTACACCAAAGTACCAAAGTATTTCAAGGAACACTACATTTCTGCTATCAGTAACTCTGTCGTGTAGTTGAGTAAAAGGTGTAATATCTGCCTCCGACATGTAATGAAGTCGAGGTAACATCCATCAGGAGAAAACATAACCGCTGGCTGGATGACACCCACATGCATCTACCAGCTCCTGCCCGCAGTTATTTTTTATTATTGATTAATGATTGGATCATCAGTTGTCTGCATAATGCCCGTTACAATTTCTTATGGTCTGCGTTGAAAAATAGGTTATTTAAGACTATATGCAAAAGTAGTTTTGGAATATTAGGTTTCTTCATTAAAAATCCAGTAAAACTGTTTCAGCTCTAAGCCTGTAGGTTTGTTTCCCGTTTTCCTTACTTTCTTAGTTCGGACTGCGAAAAGCGAGTGAAACCGCTGTAGTCATCCCTGAGGGGCAAATTTAAGCCAATAGATCCCAAACTCAAACAGTCTGGATGGATAAATTTCATTACAGGCAAGAGGTAAAATATGAACCTTTGGGGCTGTCATGTTTTTAGTAATTAACTAAAACCAGAAACATTCACTCAACAGTGTGTGCCTCAGAACAGTTCTTCTGTTCAGCCATCCATTTTTTTTCCGTCTATCTGGGGTCAGGTTACGATGGCAGCAGGCCAAGAACGGTATTCCAACCGTCCCGCTCATCAGCAGCACTTTTTCCAGCTTCTCCTGGGGGGGGGGGAATCCTGAAAGCTTCCCGGGCCAAATGAGATATATGTAATCCCTCCAGCAAATTCTGGGTCTACCTGGGTCTCCTCCCAGTCGGACGTGACTGGAAAACCTCCAACAGGAGGCACCCTGGAGGCTTCCTAATCAGATACCCGAGCCAAATCAGCTCCTTTCATGGCAGCGGAGCCAGGACTCCACTCTGAGCTCCCTCCAGCTGTCCGAGCGCTGTTAGGTCGAGCCCTGACACGCTATGAAGGAAACTCATTTGGGCCGTGATCGTATTCTGTCACCACCCAGAGCTCATGACCCTGGCTGAGGGTTGGAACATTTACTCGACTGGTAAATTGAGAATTTATCCTTACGGCTAAGCTTTCTCTCCACCGGGGATGAACTCATAGGATGTCTCCACGACTGCCGTCACCACAACAAACCGCCCGTCTATCTCACGGTCCGTCTTTTCCTTTGGTTCGTGAACAGATCTGACCTGATGGTGAGATCACAGTCTGACAAATCCAACAGAAAGACATCATCAACAAAGAACAGACGCCCCCCCCCCCCCAAAAAAGCCGGATAACCTCCTCCCCTCGACCGATACCTTGAAAGACTGAGCATGAACATCCAGTGGACCTTGAATCCGACACCCACTGAGAACCTGTCAGACTTTCTAGCGAGAACCCAGACACAAGTCCCATTTTGGTCATATAGAAACTGGATGGTTCATATAAACGGCCATGAGATCCATCCTCCTGCAGCACCCACCACAGGAGTCCCCCTGAAGGGGAGGGGGTTAAGGTCATAAGCCTCCTCCAGATCCACAAAACACATGTTTGCACGCTCCGAGTCCAGCAGGTTGTGTCGTCTGAGGGTAAACTTGTGTGAGGAAGACGTGTTTGACACCTCGGTGAACACGTTGGTGACGCTTTCAGGATAATGAACTGAAAGGTGGTGTTGAGTTTGTGTGCGCACAAGCAAGGAATATGCTTTAGCCCAGCTTGGAAATTTTAGTTATACATGAGACTATGCTGGTGAATTCATAACAAGGTAAAAAAAAATTTGCCAGTGGCCCCAAAAGCCACGTGGTTTGTTTTTTAGTCTGGTGGAGGTCATGAAAGGAAGGGAAATTATATGTCATGGCGTACAATTTACCTCCTAAGCAAAGCCTCTCTCCAAAAAAATAAGGCAGTGATGACATGCAAATGATATTCAAGGGCTCCGAGCGGCAGGACGGGTCTGTTCTTACAGATATACATGTTTGCACTCTAACTGGGGGGATGCATGGATATGCAGCAAGTGTACCAGCGGAGAGAGAGATTTTAATTAATGTGTGTGGTTGTGTAAAAAATATACACAGGCAGTGGTTTTTTCTGCTCAGCCGTCTCCCATGATGCTGACCTTCAAAAGCAAATCACATAAGCGAGGGACGGGGAATCGATTGTACATTTCATTCACACACACGCGTGCATACGCATTAATCAAAAAAAAAAAAAGCAAGTGAGACTGTATGCGCACAAATAGCGCCGCGCGGCGTGCCATCACTCATTTTGTGCACACGCATAATCAAACATGAAAATTCACTAACGTGTTGCGCCATTAAGTCCTCGTGCACGGGCTCACAAAGCACACACGCACGCACATGCATGCACACACACACGCAGCTACTTGAAATGCTGCATTAGATGATGTCAGAGAGGAGCTGATGGGTCGCATCTATAAACAGACGCTTGCAGCTCAAGGCGGAGCTGCCTGTTTGTTCTTTCCTTCACATCTTGCAGGGTTTTTTTTTATTTTTGCATGCACCTGCACACCAGCTCAGACACGAACACGCGGACTCATTTGTTTTGCCGTTCACTATTAGCCTTTGCTGACCACGCTCCTGTAAAACAAGCTGGTAGAGCTATCACCAGGCATCTGTGGAAGCTGTTTCTCATTATGTGTAAAGCATCGCCTCAATATTAAGTCTCCCAAAGCCGACAAGAGTAAACATCCAACGCATTCAGGTCACAATCTGAGGTGATGTTGTTCTGAAAGCGATCCTGTGGCAGATATCCAACGACGTAACAAGGAATATCAGTCTGGGATGGGATGGAAGTGGCGTCTGCGTGTCCTCTGAACATCCTGGAACATTCTCTGAACATTCCCCGCGTGTACCCCACAACCGAGGATGGTCCTGGATCTGGACCGGAAACTCAGTCGGTATTAATACAGAGCTGGGGTGGGTGGGGGG
Organism: Antennarius maculatus; assembly: GCA_013358685.1. Taxonomy (NCBI): domain Eukaryota; kingdom Metazoa; phylum Chordata; class Actinopteri; order Lophiiformes; family Antennariidae; genus Antennarius; species Antennarius maculatus. The sequence goes on from CM023606.1 coordinate 20,343,587, forward strand.
TTCCAGGGTTTGATTCCATTCAGTGGAATATTGATCCTTGTGCAAGAAAACAAACTGTGATCTTTAAGATAATGTCGGGTTAAATCCCCCCCCCCCATCTTCCTCCTCTCTTAACACAATCATTTTGGTCATGCAGTAAATTCATAACACAACATTATGGAAAAGATTGAAGATGCTGTGTGCACGCTTGGGCAATAGTTGACGCTTTACATCTTCATTACACAGTAAGATCACAATGATGATACAGCAACTCTACACTGGAGGACTGTTAATAAACTCTATACTAGTCTGCAGCACAAACAAAAAGAATTGCAAAGCATGTGCAAACGGAGGTTTTTCCAGTTTGAACGGATGTAACACTGAGTTTCATTTCATTTTCCTTTGACTGAATATTTCAGTAAACTTGACGTGATTTCATGTACAGTGTGTGTGTACAGGATTTATTTCAAGTTTCAAAGGTGTGTGTCCGCTGTGATGAGGTAATGGCCAACATCTGAAGGAACAGGAACACACAAATCTCCACATTTTGATGCTTTCAAAGGGGATTTTTTTTTTCCCCTATTCCCCCTTTTTTTTTTCCCACTTACTTTCACCGAGACCTGCCTTTCTTGTTTGCCGCCCCTGTTGGTGCCCCACATTCCCTCTTCCTGCCCCATTACAGAAAGCTGGGGCCTGGGCATTGGCCTTGAACTCTGACCCCTTCTGTAATCAGTCATATCCCTGGGCCCTTCCCTCGTCTCAGGCCACAGACAGCTCGTGGCCCCCCTCCCGTTGCTCTTCCCCACCTCTTCCTTCTGTTCTCTCTTTTTGTCCCTGTGGGGGTTTTTCTTTTCTTTTCACTCATGCCTGATCCAGAATGGCCACGTCGGCCCTTGACGGGGTGCTGCTCAGAAACTTTGAAGAGTAAACACAGCTTCGGCAGCTGAACAACACCCCCTCCACACACACACACACACACTCCACGCCACTCCCCTGGCCCACGGCCTTACACATCAGTTTGTGAAATGACCTTGAACTGATGAGTAAATGATGGTGTCAGTCTGTCAGGACAAGACGGCTTTGGCTCGGGCTCTGGTGTAACACGAGCAAACAGCCGCGTCGACCCCAAAACCGCTTTTTATCTCATTCCCCAACTCTCAGTCTGGATCAATTTATTCCAAAACCGTCATTAAAACGAGAAAAATTCAAAGTCTAGTGAACCCGGGTATCATTTTGTTACAGAAAATTTTTTACTTAATTGAAAAGCTCTATTTCTAAGCTGCAGAAAGTGTGTTCAGATAAAGACCTCTACACAGTACTTTTTAAATCAAATAAGAATTTAAAAATGATTCTGTGAATAAATGCATGTTAATGAAAATGAACATTAAATTCATCTTCATTTTTAATTAGATCGGATTGTTATGCAGCTTGGGAACCAACTTTCTTGCATTTTCTGAGAAACACACAGAAATCTTCATTTGAAACTGAAGTTTTTTATTATTATTATTATTAGTAGTAGTAGTAGTAGTAGTAGTAGTAGTATTATTATTGTTTACTTTCATCCTGGGCTGACTGACGTTGGTGAATACACATGTTGGACGTGTGTGTTCATGCGTGTGAACACTCACATACACAAACACTCAGACGCTACTGTACCTTCAGAAACAAGACGAGCTCTTGTGAAATGTATCCGTGTTCACCTTACAAGCTCGGGGGGCCCCCCGGCGCTCGGTAGTTCATCCCAGGGGGGGGGCCTCTTGGCTGCATCTGGTCAGGATGCCTGTCTGCAAACACTCCATCCATCGCTGATATGAAAGGCTGTCAGAAATGTGACGGTTAAGAAACGAGGTGAGGGCTGGTGACTGCTGCCACCTCGGGGGTCAAAGGTGAGATTGGCTCTGAGATGGCGAAATACAGGCGCCTGTTTGACTTGATAATTATCCAGATTGAATCCATCTGAGACGGGAGGGAATAATAACTGTTGCACCTGGCATCGTGCGCCGACCCAGATCACACGCAGAGTAATTCTGTCCCAGCGCATCAATTTTGAAAGGGGAAATGGAAGCATTCTCTCCTGACCCGCACGAGCTCTTCGCCTGTCCCCGCAAATCTATTTGATAAACCGCAACATGACTGGTTTGAGGTCAGCGCCGTCCACGGAGAGCTGAAAAAGCCATTTTCCTCCTGACCCATTTCACAGACCCCCGACGGTGGCGAGTGACAGACCTTTCGGTTATGTTCTGTCAGCAAGAAACATGTTGTTCCTTACAGGTATTGTTCTGGCATTTCTTAATAAATTTCAATTTAATACACCGAGGAGCCGATCTGTCAGTCAAAGAGAGACGGTCGACGGGTTCTAGATCACACCGTCAACACCTTAGGTTATGATTTGGTTAGGATGTACAGAACGTAGAGGAACTGCTCCTGGTCCTCAAACTTCTGGAACATCTGGAAAGTGAAGCTTGAAAGGGAGTCAGGAATGGTGTTGAAATGACCGGAAACACAAGAATGTAATGGTGTGTAACAGACTGTCGGGTCATGTGACGGATGAGGCGTTGAGGAGTCCAACTGTCTTCCTTCCTTTCTTCCTCTCGGATGCCGATTCAGATCTGGATACTCTTCTATTTCCAGAGGTTGTCGTGAAGTAAGGTACCTCTAAAACGCGCTGCGGTTCTGTTCCTCCAGGATCCGGTATCCTTTAAGCTCCGCTTGAATCACGGTGACATTTAATTCTGGATTTCTCTCTTTTATTAAAAAAAAAACATGTCTCAGAACTCTTGAAATGCCAAAAAGCAAAACGGCTTCACGGCGTTGAAGTGGAGAAAATGGAACAAACAAGCCTTAACATATTCCCATCTCGCTTTTCTTCTACACATATTATAAATTACCTTAAATACAACAGGAATGGCCTTGGCATGAAAATGGCATAAAGAAATGTTTTGCGCTAAAGGGCCTCATTTCCATAGTGTGTTAAATGTTTTATTATTCCTTCAGCCTCCGGACAAACACAAAGACAGGAGCAGATTATGGATCTTTGTTTAATAACACCTACTCAACATGCATGCTCAGACCGCTTTAAAGGGAAGCAATAGGAGCAGAGTCGAGGTGGAGCGACGACGGAGGGGCAGGGAGATGTTTGGAGGAGCGTATAGAACCTGGTAGGAGCGCGGTGTTCTTCGTGTGGGAGGTCCGTGTGTGTGTGTGTGTGTGTGTATGTGTGTGTATGTGTGAGGCCTGGACAGGTACTTTACCTCCGGGAGAACATGAGAACTTTCCCAAAGGATGGACGTTACATCATAAACGATGAACTTGAACATTATATATAGACGTCCATGAAAGAGAACGAATCGTTACAACAGAATGATATTAATATATTGTAAAGTATTATTAATTTATTCATTTATATGTGTTATTCAATGAACAACGCCGTGAATTTTTAATGAATGTGAGGACTGTGACACTTTAAAGATTGATTTTTTTGCTCAGTCAGCACTTTTAGATGAAATGTATTATTCTGATTAGTTGACTCAGGTTTGAGTGACATCACAAGGTCACATGGTGTCTCTGCCGTCTGTAATCTTCTTGTCATTTTAACTTTTTTAACACGTTTTACAAGCTCGGATATAGTCCGGCATTCGATCTAAAGAAAGAATGCCAGGAAGGAGGGAACTAACTGTCTCCTGCGTCTCTTTCTTTGCCATCCGTTTCCACATCTCCTCTCCTCTCAGCACGTTGACCATCTACGGCATCAGCCAGGATGACGAGGCCATCTACCAGTGCATCGCTGAGAACAGCGCCGGCTCCACACAAGCCAGCGCCCGCCTCACCGTGCTGCTGGCTGACGGCCTCCCCGGCGCCCCCGCCCATGTGGGGGCCGAGGCCCTCTCACCCACCTCCATCCGGGTGTCCTGGAGGGAGCCCGATCAGAACACTCAGGACATCATCGGCTACGTTCTCCACTTCCGCAGGACCTCAGGTGAGGCGGCGGAGAGCTTTTATATTTACGTGTTTATCTACCGAACCTCCTGCACACCTGGATCAGGTCATAGACGCATTCAGTGAGCTTTAAAAAAGGGAAACACATGCATTGAGTCCCTGGGTTTGTTCTTAGGAGCTACTTGACACGGATTCAGTGTGTGTGCAGCTTTTGGTATATACCTGTGTGTGTGTTTCTGTTCAAGGCTCACACAGCAGCTGCCGTTCTTTTCGCTGCTTCTATCGGATGAATAATTAAAGGCCTCGGGGGCCGACCAATAGGCTCAGCAGTAATTACCGTTTGGAGATGGTACAGCCCAATGGGTTGAGGGCTGGAGGTAGAGAGCGGTTATGGTTGGTTGTCTCTGGATTAAGAGCAATAAAATGCTTTAACACATCCTTTATAACTGCCCCCTTTTCACGCCCTCCTTCTTCTAAAGCCATGCCTGCAATTCACCCAATCACTGTCAGCGAGCCTCCCAGGGACGAGAAGATTATCCATTACGAGCAGAGCCGCTTTGATAAAACTGGCGAAATGGGCAATAAACATAAAATGGAAACAGATTGTATTTATTGGTGTTTTCTTGATCTTATTTTCTATCACAGTAATGTCTCCTCCTCCACCTGCCAACCTTTTTTCTTTCCTCATTCACGCCTCCCGTCTCACCACCACCACAGATCCGGTGGAGAAGGAGCACGAGACTGTCAGTAAGGTGACGCTGCAGCAGGTCATTCAGGACCTGGAGCCCTCCACCAGCTACACCTTCTACGTCAAGGCTTATACTTCCCACGGGGCCAGCAAGCCGTCGGACATCGTCACCGAGAGCACTCACGGGGAGGGTGAGTGTGGAGCAGAACCAGTTACTACAGCATGCATTATAACCAGAGCAGAGCTACAGACCACAGATACCAGTGTCTGTTTATGCTTTACAAACCTACATTTCAATGCAATGCAGGTTTGCAGTTGTGTCTTATTACGCTTTATGTGACCCAGCGCAGACGGCGGCAGAGACAGAAATGAGAAGCGTATGGATTGAATGAGGAGGGAATGATTGAACAATCAGTGCTGCAATATAGCAGCATATTAGAGGAGGGAGTGATTGGCCACATAAAAAGAATGGAATATACGGGCGTACAGTGGAGTGGATGGCCCATTGGTCTCACCATCATCATCTAAATAAATCTTTACCGTTTCAGGACGGGTGCAATTACATTTTCACTACCTCTCGCACGGAAATTAAACTATGGCATCGATTACACGTTAACACCCAAGTTGTTCCTGAAGGTTTACGTTTAAAACTACAAAATTCACCTCTGATAATGTGCATTGTGTGTGTGTCCTTGCAGTCCCTGCGCCTCCATCGCTCTACACCAAGGTGGTGAACAGCAGCGTCATACAAGCCACATGGGAACCTTCCTTCAAGATGGGCCAACATCAAGGTTTCAGGCTGTTTTATAAAAGAGCACACACCGCCCTGTTCACCAGTCCCATCACCTTCCCTCGCAATGTCACGCAGTACAACATCACTCAGCTGGGTGAGACATGCGGCCGACGTCTGAGAAATGGTATCCACGTGTTAGGATTGATATCCACCTCTGGGATTCTGGGCTGATTCCATTTCTCTACCTCTCCTCTTCTACCTTTTCCTGTCATCAAGATCCCACACTGGTGTACGAGATAAAGCTGCTGGCGTTCAACCAACAGGGCGACGGAAATTCTACCGTGCGGTTCGTTTCGCTTCAGGAGGCGGTGGAGAAGTCTGGTGATTATTTAACACACACTCACACACACAGACATACGGCAGCTACACACCAGCCATGTCCCCTGTTGTGTCTCCTTCAGTGGTGGACGTCCCGTGCGACTGCTTGAAAGACGAACAGAGCAAAACATCCACGACGGGCATCATCATCGGCATTCACATCGGGGTCACCTGCATCATCTTCTGCATCCTCTTCCTCGTCTTCAGCTACCGCGGCAGGTCGGTACCGTCGGGATGGCTCGTGAGCTGGTAATGCCAGGGAGTAACTCTGCCTTCATGTGAGGTTGTGTTCATGTGATCTCCAGGTTAAAGATGTGCAAGACCATAGAAGCCACCCCCCAAGCGGGGAGCATTGCGGTGCGGGAGTCCTCTTCTTCCTCCCAGGGGGCCGCTGGGCTGAACGGGACCACCAGGAGAGCGATGGAGGTCAACGGCAGCGCGGCGAGGAAGAAAGTAGAGGATAGCAACGAGCTGGAGAGACTTTTCACTCAGCCCAACATGCAAGAAACCAGCCTGGTGAGTGATGAGTCAGCTCTTTATGCACAAAACATGACTCAGCACGATCCAGTTAAACACAGATTTCAGCGCTGTTTGAATCATATTTTCATAGTTTCTGTAATGGCAACTGTAGGTGGATTGAATTTCATTCATATTTACCCCACATCTGATTTATTGAATGTAATGTTATCATAAATGATAAAAAATCGATGCCTGGAGCTGTGGGGAAAAAACAGGCTGTAATAAAGTGTAGTTTACCTCCTAATCAATTTCACTCTAATTCTCACTCATGCTCACTCACTCCAATTTATTTCCAATAAGCACACACCCAATGCCAACGATCATTCCATCGGGAAACACAGTTAAAACATCAGTGTGAATGGGAAGCCGGATTATTAATATAGCTATATAAGTGATTTAGTTTCTTCTTTCTGCTTATTTAAATGTTTCTTTTGTGTGTTTTTCAGTCCGACTCCTACATATTAAACGAAACCCAGCTGTCCACGATACCGCTGGATCAGGTGGCGACGGAGCAGGAGATGCAGTTCCAAGAGCCTCCTGCAGGGGGAGTGGCTCGGCAAGACCAAGGCTGATGGCGTAACGGAGGCCAATTCACGTGGCGCTGTCGTCAGCGTCCACTCAGACATTTCTCAGGTTGTCAGGTGTTCCCTTTCAAAATAATATTTTCATTTGTGCAAAGATTTTTTTTTTTTTTAATCTGTAAGTTAAGAGGATCTCGAGGATCTGGGACTGTACAGAACGCCGGAGTGTTTTTAGCCTCTTGGTTCGTGACAGCTCTCTGGTTAAATGTTCTTTATTTGTACGGATTGGTCTTTTGTTAAATTTGTGGTGTTAGGCGGCATACAGACAATAGGCCCTAGAATGCATATACTGTATGTCAAAGCAGTTATAAGTTATTGGCCTCTGAACTCGACTTTAATTTGGAGTGGATGTCGAAGATACCCGCTGCCAGCGCCCACCAACCAATGATTCCACGCTCTCACTCTCAGAAGACTTCAGCCTTCGTCCAGGGATTCGATATACTCTGTCTCAGGACTTTGTTTCAGTGATATCAACACTTTTTATGAGTTCTCAGCCTTCGCGCAGGAACTGGTGGTGACTGCGTGAACCTTATGAGTCAACGAAAACCTACCTCAGCCGGAATGAATGTTTTGCGGGAAGCTTTTAGGGACGTATCCTTCCCCTGTGGCTCACCATTACTTAACATACAGATGAATTTATTGATTTGAAAATCACAGGATCAGGCGCCGCACTACCTCAGATGTCAAGAATCGTCACTCTTTCTCTCTCTCTCTCTCTTTCTCGGAAAAATGAGTATCCAACATAAAGCACTTCCAAATGCTGTAGTTACTGTTCTACCTCAAGATTACAATATTAATGTTGTTGCTGTTGTTGTTGCTGTTTGTCTGTTTATTGCAGATTGAAACCCCCCCCCTGTGACATCACAGCTTCCCTCTGTTAGGGAGCATGTCTGTAGATTCAATGACAGTACCTCATGCAGATTAACAGACTGATAACACTGTTGTACGGAACGTGGTACGTTATGAATATGTGTGAAATGTGCTGTTCCATTATAAACTTTTTTTTAATATTCTTTATTTTTTATTCTAAAGATCGTAAAGTCTTTCTCCAGACGTCGTTTCCGCTCCACGAGAAGGCCGTTAGAGATACACTGCATTGCTAACGGGACAATTTCATATGCAATACATCATACATGTTTAAATCAGTACAGTGATTGATTTCTCACATGATGGATGTGAAACAACAAGAAAATCAAGCACAAAACAGCTGCTGCTGGTGTGGCGACATTTAAAGAATATCCTTCAAGTCTATGCGCTACTCTAACCTTGTCTCCCAGCTTTTGCTTAGCATAAATACTGGACATTAATATCAGTATCTCCAAAGCAAAGTTTGCTTCATTCGTTGGAAATTATGTGCTGAGCGTATTTTCCACTCTTCCAACGCTACCGGGTCAGCAGCAGTGTATTTCTAACCATCTTCTCTGTTAGTAATTTTATTTTCACGTTGCATGATCTGCCTCCTTTTTGAACGGTAATAGCCTTTTTTTAGCCATCTGGTGCCCAAGTGCCCACAACAGTTGCTGATCATGCTTGACTACGATAACTTCCTCTCTTCCCAAAACCACAGTTCCTGCTCGGCTTTCTCCCTCCTGTCAAAACTGGGTCGACAAAGTGCTTCAGGACCAGGGTATTTTTAATATTGGCCACCAAGAGGTGGTTGATGGACACGGAGGGACGTTTAGCGGCTCTCCGACTCTGCAGTATGTCTAAAGCTACGTAGGCCTACCTCACTCCAGCTTTTGGCCGTTCTCTCAGGTTTAAATGAAAGGAAAATACACAACGCTAACAGTGAGGTAGAGAGGTGCACATGTATATAATGGTATATCGCAATTTCTGACGCATGCTGGACAGAAGTAGACAGAAATGGGCACACACGGTGCAAAAACACACACACGAAGGGAGAATGTTATTGGACCTTTATTTCATGCACTAATGATGAAAGCAGTTCATTCTTAGTTCCCAGTGGATGTAATTATGTGACTTTGTTTGCTTTTTTCTTTTTGTTTTTTGATATGAGCTTTTAACTTTTTTTTTCCCCGCAGTTTTAATTTTCGTCCCATGTGGAAAGTTAATCCGTGAATTAGTGAAGTTAATTGAGGAAAGAAAAGAGGGTGGCGCTTACAACGCCGACATAAAGTTCAACACAATTGGTTTATTGGTTGATTTGCCTTTCTGGTTCCTGAATGTAATTAAACCGTGCTTCATTCATGTGATATTAGGAGCGGCTGAGTGGGAAAAACCACTACATCAGCCTCCTGCTTGTAATTCCAAATTAGTTAATTAGCTTTATTGGGAATTTCAGTACCTTTATAATTACCGAATAGAAAACAGAAGTACCAAACAAATGAGGCAGCGATGAAGGGAACTGTGTTCCCCCGTTATTTACAGCTAGACGCAGCAGTCCCCCGATAGCACGACCTTCGTGATTGGATGAAGACGTCGGATTCATACTGTAATTTTTCCATCTGATGTTTTTTTCCAACCTGTTATCCAGAGTTCATGTTTAATTAACGCAACATGGTCCAAAAAAGCAGTTTTTCCAGATCCTATCCAAAATTTTACTCTACTGCTTCAAACTTCACGTTTGAAACATTTGCTAGAAGTACGATGAATAGTTTGAGCAAAATTTAAAGACCTCTTTCCATTTTCATTCATTCATTTCTTAAAAAGAGGAAGCGTTCCTAATCTGCTTATTTGAAGTTACGGGTCACGGGTTCTGTTGGAGCCTATCCCAGCTGACTACAGGAGAGCGGCAGGTTAATCTGGGCTGATTAAAATCCACGATGTTAGCTAGCAAAGTTGGAATATCAGGAGATTTCCGTTTTTCCCACTTAGCTGACATTCCATGAATGTAGCATAGGCTTCAAAGAGGAGTAATAAAAATATAGCAAATTTAATAGTTTATAAAATGCATATTTAAATTATTTAGGCTGTATAGACTATATAATATATTGTGACTATCCGTGACATTCCACATCGGAGTTGTTCCTGTCCAACAGAGAATCTACTTCTGTATTTGTTTAATCTGTAACCGCTTCCTTATCCAGTTTTCATCCCTGTGATGATCTTATTTGCTGTAATCTCTGCCTTTAAAATGTACTTGTATGCATATGAGTTTCTCCTTCGGTTGTGTTCATATCATTATCGATCTTGGTGCTCGTCAAAATAGCGGAACAAGTGCTCGACTTGAACGTGTCCTGCTTCTGTATTTATTAACCATGGATGTGGTATTTTCTCTCCACTCTGCTGCAGCCTTAAATTGTGTTCTTACTTGTTATTCCCTCCCTCTCTCCCTTCTCTGTCTCGGTTTAATTTCAGGGTCAATCTCCCACATATTCCAAGCTGTCAATGTGACGGGTTTGGGTGGTTTGACCCGATCAGACTTTGACAGGTTACTGTATTACATTTGAACCCGTGTGATCGGACGGAGCCATCAAAGCTGTTCCTACTGATTGGTGATGTAATTCCATCAAACCCCGAGGAAGTAAAACATCACCAAAACCCCCTCCTTTTTTCCCCTCCTTTTAAGTATCCCGACCTTCGGACAGGGAGATTATAAGCTCAGGGACTCTCTGTTCCTTTTGTGTGAACATGAGCAGGCCTCACTTCAGCTTCTGGACATGATCTTCTGTTCTGTGCCCGGTTCAGTCAGAATCTCTTCTGTTCGTAGCTGTTGTAGCTGGAAATACATCAGCGTTTCTCAGAATATACTTCCACTGCCTCATTAATGTTCCCAAGGGTGAGAAAGAACAAGCGTGTAGGGATTACACATTAACGTAAGGCGGCTGCAACCAGTGCGGAAAAACACACAGGGATAAATTCAGGGAAACCACAAGGAGAACTAAATGACTTACTGTTGTCAGTGATAAATTACTGTTTCATGTTAATATCCATGTAGAGTTGAAACTCCACATCTAATCTACATTCATGGTTGAATCAACACACTGACATCTAATCAGGAATTATTTTCATAATTGACTGAATAAGGAATTTAAGCTTCTACATTTACAATATTTTTGTTTACGGGATTAGAAAAAAACTACAGAAATCTTTCAGTTCAGGTAAAAACCAATTCAAGGTTGGTGCAGATTCTATTTCCTCAGGCTCCTAAATGATTATATATAAATAAAACATACATTCATGGCGTTTAGTTGTGCTGTGGTTCACCTCTAGATAATAATCTGGATCGATCTGGGATAATCTGATCAAGCAAATGCTGCGTTTGTCGCTCTCGTACAGATCTTCACGTGTCATGCGTCCTGAACCAGGCCTGTGCTGGATGTTTTGATGCCGATCACCGTTCTAACACCTGTCTGATGTTCTCTGTCTGATCACGCGCGTCTGGCCGACATCGTGTCGTCACAGATGGCAGTACGACGTTCGTACTGACTGTGGTTTCTCCACGAGTCCAAAGCCTCGAGGGACGAGCCCATCATTTAAAAGGCGTTATATTGATCGCAGCAGCACCAAATGTCCATCCCATACAATTGTGAACCGACACATTTATCTGTATGGTATTCTGCTCTCTAACCCCAAATACCTGTACATGTGGAATAATTCTAGTCAAATGGTGGTTTAATGTAAATGTACCTTAATGTTTGAGATCAGTATATTTTATATAACTCTGTCGACGGCAGCAGATTAACTGTAACGTGTTTGAAGGCTTTGGGCAGAGAAACATACAGTAGCTCTGCATGAGAAACAAAAAACGTGTTTGTTGATCATTATTTTGACTTGTGATGGTAACACTGTGATATTTAGCTGAATAATGGCGAAATAATGTTGTGATCTCAATATGGTGCTATTGATGGTCCCGTCTCACATTGTCGGTTAATCTGTTTTGATATTTTGTACTGATGAAAATGCATTGAGTGACCTTTCCCTTTGACAAATCCAGCCATCAGGGCTGTGGCTGATGTCTGATCATCACCTCATCATCCTTATCCCTTCCAGTCAGCCACACCAGTGACTGGGGGGGGGGGGGGTTGACATCCCATCAGCCCATTTACCTTCACCCTGACAAGTTGTATTCATCCTCATCACAAACCATCTTTGAGGAGAATGTACGTCCCCGTATTGATGTTGTCAGCAATCTGAAGTCATTCATTCAGTCATGATTTGTCGGCTGAAATAAGAGGTCTGGATCAGGATCTGCTCCGCAGGTGATCGACTTCCCCAAACCTGTCCTGCAAAGTCAGTGTCAAACGTGAAAGTCAATAAAGCCTTCTCTGTGAAAACGCCATCGATTAAGGCGTCGACGGAGACACGCAATGTGAAACATTCTTGCAGGAGTATTTAGTCCTGACGGGAAACGTTCGCCTGCGTCTTGTCATCTAATCAAACCGTTTAATGACAGGGATGTTACATCCTCTCTTGTCCAGTTGTTGCTGGTTTGCATCAAGAATTTTACCAGCAGGAAAAAAATAAGACCTGATGTGAGTTAAACGTGGAGAGTTTAAATGTTCCACATCTGGTTTCTGTCTCCAGTGATAGCAGTTGTTTGTTTGTTTTATTAATTCAGAAAATTTTATCTCAATAAGTTCATCAGGAGCCTGTCAAAATAAGATTGGAGAAATCTTTCATTTTGAAATACAACGGAGGTGAATAACAACTGAAGAAGCCGATGTTGTCTTCTGACGAGCATTGACCTGAATTCCTAGAGATGGATTTTAATTTGTAGAAACATAAAAATAAACCTCAAACTGCAAAATGTATGAAATACATTTTCATGAATGGCTTTAATTTCCCGTTTAGAGGCGTGGAGTTGGTGACAAGATCTGTCAACAACAAGGGGCAACAGAGGAGGAAAAAGCTAGGTCGTTTTTATTGTCACTTCTGTAGAAGCTTTTAACGACACAGTTCATTTAAAATGAGTAAAACTTCTATTTAATCTATGCAGTTTTATTTATTTTAAGGTTTTATCCTGAAATATTTAAACTCAAAGTCAACCAAACAATATATGCATGATTAGCTGCGGCTAACGCTCATCCAGAACATTATCAGAACATTCCGGGACTTAAAGTTTGATAGTTTGACCTTTATGATGAGAAAATAAAGAGGAACAGGGATGATTAAAATCAGCCCAAGGTCACACATCTGTTCATCTGTCCGTCTGTCTGTCTGACGTGTCTCTCTGCTGAGATCACTGCCTTTCTTCTATGACACAATAATTCAGGTCAATATGAGATAATTTAATGAACATCATCAGGGATTTCTGCTGTAATGTTTCCACAAAGTTACGTTTCTGAATTGTTCTGAGACAAAAGGCGCCACAATTCTAAATCTGTATACATATCCACATATAGAGTATGTGCTTATGTATGTGTGTAAAAAAAAAATGGTTTGAATTGTTTTATTCATTGTGCAAGAAAAACAATGACAGTGATAATAAATTAGCTCTAGTAATAATATATCCAGTGATTGTCTTTATTCCGTGTGTGTGTGTGTGTGTGTGTGGGTGTGTGTGTGTGTGTGTGTGTGTGTGTGTGTGTGTAAAAAAGAAGCTTCATTTACTGCCCAGGTGTGTGTTTGGGTTGTTTTTTTGCTTCCTCTCGTCTGCTGAGAGGCAGCAGATCAATCTTTCCCTCCTGTTCGACACACAAAGTCACGGCCGGCCGGCTAGACGAAGCGTATCGAGCACCAGAGTCCAAGCTCCCAGTCGATGAAGGCCGGTACCAGACTCCTAATCAGTGTGAGTCCCGACACTTGATTGAACTTCAGGACAAAGGGGATTCCGATACGGATTAATCAAATCTTCGTCTATCTCTCTCTAGTGCTCTGGATAATGCATCAAAGGATAATTCCGTTTTTCTTTCGCAGTTTTGACTCGGTTTCTATTGATATTTTTACCTTAATATCACGTTTACTTGTATTAATAGAACGTGGAAGTTTTGGGAAGTGGAAATACCTGTGGTGGTGGTGGTGGCCAATGACTCTGACGCTTAGGTGATGACTCCATTGTGTGTGAAGGGGTTAATGATTGTTTTAGAGATTCTCCTCTTTTCTATCCATTCATACATTTTATATAACATATTTGTGTCTCTTTTCATTTCTCAGTTATTGTACATGTTAGAATGACGGTGTACTTTAAGCCATGGCTACAAATAAACAAGGTGCGATAGGTCAGACAAATACAAACATGCATGATATATTTTTAAAAGATCTGTTGCTAACAATTGAAGGTCCTCTTTTAGATGTCTGCTATTCTCAGAGCTGATAGTGTTTGTGCAGGAGTCCACGTCTGATGCTTTAATGATATTTGTTGCATAAACACTGTGAAACTCTTGGACCGGTTCTTTTATGCTGCGTTTCTCTTTAAGATGTTCCTGGTATTCTCTTTTTTTTTCCTGTCACAAATACACAAAACAGTCCCGATTGTGCAAAGCGGTGAAACTCTTATCGCTAGCTGGACCACCTCAGCCGGGCCCCGGATCCTCCTGACCCCTCAGCGATTTAGGGAGTTTAGACGAGGGACCTCAGTGTCCCACAGGGAGGAAGAGGAGGAAGAGGAGGAGGTACAGCTGTCTGATGGCTTCTCACACCACATGCTTTTAGTGGCTCAGAGGGAGCAGCTTAGAAAGGAGGAAGCCAGAGGTCACGCCAACCCACTCTCCCACCTCTGATGTCCCTGATTCCACACACACACACACACACACACACACACACACACACACACACACACACACACACACCTCGTCTTTTACTGTTTCCAGATTTCCCAGCCATAACACACTTCCCAGGTGACATCCCTCCTCCAGGTCACAAATAATCAAAACTGTCATGTCAGCTCCCGTTTCCTTTTGAAATGTCATAGACTGTGTGTGTGTGTGTGTGTGTGTGTGTGTGTGTGTGTGTGTGTTGGTGTGTATGTGTGTTCATGTGCGTGTGTGTGTGTGTGTGTGTGTGTATCATTGAATATAAAAGAGAAGCTGGTGCAGATGAAGCCACTGACAGCGTTCTTGTGTCAGGTCTCTGTAATGAAACAGCTTGACTGTGACGGCCTTTCAGTCGGCGGTTTGTTTAGCTGCCACTCGAGTTGTGTTCGCTGCCCCCCTCCACCACCTCAACCCCCCCATTGGTGGAAACGAGCGTCGATTTGAATGCTTTGAGGTCTGTAATTCTAATCCGGTACCTATCGCCGCCATTCACCTCGTGTGTCGTCAAAATGTTGGGATTGTAAACACAAAAGCAACAATGGTCACCTTTTAATTTATTTTTTCATTCAACAGTAACTTTATTTTTTAGCCACGTAAGATGAACACTCTTTCTTTGGAGCTAGATGAACGGTGGAAAAGAAGCACTGATGACAACAGTGTTCACAACTGATGGAATTGATAGATATTAGTAGTTTAGTGCAGAAGCCACCCGCTAATTGGAAGGTTGGCGGTTCGATTCCCATCCCCTGCAGCCCACATGTTCCATCGCTGTGTGATTGGTTCCTCTCCAAATGAGCAGGAGACGCCTAGAAGCCACTTCATTCCCTCGACATGTGAATGTGTGAACGAGTGAACGCTGGCTTGTTGTGAAGCACTTTGAGTGTCCAGAGTAGAACTGTGCGTCAAAAACGTGTCGCTTTGCAGGTGTAGAACCAGCAAATTGCCGACAGTCCAGATAATCTCTCGCCCGTCGTGTAATTGTATTTGTGTCCTTTTGTGAGTAGGCCACGGCGGTGTAGAAACACCATGTAAATCGGCCACTTCTTCCTCCTCTCAGCTCTTGCCTGTGGTTCCAGTTTAAGATGGAGTTTCATGCGGTGAAGGTGACTGATGGAGAGTGTGAGCATTAACATGCTTAGGCCACAGGAGACGTGGCACTGAAAGTATTAATGGAGTGACTGTTTCTGGGAAAAGCAGGGCTGATGTGATTGCAATGTGTGCCAGGGGAATCGTTCTTCAGGAGCCGATCATGCGAGCCGTACTGCTGCCCTTCCAACGCATTTACACTCCGATGTGTTTCAGAGATAAATCGGGTGGCCTTTACGACAGTGCTGAGAGCAGAGCTTAAAATGCAGAGATATGCAGTCATCATCTGTGACGGAAAAAAACTTTCTCGTTTCTCTCTTCTATTGTTCACACACATTCATGTTAACGCACTCACGGTTAACATGGACAACATACCCGTTTACCCCCGGGGAAGAAAAGGCGCTAGGAGGGATGGGGGGGTGGGGATGAGGAGCAGCAGAGGAATCGTATCCCCGCCACCCCCTACACACACACACACACACACACACACTAGCAGTGATGTGTGGAGAAGGACAAAAACAGGATGAAGCCTAAGACAAAGGCAGCAAGAGATGGAGAGGTTGGGGTTGTTGTTGGGAAGTGGCGTGAAGGATGCTGGAGGAGGAAATCCAAAAACGCACACAGATGATGTCCTTTCTTAAGTTCAAATCAGAAAAGACTTTTTATTTATGCAACTCTGGAGGATGAAGCGGGAGAAATTGTGGCGCTAATGCATTTCTCGAAAGGTGACAAAAACACCTTTAAAACTATCTGGTGTAACAGTCGTGTAACAGTTAAGTCATTCACGACGCGTTGGTGTATTCAGCTATTTTTAGAGATTGCTTTGCTGCCGTTTGTTTGTTTGTCTGTTAGCAGGGTGATAGCCCAATGAAAAATCCATCAAATCCATCGTCTAGATTCATCTTCTAGAACTTCTTACTTCCTAGATGATGATTTTGATACTTTCATGGGATTGCGTCTGATCTTTGCCGTAGTTTCAGACTTAATGCTGATGGCAGAGTGTGTAACAAACAGAAATCAAACATGTAAGAGAATAGACAAGTAAACAAATCCAGAACAAAAACACATTTGTCCTTCATGTCTCCATTGTAATTTCTGTAGAAGTCTGATTTTTATTATCACCAAAAAGGGAGAAACCAAGAGCCTGTTTAAACATCAGACATGCTGATAGTTGCCTCCACTACTATTTGTGTTTAGTGTCACACATTTCCGGCGGAATAAATTGTAAAAATGTTAATTTAAACCTCAGTCATGCACCAACCTTTAATAATGCTCTCATAACAAAAGTTTTTTAATCAAAACATTTGGTGTCTGAGTTGTTGGCAGACTTAGTTGTTTCAGTGCTAGCTAGTAAATGCTAACATGCTTAAAATCAGAAAATGAGCCTGTCAGCATTAAGGTAAGGTATTCATTCATCTTCTTGGTGCTTCTTCCACTTATGCGGGTCACGGGGGTTTCTGGAGCCTATCCCAGCCAAGTTATGGGCGAGAGGCAGGGGACACTCCGAGCGCGACACCACTGCAGTACTGCGGAGCCATTCAAAAGACAAACAACCACTCACACTCATATTCCCACATACAGACATTTTTGAAACGGTCAGTTAACGTGAAGTGCATATTTTTGGAGGTGGGGGGAAGGCGGAGACCCACGCAGACATTGGGAGAACATGCAAACTCCGTCAGAAAGGATTCCAACCTGGAACCTTTAAGCTGTGAGGCAACAGCGCTACACACTGCTCCACCGTGCTGCCCTTGAGGAAAGGTGAGTACTTTAAATTCAATAAGCTAAGCTAAGATAACACAGAAGAAAAATAAATACAGACAAAAAAATAAATAAATTTTCTACTAAATAAATTCAGGGGTTTTCTTTGTGGTCACCAGTAAACCGTTGGTCGCGTCCACCAATCACTCATCCTTTTTCCTGGCGCTGCGCCTCATGATGAAGCCTGCTGCCCCTGACCTGTCCCTGTCCATTAACCCCCGTCCACACCTTTCTCCACTCCATTATAAAGGAAGAAACCCACCTGTGGACTATGTTCTGCAAACAGAGCTTTGTTCCAACGCTTGTTCTTAGCCTTGAGGAAGTGTTGTTTCACAGCGATTGACATGGAAATAGAAGCGGTATTCATTGTCTGTTTGATTGACTGAAACACTTCACGTATTGATTTTTCATGGTCTAATCTCGCTGTATTGTACCAAGGTCGTCTTCCCGTTTCATTGGCATGAACCCAGTGCAGTTGTTGCCCACACAGAAAAACGGCTAATGCAGCGATATATTCATCCATCAGCGACGGAAACATGGAAGAATGGATCCCACCTGCACCCAGACCCCAGCCTGTACTATCTTTCTCCATCTTTACCAGCCTCTCCTTTCTGCTTGTTTAATCAGACAGAGCCATATGGATGCACAGTGTGTTGTTTTAATTAGGTCCCAGAGTGTGGTCACACACAGGGGACTCGAGTGGATCTTCCAGTTGCTATGCTGGGAGCAGAAATCTAACGCTTAAATCAAACAGGGAGGATGGAGATTGGTAGCTGAGGAGATGGCTCGCGTGCAGCCAAATATCTTTCTGCAGATGTGTTGTCAAAGAGAAGCAGCGGTGGCCTCGCCATCGAATTGGCCAGACAACAAGTAGAACTTCTTCCGAGGGAAGAATCGAACTGATGCCGAACGGACTGTAAAATGATTACGAGGAATGGAAAGAGATTTACATGAAAATCAATCTGACTGATCACATAGGCCGATCAATAATCCGCTACAGAACACTGCATCACAACCACACCTTGACCTTAAAGAATGGAAATACCAGAACATGCTTTGTTAACCTAGAACATGCAGCCACTATTTATTCTAATAATAAATAACATTGAATGATTTCTTTTTATTTGGTCCTCAACCTTACAAAAATCAATGTCCTTCCCTTCGTTTTCCTCCGACTTGAGTACAAATAAGATAAATTATTCAGAGCTGGTGGAAATAAAAGCACTGCCCATCTATTTTTCGTTCCTCTACTATTGTTTAACCTGCTGTGGTTTATCTGCTGGGTAGCATGCTTTTCTTCGCCGTTGCTCCACTAAACTCTGTGTGGTGTGTTCCTGGAGCTTATCTGAGCGATGCCATGACAAGAGGTGGAGTGGAACGACCCTCTTAACCGAGATGATCCTCCATTCGTCCTTTCTTGTGCTGTTTTGTGTCCTTTGGCAGTTTCTCCAAGGGACTGTTTCTCATAAATCATCAAAACACAGTCTGCATGAACAGGATACATTCAGTGGTTCTCTATAAAACACAGCTTTCACCATGAAGGAATAAACTTGGAGCATCATTGTCTTTGATTGGGCGCTAAAAGATGCTAGCACTAGCATAGCAAGCAACAGCTATAACTCACTCCATCTAGCCTGGTTGGCTGGTCTTTATTTTTTATACTTAAAAACGTCATGTTATTGGGCCTGTACAGCACATACATATACACTAACCCGGTTTAAGCGTTCCAGGACTATTCACGATAAACATTATTTACAATGATTTAAACTTTTGTGAACCCTCCCAATATGGATATGAAACCACTTTAGACCTGCAAATGTGAGACCAAATGACACACTGATGCACTCTGTTTGTCATTGTTAGTCACTTAGGTCAACATTGGATCATTTAGAAGTCATCAGGGAACTTCTGGAGTTGGTTAGCTGAGCTGAGAGAATAGGGGGCCAATACTTTTGCACATCCTACTTTTCATTTTTTTATTTGTGAACACAATATAAAATGTTGAATAAATTTGGTTCCACCTCACGATTGTGTCTCAAATGTTTTTGATTTTTGAAAAATACTTTCAGTTTGTTATCTTTAAGTTTGAAGCCTGAAATGTGGCAAAATTTCAAAAAGTTCTTGTGGGGGATGGGGGGGGCAGTACTTTCGCAAGGCACTGTATGTGCATGTGTGATTAACTAAGGCCTTGCTCAGACTAGTCGCCAATATGCGATTTTTAGCCCATCCAGATTGATGTCGCAAATCAACAGTCCCATACCACATGATATCCGATTTTTGCTGGATGGATTGAAACCACATTCGGGAGGTAGTTTCATATCGGATATGGAAAGATAAGCCTTCAGTCTGCATAGCTCCAAACACTCCGATCGGATATGGTGGACCGTGACGTCACTGTACATGACACAAGAGCAAGGCGCCAGAAGGAAGAGCATCATGCATTACGGAGCAGTAAAAAATGGAAGAAGTTGATGATATCTTGTGTGTGTGAGATTTTCTCCACCTCTACCAGACAGTGATATCACCAATATGCTAAGGTAACGAAACTTCATGTTCGTCGTCGTTGTTGTTGTTGCCGCCGACGTTGTGATGGCAACCTGTCAGATAGACAGATAATGTTGCCCAGTCTGAACGCAGCCACATCGCATTTGGACACTTGCTAAAAACAGTGTGAACATTCACCTCTAAAAATTGGATATGGAAGGAAATCCGATATGCCTGCAGTCTGAATGCAGCCTAACAGTGCTAAATAGAGTGTGCAACTAATTAATTTACCTTCGGGGATTATTACAGTATATAAAATTTTAAAAAAGAAATTTGTGACAGCAGTGCTGCCCTCTACTGGATTCTATTTGCACCGTATTCATTTTGTCTGACGCCAATTGACGTCCGTTGGATAAGTCGCAGAGATCGAGGTCATGGCTGGAAAGACAGCGTCTGCTTTTAAATGTGGACTATCGGACACAGATAACATTTAAGCTGTCGACAACAAGCTGTCAGCACGAATGAAAGAGAAAGACAGAGCGCTCTGTTCATCCGTTCAGCCAGTTCTGTCTAAAGGAGCTGACCCGCTTCTTGTGTGGAGTGACCCGCCGTATTTACCCAAACTCTTAATTGTTGTGAATTCCGGGGTCTCACACATCCCTCCCACCAGGGACCACAGACCTGGGTGGCCACCAGGACGCAGTTGCTTGGTTGCTGGGCTTGTGAGGTTGGCCGTTTGGACTTAGGGGCCAACAGAGGGAGCTGGTATGGGTAAGGTCAGCACATGGGGTCATGGGGAAAGGAGCACATACAGGTCAGTGTTTGCCCAGCTGCTGGATACGGATTGGTGGAGAGGGGCCTTATGGGTCGTCAGGAATTCTGTTCTGGCCTGTTTAAATAAAGCATTGTCAATCAAGCTGGTGAACGTATTAGATCAGAGAATCAGAGAATCAGAGAATCACAGTCTTTATTTGTCATACTGACACACGTTTCCACAGTTGACAGCACGAAATATGTCTCTGGAGGTCCCAGTAAGCCCAGTCGGTAAATAAGATAAATAAGTTAAGAGAAATTAGATTAAAAAGTTTAAAAAATGCAAGATAAATAAGTTAAGAAAACCTAGAGAAAAACAAAAAGTTAAAAATGTAAGATTAATAAGAAAAGAGAACAAAGAAAAGTTAAGATGTAAGATATATAGTTTAAAGTGTCTGGACAGCAGAATGTAGTTCACAACAACAACAATGCAGCAGCTCAAGTGTGTAGGTGCTCCATATATTGCACTTGAAGAAGCACCATATTGCACTGAATACCTATGTATCTGTGGTGACACACGGGGCATCGTGAGGGTGACTACAGAGCACCACAAGAGTTCAGCTGTCTAACAGCCTCTGGAAAGAAGCTGTTCCTCAGCCTGGTGGTCCTACTCCGGATGCAGGTTGGAATAGACTGTGTGCTGGGTGGGTGGGGTCTGTCATGATGTGGGTTGCCCTCCTTCTACACCTACTCGTGTAGATTTCTGTGGTGGTAGGTAGGCCACCCCCTACAGTCCTCTGTGCAGCCTTCACAACCCTCTGCAGTGCTTTCCTGTTGACTGCAGAGCAGCTGCCATGCCACACGGTGATGCTGGTGGTGAGGATGCTCTCCACCGCACCCCTATAGAAGGCCTTCAGGACAGGACCCCCCAGTCCAGCACGCCTCAGCTTCCTGAGGAAGTAGAGCCGCTGGTTTGCCTTCCTGAGCAGGTAGGAGGTGTTACAGCTCCAGGTGAGGTCCTCAGTGAGATGAACCCCCAAGTACCTGTAGCTGGAGACCACCTCCACAGCTGCTCCTCCGATGTGCAGGGGGGAGGGGAGTGTCTTTTCCTCCTGAAGTCCACCACCATCTCCTTGGTCTTCCCCACGTTGATGCAGAGGTTGTTGCATCTGCACCAGTGCACCAGGTGCTCCACCTCTTCTCTGTATTTGGACTCATCGTTGTTCCGGATGCGTCCCACCACTACTGTGTCGTCTGCAAACTTTACTATATGACATCTCGGGTGTTTCGCTGAGCAATCATACGTCAGTAGGGTGAACAGGAGAGGGCTGAGCAAGCAGCCCTGTGGGGAGCCGGTGCTGAGGGTGATGGGGGAGGATACCGTGTTGTTAATCCTGACAGTCTGTGATCTGTCTGCCAGGAAGTCCAGGACCCAGTTCCCTGTGGTGGCAGACAGTCCCAGCTCTGTCAGTTTCTGCACCAGGGTCTGGGGGATGATGGTGTCAAATGCGGAGGTGAAATCCAGGAAGAGCAGGCGGATGTAGGAGTCCCTGCTCTCCAGATGGGTGAGGGATGTGTGGACCACAGAGGAGATGGCGTCATCGGTGGAGCAGTTCCTCCTGTAGGCATATTGGTGGGGGTCCACCGCTATGTCTACAGAGTATTTGATGTGCGCCATGACCAGCTTCTCGAAGCACTTCATGACTATCGGGGTGAGGGCCACCAGCCGATAGTCATTCTGCTCCTTCACCGAGTGGCCTTTGGGGACCGGGACGATGGTGGCAGACTTCAGGCAGCTGGGGACTGTTGCTAGCTGCAGTGAGGTGTTAAAAATGTCTGTTAACACTTCTGCTAGCTGGTGGGAACAGTCCTTCAACACTCTCCCTGGGACACCGTCGGGGCCTGCAGCCTTGCGAGGGTTGATCTTTTGTAAGGTCCTCCTCACGTCCTCTGTGGTCACACTGATGGGCGTGTCATCGGTGGGGGTGTTAGTTTGGTGCTGGTGGGGGGGGGGTGGGATCCTCAAAACGGGCATAAAACTTATTGAGGGTATCTGCTAGGGAGGGGTCAGTCGGGCCCTGTGCATTCCTGGTGTTGAGGTTGGTTATGCACTTGATGCCTTTCCACATGCTCTGTGGGTCCCCTGAGGTCAGGTGACCCTGGATCTTCTTAGCATAGGTGGATTTGGCCTCCTTTATGCCCCTATCCAGAGCCCTCCTCGCTGCCCGTAGTTGAAGTCTCCTGCTACCACGTAAAACACCTCCAGGTGCCTGGTCTGCAGTGAGCTGATGGTGTCGTGCAGCTCACGTAACGCTTCGCTGCCATTAGCGTTAGCATTAGCACCCGGCGGGATGTAAGCAATGGAGACGAACACCGCCGTGAACTCACGAGGCAGATAGTGCGGCCGGCATTTAACAGTCACGTGTTCTATCGCCTCGGAGCAGTAGCTCTTAACCAGTTAACTAATGTTCACTAATGTTTACTAATGATAATGTTTAAATAAAGCATTGTCAATCAAATCGGTGAACATATTAGATAATGTTGGCTGTTTTACACATTTGGCAAATTGGAAGCAGCTCTATTCATTCTTATGTGATATCTGACTCTAAGCTGCTGGGTTTTTCTATCCGCTTTCTGTTTTATGGAGCTGGAACATCTACATATGTGTTTCTAATCAATCAAGACTAATGCAAAAAGCAATGATTGTTTATTACAGCAAATTATTTGTAGTAATTAATATGAAATTCATTAGCGTGTCAATTCCTCAGAGAGGCAGTTATGCAAGGTCAAAAAATAATACTAGAAATAGAAGTGAAAGCTCACATTTTCATGTTGACAATGCATTCCAACAAAAATTATTTTGATCCAATTGTGGAATGTTTCCTCTCTGTGACGGCAGCGAAAGTAGTAACCGGTAACAGCTAGACGCTAACGCGTACTAAAATACAAAAAACAACTTTAAACCCCTTCAGATTCGAGGAGACCAGACAAACATGTTAAGATCATTCAGTGATCTGTTTAAGAACACAATCGGCACTGACTGCAAAATAAAAGCGATGAACTGGGCCAGATTGTTCCGTTCTGATATTTCCCACTACTGTATAAGACTGTGAATGCAGCATATTATCCTGTGATGACACCCACTCCGCCCTGAAAGCGTCAGCGCACAGGTAATTAATTTTAACTGTTTGTCTGAATACATGCTCTGGGGCATTTTCTTTAATTATATTGCCCTTTAAATTTTATTGCTCACATGCTGCGATTGGCAGCAAACATGGTCTAAAACAGCGTGACAAACAGACTTCCTTTCTTTGGTGTGAGCTTTTTTTAACTGCCTATCAAATGATTGTGGCACACAGAATGTGATGAGTTATAATATGCAAAGTGCCTATGTCACTATTCATGATTCCACCGCCCTCTGAGTGAAGCCACGGCCCCACCCCGTTGCATAGTCTGAACAATTAAAAAATATATTAGTTGAAAAGAATCCCTGAAAGGAATTGAAATTTGTTTAACCAGAAAATTTGATTACACTGTTTTCATTTTTCTACGTTCAAATTTTGAAATTTCATTTTAAAATTTTTGTTTCAAGGTGTGTCACTGCATCGCTTCAATAGATGTGATCAGCTGACATTTCAATCCAGGAAATTTAGCCTGAGAGGAATTGACTTGTGGTTCACGTGATGCTCTGAAAATAAATGTTACCCTTTTGTGTAAAGAAAAGTTTTTCACTGAACTTTTGCAGGGGCTTCGTTTTATTCTTAGACACATTTCCATAAAAATCTGCTGTGGATGAACAAAACGTTCAGCGCTGGAATAAACAAAAGAAGCCTGGAAACAGCTCAGTGGAGCTTGTGGTTTGCATCTGACAAACAGTAGAATCCTACATCATGAAAAACACTTAAGTTCGCACAATATAAGTGATTTTGTCACAATAGCCACCTTTGTGCCAACTTAACTCGAGCGAAAATATAAATCTGCACCTGAGGCTCTGATCTTCTTCTTCCTCCAAACACCTGCTGTCTCTATAATCCTCTCTGAGTCACCCTCCATTATTCTCCTGCCCTCACTCATCCCAGAAGAATTTATTTTCACTGCCTCAACTGCTTTCCCAAATCCATCCTGCAAAATACGGATCCTTAATCCTGCATCAAACATGGGCACATTTATTTGACTTGTCTGATATTTGGTTTGTAAGTTAGGGAGTATAATTTTATATTTTTCCACATCCACATGAAGTACTTCCTGTTACAACAAGGTACAGAATATTTATTTAATCCTCTTTGTTGGCGACTGAAAGAAACCAAAGGCAGACAAGGATTTTTTTTCCTTTATACAAGGTTCTTGATTGAAGCTTACGTTTCATGGAGTCTTGTTGCATTGACAGCAGGAACACAGAAAAAGGAGGACTGGCCTGAGGGTACACTTTAATCTCGCTGTTGTACTCCGAGATTGGATCATGTGGAATGATTGCATTGCTCTAAAATTGCATCATCACCCACAGGATGAAGGATGGTCGGGCTAATGGATACGTCGTCTTCGGCGGTGAAACACAGGTCCACATTTGGAGCCTCGTGTGATCGAGTCTCGGTTTGGGGGTGAGAGGATGGGTGGACGATGGAGGCCACAAGTGGAGGTCATGGCAGTTGCGCGTTTGAATCATCAGATTAACGAGCCGGTGTGGAGGCGAGGTAAAGGTCAGGATGGTCGCTGTTGCTACCCAACCCATACCCCCCCCCCTCCCACCACTGCATCCACCATCACTTTGTTACTTTGGTCAATGTCCTTTACCATCGACAGCTCACTCAATAAGCATTACCCTCAACTGGACGTGAAGTGGGCGACCCCTGCCGCACTGCTAATCGCACAATCGATAGGTGACCATAAAATAGCAGTGAGCTCACCAGAGGGATCTATTAGTAAAAGTATGTAACACTAACGGAGTCACATAAGATGATAATATTAGAGTGCAGTGAAATACTAATGATAATATTATTGCATCATGAGCTGTACGTATTCAGAAACACATTTTAAACAGTCCTCTGCAGGCTTGGATGAATTTGAATCATCCCATCGTTACAGAGTCTTTTTTCCATGACCTTTTTGCTTTGTTATCTCAGAGGCACAATGCCATTGGTCTGCATGGTTGGTAAGGTATGGCTGATGACCCCCCACTCCCAAAACACACATAAACACACAAAAATCTTTTCACTGCACAGGAAAGAAAAGCACTGCCCCCTGATGGTCCGATGTTGTCACTGCAAGGGATGCATGTTCCAAATGAGTCCATTTGCTTTTTGACATAATTAATAAATGACCCCATACAGATGTGCAATATGCAACTCAAAATACAGAAGCAGGTAATGAAAACACAGGAAGTTGTATATTTGTATTCCCCATTTGTGACTTTAGTTATAATCTTTAAGATCTCCTGGTTCTTCTATGTACTTTTCGGAGAGCTTCGGGGAATCACCCAACCATGTGGATCAATTTGTTTCCCCCTAATTATACTAAGAAAAGGGGACAAATGTTTTATAACTTTTAAGTTGGCTATGGAAAGGTAAATTTGAGCTCCTTTATTCAATTTATTTCTAATAAATAGCTCCTTCGCTCTGACGTTCCGCCTCATTAGTCCAACATAAACTCATTGAGGTCTTTTGCTGGTCTTTCCTCACCAGATTATTTTATTCTGTCTGTCTGAATATTGAGTGTAGTACAGATTTGTAAAACACTGCAGCCT
Source organism: Antennarius maculatus (assembly GCA_013358685.1). Lineage (NCBI taxonomy): Eukaryota > Metazoa > Chordata > Actinopteri > Lophiiformes > Antennariidae > Antennarius > Antennarius maculatus. The sequence continues at coordinate 20,369,880 of CM023606.1, forward strand.
GAACCCACACGATGAAGCCGCGGGTCTTGCAGCTTAACAGTGAGTTGAAATTCCCTGGAAAGTTCTGGAAAGCTGAGGGGAGCTGCAGGATTGTCACACTGTGCTGTGGCGTCAAGTTATTCTCAGGAGGACGCATTCGTATAGAATATTTCACTGTGTGTGTGTGTGTGTGTGTGTGTGTGTGTGTGTGTGTGTGTGTGTGTGTGTGTGTGTGTGTGTGTGTGTGTGTGTGTGTGTGTGTGTGTGTGTGTACTATATCCCCCAGAGGGATAGAGCATCCAGGTCACGGAGGCGGTCATTGACCACCCGGCTCACTATTGCTGACGAGGGTCTATGTCACTACAACAAGATGTCTATGTCGTTGTCAAGATGGACAACATCTACCCATGCACACACACCGGACGCGCGCACACACACACACACACACACACACACACACACACACACACACACACACACACACACACACACACACACACAAACACACACACACAAACATATACAGTCCAGCTGCAACAAGCATAAACCCTTGCAGGGCAATCATTCATCCGGTGCTGCACATTGCTGTGTGCAGTAAACCGAGTGGCACCGTGGTTGTCGTTCTCCTGCAGTACATATGTCTTTGTCACAACATTTAATATCCCTCGGACTCCCTTTTCTGCATGCCGTGTGCAACGTCTCGCCCAGAATTTGAGGGGATCAGTTCAGATGCATGTGTCCAGATGCTCCTGCATCCAATCAATATCCGGGGATTTGTCAACGCTCCCCGGAGAAGCTGCTCGGCGTCCCCCTGCCCCCCATTCTGCATCATCCGACTTAACCCCTACACCTTCAGCCTGCAGATGCTTCTTCAGAGCTACACCGTAAACCAACCCTGTGTTGTTATTGATTTGTTGATAATGTGGTTTAGAACAATACTGTAACGCACCAGCAGTGGTTTGTGTCACAGAGGAGTGTGTGTTTGTGTGTGTGTGTGTGTGTGTGTGTGTGTGTGTGTGTGTGTGTGTGTGTGTGTGTGTGTGTGTGTGTGTGTGTGTGTGTGTGTGTGTGTGTGTGTGTGTGTGTAGCTTCACACGCATTCATCATCATCTTCTATGATCCTGCCTATTGCGTCGGCTGTGAATTCAGCAGCTGTTGATGCTTTCGATTGCATCCAAATGTGAACACAAACTGGTGAGAAAATGACTCTTTATGTCCTCTGGTTTGTTATGCTATCCTTTCTTTTGTCATAACACATTAATGTCACCCTCACACACACAAATTCATGCACAGACTCACTCCGAACACACACAATACCTCTGATGCACAGTACAGGGTCATGTTTTTTACAGTTTTGTACAGCCATGTTTTTTCAAACCCAGCTGTTAACCAATCTAGAGGTGAGCCAGTTTGCAGCTCCACTTGCACCAATCAGAGACCCTGAAAATCCTCCTCCTGCTTTAGCTTCATCCAAAAAACAACAATCAGTTGTTTATTTTGCGGTTATCATCACCAGGGTGCAAAATTAAGCAATCAACAAGCCTAATTTTTTTTAGGTTAATGGTCAACCCTGTGAGCCTGAATTCCAAACAGTGGAACATTCATATTTACGACCAATTTAAAAAGACCTGAAACACTTCATTATCTGTGCAGGCCACGATGTGGAAGACGAAGATGATAAATCTGGCTCCAGGACCATTGATCAGGGCCGATCACGTCAACATATTGAGGATTTAGCCTAATGCATTCAGTAAGACGTAACATTAACACGCCATTTATTTCACACATCATGTCAAAATAACTAATAATAAATCTCAGATGAAGGGCAGTTTGCTCTGATGTCAGGCTTCATGTGGTCTTTTCGCCTTTTCTGTTGGCATCATCTGCAGCCTTTCCTCCTTCTTTTCTCCACATCTCTGTGAACTTCTGAGCAGGAAATGAACCCACAAGTACAGGTATATTTCTGTTCATGGAGACGTTCATGAACATCAAGACTGAAGACAATTCAGGTCAGGTTGAAAGTTAGAACAGCAATATAGACTACAGACTGCCTGTCAGGAAACTCTGTCACTACCTGATGTTAGTTAAGATATATTATTATTTATTGATGAGGTTGTCCTCCTCTAGGAGACAAATGATGTTTTAGGTCTCCTGTGGATAATTAGTGCTCAGGTATAAGTAGGGGCGTGTCACAATTTTGATGTCCAGGAAGAGTATCAGCGCGTCATTCACGTTAGTGGAATACCTCAGTGGATTTAAAGCCTGGCTGAGCCTGTACACCCCGAGGAGAAAATTCATTCAAGCAGTGGTAGAAATGTGAAAACCAGAGTGGGGTATGATCCCCCCCCAACAAGTCGTACCCTGATCACACACATGCATAGCAACTACATCCTTTAACAAGAGAAGAACTCGGGCAACAATCAGAAACAATACTGCATGGTCCTCCTGATTTACATCTATGTGACATTAAAACCTCTTCATGCTCCATTACAGTTCAAGGATAGAAATTTAAAGATCTCTGCCCCCCACCCCCTCCCATCCCTCTGTGGGGCACGCAAAGGTCACTATGAATGATGAAATCACGAGAAACCTTCTTGAACATGCACATATTTACTTCCTTTCTCAGTACAGTCAAAGCCACACCAAATGTGTCAGCTGCTCTGAGTCATTGCATTATGATGTGTGTGTGTGTGTGTGTGTGTGTGTGTGTGTGTGTGTGTGTGTGTGTGTGTGTGTGTGTGTGTGTGTGTGTGTGTGTGTGTGTGTGTGTGTGTGTGTTTATGTGTTCATTTTTGTGAGTTTGAATTCACCAAAAACGGAATAAAAATTTTAAGTCATACTCTAAAAGAGACGTTGTCCATCTCCTCCCTCCAGTAATGCAGGCCCTCCACCTTTATTCAAAAATGGAAACCATCCGCTACACAATTTACATACACACATGCATATATACTGAATAATTCATTATGCTGACACTGACAGCACTGTTCATATGGAGATGGGAAGGCAGGAAAATTTTCAAAGGCTCCTCAGTCAATTCTGCTTGTTAATTTTCAATCTGCATAATTGCGTGCTCATCTACAATGAAGAACAAAGAGCATCTGCGTCCAGAGACCCGAAGCGGCTTCGGCTCGCTTCAAAATATTGAACGACTGCAGTCGTTTGAGAACAAATAATGCGAAAGCAACCCATATGGGTCATGATTGTGTTCTCATTTAGATCAGCATTTGCAAACACATATTAAGCGAGCACATCTCATCAAGGACCTTGACTGCACCACCTCAGATTTCACACTGCATCTTTTGACCTCATCATCTCAGCATCCGCTCTCGCCTCCTCCTCTTTCTTTATATTTTTTGTCGCTTCTCATTCCTCCATCCCTCCCTCTACTTGTCATCAAACGCCATTATGTTAATGCACCGACAATTTGGGTGAAAAAAAAAGGGATTATGATTACGGCGTGCAGTTTAACGAACAAGAGAGGTGGGTTTCTTGTCGTGCAGCTTCGCATCACATGGACGGTCCTAGGGGCGGCACACAGCAGGATGCATGACGATATCACACTTCACCACCGCCACCGGCTTTAATATGAGAAATGCACTGATCTCTACCACCCCTGTAGTGTTTTTGTCGTTTTTTTCATTTGCATTTCAATAGCTGAGGTGCCACATGTAGTTCCTGAACAGATAATGCCTGTCAAGCACACAGCAATAATGCTGATGCTGGTTTATTGCTCAGACTGTGATGAGAGATGTTAGAAAAAAATTGCCAGAGTAGATTCCACGGTTGGAGACACATCCAGTCATCGTCTGCTGCTCGGAATGTGAGAGTGTTCATAATCACCAGGGCTTTAATTAGTCGCTAACTCTACACGGTTGGGCTAGGCATTGATTCAAAAACATGCATGAGGAGTGAAACAAGTGTGATTATGTGTTGACTTGCATGTGCACACGTGTTTGGTTCGAGCTTGTTCAGAATTATTGAAGTCAAACATCACTAAAAGCTGAAGACTACGACCTACAGCAGCCTAGCTTAGCATAAATATGCTAAATGGGAGGAACCATCCTGTTTCTGTCTAAAAGTAACTCGATGGATGTGAAAAATTCCAGTGTGATGCTGAAAACATGTTATTTTACACTTTCTTGGAACATTTTCAGGTGTGACTAGGGCTTCTATTTTGACAGATATGCTAAGATAAATTATCTGGCAGCTGAATTAGCCTCATCGACACACGCAACTGGTACTAATCATCTCAAAAATCAAGCTTCTTGCCTGAAATGTATTTCTTATATCAAATAAAGACTTACCTTCATCATTTAAAAACTCAACTCAGTTGACATTTCTCAGCACCAAATGTAGAATCTGTTGTTTGTTTGCTTCTCAAATGGTCATGGCTGTAATTGAATAAGTGCTTGTGTGTGTGTGTGTGTGTGTGTGTGTGTGTGTGTGTGTGTGTGTGTGTGTGTGTGTGTGTGTGTGTGTGTGTGTGTGTGTGTGTGTGTGTGTGTGCGTGTGTGTGCAAAGGAAATGGCACAACGCTGGTGGAGTGGGGGGGTAGAGAAGATGAGGGCTCGAGGGCAGTCAGCTCATTATTATCTGTTGAAGGACTGCTGAAGGTCAAACCACGGCAGAGCAACAGATTCCGTTCTTCCACATCCTCTTCCTCCATCACCCCCCCCCCACACCCCCACCCCCACCACAGAGAATGTCATAGAGTCCCCCCCACCCATCACCCCCACCTTCCATCAAGAGGCTGAGCTGCTGCCTATGAACAGGACACCACTCAGATAAATTCACCTTCTGCCCTTCATCCGAACCACTCAGACGCCAATCAAAGAAGAGGTGGAGCCTCCGCCCTCCGAGCGCCATTTATCAAATAAAAGCGTTGAAAAGTATAATTTGACTTACCAGAAAATTAAACACAAATATTGCAGCCTAATTAAATGGGGTGTCCGGGATTTTTTTTTTCTCACATATATGCTGCTTTAATCGTGCGCCTGGGACCAGTTACGCTGTCGGTGTCACAGCCAATCATTCGCTCATCATTTTACGGTCGCATCAAATTCACTCCAGCTCTCAGAGTGTCTAGAAATAAACGACTATCAGTGTCAATTTACAATCTCATTCTTTTTAGAACAGGATTTTTTTCAGCTATAAAAATGATAAAACTTTTATTCTCCCATATTAAACAGTTCTTGTGTGTACATAGAGCAGGAAAATCTTTATTCTGATGACTTGAAGGCCAGCAGAGGTCATTCTATCCGTCTCTAAGGTAATAAAGGAGGATCTTACAAACTGTGGCCTCTGACAATTGGAAATCCATCATGATTAATTGATCAGCACAGTCCAGGGAATATAACTTTGTAACAGAATCAATTGGCCCAGACCAGAAAAGGAGAAGAAATGACCAAACCAATTTTTGTTCTTCGACCGCTGGGTTGCGATGCTCATTTAAAAATGAATTTAAAAAATTAAAAATGGTGAAGGAGCCACAGATTAATTATGTTCTTAATTTCCACAACTAGCAGTAATTGCCGATCAGTCATGCTTTTGAAAAGCACCTGTGATGATGGACAGATTTATCCATCTGCACAGCTGGAAGAAAAATTCTTCCAATGTTCAAGCTGGGAAGACAATCCATCTGAGATGCCCCATTGATGGATCGACAGATGGCCCGAAGAACTGGGTCAATCAGATCAGAGGAGACGGAGAGAAAAAAGTACCAGGAAAAAGAAAAGATAAGAAAAGAGCAAAAATGTCAATTTAACAGTGGAAAGGAAAGGAAAGGAAAGGAAAGGAAAGGAAAGGAAAGGAAAGGAAAGGAAAGGAAAGGAAAGGAAAGGAAAGGAAAGGAAAGGACATGAACCAACGACTGTGGTGACGACTGTGATGACAGAAATATCTTTCTTTTACGTGTTGAAGAGCTATATATGAGCACAGCTGAAAATAAATTCTGAACAGATACAGCTGCTCATTTTAATGAGGTGAGATCATATCACCGCTGTCTGATAATCAGCAGACTTCAGAACAAAGGCAGGTCGAAGTGAGAAACAACAGCGTCAACACCTCCTTTCTCAAGACACGGTAACTTTATATAACGTACACACAGCCCATGACGGTATAGATAAAACGTGACCGTATAGATACAACATGACTGTATAGAAACAACATGACTGTATAGACACATGACTGCATAGATACAACATGAATGTATAGATACATGACTGTATAGTCCAAAAGCTGTTGAGTCGATCCACTGGATGTTTAAGAAAGTTCTTGAAGACGTTTCGTCTCTCATCCAAGAGACTTCTTCAGTTCAGAGAATGGCTGATAAAGTCCCAGCTTATAAACCCTGTGGGGTGTGGTCAGTGCTATTCACATTCCAACGAACGTAGCCAAAACCCGTCTGGCTCCTCAACGATTGTTGATGGGGGTCCAAAGGGGGTCGTTGGGATGTGAGTTACACCTTTGTATGTTAATGAGGGTCATTAGCAGGAGACACATTACCTGGGTCAATCTGCTGAGACAATCTTTTTGGGAGTGTCGAAAGGACATGATTATAAATGGGAGAAAGGTGATGTCGCAGACCACCCCCTCTATTCAGAGATGGCTTCTCCACTTTGACGTGGATGGCCTCTTTCACTCCTCTCTCAAACCATTTATCTTTCCTGTCCAAGATCTGAACATCGGTGTCCTGAAATGAGTGACCCTCTTCCTTGAGGTGAAGGAAGACTGCCAAGTCCTGTCCTGATGTGTTGGCTCTTCTGTGTTGAGCCATGCGTCTGTGTAGTGGTTGCTTGGTTTCCCCTATGTAGACATCTGAGCATTCCTCGCTGCATTTTACTGCATACACCAGATTGCTCTTCTGACTGTGTGGTGTGGGGTCTTTTGGGTAGACCAGTCTTTGTCGGAGGGTGTTGCCCGGCTTGAAATACACAGGGACCTTGTGTTTGTTAAAGATCCTCCTCAGCTTTTCAGACACTCCAGACACATACGGGATCACTATACCATTGCGCTTGCTCTCTTCCGCCCTCACTGGGTTGTTCTCCTTTCTGGATCTTGTGTGAGCTTTCACAAAGGTCCAGTCAGGATATCCACACGTTTTCAGTGCCCCTTTCAGGTGTTGGTGTTCTTTCACCTGTTCTTGGGCACTGGTTGGTAGCTTATCAGCCCTGTCTTGCAGGGTTCTGATGACGCCCAACTTGTGCTCCAGTGGGTGGTGAGAGTCAAAAAGCAGGTATTGGTCCGTGTGTGTTAGTTTCCTATATACCCCAACAGACAGACTTCTGTCATCTTTTATGCTGACCTCACAATCCAAAAAGGGCAAACTGTTGTCCTTTACATCCTCTCTGGTGAAGTTGATGTTGCTATCCACCGAGTTGATGTGTTCGGTGAAAGGTTGCACCTCGTGGATTTTTACCTTAACCCATGTGTCGTCCACATACCGGAACCAGTGGCTTGGCGGTGTTCCGTTGAACGAGGTAAGGGCCTTGTGTTCCACCTCTTCTATGTACAAATTGGCCACGATAGGAGACACCGGTGAGCCTATGGCACATCCGTGTTTCTGCCTATAGAAGTTCCCTCTGTACTGGAAGTAGGTTGTGTTGAGGCAGAGCTCCAAAAGTTTGCAGATCTGGTCGGGGTTGAGGTTTGTCCTGTCGCTGAGGGTGGTGTCCTGTGAAAGCCATTGTCTCACCGCTTCCACAGCCTCCGTTGTGGGGACACATGTGAACAGGGAGGTGACGTCATAGGACACCATGGTTTCATCTGTATCCAAACTCAGTCCTCTTACCTTTTCCACAAAGTCCATGGAATTCTCTATATGATAGGGGTAGTTACCCACTAGCGGGGCCAAGATGGTTGCAACATGCCTGGCAATGTTGTAAGTGACCGAGTTGATGCTGCTGACGATGGGTCTGAGTGGGGTTCCTTCTTTATGAATTTTGGGGAGGCCATATATGCATGGTATAGCCTCCCCAGGGTACAGGCGAAAGTAGAGCAGGCGGTTTAAAGTTTCCTCCTTCTGCAGCTCCTGTAGGCAGTCCACAACCTTCTTTTTGTCGCTGCTGGTTGGGTCGCGCTTCAGGGTCTCATAGGTCGTGCTGTCGCTGAGTAGGGACATAACCTTGCTGTGGTAATCCGTTGTGTTGAGGATTACCGTGCATCTTCTTTTGTCTGCTGGAAGGATGGTGATGTTATGGTCCTTACTCAGCGCCGTCACTGCCTTCCGTTCCTGGGTGGAGAGGTTGGAAGGGGGGGACCTTCGCTTCAGAAAGGGCTGCTGTTACCTTTAGCCTTAGTCCCTCTGCTTCTGTTGCGGAAAGGTTGTTCTTTTTGATTGCTGATTCCGTAGCGGTAATGAGGTCCACTACCAGTATGTGCTGTGGGTGATAGCGAAGTTCAATCCTTGAGTGAGGACATCCTTCTCTGGTTGGGTGAGTTCTCTGTCTGATAGATTCCTCACCCATCTGTCTTGTGAATTTTCTGAAGATGTACTCAGTGGTTTCTGCCTCCAGCTGAGTTCTTCCGGCCTTGTGTTTTTCCGAGATTGGAGGTTTTGAAACTTAGGTATTTGCCTTTCCTTGCTCTTCGAGTGTTGAGCCATTTGGGCTGTTTCAACAAACTTGTGGACCTCTTGTAGGATCCTGGGTGGCAAAACTGACGTGAGTTTCATGGAGAGCTGGTCAGCCTTGGTCTTCAGTGCCTCGATGGTGAAGTGGACCTGCCTCACTCTCACATTTAGGAGTTGGTTTTGAGCCTTCTCCAGAATGATGTTGGCATGGTGTCCCTTCACTGAAGATCCCAGCCGTAAGCTGCTTGGGATGATGTTGTTCTGTCGACATCTCAGGTTGAAGCGCAAGTGGTTTCTGTAATCTTCCTTGCTGTCCTTTCATATTCCCGTACCACACTGAGGGTGTTCCTTCCAAAGTGGTTTGCAAGATGTCTGCGTAGGTTCTCAGTAATCTCAGTAATGCTCCATTGTACCTGCCGGCCACGCCCACTGCATCAGCCCACTCTGCTCACCTGCTGCAGATCACTGCAATCAGGCCTGCATATAGTCTCTCCAGCACCTTCACTCCTTGCCAGATTGTTCTTTAGCGTCATGGGAGACTTTCCAGTGTTCATTCCCTGTCTGATCTCCCAGTGTCAACTCTGCCTGTCCCTGACCTGCCATCCTCGTCTGCCTCCCGGTAAACTCACCTGCCTTCTGTCCCTGACCTCGTGCTCTGCCTCAGCGTCTCTGGTATCTGCCTGCTCGTCTGGTTTTGACTCCTCCGCCTGGCCTCGTCTCCTCTCCTGCCTGCTCCCCAACGGTACCTCTGTCTTCCCTGACTGCTCCCCTGGCTACGACCCCCCCCCCCCGCCCCGCCTGTCTCCGACCTCTCTTCAGCTCACTCCTCGTCGGCCTCACAGCATGTGCAACCGGCTCTCCAGAACGCAGAGCGTCCTGCTCGTCTTCTTCGGCTGAAGTAAGCTACATCTCTTCCCCTCTCTACGAAAGAGAATTGAACTGTGTGGAACCGGGGGCTCAGAAGCCTCCCCTCGGTTCCTTGGCTGATCCCAGTCACCTCCCTTTCCCTCCTCTGAGCCCCAGAGACTGTGCGAGGGCTCTCAGCCCGAAGAACGAACTTTATTCTGGGATAATTCTGCATGCTGCATCCCGTTTGCTGTGGGGATAATAAAGGTCATTACCAACTGTTCCTGTGTGCCTGTGTACTGCATTTGGGTCCAAACGACATCCGTTTCACACACAGAGCTGGACGCAAACCCAGAACCGCCTTGCTGTGCGGGGACAGCGCTACCCACTGCACCGCCACTTATTTTTCATTCAGTCATTCATTCATCTTCTACCACTTCATCCGCTTTGGCAGGTTTAGGGGGGTTCTGGAGCCTATCCCAGCTGACTGAGGGCATGAGGTGGGGGAAACTCCAGGCATGACGACAGTGCATCGTGGAGCCACACCGAGATACAGACAACCATGCACACACACACTCACTCCTACGGGCAATTTGGAACAGCTAATTAACCTGAAGCTCATGTTTTTGGAGGTGGGAGGAAGCCGGAGAACCCGGAGAGAACCCATGCAGACAGGGAGAGAACAAGCAAACTCCGCACAGAGCGGGATACAAACCTGGAACCACCTGCGGTGCGGCGACAGCACTACCCACTGCTCTGTGGCCGCACAGCAAGATTGTGTTTCAAAATGACCTTAGTCGATTATTCTTTTTACCCTGATAATATAGTGTACTGGTTCCATCGGGGATATCTGAATAAACTCTGACAAGGTTGTTCATTTTTATTTTTATGTTGAAAGTGTCCGTAGTGCAGAACATGGGACTTTTATCTAAGAGTCCCAGATTTTTTTTACAATGAACCCTAACCCTAGTCCCAACAATAACCCTCTACAAAAGATGAAGAGCATCTTCTTCTTCTTCTTTTCCTTTCGGCTTTTCCCTTCAGGGGTCGCCACAGCGAATCAATTGCCTCCATCTAACCCTGTCCTTTGCATCCTCTTCTCTCACACCAACTACCTTCATGTCCTCTTTCACTACATCCAAAAACCTCCTCTTTGGTCTTCCTCTAGGCCTCCTGCCTGGCAGTTCAAAACTCAGCATCCTTCTACCAATATATTCACTATCTCTCCTCTGGACATGTCCAAACCATCTCAGTCTGGCCTCTCTGACCTTATCTCCAAAACCTCTAACATGTGCTGTCCCTCTGATGTACTCATTCCTGATCCTATCCATCCTGGTCACTCCCAAAGAGAACCTCAGCATCTTCATCTCTGCTACCTCCAGCTCTGCCTCCTGTCTTTTCCTCAGTGACACTGTCTCTAGACCAAACAACATCGCTGGTTTCACCACAGTTTTGTACACCTTTCCTTTCATTTTAGCTGAAACTCTTCTATCACACATCACACCTGACACTTTTCTCCACCCATTCCATCCTGCCTGTACACGTTTCTTCACCTCTTTTCCCCACTCTCCATTGCTCTGGACTGTTGACCCTAAGTACTTAAAATCCTCCACCTTCTTGATCTCTTCTCCCTGTAACCTCACTCTTCCACTTTGGTCCCTCTCATTCACACACATGTACTCTGTCTTACTGCGGCTAACCTTCATCCCTCTCCTTTCCAGGGCAAACCTCCACCTCTCTAGCTTCTCCTCCACCTCTTCCCTACTCTCACTGCAGATCACAATGTCATCTGCAAACATCATAGTCCATGGAGATTCCTGTCTAACCTCGTCTGTCAGCCTGTCCATCACCATAGCGAACAAGAAGGGGCTCACAGCTGATCCCTGATGCAGTCCCACCTCCACCTTGAACTCCTCTGTCACACCTACAGCACACCTCACCACTGTCTTGCAGTCCTCATACATGTCCTGCACCGCTCTAACATACTTCTCTGCCACTTCAGACTTCCTCATACAATACCACAGTTCTTCTCTGGGCACCCTGTCATAGGCTTTCTCCAGATCTACAAAAACACAATGCAGCTCTGTCTGGCCTTCTCTGTACTTCTCTATCAACATCCTGAAAGCAAACACTGCATCTGTAGTACTCTTTTTTGGCATGAAACCATACTGCTGCTCACAAATGCTCACTTCTGCCCTCACTTCTAGCTTCCACTACTCTTTCCCATAACTTCATTGTATGGCTCATCAGCTTTATTCCTCTGTAGTTGCCACAACTCTGCACGTCTCCCTTGTTCTTAAAAATGGGCACCAGCACACTTCTCCTCCACTCCTCAGGCATCTTCTCACTGTCTAAGATCCTGTTGAACAACCCAGTCAGAAACTCTACTGCCACCTCTCCTAGACACTTCCAAACCTCTACAGGTATATCATCAGGACCGACTGCCTTTCCACTTTTCATCCTCTTCAGTGCTCTCCTCACTTCATCCTCACTAATCTTTGCTACATCCTGGTCCACAACAGTCACCTCTTCTAGTCTTTGTTCTCTCTCATTTTCCACGTTCATCAACTCTTCAAAGTACTCTTTCCATCTTCCCATCACACTGCTGGCACCTGTCAATAGACTTCCATCCCTATCCTTAATCACCCTAACCTGCTGCACGTCCTTCCCATCTCTATCTCTCTGTCTTGCCAGCCTGTATAGATCAGTCTCTCCCTCCTTACTGTCCAACCTAGCATACAAGTCATCATAAGCTTCTTGTTTGGCCTTTGCTACCTCTACCTTCACCTTACGCTGTATCTCCCTGTACTCCTGTCTACTCTCTTCAGTCCTCTCAGTGTCCCACTTCTTCTTAGCTAACCTCTTTCTTTGTATACACTCCTGTACCTCCTCATTCCACCACCAAGTCTCCTTATCTACTTTCCTTCCAGATGACACACCAAATATTCTCTTACCTGTCTCCCTGATCACATTAGCTGTAGTTTTCCAGTCATCTGGAAGCACCTCCTGACCACCCATAGCCTGTCTTAACTCCTTCCTAAAGGTCATGCAATACCCTTCCTTTGTTAGCTTCCACCATTTCGTCCTCTGCTCTGCCTTTGCCCTCTTCATCTTCCTCACCACCAGAGTCACCCTACACACCACCATCCTATGCTGTTTGGCTACACTCTCGCCTACCACTACTTTGCAGTCACTGATCTCCTTCAGGTTACATCGTCTACACAAGATGTAGTCTACCTGTGTGCTCCTACCACCACTCTTATAGGTCACCCTATGTTCCTGCCTCTTCTGGAAGAAAGTATTCACTACAGCCATTTCCATCCTTTTTGCAAAGTCAACTACCATCTGTCCTTCTGCGTTCCTCTCCTGGATACCAAACCTGCCCATCACCTCCTCATCACCTGTTTCCTACACCAACATGTCCATTGAAGTCTGCAACAATGACAACTCTCTCACTTCTAGGTATGCTCTGCATCACTTCATCAAAGTCCAACCAGAATTTCTCCTTCTCCTCCAGCTCACATCCTACCTGTGGAGCATACCCACTAACAACATTGACCATCACACCTTCTATTTCTAGCTTCTGACTCATCACTCTATCCGACACTCTTTTTACCTCCAGGACATTCCTAACAAACTCCTCCTTCAAGATAACTCCTACTCCATTTCTCTTCCCATATACACCATGATAGAACAACTTGAACCCTGCTCCTAAACTTCAAGCCTTGCTACCTTTCCACCTGGTCTCCTGGACACACAGTATGTCTACCTTCCTCCTCTGCATCATGTCGACCAACTCTCTACCTTTTCCTGTCATAGTTCCAACATTCAACATCCCTACTCTTAGTCCTATACTCTTGGCGCTCCTCTTCTCTTTCTTCATGCGAACGCACTTTCCTCCTCTCCTTCTTCGACCAACAGTAATCCAATTTCCACCGGCACCCTGTAGGTCAACAGCGCCGATGGCCGTCGTTGTTAACCCGGGCTTCAACCGATCCGGTATGATTCATAGGTTTGATTCGCATCTTTGATGTGGCGAAAGTTTTACGCCAGATGCCCTTCCTGACGCAACCCTCTGTATTTATCCGGGCTTGGGACCGGCACAATAAGGCACTGGCTTGTGCCCTCTTGCGGCTACATTCAAAAAATGAAGAGCATACTTTTCAATATCCCCGTAGGGAAATTACTTTTTCCACTCTAGTCTATTCCAACACACACAAATGTATATGGTACAGGACCTGAAACACAAACAAGGTATGGCATGCAGGTAGATAGTAAGGGGTAGAGCAGCAGGCAGCTCTTCACTGGTGCACCCTATGAGTGGCTTGTGGGGGACGGTGCCTTGCTCAAGGGCACCTCGGCAGTGCTCAGGAGGTGGAGACACCCCTCTACTGTCTCTACTACGCTCCAGGTTTTTTTAAGTCCACACGGGATTTGGGTTGGCTATCCTTCAGTGATCCTCCAGTCCCCAGCCGAAGAATTAGTGATTGTGATAAAATGAAAGTACTGTATAACTCTTTCAAGTCCATTTTAACATTGGATTGGCATTTTCCCTCCTGTGCTCTCATTCCTCTTCGTTCTCGTTCCCATGCTCCATGTCTTCCCATAGTAACTAGTTAGATATTGCCTTCTATCCATTATTCTGCCTTCATCTGTTGCCCATACACCCCATCTTCTCCTAAACCCTAACCTCAACCCTAACTCTAACCCTAACTCTACAGTGTCAATCAAAAAGGAATGGAGTGAGTTTTGTACTATTATCACAGAGTAAACTCCTTCCATGCAACAGTTGGATGGTTGTTGACTCTGATTTTTAATTGTATCAATTCATTCAGTTAGACCTACCTAAATCAATCAATTATTCCAGCGTTAAGGTTAGGATTTGAGAAATGGACAGTTGGTGCTAGCTGTGCAAGTCTGATACTGTGACTTTTTGTTTTAAGGTTTGATAAAATGAATTCAATCTCAAATAGAATGCCGCTAAAATAACAATATGACACAACATGGATTAATCTTTTGAGATGAGATGTTTCATACTGCCTTCTATTTAAAATATGCGTGATTGTTGGGAAGGAATAACAACGATATTTACAACATTAACCAAACCAGATCTGATGACTTACCTGTTGCAGAACAGATGGATGATTACTCCTATATTCCCCTGATACTTCCTATCTTCCAGCAGATTTAATGGTAAATTATGGGAACATCGTTTAAATGCGATCATGTGATCGTGCTTCTGCCGTCTAGTACCGAGGGACACGAAGATGACCTGGAGATGTTTCTCGTTATAATGTACGGTAGGATCTTTAGCTGCTTTATTGATTCCATAAACAACAACAGGAAATCAATGAGCACTCTGGAAGGCTCCGAGGTTTGCGTTCCCATGGTAATTACAACGGCCATATTTTATATGAGGAGGAAGACAGTTTTAGACAAGTGACGCACAACTGGGGGAGGTACAAAGATTGATTGGAGAACCCCTTCAAAACAAACCATGGATTCATGCATTAAACATGTATAAGGATACAACAGCCTTTTTGTTTTCACCCTGTGTTCATTTCATATTTCTCAATTTTTTCAAGAGTTTACGAATATTTACGAAATTAAGCATTAACATCAGAAACCATTGGGGGCAGTGTTGCCTCGATTCAAACGAAGCAAAACAAGTATCTAACGAAGAATAACAATATTATGCTAAAACATTTAAAACCATAGCTATTATAACCTAGCTATTATAGCTAACTATAATAGCTAGTATGAAGACAACAGCAGCAGACTGAGACCGTCTTTAATGCAACCACTGAAGCCAGTCAAGCACATCTTTCCCAATAATCCATGGTGAGGTGAGGCATCACATGATCCACTTTAATTTTCCCAGTTTACCCCTTGCAGCAAAAAAGCTCTGCTGCCAACTCCTTTTATTACTGTAATGTGTTTGTGTGTGTGTGTTTGTGTTTGTGTGTGTGTCTGTGTGTGTGTGTTTGTGATGGTTAGGGTAATGGTTTGGAAAATGAAATTCAAATAAAGTGCAGGCTTCAGCCTCAAATATGTACATGGTGTGTATATTATATTTCTATATTTGTTCAGGTCCTTTCCTCCTTGGTGATAAAATTAGGCCTTTCCTCACTGACTGGTGTTGTGGGTAAAAAAAAGGGAAAAAGAGGTTATATTAGAAGAAGTTATGGAATTCTGTGGAGCAGAAATAAAAAAAAAACATCTTACAAGTGAGACGGTAATATATGAGAGGTATACGAGTTTACAGAGTATAAATAACTCTGAATGATGCGTAATTAATGGGCCTACTGAAATATTAATGCGGCCTTTTCTTTTGTTTTTCTTGTTACAAATAGCTTCCTTGTTTTTGTCAGACAGTGATTGGAGAACCTTTCACCTCCTCTGGAAGCCAAAGCGGTGGCGGCATGAGGAGGTGAACAGAAGGCAGGGGTAGCCCCTGTGTGTTGGATAAAAGAGGACATAATCGAGGTCACATGAGAGGGAATGAGAATTTGAGGCTGTGACCGAAGTCCGTATCGCATTCAGGTCAGATGAGAGGCTGCCGGGCGTTCAATCAGTCCTTACAGCTCCTGGTAGATCCAGGTATATAAAGACCATCAGGTCAATATGAAAAGCTTCAGACGTAATCTCTGAGATAATACTCTCCCGCTCTGTTGACCGATTCCATAGATCAATGCTCCGTGGGACGAGAGGGCTGGAGAAAGGAGAATACAGTTTTCCTTCTTTGTCTGCTGGAGCTGAGGCAGCTCACAGCTAACCCCGTTCATTATTGAGATGAGCTCAGATATCCATCTGGATGGTGTTACTACCGGACTCCAACCTCTTTCTCTGCTGGCGTTTTCTCAGCAAAAGCAGCCCCATGAAAGAGGGTGACCCCCCCCACCCCCATGAGAGTTCATTATCTGACACACCAAGGGTAAAAAGAGACAAGGAGAGGACTTCATCTGGAATCTCATTCACAAGGATTTTCCCCAAGAAGGGTGGGAGGAATGGTGATATTTTTTTAAAAATGCAGGTCAAGAGTGTCAGGCGCAAAACACAACATGGCTTTCATGGTGGTGCAGACACCCCCACAATGCCGGGGAGGACAGAGAAGTGTATTTTACCTTTCCAGCAACTGCGCTACTGTTATGGAAATGCATGTTTAAAAAAGGTGAATTGTAGGTTTTTGTGTCGACGATGGAGTTTTGTCCCCCTCCTCCGACACGCACTTAAACTAAGCAGCAGCCTAGTCGTGTGTGTGTGTGTGTGTGTGTGTGTGTGTGTGTGTGTGTGTGTTTGTGTGTGTGTGTGTGTGTGTGTGTGTGTGTGTGTGTGTGTGTGTGTGTGTGTGTGTGTGTGTGTGTGTGTGTGTGTGTGTGTGTGTGTGTGTGTTACAGGCTATCAGTATGCTGCCAGTTGTCAGACTGGAAGCTGCTCTTTCAAATCTGCAACAAAAGGCTCATTCCCAAATGTTCGGACGTTGCAGATAGATTCTTTTTTCTTCTTGAATGAAAGTAAAACCAGTCCAGCAAAGACAAAGAGTGAATAAATGGAGAACACAAAAGAAAGGATTTATCAACTTGTGTAAGTAGAACTATCTCAAGAGGAGGAAAGAACAGTTGGAAGGAGGTAGAGAAAGAAAGAGCGCCAGTGGAAGTAGAGACGGTGACATTCCCATAGTTGAGTTCTGGCTGGTCGTCGCTCAGGTTTTAAATTTGCTTGATGCCAATGAGCACTGATGCTATTCTGTCCTACTGTACGTCACTGTCAGTGAATGCATCTTCTCCTCCCTGTAAACCTGTCCAGATTTTTATTTCAAATAATGCCACTCAGATCTTGTCAGGCTTGAAATGATCAAACTGACAAAGAGAGCTTCATCATTACAGCCTCTGAACGATGAGCTGTGACCCACAGTCTGCCAGCTGCTCCCCTTCCTCACAGGTGTACCTGTTCAGGCTATCTAATCCCTCAGAACCTCATCACCTCCTGAAGACTCCCCCCCCCAGGTCTTCTCTCACCTCCTGAAGACTCCCCCCCAGGTCTCCTCTCATTTGTTATCATTGACAGACAGGCACCACACTTCACTTGGCAGCTGGTAACAAGCTCCCTGCAACATGTGGGATCTGCTCCGTCTCTCCTACACTTCTGTCATCACCTCCCCACCAATATACTCCCCATTACACCAAACACATATTTTTCCATTTACGTTCTTGATGATGCCCCGCTGTTTGCTCTGCATTCGGTTATTTCATCAAAGAGAAGGCGTGGATGCAATGCTCTTTGGCCAACTGGAGTGTCACACTTACAGTGTTGTGTAACCACCACCAAGCGCTCAGTAGATAAAAACAGAGCATCCACAGTAAGAGGCAGTTCGGGCAACCGCTGCGCTGCCATGCCAACCATGTAATTACTTTAATTCATGGAAATTGAAACGGTGATTCCACATGATTATGTCCTTGGCCCACTTCTGTTGAGGTCTAAATGTTTGTGGTGAATATGTACAAGCTGAACAAGTCAGCTGTTTGTCCGCACAAATACAATTGTAAAGAGACCCAAATATCCCCCCACGAGCAAGGAGGGGATGGCAGTGTCAAAGAAAAGTTGGCTTTAACAGGCAGAAACCTTGAGCAGTTCCACGAGTCAAGGTGGGAGGTGAGAGAAGGATACAAGGTGAGCGCAAGAGGGAGAGAACACCAAAATGGTTGCAATCAATAGTAACAATAATAATAACAATAATCATAATCCAATATTTTCTGCACTATAAGGCGCACCGGACTATTAGATGCACCTTAAATGAATGAACGATTGCAATTTTTTTTCATATACAGGTATAAGGCGCATTGGATTATAAGGCGCATCTGATTATAATGTGCACCTTCAATGAATGGCCCATTTTAAAACGGGTTTCATGCATAAGGCGCACTGGATTATAAGGCGCACCGTCAGTTTTTGAAAAAATTAAAGGCTTTTAAGTATGCCTTATAGTGTGGAAAATACTGTCATAATGTTACACTGTGGCACAGTGGGTAGTGCTGTGCTCACAGCAAGATGGGCCTGGATTTGAGACGAGTTAGCATGTTCTACCCGTGTCTGCGTAGGTTCTCTACGGGTTCTGCCGTTTCCTCCCACCTCCATTTTTGTCTGTCATGTGGCTATGCGGTGCATTGGAGGCAAATTTATTTTTCCCAAATGTTTTGGGCATCTTAGCCAATCACTGCTGAGTTACGTTGTCTCAATTTCCATAACGCACTCAAAAATCTTTTGTGCTTCTATGATGCTCTAAGATTGTGCAAAAGAATCAGTTGGACACAGTCAAAGATACGTCATCCTAAATAAATCTAAACTTAACCTAACCCTAACGTTAAACCAAACTCCAAACGTAAGCTTAAACGTAACCCTAAACCTAACCCTGACCCTAAACATAACCCCAAACCTAACCTTAAACTTAACCCTAACCCTAACCGTAACCCCAAACTTAACTCTAAACCTAAGACTAACCCTTAAGTTAGTCTTAGGTTAGTGCCTAAGACTAACCTAAGTCTTAGGCACTAACCCTTAGGTTAGTGCCTACTTAAATGGTGTGCCTACTCCATTTAAGTAGACACACTACTTAAATGGGCACTACTTAAGTAGTGTGCCTACTCCTTTCATGTATGGAGTAGGCACACTACTTAAATGGTGTGCCTACTCCATTTAAGTAGTAGGCACACCAAAGCTCTTTGGGCACAGTATGCAATTTCGTCACGACCCAGCTGTGATTGGCTAAGGTGTGGATCATTTGGTCGAATGGTTCGGGGAAAATAAACTTGCCACACAGAGTGTACCGTCAGTATGCTGGGATAGGATCCAGCAACACCTTGACCCGCAAAAGCAGGAACAGCGGTTAAGAAGATGAATGAATGGATAATAATAATAACAATAATAATAATAATAATAAGTCACCATTATGACAATGTGGAACTGCAGAGGGGAGGAGATGAGGACGAAAGATAAAGAGAAAATATAAATATTTCCAAGCTATTCAGGGACATAAATTCCTGGCTCTTTGCTGGACATACACGCCGGCACGTTGTACTCCTTTCCCTATTCTTATACACTTTCCAACTGAAGCCAACAAGGAAAAAGAAATCTGCCACATATGCTTTAATTGGGTAATTAGGGGAGACAAAATGAGACGTTTAATGTGCCTGCTGGGAGGAGAATGGCACATTACCGGGTGATTTTCTCGAGCATGACTATTACTTATCGTATATATAGAATTTTTGCTACAGTGACCAGTTAATTACATCCATTATCCACAACCAGAAGGGGTAGATCACACCTGGTGAAAAACACACACCGAAACACGTGGGAACGCATTGACTGACGTGTAAACAGTCCGCAAGCCTCGCCATTCATATTCAGCGCTTCTATTCATGTCTTTTGTCGTATTTCTTGTGGCTACGTACAGTAGATTGGTAGGTAGGTAGGTAGGTAGACCATTGCCCACACACATCGACAGCACAACAATGAAGGAACACATAAATATAAATAAGTATGTAAATACACAAAAGGTGACAATAAATACACCAAGCAGATAAGATAAATACATAACAAGGAACACACAAATACACACCTAACGACATATAAACAAATAGCAAGAACAAACATCTCAACAAAACTAAGGAAATATATACATACAAACCTAAACAAACATTTAAATAAGCTCTTTTTAAGATGGTTTCTCAACAGTTCATCTGGATTTGTTGTCACCTCAGCTTCATGTTTGTTGTTTTCGTTTGTCGTTTTTGATTCGGTGGTTTGTTGAAATGAAATCTGCTGTGAAACAGCGACACCTACCGGTGACAAGAAGGATTATCACTTAAAAACGCAACAAAGACAATTTTAATACAGTACCGCCAGCAAAAACAGTTTTTTAGAAAGCAGAAACTGTCAGAATTACTGAAAAGATTAAACACATAACCACCTGTTTCTATATGTTGCTATCATCCCCTAATGTGATTCCAAGCATTTAATCTATAAATCGAATGAAACCGTTTCACAGATGTTTAAGTTAAATGCAAAATTATGACATCAAATTAAACAGGACCATTAAAAAACCGGCACCACACATACATTTGATTGAATTCTGGTTTATGCCCTGTTTGAGATTAAGTTCGATTACCCAAACATCAAAACACACCACTTGATTGGTGCATGAGTTTAATGCTTCAGGAACAAAATTTAAAACGTATTTAAAATATTCCTATAGCCCCCCACCTCCCCCATTAAACCATTGATTACAAACCTCCCATCAAGTTTCATGAAAATCTTTTTCCTAGTTTCTGTAAAATCTTGCAGGCAAAACAACAAATAAACAAGCTGACCAACATTTAACAAGGTGCAACTATTCACCGCTAGAGGGCAGAATTCACGTCGAATTCAGACAATCTTTGAGGAAACAGCATTAAAAATGTTTTTCAGGAAAGTCGTACCTACAGCTGTTGATGAAGACACAAAGTGTTGGTTGTTCATACGAGCCACGACACGGGTGAAAGGTCGAGTAATTGATTTTCTCACCAGATTTCACCTCCAGCTCAGGAACATGGATGAAATTGAAATGTTGTAAAATAACCTGCAGACAAATAGGATTTTAAAGCCTTTAAAGGTTTCTTCCGCGTCAAGAAAATAGGTAAACCCAAATTCTCAGTTCATGTATTTTCCTTCACTCCCCCAATGAAATCTTAGGCCTAGAAACAGATCTGACCTGGCAAATCCTTTCATGTATGGAATTTTCTTTTTTTTTTTTTCAATCAACATCTGTTTACAATCTGATCCACCGTGTCGCTCCCGGTGAGGCTTTTCATCTCAAAGACGCAACAAATGATGGTATCTCTGCAGATTAGGGTTGCACAACTCGATGAGAAACTTTCATCTGCATTTGAAAAAAAAAAAAAAAGAAATAATTGGAAACAGGTTTCATTCTTTAATCACAAGCACCAAACAGCATGACAAGACTTTAAATATGAGAAAAATGCGTCCAGCCGCTGATGAAAGCGGAGCCGTCACCAGGTCTGAAACATAAACTACTTTAAACGGACGGCTGAATAATTATAACCGTCCTGCGGGGAATATCAGATTTCCGCTGTGACTGCTCTGATATGCGCGGATGATGAGGGAAGGAACTCAAGGAGCTCCCAGACGATGATGTCATACATGTCAGAAAAACACGCAGGAGGTGATTGTGCAATCTGAGGTCATCGAGGGTTTGGTGTGGACTTCCTGTAAGTAATAATGCAATATTTTACCGTATAATCCAATCCAAGTCCTTAAAATGTGAAATCCTCACATTGAATTATTTTTAAAGTTTGATTTTTGATTGAAATACAGATTTTTCATCATCTGTCTGATGCAGAACTATCATCATTCATTGCTAGAATCCTTTTCACCGTGATTGTTGTCATTCATGACATGAGTCTGGTTTTTATTTTGAAGTTTTATCTCAACCAGACAGTTTGTCTGTTTGAGACAATTTTCTGTCATGACGATTCACCCAAAAGCTCTTGAGACATTGCCATCCAGGTGAGAGCAAGGGTCACGACACAAACAGTAATATATTATTGATATGACTTAAACATTATTAATGTTATTAGAAATGCTTCTTATTCTTTTGTTGCACTCAAAGTGAACAAGAAATTTTTTTGCAAGCGCAGAAAGCAGAAAAGACGGTGTTTTATTATGTTGTATGCAGTATATTAACAAGTGTACAAAACTGTGGTGGGACCAGCGATGTTGTTTGGTCTAGAGACAGTGTCACTGAGGAAAAGACAGGAGACAGAGCTGGAGGTAACAGAGATGAAGATGCTGAGGTTCTCTTTAGGAGTGACCAGGAAGGATAGGATCTGGAATGAGTACATCAGAGGGACAGCACATGTTAGAGGTTTTGGAGATAAAGTCAGAGAGGCTAGACTGAGATGGTTTTGACATGTCCAGAGGAGAGATAGTGAATATATTGGTAGAAGGATGCTGAGTTTTGAACAACCAAGCAGTTCCCTGAAGGGAAAAGCCGAAAGGCGCAGAAGAAGATGCAGTACATTAACAAGGAGAGTGAATTAAAAGAGGATAATATTTCTCTCTGCTCTGTCAAAAAGATTTGAATGGTTGTCACATTTTGATTAACCATACAAGAGTTAGAACCATGGGAAGCAAGAATCCAGTAAATTAAATTTTGGATTGGATTTAGTTGAGCCAGTCCAGAATTATTATTTCCACTACTAGAACTTTCTACCTGCGTGAGTGAATCATTCGGTTGGGAAATTTCCTCATGCAAATATTTTTCCTTTTTCTTTAAAACTGCAGCCAGATTCGACGATTTGAGTCTCATAAAAACACATGTTGAACATTTTTTTCCATAAATTGAGTTTCCTGTCTTTTATCTTGGGAAGCATGAATAAATGTTCTTCGTCTAAGAACTGGATCAAAGCGTGAATTCTTCCTATTCCACATAAATCTGATCTGGATAAAGAAAAAAAAACAAGCTGGTGAGATCAGCCTTTAAGGCCATTGGTATTTTATGTTTCCCTTTGGAAAAAAATTATATGGCTGAAGGATGTGGAAAAAGAAAAATATGCATTGTAATATTTCACTGTTTCTTTTTTTCTATGGATATAATATTACAGCTCACAAAGGTGGTAAATTGCATGTTGCCCATTTGTCCAAAACTAACAAAAGAATTTCTAACTGGAAGTATTGTGATTGAATAAAATACATCTAAGTTGATCTACAATCATTTTTTTGTCCTGTGATTTTGCCAACATGTTTGTGGATTTTTCAAACACTGATAAAATGATTTCCAAAAAAAAAATGGTGCAGTGCTGGAAAATGGGTCAGGCAAGCTAAACACACGCAGGACCGCTTGGCCTTGGCCTTTGTGCTCCGCAGTGTCTCATTCTAGGACGCCTCCAGATTGTTTGTCATGTTGTTGATTTCTTCCTTTTTCTCAACCTTACAGTATATTTTATCTAAATCTTCAGTTATTCAGATTTTGACTTCAAGTACTGTATACCAGAAATCTAACAACAACAACAAAACAAATAAAAAAACAAATGATACTGAAAGAAGAATTAAATGATCCAAGCAGTTAATGTGTCGTTTACCATTACTGTTGGTGGTATTGTTGCTGTTGCTGTTGCTGTTTTTCTTTGCTATGCGGTTAAGGCATTTTCTAAAGGAGCTTTGAGCAGATTTAGAAGGGAGAATGTTCTGTTTTCCTCGGGTCAAATATTTTCTCCTGCTTGTAACCGGGTCTCCAGAGGTCTCCAAACCAGGGTCCAGGAGGAAAACGGACGACCTCTTCCTGCTACTATCATCCATCTTCCAGGTTTGCCCGACATGTTTTTCATCTATCCCTTAATTCTGTGTGACTTCATGCTTGAAAAACACAAAGGAAGTGCTGGGACCTTCAAAGGTGATCTCAGTAACGTGTCTGCAGAAAAACGCGGCTCTTCTTTTGGGTGAATCCGGATTTATTTACAGTATCTACCTTAAAATAACATAGAGTTAAAACTAGGAATCAAAAGATACATTTAAAAAGTGATCCTTCTTTCTGTTCTTATATTATTTATTTAAATCAAAAAGAGGGAGTTTCATGCTAGAAATAAAAAACTTCATTTGCTTCTCTGGAACAGAGGAGAACATGGGGAGGGAAAGAGGGGTCCATTTGATGAGTCTACCAGTGTAAGTATGCAGAGCAACTTCTGGTATTGTCATTAGGGCCTTGAAAGACATGGGGGGAAGGGGGGTCCCCACTCTGTTTCCTGTTGAGAAGTTGTGAAAAGAAGAAGAAAAGTTCAACACGTTTGATTTTTTGACGCATGTACAAGGATTACATGTCTTCTGTTACCAGGACACGTTTTGTCTGGATTGGCCTGGACAGCAGAACTCAAGACTCACAACACAGACCGGCTGCTGCTGTTGAGCAGAAGTATTTTTAATACTATGGCTTTGACTTAAATGAAACAAAAAAAATAGATTAAGGCTAAATCACTCAAAAAAAAAATTAGCTTAAAAATTATAGTACAGTTTTAAAAAGCTATAGAACAGTTAAGCAGTTGAGTTCCTAAAGGACTAAAAAGAAAGTGAAAAAAAAATATTCTGGAACATTTTTCTTTTGTTGGGAAATAAAAATGTTAAGAATTCATTGTTGATGCCAGATTCTGAGCGAAAGAGAAAAGTCTGGAATGATTGACAGTAGTAAAAATCACATACATCACATACCATCCATTTTCCTACACCACTTTATCCACCTTAGCGGTCACGGGGAGATGGAGCCTATCCCAGCTGGCTTAGGGCATGAGGTGGGGGAAACTCTGGGCACGACGCCAGTGTGCTGCGGAGCCACACAGAGACAGACAATTGCCTTGCTGTGCAGCAACAGCGCTACCCACTGCGCCACCGTGCCGCCCACATCACATACCATTTCATCTATATTGCACATGTTAGGACCTTTGGAACCCCAGCTTCCAGCATGAACCCGTGCAACATGTAAACTCCACAAATAAGATCCCCAGGTCTGGGTTCCGATCCAGAACTGACAGGAAAAAAATAGTCCCCTGACTGTTGTAGATGCTCTAAACCATAAGAGATTCACTAGGTTAGGCCTAGGGTTAGGGTTAAGGTAGGGGTAGGGTTAGGGTTAGGTGCCCGCTGTTTCGCTGGCCTGCTGGGAAGTCTGGGGCTTTGTCTAGTATATGACATGCTCAGCAACTCCAGAGCACGGCTAAAAGTAATCTGGGGAAACCTGGACTACCAGGGACCAGTGGTTGTGGACTGTGGATTCGAACCCAGAAGCATTTTCAAAACAGTTTCAGACCTAACCCATAACCATCCATAGGCCAGTGCCACAAATTCCTATAAGAAACCCAGAACCCAAACCCTAACCTAACCACAACCATAACCTAACCCAAAATCTAACCCTAACCCCAACCCCAGACGTCCCAGCAGGTCAGTGGAGCAGAGTGCAGGGTGATGCCCCTTCCTTCTAACCTAACCCCAATTTAACCCTCAACCTAAACCTGATCCTAACGTAACCCTACTCAAAAACCTAACTCTAAACCTAACCTTGAACATAACCCTAACTCTAAACCTAACCCTAACCTTACCCTAAACCCAACCCTAACCCCAAACCTAACCCTGATCTATTTCCCCCTTCTTTCCTTACTCCTGAGTTATACAGTATCTACCATAACCCCAAACCTAACCCTAGTCTAACCCAAATATAACCCTAAATCTAACCTAAACCTAGCCCTAACTTGACCTCAACACTAACCGTAAACGTAAACCTAGCCCTAAACCTAACCCTAAACCTTGCTGTAACCCAACCCTATCCCTAATTTAACCTCAGAACTATCATAACCCTAAACCCAACCCTATCCTAACCTAAACCTAACTCGAAACTAATCTAGCCCTAGCCCTAACTTAACCTCAGCACTAACCTAACCCTAATCGTATCCACAACCCTAAACCTAACCCTAACCTAACCTAGCCTAAACCTTACCTTAACCTCAACCTAACCGTAACCATAACCCCAACCTAACCCTAAACCTAACCCTGACGTAACCTAACCCTAACCTTAGCCTAACCCTACCCTAACCCTAAACCTAAACCTAACCTGACCATAACCCTAAATGGGAATTGAATCCTCCACTAGGGTATTCAATTCCCCTAGTGGATGGAAAAGCACAGCTGCCACACTTTGAGGGCAGCGGAAAACACATCTCCAAGGGTCCCAATGGTTAGGGTTTAGGTTTAAGATTAGGTTTAGGGTTATCTTAGGGTTTAGGTTTAGTGTCAGGGTTAGTTTTTGGGTTAGTTTTAGGGTTAGATTTCGAGTAGGGTTAGGTTAGGCTCGGGTTAAATTAAGGCTATGGTTAGATTAATTTAGGGTTAGGTTTCGGATTAGGTTAGGTTTGGGTTAGCTTTAGGGTTAGGGTTAAATTAGGTTAGATTAGATTAGGGTTAAGGTTAGATTTAGGGTAGGATTAGCATTAATTAATCAAGAGTTAAGTGCTCATTTGTGTGCAAAATAATAACTGCTTACAAAAATATGATAAAATGAGAATACTAGATCATATCTGACATCAGTCTTTACATTCTGTGTGATTGGAATATGAATTATCAAGATAACCTCAGAAGACACTGTGACACACCACTGAGAAGAGGGAGGGTTGCTCGAGGCAGGGAGGTATATAAGGAGTGTGTTGAGCTGGAGGGAATAACAGAAGAGGAGGTGCAGAGAAATGTGAGAGAAATGTAAGACCAAAGAAAGGGAGAGAATTAAGAAGCACATTCCAAGTGGAACGTCTGAATCTAAGACCTCAAGCCTAGGATAGTGAATCCAGCAAGAAGGTAAGAGAGACAGATGCTGATTAAATTTGTGAAAAACGGACTGGAATTTTAGTATTACTTTCACAAATTGTTGTTTTGGAAAAAAATTCTCCAACACTAAATGCTTTACATTGGATTGTTATCAGTAGCTTGAATGGCTTTGATTGTGAATACTGCAGTCTCTCAGCGTCCATCTGCAAAGCAAACATGACAAGTTAGTCCAATGTGTACGATTGTGTTTCTTTGAGATCCAAGCCATGCATGTTTGTGTGCTTGTGTGTGTGTGTGTGTGTGTGTGTGTGTGTGTGTGTGTGTGTGTGTATGTGTGTGTGTGTGTGTGTGTGTGTGTGTGTGTGCGTGTACATGTGTTGTATGTGTATGGTTGTATGTGTGTGCATGCATGTGGGTATGTGTGTGTGTATTTCGTCAATGGATGCACAAATGTTTGAGTGCTCCAGTGAGAAATGGTGATTGCTCTTACAGATGTGTAATCTGAGTGGGGTTGTGGGGGGGGGGTTCTGACAAGCCATATTTTTTTGTTTTCCTCTAAAACAGAAATACAACAGAATATATCTTTCACTGCAGAAATGGATTTCAATTGTTTTTCTGTCATCTTTCAAGTTTTTATCTATAGTCACAAAAGCCATGTGTTGTGTCATTTAAATCTGACGGCTAACATTTTTAACACTCGTCTGAAGTTACAGTTGATGTTCTGTCTTCCTTTTCCCACCAGACAGACACTCCATCCTGGAAGACGAGTTCTTTGGAGATCTGGGGGTGAAATCAACATCAGAAGAGGTGAAAGTTCATGAGTCATACGTAACGGCAACGTGTTAGAATGTCAGGGTGGACGCTTTTCATTCTGGGAATCACAACAGCCGCTTTTGTAGGAGTTCCAGCTCAAGGTGGGTCACTTGGGGTCACTTGAGGGGGTCACTTAATAGGAAATAACAGATTTGATTTTGCTGTGTTTCTTGTGTATGTATGACCAAAATCTGAGGCTGTCAAGTTTTGATGTGTCTCTTGTAGAGTCATGGAGAACAAGCAGCAGTCAGACAGGTTCTGCCGTGCATCACTCTGATGGTAATTTTAAAATATTGAACCATTTACGACTTCAATATTGCTGTATTATGAATGTAGTTGGCATGCTTCTACATTCATGTCATATTTTTAGGGGCGGCAGTGGCTCAGTGGTAGTCCAATCAGGTTGTCCAATCTTCCCAGGGTTGGCGGTTCAATTACCGCTCCCAGTAATATAACAGTCTTACCTAGAGTGTGCTACTAACTTCCTTTTGGTGATCAATAAATAAAATTAAAAAACAAACAAAAAAAACCCATTTGCTTCTTAACTTTGTGTACAGGCAGCTACGAGTGGACCACATGGTTTAATGTTGATCACCCCGGTGGGCTTGGAGACTATGAGCAGCTGGATGCCATTCGCTTTTACTACCGTACCCGGGTGTGCAATCATCCAAAAGCAGTTGAGGCCAGAACCACTGAATGGGTCCCGGTCCGTGAAACAGGGGAGAAGGTCCATGCGGACCCCACTGTGGGTTTCTGGTGCCTCAACGAGGAGCAGGGTCCCGATCGCAATTGCTCCAACTATGCAGTCCGTTTCCTCTGTCCCAAAGGTTCATTCTTTAAGCACCTTTCAAGTTTGTTAGTTATTCTGAATATAAAAAGCGTCTCCTCTCACTGCACCATAAAATCCTTACCTCTATCTTTGCTGTTCAGACATCAGAAAAAAATATTTCTCATGAATAATCTCCCCAAGTGATTATTTAACTTTTTATTCTGACAGAAAAGAGTGTGAACATTCAGGCTATCTGGGGACAGTGGTCTGGATGGAGCAAATGCCCGGCCCTCTGCGGTCAGGTGGGGGTTCAACTGCGCTCCAGAATCTGTCTGTCTCAATCTATGCCTTGCATCGGGCCCAAAGTGGAAGGAAAGGAATGCAATGGACCTGAGTGCCCAAAAAAAGGTATACTGGTTTTAGTTGAACCGACCATTCTTCTACTCTTTTCATCCATTTACCTCATTGCATTTGAAATTTCAAAATATTCCAAAATGGCTAACATTCTTAAACTCCACTCCTTAGACTGCCATCTTCATTGCGCAATGGGAAGAGCAAGTGCTGAGTGTGATTCATGCCAGTGCGAAGATCACATCCTTCTGGGTTCTGTCCGTGGAGCTGGCGGTCTTATTGCTGAAGGAGCTACTATTGTTCTCTCTGGCCAACTCCTGACCCTAAGTGACCGCAATGGCCATTTCCGTATCCCTGGTATCTGTCCCGATGGCAACACCACGTTAACAGTCAGGATGCAGGGCCACGCCCCCCTTCATGTCCTCGTGCCTCATAATGTCGCACAAGTTTCTGTCCTCAGCATCCAGCTGAAAAGAACAGGTACAGCCAAAGTCTAGTCTAAAGTACTGATTATCATTCGTGCCATTTTTGAAGGAAGATCAGTAACTTCTACTTCATCTCCAATTGTGATTTGTCAGAGAAGCTTAATGTTTTGAGCCACCCTGAGAGCAAGGTCAGGAGGGAGGGACAAGCTGCCGCCTTCTGTTGCAAAGTCGCTGGAACACCACCACCAGACAAGTACCAATGGTAGGATCTGTAACAGTGTAGTCCACCAAAAGTTCACCGGATGCACCTAATGTCTGAATAATAGGAATTATTCATGACTTTTCTTCCCCTCGACAGGTTTTACAACAACAGTCTCCTAGATAAACAGTCCGACAGCACACTGGTCCTGAAAGATCTGCGAACTGAGCAGGCTGGGGAGTACCGATGCAGAGCAAGTGGTCCATCTGGGGTTATTAAGACCAAACCAGCTACACTCAAGGTTTTAGGTGTGTTATCAATAGATTGTGAAATGCAGAGACAGGAAAATGAAGTCTATAATTAGGGAGGAAATTGGATTGTACTTCAGAAAAATAGCTAGAGAACTAAAATGTCATTGTGGTCCTTTTACAGGTAGAGGAGAGAATTCATGTGATCCCAATCCTGAATCCCACTTCATCCGTGTTCCACATGACTGCTACCAAAACAGCACAGATTCCCTTTACTATGATGTGGGCAAGTGCCCCTCGAGACCATGTTCTGGAAAGCTGGACAATGGCATCAGGTGCAACGACAAATTGGCGTACTGCTGCGGTGTGCAAAAGATGGAGGAGAGGAAGATAACATGCCAGGGCTACCAGCTGCCCACCATGGTGGTGACAGAGTGTGGCTGCCAGAAATGTGTGGACATCAAGGCTTTCATTCATGGTAGGGTTGTTGCTGCTGACAATGGCGAGCCAATGAGGTTTGGACATATCCTGATGAATGGAATCAGGATCAGCCGTACCGGGTACAAAGGGACATTCTCCATCCAGGTTCCTTCAGACACAGAGAGACTTGTCCTGACATTCGTGGACAACATGCAGAAATTTGTCGACACCACAAAGGTACTCCCATTTAACACGAGAGGAGGCTCCATTTACCATGAGATCAAGCTTTTAAGGAAGAAGGCCCCTGTGACCATCAGTGCTACAGAAAGCAACACCCTGGAGCTTGGAGAAGTGGAGGGTCAGGAGGCAATGGTTCAAATCCAGATTCCTCCGAACTCCTTCTACACAGAAAAGGGTGAAGTCTTCACAGGCAATGTAAATGCTAGTGTGACATTCCTAGACCCAAGAGATGTGTCAACAGCTGCTGCAGCTCAAAGCGATCTTAACTTCATTGGCGACGAGGGGGATACTTTGCCTCTGAGAACCTATGGGATGTTCTCTGTTGACTTTAGGGGTGAGGAAAACAACGAGCCCCTGAATGCAGGTGAAGTGAAGGTGCTCCTGGACTCTGCCCAGGTGCAAATGTCTGAGCACGTCAATACCATGAAGCTATGGTCCCTTAACCCTAGTACTGGGTTGTGGGAGGAGGAGGGAAGTCTGCAGGTGGAGAGGAAAAAAAGAGGGAAAAGGGAGGAGAGAACCTTTTTGATTGGGAACATGGAGATCAGAGAGCGACGTCTCTTTAACCTGGACGTCCCAGAGAATCGCAGGTGCTACGTGAAAGTGAGGGCCTTCCGCAGTGAACGCTTCATGCCCAGCGAGCAGGTCGAAGGAGTTGTTGTGAGTCTCATAAACATGGAGCCCACAGCTGGATTTTCAACGAACCCACGAGCCTGGGGTCGTTTCGACAGTGTAATCACTGGCCCAAACGGTGCCTGTCTGCCTGCTTTCTGTGACGAGGAAAAACCCAATGCCTATTCTGCCTATGTCATGGCCAATCTTGGTGGAGAGGAACTGGAGGCCGTCCAGTCTGCTCCCAAACTGAATCCCAACCTCATTGGAGTGCCTCAACCATATCTGGACAAGCTAAACTACAGACGGTCAGACCACGAAGATCCAAGAGTGAAGAAGACTGCCTTCAGCATCAGCGTGGCTAAACCTAGTGCCAACGCAGCAGAGGAAGGCAACGGACCAGTTTATGCATTTGAGAACTTGAAAGAATGCGAGGAGGCCACATTCAGTGCTTCACATTTTCGTTTCTCAAGAGTGGAAGGAAACGGCTACGATTACAACACTGTACCTTTCAATGAGGATGACCCAATGAGCTGGACAGAAGACTACCTGAGCTGGTGGCCAAAGCCCATGGAGTACCGGGCATGCTACATTAAAGTCAAGATCAACAGCCCATATGAGATTAATTTGAGGTCCCGCAACATGGGTGGTACCCACCCGAAAACAGTGGGCCAGTTGTACGGTCTCCGAGACACACGCAGTATCCGTGACTTGGACCATGCAGCTGTTTCAGCCGTGTGCTTGGAGTTCAAGTGCAGCGGAATGCTGTACGATCAAGAACGTGTCGATCGCACCTTGGTGAAGGTGATTCCGCAAGGAAGTTGCAGGAGAGATCATGTAAACACAATGCTTCAGGAGTATCTGGTAAACCACCTTCCTCTACCTGTTAACAATGACACCAACGAGTTCACAATGTTGGCACCTCTTGATCCTCTGGGCCATAATTATGGAATTTACACAGTGACAGACCAGGATCCCAGAAAAGCCAAAGAGATTGCACTTGGGCGCTGCTTTGATGGTACTTCTGATGGTACATCTCGCGTCATGAAGAGCAATGAGGGCGTTGCTCTCACATTCACCTGCGGAGATCGTGACGTGACGCAACAGAGTGTCTTCCAGGTCCAGCAAGGTTCTCAAAGTCAGATGGTGACAAGTGTGGTGAGAGAAGGCAGACAGAATAGGCGGCGGCAAAGAGCCAATACACCACGCAACAGTCGGAGACGGAGCACCAGAGATCCCGCAGGAAAGCGGGGAGAAGGCAGAGGCCGAGCAATGAAGGTCACATGAAAACATCTGGAATTCTTATGCAAGTGGAAACAGAATTTTATAGTTCCGACTTTTTTTTCAAAATTGTATAACCGTTTTTCTACCACTATTTTCCAAAGGAATATTTGCATTTTTCTTACATTTTCAACCGTACTGTGGTATTTACTTGAAACTGTAAATAGATATTTATTACACATGCATAATAAATCAGTAGTGAACGGATTACCAGCCTTATCCATGTAGTTAATGAGAACTGACACAAAGGACACTTTTGACCAGTGGTTTATTAAATTAAATGCTCAAAAAAACACTGCAGATGCTTTATTTCCTGCACTGTATGAATCCTGTCATCCAGATAACACTGAAACCGGTCAATTGCTAGGAGAAATATGCCCTTTTCAACTAACTGCAGCCCATTATGAAGAAATGGTAGGGTGAAGCCCATAAGCCCCTGCTCCTCATCACACTTGATACAAGCCAGCAGAAGCAATGATTAGGAGACCAGTCGTAGCATGTAATCCACTTCCCTGATCCATACTTTTTCTGAATTAGTACAAATCAAATAAGTTACATTTTTGTCATGCCACAAAAATATCTTTAAGAACGTTTTGCTCCAAAATTCCTTGAAAATTTCAGACAAGTGTTGGGTGATTTGAGGTTTTTAGGTCATTTATTAAAATCTGTCCCTTTTTGTGAACTACCAACATTTGTTAGTCTCAAATCACCCACAATGAAATTCATTTTGAGACAGTCAAGTGGGACTGAATAATTATTCTGAATATGGCAACCGAGGTTATAGATACTATATACTTTCCTGTAAGAACCACCCACAGGTAAGTGAGACCTATAATATATACATATTCTGGTTAAAGAATTTGCATAGAACCTTGTATTTCTATGTCACACTGATGACTATATCTGCCATTTGGACAGGAGCAACATTATTAAAAGAAAAAAATGAGCCCAACAAAACCCCAGACCACAGCAGTTCCAATCTATTCTCCTTTGAAGCTGGGTCACCAAATAAATTTATGGTTCAGAATATGAGTCGAGGCTGAATGAGACAGAAAAGGCAATCCCGTATTTTTGAAAACAAAGTTAGTGAAACTGGATGCTTCTTGGTATAGTCCCTCATTGAAGCAAAATGAAGCGGGCAAAACATAGTTCAGTTTTTCCAGGATGGCACTGGACAGCATGACAAAGGTACAGCTGCATTTCTGACTGTCAAGAGGGAGAAAGGACAGTTGTGATGGAGCCTGTGTCACATGAAGTCGTCATAATCTTGGGCGTAACCACCGTCAAACTCTGCATAGTCAAGGTCATTTCTCATCTGTGCTTTCAAACCACCTCCAGGTACGACCCCTTTCTTCTTCTTCTTTCCTTTGTTTTGCTGCAAAAAAGAAAGTTGTGTTAAATGTAGCTCATTACATATGACAACAAGAAAAAAACATCACTTCCAAACGATGGCAAAAGATGATAATTTCTCTGACAGAAATGCATGCTGTCACTTACTTTTTCTTGTTTTTGCTTTTCACTAAGTAGGACTGACAGAGAATTACTGACTTTCTTCAAGTCATCGACTTCCACTGTTAGGGGGGAAAAAAATAAATGAGGCCTGCTTTGAATAAATTTTAAAAAGGTACAAATACAGTGAAAAGAAAAATATTCATTCGTGATGATGAACTTACATGAAATACAGAGTTCCCTAAACAATGAATCCAAGAAACTCGAATAATGCACAGATTTTTCAAACTGGGATATCTTTTCTTTCAGCAATTTCTCAAACTCGGTGAACTCTTCTCTGGAGGATGGACACATAGCATCAATGCCGGTGACATTGTTTGAAGTAGTGCTGACACCTGAGAAAAATTTTAAAAAGCATTTTGATTTCTCTTCAAAGAACATAAATAAGCAGCAAAGCAAAACAATTATTTAATGGTGGTCCTACAACATGTTGATATTTATAATAAAACCCAGCTGTTGGGTGTAAAGTTGCATAATTTATCCACCAGAGAGCACTAGCATAAAGATAAACTAGATGAACTCGGCATCTCACTTACAATTCAACTAGAGTCCCCCGGAAATTATACAAAACTGTAGTAGTTGGTCCATGATTAACAGCAACAATTTCGTGTGTGTGGGTGTTTAGTTGTTGCAGAAATATTTTTTTATCTGAAAAACTATTATAACTTACCAAAAGCATCCTTTGCTAGCTCCAAGTCTGAATCTTCCTGTAATTTCTGAAGTCTTTGCTTCTCTGCAAGTTGTTCTTCAGGAGAAAGAGCTTCCTGTAATGTCAGATGACAAGACAAATACATTACATCATCAGGAAAGGCAACCATTATGTGTAAAAGCGGGCAACAGCTTAAGTAAAAAAAAATCATACTTGTTCCTCTAACTGTCTCTGCCTCAGC
Source organism: Antennarius maculatus (assembly GCA_013358685.1). Lineage (NCBI taxonomy): Eukaryota > Metazoa > Chordata > Actinopteri > Lophiiformes > Antennariidae > Antennarius > Antennarius maculatus. The sequence goes on from CM023606.1 coordinate 20,404,386, forward strand.
TCCTGTTCTTTTTTCCTTGCCTGGTTTTCTTTCTCTTTGATTTTCTCGCTTAACTTTTTCTTTTCAGAAACTTTTGGCTCTGAAAATGAACATAAAATGATGCAACAAACTGAATTTTTGAAAAATGAGTTCAAGAAAGAACAATTTAGCCACAGAGTAACAAATATATCCAGTCTCACAAGACCATACCGATTTTTATCACCTCTGCCTTTTTCTCCTCTTCTTCATCGTCATCCCAGTTGTCCTGTGAATAAAAAGAGGGGATAATGTGATAATTATACCGATGACACAGCAAAAATGTTTCAAAACTAAAATGTGTAAAAATGTCAAATAAAATAACACAAACATCACATAAATTACATGTTTAGAGAAATCATATCCCTCGACTTTGCTTAGCACAAAATCATTCAACATATCTACAGACAAATAGCAATATCCCACCCCAGCAACACACTTATAAGTGTCTTTTATTTAAAAAAGTCATTAAAACAAGCCTACAGCATGAATGCAACTCAAAACAAAGTGAATTTGAATATCCAAATATAATGCTTAATGGGTCAAATCTACTGAAACAAACTATGATATCATTACCAAAGACAATTTGGCAATAATTTAACATCCTCATGTTTCAAATTTCCGTGTAACATTGTAGCAATCTGATTTTATTGTTTTAATATTTACTGTAAAACCAATAAATGTGAAAATACTGCAACTCAGCACAAACGTTGATCACACATTTGAATCATATGCATAGAAGAAAATAAAATGGAACAGTTTCTTCATTACCAATAAAATCAGCTAACTTATTTTGTATGATGTAGGATTCGTTTCCCTTCAATAGCTATTTAATTATATATATACACTGTATACGATTTAAAAAAGTTATTAAGATAATGATTCCAACCATGTGTTTGATTAAAGCTCAACTAAAAAAACCTAAGCATTACCAATACTAAGAATGGATCCAAAATACGCAAAGCTATTCTAATAAGTTTTCAATATTTAGTAAATAAAGATCATTCACATAATTGAATTCATTAATTTAGAAACTAACCAGATAAAATGACTGAACTTTAAACAAACAAAGATTAACAAATGACAAGGAGGACTTCTCTAAATCCATTTTGACATTATAAATGTGTTTCTTGTGGGCAATATTAAAGTGTGCTAATCCATTCTTAATTGAATTTAACAGTGCATACTGAACAAAACCACAACTGCTACAGCAGAGGACACAAAATGCTCAGTTTCTTTAGTTTGTGCACCATATGTTGCATAAAGAGAACAAATAAAGAGGCCTCTACCCAGCACTTTCCCTGAGTCAATTATTTGAGGTCTCTGGACAACAACCATGTCAACATCCAGTCAGCATCTGAGCACCAACACCTACCAAAGGCCTGTGGTGATGAAGAGAAGTTATAGGCCTAGTTCTTGGCTGAGTTGAGTCATCATTCCAGATGATGATTTCATCTGATTGCAAGCTGCCTCATGTTGAACGTAACCCAAGAGCAAGACCACAAAAGCTAATCCGCTACAAGCATTTCAGGTTTACATTTTGGGGTAATGGAAGGCTAACAGTCCATTATAACTAAAATTAGCTACGTAGTCCATACTAGTCGTGATAACGAAATTACCCAAAGTACAAACAGACAAGCGCATTTCGGACGCGAACTGAACTGGGAGCGAAGTTAGCTACTTTGCTAGCTCGGTGGGCCGGTTTGAGATTAGCTTGTAGCTGGGGTGTCAAAAACTAGCCCGGCTATCCATAAATAACTTTGTGACAACAGTAAATGTCGAATTCCAAATACAAGCTACCAAACTCTACATGTATTTATTAAGTTCACTGCACAGCCGACGGCTGCCACGCAAACTTTCGCCAGCAGTTTAAAATCGTTCGATGCCTCCTTTCAACTCGTATCCCGAGTGAACCACGCGAGTTAGCCGCCTGCTAACACAAGGCTAGCACAAAGCTAACACACCGGGAGAGGAGGATTGACACGGCAGCCTAAAACCACGTTGAATCACGACATTACAACGGGAGATAAAAGTACGTCTACCCGTGACACAAACCGGACCGGTAAACGAGTGTTTATCACACGTCTTTACCTTCACATCATCATCCTCGTCCTCGCCTTCCCATTTGTCTGCCGCTGCCGCCTTTTTAATCAGCTCCTCCGGCTCGAAGTTGTCAGCGTCTGGAAAAACGACAACATGAATTTCGTTAGACTATTTCACACCTCAGAAGTATATTTGACAAAACGGAGCTTTAAAGTTGTAGACAAAACGATTGTAGCAAGCAAGTGGGGCACAAGCAGTTAGCCTTCCCAACTTTAGTTCCTTACCCCAGTCCGCCATGTTGGCTATGTTTGACAAGCTCACAGTGAAGTCAGTGCTGAAGCCCCCTAGCTACGTTCAGGAGGACCTCCCACTTTGTAGACGTCACACAGTGGGAGTGTCACGTGTTACGACTGCCGGTCTACTTAAGGAAACATGACACGAATACGGCAACTCGGATGTTTTTCATTTAGGAAAGCAGTAAACGTGTGGATTAAAAAAAAGACAGGCCTTGAGATTTTAAATAAAATTTGTGAGATGTAGAAATACTTTATTTTATTTAAAAAGTAGAACTATAATTTAGTGTTGTATTCTTAACCCTCAGGAATGTAGCCGCAAGAGGGCACAAGCCAGTGTCTTATTGTGCCGGTCCCAAGCCCGGATAAATACAGAGGGTTGCGTCAGGAAGGGCATCCGGCGTAAAACTTTTGCCAAATCAAAGATGCGAATCAAACATATGACTTCCATACCGGATCGGTCGAGGCCCGGGTTAACAACGACCGCCATCGGCGCTGTTGACCTACAGGGCGCCGGTGGAAATTGGATTACTGTTGGTCGAAGAAGGAGAGGAGGAAAGTGCGTTCGCACGAAGAAAGAGAAGAGGAGCGCCAAGAGTATAGGACTAAGAGTAGGGACGTTGAATGTTGGAACTATGACAGGAAAAGGTAGAGAGTTGGTCGACATGATGCAGAGGAGGAAGGTAGACATACTGTGTGTCCAGGAGACCAGGTGGAAAGGTAGCAAGGCTAGAAGTTTAGGAGCAGGGTTCAAGTTGTTCTATCATGGTGTAGATAGAAAGAGAAATGGAGTAGGAGTTATCTTCAAGGAGGAGTTTGTTAGGAATGTCCTGGAGGTAAAGAGTGTCGGATAGTGTGATGAGTCTGAAGCTAGAAATAGAAGGTGTGATGTTCAATGTTGTTGGTGGGTATGCTCCACAGGTAGGATGTGAGCTGGAGGAGAAGGAGAAATTCTGGTTGGACTTTGATGAAGTGATGCAGAGCATACCTAGAAGTGAGAGAGTTGTCATCGGTGCAGACTTCAATGGACATGTTGGTGCAGGTAACAGAGGTGATGAGGAAGTGATGGGCAGGTTTGGTATCCAGGAGAGGAATGCAGAAGGACAGATGGTAGTTGACTTTGCAAAAAGGATGGAAATGGCTGTAGTGAATACTTTCTTCCAGAAGAGGCAGGAACATAGGGTGACCTATAAGAGTGGTGGTAGGAGCACACAGGTAGACTACATCTTGTGTAGACGATGTAACCTGAAGGAGATCAGTGACTGCAAAGTAGTGGTAGGCGAGAGTGTAGCCAAACAGCATAGGATGGTGGTGTGTAGGATGACTCTAGTGGTGAGGAAGATGAAGAGGACAAAGACAGAACAGAAGACGAAATGGTGGAAGCTAAAAAAGGAAGAGTGTTGCATGACCTTTAGGAAGGAGTTAAGACAGGCTCTGGGTGGTCAGGAGGTGCTTCCAGATGACTGGACAACTACAGCTAATGTGATCAGGGAGACAGGTAGGAGAGTATTTGGTGTGTCATCTGGAAGGAAAGTAGACAAGGAGACTTGGTGGTGGAATGAGGAGGGACAGGAGTGTATACAAAGAAAGAGGTTAGCTAAGAAGAAGTGGGACACTGAGAGGACTGAGGAGAGTAGACAGGAGTACAGGGAGATACAGTGTAAGGTGAAGGTAGAGGTAGCAAAGGCCAAACAAGAAGCTTATGATGACTTGTATGCTAGGTTGGACAGTAAGGAGGGAGAGACTGATCTATACAGGCTGGCAAGACAGAGAGATAGAGATGGGAAGGACGTGCAGCAGGTTAGGGTGATTAAGGATAGGGATGGAAGTCTATTGACAGGTGCCAGCAGTGTGATGGGAAGATGGAAAGAGTACTTTGAAGAGTTGATGAACGTGGAAAATGAGAGAGAACAAAGACTAGAAGAGGTGACTGTTGTGGACCAGGATGTAGCAAAGATTAGCCAGGATGAAGTGAGGAGAGCACTGAAGAGGATGAAGAGTGGAAAGGCAGTCGGTCCTGATGATATACCTGTAGAGGTTTGGAAGTGTCTAGGAGAGGTGGCAGTAGAGTTTCTGACTGGGTTGTTCAACGGGATCTTAGATAGTGAGAAGATGCCTGAGGAGTGGAGGAGAAGTGTGCTGGTGCCCATTTTTAAGAACAAGGGAGATGTGCAGAGTTGTGGCAACTACAGAGGAATAAAGCTGATGAGCCATACAATGAAGTTACGGGAAAGAGTAGTGGAAGCTAGACTAAGGGCAGAAGTGAGCATTTGTGAGCAGCAGTATGGTTTCATGCCAAAAAAGAGTACTACAGATGCAGTATTTGCTTTGAGGATGTTGATAGAGAAGTACTTAGAAGGCCAGAGGGAGCTGCATTGTGTTTTTGTAGATCTGGAGAAAGCTTATGACAGGGTGCCCAGAGAGGAACTGTGGTATTGTATGAGGAAGTCTGGAGTGGCAGAGAAGTATGTTAGAGCGGTGCAGGACATGTATGAGGACTGTAAGACAGTGGTGAGGTGTGCTGTAGGTGTGACAGAGGAGTTCAAGGTGGAGGTGGGACTGCATCAGGGATCAGCTCTGAGCCCCTTCTTGTTCGCTATGGTGATGGACAGGCTGACAGACGAGGTTAGACAGGAATCTCCATGGACTATGATGTTTGCAGATGACATTGTGATCTGCAGTGAGAGTAGGGAAGAGGTGGAGGAGAAGCTAGAGAGGTGGAGGTTTGCCCTGGAAAGGAGAGGGATGAAGGTTAGCCGCAGTAAGACAGAGTACATGTGTGTGAATGAGAGGGACCCAAGTGGAAGAGTGAGGTTACAGGGAGAAGAGATCAAGAAGGTGGAGGATTTTAAGTACTTGGGGTCAACAGTCCAGAGCAATGGAGAGTGGGGAAAAGAGGTGAAGAAGCGTGTCCAGGCAGGATGGAATGGGTGGAGAAAAGTGTCAGGTGTGATGTGTGATCGAAGAGTTTCAGCTAAAATGAAAGGAAAGGTGTACAAAACTGTGGTGAGACCAGCGATGTTGTTTGGTCTAGAGACAGTGTCACTGAGGAAAAGACAGGAGGCAGAGCTGGAGGTAGCAGAGATGAAGATGCTGAGGTTCTCTCTGGGAGTGACCAGGAAGGATAGGATCAGGAATGAGTACATCAGAGGGACAGCACATGTTAGAGGTTTTGGAGATAAAGTCAGAGAGGCCAGACTGAGATGGTTTAGACATGTCCAGAGGAGAGATAGTGAATATATTGGTAGAAGGATGCTGAGTTTTGAACTGCCAGGCAGGAGGCCTAGAGGAAGACCAAAGAGGAGGTTTATGGATGTAGTGAAAGAGGACATGAAGGTAGTTGGTGTGAGAGAAGAGGATGCAAAGGACAGGGTTAGATGGAGGCGGTTGATTCGCTGTGGCGACCCCTGAAGGGAAAAGCCAAAAAGGAAAAGAAGAAGATTCTTAACCCTCAGGGACCTATTAAAATGGCTACACACATTACCTTATCGGGTCACAAAAGGGCGTCCCATAAAAGTGTTTAAAAAAAATGTAATACAGAATTTTTTTTTTCCTTCAGTGCTTCAGATCTTTTCCATTACTTCGGACCTATCCATAAAAGATTATTAGATATATTTTTCATGATTAGAACCTTGTTTTTCTCAAAATGGGAAAAACACAAAATATGTATTTCCAAATTAGTGCAGTTTAATACTTCTAATAAAGATATTGCAACTATTCGATGAATGTTTTTGCAGGAGTGTAAACACCTGCAAAAACATTTCCAGGACAAACCTCCACCTCTCTAGCTTCTCCTCCACCTGTTCCCTGCTCTCACTGCAGATCACAATGTCATCTGCAAACATCATGGTCCATGGAGATTCCTGTCTAACGTCGTCTGTCAGACTGTCCATTACCATAGCGAACAAGAAGGGGCTCAGAGCTGATCCCTGATGCAGTCCCATCTCCACCTTGAACTCCTCTTTCACACCTCAAGCACACCTCACCACTGTCTTACAGTCCTCATACATGTCCTGCACCGCTCTAACATATTCTCTGCCACTCCAGATTTCCTCATACAATACCGCAATTCCTCTCTGGGCACCCTGTCATAGGCTTTCTCCAGATCTACAAAAACACAATACAGCTCCCTCTGGCCTTCTCTGTACTTCTCTATCAACATCCTCAAAGCAAATACTGCATCTGTAGTACTCTTTTTTGGCATGAAACCATACTGCTGCTCACAAATGCTCACTTCTGCCCTTAGTCTAGCTTCCATAACTCTTTCCCATAACTTCATTGTATGGCTCATCAGCTTTATTCCTCTGTAGTTGCCACAACTCTGCACATCTCCCTTGTTCTTAAAAATGGGCACCAGCACACTTCTCCATTCCTCAGGCATCTTCTCACTATCTAAGATCCCGTTGAACAACCCAGTCAGAAACTCTACTGCCACCTCTCCTAGACACTTCCAAGACTGCCTTTCCACTCTTCAATGCCCTCCTCACTTTATCCTGACTAATCTTTGCTACTTTCTGGTCCATAACAGTCACCTCTTCTGGTCTTTGTTCTCTCTCATTTTCCACATTCATCAACTCTTCAAAGTACTCTTTCCATCTTCCCATCACACTACTGGCACCTGTCAGTAGACTTCCATCCCTATCCTTAATCACCCTAACCTGCTGCACGTCCTTCCCATCTCTGTCTCTCTGTCTTGCCAACCAATATAGATCAGTCTCTCCCTCCTTACTGTCCAACCTAGCATACAAGTCATTATACAGTAAGCCCCTTGTTTGGCCTTTGCTACCTCTACCTTCACCTTACGCTGAACCTCCCTGTACTCCTGTCTACTCTCCTCAGTCCTCTCAGTGTCCCACTTCTTCTTAGCTAACCTCTTTCTCTGTATACACTCCTGTACCTCCTCATTCCACCACCAAGTCTCCTTTTCTACTTTCCTTCCAGATGACACACCAAGTATTCTCCTACCTGTCTCCCTGATCACATTAGCTGTAGTTGTCCAGTCGTCTGGAAGCACACCTGACCACCCGGAGCCTGTCTTAACTCCTCCCTAAAAATAAATCAACGCAATTCCCTTTTCAGCTTCCACCATTTTGTCCTCTGCTCTGCCTTTGTCCTCTTCATCTTCCTCACCACCAGAGTCATCCTACACACCACCATCCTATGCTGTTTGGCTACACTCTCGCCTACCACTACTTTGCAGTCATTGATCTCCTTCAGATTACACCGTCTACACAAGCTGTAGTCTACCTGTGTGCTCCTATCTCCACTCATACAGGTCAACCTATGTTCTTGCCTCATCTGGAAGAAAGTATTCACTATAGCCGTTTCCATCCTTTTTGCGAAGTCAACTACCATCTGTCCTTCTGCGTTCCTCTCCTGGATACCAAACCTGCCCATCACCTCCTCATCACCTGTTTCCTACACCAACATGTCCATTGAAGTCTGCAACAATGACAACTCTCTCACTTCTAGGTATGCTCTGCATTACTTCGTCAAAGTCCAACCAGAATTTCTCCTTCTCCTCCAGCTCACATCCTACCTGTGGAGCATACCCACCAACAACATTGACCATCACACCTTCGATTTCTAGCTTCAGACTCATCATTCTGACACTCTTTTTACCTCCAGGACATTCCTAACAAACTCCTCCTTCAAGATAACTCCTACTCCATTTCTTTTCCTATCTAGACCATGATAGAACAACTTGAACCCTGCTCCTAAACTTCTAACCTTGCTACCTTTCCACCTGGTCTCCTGGACACACAGTATGTCTACCTTCCTCCTCTGCATCATGTCAACCAACTCTCTACCTTTTCCTGTCATAGTTCCAACATTCAACGTCCCTGCTCTCAGTCCTATATTTTTGGTGCTCCTCTTCTCTTCCTACAAACAAACTTTCCTCCTCTCCTTCTTCGACCAACAGTAGTTCAATTTCCACCGGCACCCTGTAAGTGAACAGCACCGATGGCGGTCGTTGTTAACCCGGGCCTCGACCGATCCGGTATGGAAGTCATAGGTTTGATTCGTATCTTTGATTTGGAAAAAGTTTAATGCCGGATGCCCTTCCTGACGCAACGCTCTGTATTTATCTGGGCGTGGGACTGGCACAATAAGACACTAGCTTGTGTCCTCTCGCGGCTACATCTGCCAGAAGAAATCACTTGAACAATATGGCGCAAGGCATCTGCTATGTTAGGAGAAGAAATAACTATCAATGGACTTCCCAGTTAACATAATTTTACAGTGTCATACCTGTTCCAACAATTTTCATGTTTTTTAGCAAAGACTCCTAACAGCAGGAACAACACAGAAAACAGCAACAAAGTCTGAGTGAAACTCCGACTGAAAGACAGGAAAGGATTGAATGTGGAAGCTGCTGCGGCGCAGATTTTAAGCTTTTTTGAACGGATGATGCTACACATATAAAATTTATTTTTTCTTCTATTTTTCATATTGATGAATAACATATGTCACTTAAAAATAACTTTACTGTCCCTTTAGGTTTTCTTCCAGCCTTGCTCATGTACGCAGTCAACAACCAATCTATGGCCAAAACAACAAGAAAATATCATCAGACCGTCCATTTGAGTTTCTGCTGCAGACTCTGTTGAGTTTATTAATGCTCCTCCGATGAAGACGAGCTGAATCCCCACTGTAATCTCATTCTGTATGGAAGATTCTGAAAAGTCTCTCCACCAGATTACAGACTCAACAGAGGTCAGGATGGACGTCCTGCTGGTTTTGGTTCCTGGTGTCCAACGCTCGCAACAGGATGTTTCCAATTCTGGAAAGTTACATCATCAAAAACTTCAACTTTTGTTGTTCTAATAAAATGTAGAAATCACTGTTCAAGTAGTAAAGTAATCTAGAAGGAATATGTGCTAGCATACATGATATCACCGTGTCTCACGTTGTGTTGCAGCAGAAGCTCGGCTAGGATCAGTTGGCTATTGTTTAGCTGGAGCTCTCCACGTTAGCAGTATAGCGTTAGATCCATAGGACAAGGTAGCTATTTATTCTTTTCATATGTTTGGTATGAAGTCTGATGTTATTGTTTTATTGTGGAATTTCCACGGGTTCCTGCGAGCAGTTATATATAAATATTATATATTAAGGAAGAAACTAGGCTAGATATGAATCTTAAAATTTAAATTATTTCTCCATCACAGATTAAATTACAAAATATGTTAACAGAGTCAATCAGACAGACTGGCTGAGTTTATTGATTTAGTATATTTATTACACCATACAGTGTGCACAACAATAAAAAAACTCACAGCAAAAACACACTGAAACTACTACTGGTAAAATTACCAAGTCTCATATTAGCATGATGAATTATCTAATCAAGATAACTACAGATTGTATAAATGTAGTAAGCAGTACTGCTCTTATTCTGATAAAAATATTATATTATATTTTCACAAAAATAGACAACTCTGTAACATAGCATATCAACGTACTATATTTAGTTAAAAAGTGTTTGGGTTGATTTGATGGGTATGGCGATAGATCCCTGAGGTGGATGATGTGCATGAGGTTCAGGGGTTTGCTCTGATTTGTTTAAAAAAAAAAAGCCAAATGTAATTCACATTTTGTGTTGTTACGCTTGGAAGATGTGTGTATTGTTCTCAATCTGTTATTTTGGCTCTTCCAGTGCCAAATGTATAGTATTGTATAAATTCTAGTCTCATTAAATAACATCATCTGCATAAAGTGCTGGTCATTGTAAAAGTTAATTCACGGATAAATGAGACTATTTTTGCTTGTGTTCATGAAAAGGTTCATCCTGACCCAGTAGGGGTGAGCGAGGTCATGTGCAGGGGCAGGACAGGACGATCAGCAGGATCAGCAGTCCCAGCGTGAGACACAGAGGACTGTGGCTCAATGCCAAACCCAGTGACTTCCCTGCAGGAATACAGCGAAACCAAATCACATGCAGAGCAGTGCAGAAATAGGATTTCTGTAATACATCAGTCATTGTGTAAACAGTATTTCATTACACTTTCTGGAGTTCTCGGTGGTGGTATTCCAATATTAGCGGTACAAAAGGTGAAACTCAAGAAAGCACATCAAAGCACGTGTCAAATGTGTGTTGCATATTAACTGCAGAATCTTCTCTTCTTTTCCTTTGGGTTTTTCCCTTCAGGGGTCGCCACAGTGAATCAGTTGCCTCCATCTAACCCTGTCTTCTGCATCCTCTTCTCTCACACCAACTACCTTCATGTCCTCTTTCACTACATCCATAAACCTCCTCTTTGGTCTTCCTCTAGGCCTCCTGTCTGGCAGTTCAAAACTCAGCATCCTTCTACCAATATATTCACTATCTCTCCTCTGAAAATGTCCAAACCATCTCATGGCCTCTCTGACTTTATCTCCAAAACCTCTAACATGTGCTGTCCCTCTGATGTACTCATGTCTGATCCTATTCATCCTGGTCACTCCCAGAGAGAACCTCAGCATCTTCATCTCTGCTACCTCCAGCTCTGTCTCCTGTCTTTTCCTCAGTGAGACTGTCTCTAGACCAAACAACATCACTGGTCTCACCACAGTTTTGTACACCTTTCCTTTCATTTTAGCTGAAACTCTTCTATCACACATCACACCTGACACTTTTCTCCACCCGTTCCATCCTGCCTGTACACGCTTCTTCACCTCTTTTCTACACTCTTCATTGCTCTGGATTGTTGACCCTAAGTACTTAAAGTCCTCCACCTTCTTGATCTCTTCTCCCTGTAATCTCACTCTTCCACTTGGGTCCCTCTCATTCACACACATGTACTCTGTCTTACTGCGGCTAACCTCCATTCCTCTTCTTTCCAGGACAAACCTCCACCTCTCTAGCTTCTCCACCTGTCCCCTGCTCTCACTACATATCACAATGTCATCTGCAAACATCATATTCCATGGAGATTCCTGCCTAACCTCCAAATATTAAAAAATAGTATACAGCAATCCCTCGTTTATTCGCACTACAAGAGGCATGGTTCACTAACAGTCTGTAGTTGGCCTACGTGTGTATGTTTTGCATATGTTCCTGAGGGGGTGTGAGAACGAGGGTGAGAGTGCGAGATTGTTGTCAGTTATTGTTTGTTCATTGTTAAGGCTGGACGCAAAATAAAGCTGTTCAAGTAATATCTACTGTGCCATCTTTGCCCACCATGAGAAACACTGGGGATGTTAACTGGGGAAAAGGTAATGCAGATATAAGATGGTTGATTATCAGTATGGGGAGGGTTCATAAACGTTTAAATTACCGTATATAATAAAACAAATACATGTTCCCAATAACGCGGACTTTTGTTTTTCGTGAGTGGTCCTCGAATGCATAAACCGCAACCTCAGCTGGTTGGAACCAGCTGAGGTTGATCTTCAACCCAAAAAATTTAAATATACAAAAAAAACAAAGATCTTGAATTAAATCATTTCAGTTCAAGGAATTTGAGGCATCATTTCTTCAAATTCAAAGACCCAGCAGGGCAAACCTTGAGAAAGAGATTAAGTTTCATTGCTGTTACAACTCAGAGAAATTTTATACCTCTGAAATCCACGGGCCTGTCCTCCCAGGGAGTCAGTACCATATCCAGAGCCCTCTTCTGAAGAGGCGACAGAACATCAAGCTGCTTCTTAGTTACTGCTGCCGCCTGCTCGTAGGAGAACATGCCAATCTGAGTCTGGTCAAAAACCGCCTAGAGAAAGAGCAACAACCGATAGATGAGATAGAGTTAACCCAAAAAAGTGCAATCAGCTTTGGAAAGATGTGAAATGAAAATTGTCTGAATCAGCTTACTTTAAACTTGTCAGATGGTATCAGTGGGAAAGCCTCAGGTGCAAATCCTGCAATTTGTTCTTTCACTAAAGATGACATAACTATGTCTGGGAGACCAGCTGTGAAATGTGCAAAACGAGTCACAAATATTGGGATTAAAAATTAATAATATACTTAGATGGTGTCAAGAAACATGTAATATGAGCACAGTTATGAAAAGCACCTTTAAGGCACTTTTAAAACTGACTTCTCCCCCAGGATAACATAAATATTGCAACCATTTGCAAAGAATTTAGCTATGAAATGACTAATAATTGTCAAAGTAAATATATGTGGTGCAGAACACCTGCCAGAACTCCAATCTCAATGAAGACATCTGTTCCCCATGAACTAGTCAGTCCAAAAGTGAGAGGGTGGGTCAGAAGCCTGACGAGGACCTCCAGCTGCTTCTCTGAGCAGGTCAGATGGAGCTGACCCAGCCAGAGCACCGCCTTACTGCAGGGACAGAGATGAAGCATCAGCAAGCATGGCCATTCAAGTGTGAAACCTTTTTCTCACCTGAACTCAACAGCGTTGAACAAATTCATCTCCTCAACATGAGCTCCACACACGATGTTGCCCATCGCCACCAGTATGCTGGAGTCCAGCTGGCTCGGGCTCTGTTTAGTGGAGTTTAACACGGCGCTGAAAAGCGCTTCCAACTGCAATGAAAAGGCAGAGTGAAGATCCACCTGACTAAAACTGGTGCAGTCTAATATCTTAACTGGTGAAGCTAAAGACAGTACCTGACTCTTGCTCCATTCACTGACGGCACCCATTGCAGCGATGCTCCTTCGCTTAGTCAGGCGGAGGCTCCTCAACTCCTCCGCTGACATCGCCAGCGCTATTCCTCCTAGCTGAGCAATAATAGACTGGGAAAAGGAGGAGACTGTGCCGTATATCTTCACAATTGCAGGTTATTCCAGTGCGACCCCGAAAAAAAATAGAGCAGACACACAAGAGCCTTGAATGAAACACGGTAGAGGCTGCAAAACGGACTGAATTATACGACAAAACAGCTCAGACCTCTTTGACTTTCTGGAGCACCATGATGCGTTGGTAGGACGCGAGGTACAGGTCACGACCTATCAGCTCCATGCAGTTAGAGAAGGCTGATGGAGACATGCTGGTTAGACTGGCGGAGGTCCAGGCAGAGGGAAGTGTCGTATGCAGAATCTCACAGGTAGGAACCATAGGTGTCGCTAACAGGGCGTGGATACAAACATCTCATCAGAATGTTCTTCAAAAAGGATCTTTAAACATTGCAGAATACAAGGAATTACAAGATTTTTGCTTCTAACTTCATGAATAATTAGTTCTAGCACACATCAGAGGAGATGCACACGGGCTAAGCTAAGCTGACTGGCTATAAGTTCACATGTTGAGAGTCAGAACTATTTCTTCAGAGTACCGGCAGTGCTATTTCAGAAACAAACTCGTGCTCACGTGACAAAGGATTTATCTTGAGGAAGCCCAAGAAGAACTGAAGGACAAACTGCTGCCTTTCAAAAAGCGTCCTCCTCTCGCCTTCGTCTAAGCAGCGGATTCCCATATCCCCGAGTTCCCACTGTCGCTGGCTCATGAACAGCTTCTCTATACGTCCCACCGTCATCAACGCCTGTGGGAATACAGACAGCGGCTTAAATATGCACTGGCAGAGGTGTTGTAGTTTACGGGAAAACAGTAACTTGACCCTTTGATCCTGACACCTCCAGGAGATCTGACACCACCGAGATTTATTGACAGTCTATGTAGACCTGGGATCAAATAACAATCCCAATGCCTCCCTATGGATATCTGAACATTAACTCAAGCCAAGCAATTAAGTGGTCATAAAATAAAAATTCAGCGCTGAAGTCACCATGGGAATCTCCTGCAGTTTGTCAACAGGTAGGAAGAAGAGCAACCGGTCCACCTGGCTGAGTGTGGTCTGGTTCCAGCTGTTGACTGGGCTACAAAGCAACGAAAGAAATATTGTACTTTAATGCCCCCAGTAGTAAAAACATTCAGCTTGAGCTAAAAACTTTACCCGAAGACGACAGGTTCCTGGAGGATGTGAGCCACAAGGAGGATCTTGTTGCTGCAATAGCAGAGGCCGCGGAGGAAATTCAGATTGTTGACGAAGAATCTTCGATCCACCTGAATGAAAACCTCGTCCACCACATATGGCGCCAAGAACCCCAGAGAAAGAAACTCCTCTTCTGTGAACTGCCCCGTGTACATGCCCTGCAGGGGAAGAGGGAAAAAAACAACAATCACACAACAAACAAGATCGTTTGTTGTGTGATTGTTGAACCGTGGTTCTCAAGCTTCGTCATCGTCCAGCTTTAATTTTCCATCTGTTCATTGCAGCTTGACTGACCTTCCTCTGCACAATTTTGTCCACCAGCAGCTTCTGTTTTGTTCTGGGCTGCCAGAAAAAGAACTTTGGGTTTTCAATGATCATCCTCCTGAAGGTGTCCATCACGTCCACAGGAAACTTCTTAATGGCGCTCACCCTGCCAGCAAACCACACAAAGGCAAATAAAAACACAAGTGTTTCACTTCCTTTGTTCTTTCCTTCCTTCCTTTCTTCTTTTCACCGTCCCTCCCTCCCTTCCTTCCTCCCTCCCTCCCTCCCTCCCTTCCTTCCTTCCTCCCTCCCTCCCTGCCTTCCTTCCTTCCTTCCTTCCTTCCTTCTTCCCACCCTCCATCCCTTCCTTCCTTCCTTCTTTCCACTGTCCCTCCCTCCCTCCCTTCCTTCCTTCCTTCCTTCCAATTGATTGAACTTAAGAGAAGGCAGAACGACCAAGGGCAGCTTCCGACTCACGGCATGGACAGGGCAATCTCAGCTCCGACGTCTTCAAGCAGTTCATAGAAATCAAGCTGATACAGCTCCTCGATCACACACTTTTTCTGTCCAGAAGTAAAAGAAGCCCCTGAGATAAGTCATGTTTCACACAGATGATAAATAACAGACTGGCATCATTTAAAACAGGTTTGTTTACCAGTGAGGTGTGAAGAGGACCAGGTTGCTCCCGGAGGAACTGGAGGATCCTTCTTACAGATGAAAGTGCAGAATCATCCCGAAAAAGTTTCTGTAGGACTTTGCAGCTCACACCTTGACCCACAGTTCCCAGGTTGCTGATTGCACAAAGAGGTGAGTGGGAATACACAGGCATAGTTGTTGAATATACTGTACTGTAAAGGTGCAAAACACACAGACAGGCAACAAAGAAAAACATAGCTAAGAACTTACAGAAAATCTAGCGTGCTTAGATTTGGATTAGCGTCAAGCACCTCTTTGAAAATCGCTATAACCTGAGGAAGGAAATGTAAAAGTTGGTTACATGGAGATTGATGGAGAGGTTGTGACCACATCATCGCTTTTATTTTTCCACTTAATTATTCAAAAGCTAATCAATAAATGGTCACACATACCATCTCATGATGAGCATGGGAAGCAAATAGACACCATAACACAAATGACACAAAGCATGCCACGGACTTCAGTGTTCAACATGGTTTCTAGGATATCTATGAAGTCCATTTTACTTAAATAGGTACCAGGTGGTTGGGTGCAGGCTGGACTGTGAATCACCTGCTGTGTGTTCCAGGGGAGGGTGGACGTAGTATCGAAGCTGTTCACAAGCAGACGAGTCCTGGGAAGGACGCTAAGCAAAGGCGTGCAGTAGAGCAAAGGCTCCACCTTGACCAACCAGCCGACCACTTCTTTGAAGCCCTGCTCAGAACACAGTGAAACGTATTGATGTCAAAGAAAGTAAAATTATTATCAAATATGAAAACAGCCACGAGAAAGGAAACACCTGTTAGATTTAACTATTGTCCTGATATTGAGTGCTAACCAAACCCTTCCATCTTATCACAATTTTATTTCAATACGTCAAAACTGAATTCTTCTTTAGATCAAATGTGACAAATCAAGATTCTCAGAGTCAATATGAGTGTGTGTGTCTGTGGTAAGTGTGTGTTGTACCCAGAGTTTAGTCGCCACAGCATTAGCTTGCGGTGGGCTGAGTCCCGGTGTGTGTTGGGCCATGGCAGGTAATGATGGCAGCAGCTTGTCAGAGGTCAGAGCCAACAAGTCCTCAGTCTTCACTCCTACGACCAGCTGGCCAAGCTCCTGCAGCTGGCCTGGAGTGGTCAGCTGGGCAAAGGTCAGAAAGGTGTGAGAAAGGATAGACAGTACCTCTACAATAAATTCACATTGCAACAACTTCACAAAATAACTTACCTTTTCAACTGAACTTATCTTTTCTACAATCGTAAAAGCCTGAAAAAAAGAAATTAACAGTTGCATTAAAAATCCTGCTTTGCCACTACTTTTTGAACTTGGAAAACTATCCAGAAAAGAATCTTTTGAAAAATTTAAACGACAGAGCATCATTGACAGACAACAGCTGTGAGGCTGAGGAAAAAGGAAAAGCCCTCCGGTTCATATGATAGCTTAGGATGAAGTAACACTAGGGTATTTGGGCCATCTCACCTCATAGGTTGTCATCTGTTCCTCAGACCTTCAAGACCCTCCAGCTGCCATGAAAACCATCCATGCACAACAAATAGATGCTTGTGCAGTGAAAGGTAGTGACTAAACCCTCACTAATTGACAAACGGCCATTATTTTACACAAAAGGTTGGCTCAAAAGATTCTGCATTAAAGATTATTTATGTCTACCTGTGCAGGGCTGAACGTTACGGATTGTAGAGCGGGGAGGACGTCGAACAGCTGCGATGGCGTGAGATCTCGTAGAAACAGTACCCCCAGTGAAGGCAGGAGGGGAGAGAGTTCTGCCAGTCGATCAGGAGGCAGCAATGAAGGCACCTCGAATTCTGTGCTGTCAAGAAACAAACTGGAGATCTGGACACAAGAAAGAAAGTGTACTCATTATAGCAACTGTGAAATTAAATAAATATAAAGCATGCTTTTGTTACCAGATGGCTGGGCAGACTGAGTTTGTCACGTGTGCAGTTCATGACGATGTCCTGAATGACACCGAAGACCTTGGTGCCTTTGTACATGAGGAGATCCTCAGGGTCGGCCAGGCATGAAAGATTACCCAGCCTAATATTACAAACAGTGTTTTACAAACACACAACAGCAAAAACAAGTGAGAGACTTCCTGCCACAAAAGTCCTTAACTATTTCACTCTTATCACTGGTATCACCGCAAACCTGGTGAACTGCTGGGCTGTCAGGTTTCTGTAGGTACCGATGATGCTGTGAGCAATGAATTCCTGCTTTAGAGACGTGAGGATGTTTCTCTGCAGCACATCCAGTCCATCCAACAGCTGGCAAAAAAATGTGATGGAAGAAAAACATCATTGGTAATTTGAGAAGTTGAGTATGCATTTCTTTAACTGATGCATGCAAAGCCCAAATGAAATAATTAGAGGAATAGTTGGACATTTTTACATTTTGAATAACGATGACACACTTGTTAGTGATAGGTGAGTCATGTTTTCGAAAGCAATGCATTATATTAACACAAATGTCAATCCTGAGGAAGATGAGAAGGAAAGAGACAGAGAAAGGTGAAGAAAAGATGGAAGGTGAAGGTCTGGTATCAATAATTCAGCAGGAACGTAGCTTTTTAACCCATTTACTCCCCTGAACTTGCTGATTGATTGTTCAACATGTTTCATCCCTTCTGTCGCATAGTATACAAGACTACAGGCGCAGATAGTTAGCATAGCTTAGCACAAAGACAGGAAACATGGTAAAAAAAACCTCTGCTATGGTGGTAGCACCCCAATAACCACTGGTCTGTGAACATTAACTACAAGCCACTGACACTCGTTGGTGGCGACAGAGAAAGATAAGGTCTTATGTTGCTTTCAACTAGTACGTGACAAGGAGCTCTTCAGTTCTCCCGATGCTAATCGGAGCAACAGAGTCCTGGGCGTTCGGGTTTCACTGCCAGGTGTCAGAGCTCACAGGGTTGTTACCTGAGCAGGTGAGAGGTGTTGGAAGTTGTAGAAGGGTAGGTATGCAATCAGGTTTCCAGTGTCCCTGATGATTGACTGTTGACCTCCGACAATGGCCGAGGCTGGCATAACTTGACTGAACCACAAACCAAAAGCCCAGCGCTGGTCCAGACTCATGTTCAACAAGTTACTGTTGATGGTCTCCTTCCTGGAGAAGTTTTTCAAAAATTTCATTGAAGTTGAACTTTTCCACTGGAACTGCTACTTTATAGTGGTTGAAAAGAATATCTGTTAAATAGTCACTATGGTCATCTCTAAGAAACAACACAGCATTGATGCTATAGATGCTCTGTCTGGACTGAAATCATTTAAGTGAACTAGTTTCCGTTACTTTCAATACATAAATAATTCCGGGCACTTAAGGTTGCCAAGACACATGACTTGTTGCAGAAATTGGACACCAGCGCTCAGGATGTGAGATAAACTAAATTTCAAGGTATTTGTCTTTCGTGCATCTAAATCACAAAACATCTCTTTCGCAGCTAAACAAACTATTTTTCATTCATTACGACTGACCGCCCAACAGTGTCACTCACACGTTGATGTTGTTCTGCACAGAGGGTAAAGCTGAGATGTCACTCGGCGTGGCGGCTGTCAGCATGGGAGCCATCTCTGTCAGCAGATTAGGATCTTTTAGCACGTGGGTCTGGAGCACCACTGACACCATGGTGGACAAGTACGTGGCGGACAACTGGCAAACACAAGCAAATTCCAGCAGTAATTGATTTGATGCTGCCTATATTGTGAATTGTAATAAACAGACCTAACCCACGAGTAACAACCTGAATTTAGCTTTACCCTAACCTTCAGTTGATCGTGGTTTCTGCTGTAGTACTGCAGGATCAGTCTGACAGTGGGGACGTGATTGGAGCTGAGCACTGACCTCAGACTGCTCAGGGGTATACTGAAATACTCCTTGGTTTTACAAACAAACAAACAAACACAAACATATTCAAAGTTGTTAAAATAATTTCAAATGATAAAGTCTGTACGTCACAGATGGATAAATGTCACTTTTCATAAAAGTTTAGTCATAGTATAATGTAAGAGGAGCTGATCATGGTAGAATAGTATGATGCTAGCAAGTGTGACGAAGGAACAACGTTAATGGAAAGAGTGCGTTTCTCTTAAAAATGTATGCTAAAAAAGTTTTTTTCTCGTAAACAGGGGACATCTGAGTCCTTGGACACAAATTTTCAAGTTAGCCCACACTACTGTATATATTTAGTTACCGCAGGGATAGTCCACAGGACAAGCAAAAAGATTGTCATACTGGTTATACTAGTTACAGCAAAATCAATGTGAGTCATCAGTTCAGTTCTGGTATAAAATTACCTTTATGATGGACAGTTCATCATTGGTCATGTTGCTTCCTGTTTGCATCAGGCTGGTTAAGACACTCTACAAACGGGAAACACACACATACACATGGTTTTAACTCTCTTAACAAAGGGATTAGTGTCATATAATTTGGCCAAATCTGTTCTGGCACATTAGCGTAATTGTGAAATCAAGCATGAGCCAGGAGAGATTACACTCAGCAAGACATTCATTGTGTCTTCCGCTGAAAGAGTGCAACCTTACACCACCTGTAGGCTGGCTGTACACTGGAAGTCCGCTGTTATTCACTGTCATTTATTTTCTGTAGCTTCTTATCCTATATAGGGTTGGGGGGGGCTATCTCAATTGACCTTGTGCAAGAGGTGGGATCTAAAGCAGTCACCGATTCAACAGAGGGCCACAAAGAAAGACAAACAACCTGTCACACTCGCATTCATACCTACAGTCTGTTTACAGTCACCAGTTCACCCATATAGGATGATTTTAGAGGTAGGAAGAAGCCAGAGAAGAACCAATGGACACACGTGGAGAACATCCATATGGGAAACTCCCCTGTGGATTCGAACCCAAGACCTTGATACAGATGAATAATTACCTACCTACCACCTCTAGCAAATGTCAGTTTTCACGTCACTACTGCACCATCCATCTACATACCCCAAAGCATTGCAGTAAGACCCTCTTCTTTGCAAAGTTGTTTTCCCCCTGGAGATAGCGAACGACAGACGCCAGCACTCTTAGTCTTATGCTGTTGGTAACATACAGCGAGGTGTTCTCTACCTCCTCCAGAGCCAGCAGGATCACCACAGTGGTACTGAAGGCTTGCTCTATTACTGTGGCCACTGGGTAAGTTAGCAGATTCTCCACCCTGGATCCCAGACTCTCCACCCAGCACCGGATCACCATCTGTAAGGCTATATTCTGACTGGCCCCAGACTGGCATGCTGGGGTGAGATCCTCTGAACAGGTCCAATTGAACTGCCTCAACAGGTTTCTAGCCAGGCAAACATTAGGCTCTGTAGTGGTGCCATTGTTGTTGTTGGTGGTGTTGTTGGTTGTGGTAGTGGCGGTGGTGGTGGTAGTAGTAGTATAGTTGGTGTAGGTGTCACACATGCTGACCACCCACTCACTAGATGGTTCCTGGGACAGCTTTAGGAGGTGATAGGTGCTAGGACAGATAGAGGACACAAAAGTAGCCTGGTCATGTTCCCAGCAGAGAGTCAGGAGTGCTGGGTCTGGAGGAGATATGATCCAGGTGGAGTATTGGCATTGCTCCGATGGGTTGAACCAGACCAGGCCTCCTCCTTGACCCCCACCTCCACTAGGAGATACCCCTGTACCCGAATGATTGGCGCAGTGATGCATCAACCACGTGTTGTCCTGGTTGGCCAACAGGTTCTCGAGGATTGTACGATTTGCACAGACCTTGGTGGTGAAGTTAAGAGGGTCAATCTCAGCACAGAGTGCTAGTTCAGTCATGTCCACGATGATTGGATGGGTCCAGTCAGAGTACTTGCACATCTAAAGACGATCACAAAGCTAACATCAGAATGCAAATTCTGTAAAGTAACATTTTCATTCAAAATGTGGATTTTTGTCTTTAAAATATGATTTGAACTAATGTTCGTCTTTCTTTTTTGGTGCTTACAGGTTGATTAGACTATAGATACACAGACCTGTGTAATACCCACCTGTGGCACTGCTGTTATTTCTTCTATTTTCTCGGTGCAAACTGTTGACAGCCACTTGTTCTGAGGGTCTTCCAGGAGTTTGTTCAAGACAGATGCTTTGCAGCAAACATTTTTCTGAAAAGCCAGCTGATCGTGCTGCCAGCAGAGGCCAACCACCGTCACATCCACCTTCCCTTCTTCCCATTTGTGGTAGTCACACCAGCCTGCAATGTTGAACACCGGTGTTGGCTCAGTGAATAGGGGGCTAAGGGAGGTGTTGCAGTGATCTTCAAGCCAGGCATTTCCCTGGATCAGCAGCAGGCTGTTTAGAAAACTTCTGTTAGCGCAAACCTGTTGATTAAAACCGCCGTAATCAAGGCGGATACACTCAGACAAAACATCAATGGTAATTTGCGTCAGGTCATGCCACTCTGAGTAACGGCAAGGAGATAAGACTATTGGGTCCATGTCGGAGCCTGGTGGTTGCAAGGGGATGTCTGTGCAGTTAGGCATGAACTGCAGGTTTTCTGCGATGGAGAATAAGAGCACAAAGAATGCAGTGTGTTCACAAATCAGTCTGTCCAGTTTTGGGCCATCCAGCTTAAGACAAAACTCCAATAAGGCTGGACCAACAGGTTCTGAATGCTCCAGGAGCCACTGATCATAAACACAGAACTGGCTCAGCATGTAGTCATGGTCTGCAGGGGAGTCAACACAGTATCCATACAGCCAGAGGTTCTTCTCATCTGAAAGCAGCGACTTCATCAGCAAAGCATCATTACACACCCGCTTTACAAACTCCTCCCGTTCATTGTCGCTGCATACTGTCACATGCCCTGCATCCACCGGCGTGCTTTCTAACCAGCTGTCATAGTCGCAAACGAGCTGTTGGAGATTGGGGGCTTCCCTGATTGCCCGATGAGGTGCAGATGAAGAATGAGAGAAGGAAGGCATCTCAGAAAAAGGAGGGATGGCCATGTCAAGGTAACATTCAGATGACTGGACAGGGATTACAGACGACAGTGCTTGAATAACATGACACGTATTGCTCCACACCATCTCCAGCTGGTCGGAGTTGAGGGAGTTTAAAGCCTCGCACAAAGTGAGCACAGAAGTGGAGTATCCTGCGCTTGACCCCACAAGGATGGCAGCACACATGGTGTCATTGAACCTAGCCAGATTGCGTCGATCACATTTAAGCAGGGCATCGTGGTTGTTCAAGCCATCATCCCGGGCGCTCCGCCGGAGAGAGTCGTCACGAGGATTCTGGCACCCCATTCCAGGGTTGGTGCACGGAGACCGTTCTGTAGCCAGCAAGCTGTCCAGGAGGATGTTAGTGATGGAGTTACCAAAGGACCAGCTGACATTGTTGTTCAGGCCCCTATACAAAACAAATGCTTGATGATTAGTATTAGTTAATGGAGTACAGAATGCATATACCTCCTGAATCTACACCTGCATCTAAAAAATTAGAATATCACATTGCAAATGTTTAGTTTTTTGCTAGTTATTTCAGAAATTAAAATTGTAAATTCTAGACTCATTTATAAACGTGTCAAGCATATTTACTGGACTCAGGTTGTGTCTACATGAAGTACTTTAATATTTTAAAGTGTCAAATTAAGGGTGTTTGTATTTGATGAGAATATTTCTATTTTCCTGACATCTTACCACATGATGAGCTGCTTGAGATCTCCTGGAGAAAAAAAAGGGAAATTCAATTAAATATGCAGCACAGTTTAAAAAAAATTGTTTTCTTGCTGATGCAAGTCAGCTATTTTTTTTACCTTGCTCACAAGTCTCTTTTTCATCTAAAGAAGGTATTCTGATTCCAAACTGTAAAGCTATTTTGAGATAATCCAATGGTACTTGGAGTAACCCTGCCATGAACTTCGACACATACGTCACAGCTGCTTCCACAAAATCCCCTAAAGCGTTCATTACAGTGGCAGAAAGAGGGAGACTCGAGAGGGCATCCATCATCGAATGCTGGAAACCATTCGGCGATGCTGTCGATGAGTCACCCATCCTGAAGTAGGCCCTCAGGAAGCTGCTGGACTCCCTGTCGTTGTTGGGTGGAGTGCATGTTTGGGATCGCAAGGAAGAAACTAAGGTCAGCAGTGGCTTCACCAACTCCAGAGATACAGTCTTTGTCAGTTCGGCCTCCAGTCCACAGTCCTGTCTCCCAGAGAGGATACAAACCAAAATCCTGGGGAGGTCCTGCATATAGGATTCTCTCATCAATACTTGAAAGATCGTGGACAGGTTACTCAGAGTCTCGTAATATGAATGTATATCAAAACCCTGTCCGGTGGACGAGGTGTCAAAGCTCCGTGCGTTTTCAGTTTCACCAGACATCGCATGGATTCGATAAATGACCTCCTGGATGTCTCTCTCTAACTTTGTGGCATCATCTTGAGTCTGGTCGTCACTCCTGTGCATGAATATGAGCCCTATGGGAGGATGTGAACCAAATTATTAAGAACTGAACCTTGCTTATTGATTACTGATAACATGATGCAACACTGAGGAAACGTTTTGCCACCATTTGGTAAGAACGGCTCCATGTCCGTTTCACTACCCCAGTTCTAACAAGCTCCTGTCTTTGGTGGTGTAAACATTTAGATCATCAGGATTATATTGAGCCGGGTACTCGTTTCCGACGAGTATCCGGTATGGATAAAGCATTTTTGACGAGTACAAGCATGATACAAGTAAAACTCGCCAAAGTCATGCTTGTGCTGAAGACGGACCGGTTTAATCTAAGACAATATTTTTACAGACTGGTCTTCATTTACTCGATAATCGTTAATGACTCCAGGACAGCTGTAGTCTAATAACAACTCATCTGTAGTGGTTTTATGTAAAATGCAGACATTAACAGACAATAAACAATCTTTTTTTCATAAATTGACAATAAACATCTCTGTAAACAAAATAATTTTAAGGAATCTTCTTCTTTTCCTTTCGGCTTTTGCCGTCAGGGGTCGCCACGGCGAGTCAGACACTGGATTCAAGTGACTGCTCTGATGAAGTTTATTTTTAAATGTAGCGACTTACAATCAGTGCATTCAACGTAGGAGAAATACTGATCATTTCCAATAAAAGGTCAATCAATATTAATTACAATAATGAGAATTAGTGGTTGGAGACCGCTGACACCTGAAGTGAAGTGGCAGCTGCTCAGTGGTACAGCGGGCGGTAGAGCGGGTCCTCCAATGTTCTAAGATCGATGGTTCGATTCCCGCTCCCGCCCAAAAACACCTCGAGTGTGAGTTGACAGTGGGAGGTGTCACCTCACTTCCGGCGCAGTGCCGAAGAGCCCTTGAGCAAGGCGCCATCCCCCTCACAAGTTGCTAATTTGGGGTGCTCCACAAAGGGGCTGCCTACCTCTCTACCTCCTGTTGCATGCTTTCCAGCCCCCTTGTGTGTTTGTGTGTATTACAGGGGCCTGTGCACACTAACACACACACACACACACACATATATATATATATATATATATATATATATATATATATATATATATATATAAACAGTTGTATGTACAGTATATATACACACTCAACAAAAGTATAAACGCAACACTTTTGTTTTTGGTCCCATTTTTCATGAGATGGACTTAAAGATGTATAATTCATTCCAGATACACAATATTACCATTTCTCTCCAACATTGTTCACAAATTTGTCTAAATGTGTGATAGTGAGCACTTCTGCTTTGCTGAGATAATCCATCCCACCTCACAGATGTGCCACATCAAGATGCTGATCTGACATCATGATTAGTGCACAGGTGTACCTTATACTGCCCACAATAAAAGGCCACCCTGAAATGTGCAGGTTTTTTTTTTTTTGCTTTATTGGGGGTCTGGGGATTCAGAACTAGTCAGTATCTGGTGTGACCACCATTTGCTTCATGCAGTGCAACACATCTTCTTCGCATAGAGTTTATCAGATTGTCAATTTTGGCCTGTGGAATGTTGGTCCACTCCTCTTCAATGGCAGTGCGAAGTTGCTGGATATTAGTGGGAACTGGTACATGCTGCTGTATACTCCGGTCAAGCACATCCCAAACATGCTCAATGGGTGACATATCCGGTGAGTATGCTGGCCATGCAAGAACTGGGACATTTTCAGCTTCCAAGAATTGTGTACAGATCCTTGCAACATGGGGCCGTGCATTATCTTGCTGAAACATGAGGTGATGTTCATGGATGTATGGCACAACAATGAGCCTCAGGATCTCATCACGGTATCTCTGTGCATTCAAAATACCATCAATAAAATGCACCTGTGTTCTTCGTCCATAACAGATGCCTGCCCATACCATAACCCAAGCACCACTATGGGCCACTGGATCCACAACATTGACATCAGCAAAGCGCTCACCCACACGACGCCACACACGCTGTCTGCCATCTGCCCTGAACAATGTAAACCAAGATTCATCCGTGAAGAGAGCACCTCTCCAACGTGCCAGACGCCATCAAATGTGAACATTTGCCCACTCAAGTCTGTTACGGCAACGATCTGGAGTCAGGTTAAGACCCCGAGGAGGACAACGAGCATGCAGTTGAGCTTCCCTGAGATGGTTTCTGATATGCAAATTAGTTGTTTCAGCAGCTGTCTGAGTGGCTGGTCTCAGACGATCTTGGAGTTGAACCTGCTGGATGTGGAGGTCCCGGGCTGGTGTGGTTACACGTGGTCTGCGGTTGATAGGCTGGTTGGATGTACTGCCATATTCTCTGAAACGCCTTTGGAGACGGCTTATGGTGGAGAAATGAACATTCAATGCACGAGCAAGAGATCTGGTTGACATTCCTGCTGTCAGCATGCCAACTGCATGCTCCCTCAATGCATGTGGCATCTGTGGCATTTTGCTGTGAGACAAAACTGCACATTTCAGAGTGGCCTTTTATTGTGGGCAGTATAAGGTACACCTGTGCACTAACCATGGTGTCAGATCAGCATCTTGACATGGCACACCTGTGAGGTGGGATGGATTATCTCAGCAAAGCATAAGTGCTCACTGTCACACATTTAGACAAATTTGTGAACAATGTTTGAGAGAAATGGTAATATTGTGTATCTGGAACGAATTATACATCTTTAAGTCCATCTCATGAAAAATGGGAGCAAAAACAAAAGTGTTGTGTTTATATTTTTGTTGTGTGTGTATATATACACGTGTATATATATATATATATATATATATATATATATATATATATATATATATATATATATATATATATATATATATATATATATATATCAAGCTGTATGCCAGGAATGAGCGAGAAATTGACTCACTGATCCACACCACCAGGATCTACAGCGACGACGTCATTCGAATTAGACAAATGTAGCCGGATGGTATCAAGAAGAGGCAAGATGATAGGATACAGGATAGGAGGCAGGATAGGAGACATACAGGACAGCTACAAATACCTTGGAATCCTACAGGCTAATGGCAATCGTAAGGAGGCCGCAAGGAAGTCATCCACAGCCAAATACCTCCAGAAGTCCTGAGAAGTCAGCTGAATGGCAAGAACAAGGTCCGAGCCATCAACATGTATGCATTGGCAGTCATCAGATACCCTGCTGGGATCATAACCTGGCCAAAGGAGGAGATAGAAGCCACAGATATTAAGACTAGAAAGCTCCTCACCATGCATGGAGGGTTTCACCCCAAGTCCAGCTCCCTGAGGCTGTACACTAAGTGGAAAAAGGGAGGCCGAGGACTGGTGAGCATCAGGGCCACTGTCCAGGATGAAACATCGAAAATCCAAGAGTACATCAGGAAGATGGCCCCAACAGATGAACTGCTCAGTGAATGCCTTAGACAGCAGAAACCTGAGGAGGAAGAGGAGGAGGAGGAGACAACATGGAGGGACAAGCCCCTACACGGCATGTACCATCGCCAGATAGAGAAAGTGGCTGATATTAAGAAGACCCACCAATGGCTGAATAAAGCTGGACTGACAGACAGCACAGAGGCACTGATCATGGCAACACAAGAACAGGCACTAAGTACAAGAGCAATAGAGGCTAATATCTACCACAGTAGATCTGACCCAAGGTGCAGGCTATGTAAAGAAGCCCCGGAGACAGTCCAGCATGTGGTAGCAGGGTGTAAGATTCACACCAGCTCAGCATACATGGAGAGGCACAACCAAGTAGCCGTGATAGTATACAGGAACATCTGTACCCAGTATGGACTAGAAGTACCCAAATCCCAATGGGACATACCACCAAAGGTGGTTGAGAACGACAAGGCTAAGATCCTGTGGGACTTCAGCTTCCAGACTGACAAACAGCTGCTAGTTAATACACTGGACATAGTGGTGGTGGCCAAAGAGCAGAAGAGAGCAGTGGTGATAGATGTGGCGATTCCAGCTGACGCCAACATCAGGAAGAAGGAACATGAAAAGATTGAGAAGTATCAACAAGGCATACGTAACACCCTCTTTCTCTCTCTAAAAATAAAAAAATAAAAATAAAAAAAAGAAGAAAAAAATTAGAATGTCCATTCTAATACAGATACGTACTGAGTACAGATACGGACACAGATAAAAATAGTGGTGTACTCGTTCATCCCTATAATTAACGTCTGATTTTCTGTAGTTTACTTACCGAAAAGGATGCACAATATTCCCGCAGCCTGTGTCGCCCACATTGTGACTGTCAAGTAAAAATAAGAACACAGTTCGGGGTGGGGAGTGGGGTTTGTTCAGACGAATCCACCTGGTTTTATCCTGCTGATGTAGAAAATGTAAGCATAAGCGAACTGAAAACAGGTTTCATAATTGCGGGGGTAAAATTCAACGAGTCTGAGATAGTCACTCAAAATTCAGGATTGTCCGTTGACGTCATTATTATTAACGGCCGCGCGAGTCTCCTCTTCTCCGTCTACACCTTCAACTGAGCACCTGGTTCTGTAGGTAACTGAGGATGTGCGTAACGGTGGAGGGGGGAGGGGCAGGTAGGTGTGAAAGGAGGGCTGTGAAACGGGAAGTTTCTGAGATGAATTATTAACGAACTGTGTTGATTAGATTCTGTCTGAAACTCGAGTCCCGTCAGAGGAGCTAGAAGACACACACACGCACAGACTCACAAAGCCAGACGGTTTATTTACCGATTTCTGAACATTTAAAATTATTCATCAAAAAAAACTTGAATCTGGGATTGAAACAAATTCTGTGAGATTTTTTATTATTCTTATATATCATATGCAGTAGTGGGCCGTGCATTTCACACCTCGGCCTTCAGTGATGTTCTCCTTCGTCAAACGTGAATAAATACCTCCCTTGGCTGATGGCATCCAGAAGTGTGCTACGTTCCATGAATCTCAGAATGCAGCATACACTGTGACACAAAAGTTCTTTAAACAGTCGATAAGAGTGTGGGAAAAGGTTATTTGAGTGTGGTTCCTGGAACGCATTAACCGTGAGTAACGAGGGCACGCTGTATTTCCACTACAATTTCACAGCTGCCCAAGTGCACCACATTATTTACACACATTGCAGAAGAGCAGGATTTTTTTTTCATTTTATTAGATTTGTCATTTTATTTTGTCATAATTGATTTGATATAAATGAAATTTAATTACAAGAACATTAAATATGAAAACCTAGATAGATGTAATGCTTGTACTCACCAAAACAGCTGTTCAAACGGCTTAAACACAAATTCCATTTTCTTTTCTTTCTTCAAGACACTCAGTTAGCTAGAACAGGTTAGCTCATTTAGGTTGGCTAGTTCAGGTTAGCTAGTTCAGGTTAGCTCGTTCAGGTTAGCTACAACAGGTTAGCTCGTTCAGGGATCGGACCATCATCTCACTAGTGCTTCTCTTCAAATGTGTGTCTGCATAGTAGAGGAAAGATATTGTGCCCGAACCTGATTTCGGGTTTTAACACCATCGGGCTTGAGTCGGGTCGGGCTGAATTTTTTTTTGGGCTTAAGATCCAGCCCAAACTTTTTAAATATATATTTATATATTACGTATCTCAAACGATCTATGGGTATTAAACTAAGGGATACCCTTATAAAATAAATAATTTAGGTAAAACAGAGAAGGCGCTGTGTGAGAAACATTCATCTACAATACCTGCTCAGTTCCCTCCGTGCGTCAGCTGTATTTTCTCCTGTCACTGAAAGTAGAGGTAAGATCTTAAGCCCGAATCCAAGCCCGAAATTCTGGCTCAAAATGTCAATAATTACGTTCGGGTCGGACTTTAATACCCTCGGGCTCGAGCCGAGTTGGGCTTTAATACTGTCGGGCTCGGGTCGGGTTTTAATACCGTCAGGCTTGGTTCGGGTCAGGCTGGATTTTTTAGGCCCAATCTTACCTGTACTGCATAGCGTCTGCATAGCACCACCTTCTCAGAGTGAGTATCCAATCACAGGACACGTACATGTCAGGAAGTGAGCTAGCTAGCAGGTCCTAGAAGGACAACTCATGACCTGATTGGCTATCGCATCTGTCTATTAACTATATTACTTTTCACTCACAGTACAAGGAGATCTGCATTCTAGATTCTGAAGATCCTGGGCAGATTTCATTCAACCTGGTGTGACCGGTAGAAAATGTCCCTCCTGGGCCACCAGAGTTGGGTAGCAGTCAGCTCCTCCTACCAATCAGCCAGAAATTGGTATAAGGTGTCACTATGCTTCCTTTCTGGTTAGGAGTTGACTGCTACACATGCTGCCGTAAGTTGTCTTCTGTTTTTTTTTTATGTTTATGTGCTTTGTATGTGTTTTTAGATTTATTTTTGTCATGTGCTAGGTTTTGTTCAGTGGCTTCCCTCATGCCCACACAGGTGGATTCCCGGAGAGGATTGTTCCACAGGAGGTAAAAGGACAATTCCTTTTGTGTACAAATTGGTTTATTTGGCAGAGGTATTTATTTAACCTCTCTTCTTTTAGACAGACTGCCACTGCTGTTTTGTTTTTATTGTTGGGTTTCATTGTTTGCTTTTAATTGTTTTATTTTACTCAATTTTATTGGTTTGGCTTTCATGTCCTTTTATACTCTTTGACTTTATTCTAGGCTTGTATTTTCCCCCAAGACAACAATCAGTACTGTTGCAGCAGTCCTGCTAGCTTTTAATGTGTTTTTAATTGTTCTTTCTATTGCATGAGAGCTGCGGGGCCGGTGACGGGGAGTTGCTTTGGACGGTGGAGCCATCGGTGGTCGGGGTCCCTCACTTCAGCTCCACACTCCCCTTAATTTGTGTGTGTAGTGGTTTTTACACAGCCTTCACGTTTTACACTTTACCCCTTGTTTTTTTGGTTGTTTGCTGTGTGAGTGTGAGTGTTGGGCACGGAGCTTGGTGAGTGTTCCGGCCTCGATTGGCTCCCTAATTACAGTCATCCCAGCCATCCTGCAGGGCTCATGTAGACCTGAGAGGTCTGATAGGTCTTTTGGCATTCTTGTTCTTTTTACTCTTTTAATAAAGTTTTTAGTCTTGGGGGAAGAACTTTGTCTCTGCCCATTATTGGACCGTCGCTTGTGCAATTTTTAAAAATATCTGTGGCCTGTTCACCAACTTAAACAAATCTTGCAATTTGGTTATTTACTGTTCCTGAACTTTCTAAGTTCAGCCTGAACCAGCGGCTACCCTGGCAACACAAGCTAGCTGAATTCTGATTGGATAAAACCTCTCTAACCTAAAAATGGAACACTGACCCAATGTTGGCCTATCTCATATCCCAATATATAATTATATATTTAAGGAAAATGCATTAAAATATAATTGATTTTTATCAAATATTATGATTTCTGGTTATATTAGACCAGCAGAGAAGGCCTTGCTGGCCCTGACCGCCCACCATTGGTCATATGGAAAACTAAGCGTCTTAAAATGAAAACTGTCCCATTGATTTACGTCAAGATCACTAGTACTCAAACTTCAGTTATTTTGGGCTTTGAACCAGAATTTTTTGCCATTCGGTTTGTTGCGAACAGAAACGGAATTATGTTTCCGGTTTTGCGTTCCACCCATAAACTGACGTTCCTGAACCGGTTAGAACATAAAAATGAAGTTCCTGAACCGGTTAATAACGTACCTTTATAAATATGTAGGTGCCGTATTATGCGCACCATAAGACGCGCTTAAAAACCTTAAAATTTCTCAAAAATCAACTCTGCGCCTTTTAACATGAAGCGTCTTATGTGTACACTGAGTTCCAAAATCTGTAAAAATGTTTTTGTGCGACTTTAGTCAGCGATCCGCCAAATCAGCTATTGTCCGCCGACATAGGACGTAATACGTCACTACGTACGCCGGCAGCAATAGACCAATTAGAGAACATGCCGGTGTACAGTACAGTGTATGCTGGTACTGTAGGCTGTTAACCACATTTGTTTGGCTAAAGACCCCCGACAATGACGTCAGCGAAGAGACACGCTTACGACGCAACATGTAAACTCCAGGCTATCAGTTCCGGTTGTTCCGGTTCACATAAAGAGACCGGGTGGCTTTTTTCACACTTCGCCATCTCTCTTGATCTGTGACTCCATGCACGCCCACATCACCGCTTCTGTCAAAACCACGTCAAGCGGCTGAATTCGGAGCTTGCCATCATCCTGGAGGATTAACGAAAGAACTCCAACCACTGGACATCGGTGTAAACAGAGCCTTTAAAGTTAAGCTGCGTGCGTCGTGAAGCGATGGTAAACACACGTTTACCAGGACTGCAGGCAGTGTCGAGCCAGTTACACCCCCACAATATGTGGGTGGATTCCGGATCCTGGACTAACGTGTCTGCTTCGATTTTTGTCCGATGTTTCGCAGAAGCCCTTATCATTACCGGACAGACACCCGGAAACGTGACTGTCAGCGATAGTGAAATTGCCGAGCTATTCAATGCAGACCGTAGATGAGGACTTCAAAGGATTTAGCACAGGTTTATCAAAAAATAAAGAAAAAAACATTTAAAAAATAATGTTGGTGTATTTTTTTGAAATTTAAATATGTAGTGCAACACAGTTCAACTAGTCACCTTTTTGCTTTCGTTAGCTAGCATGCACCGAACAATAAGGTGCACCGTGTGTCCGGTTAAAGTACAGAAATAAACTCCCTAATTTAGACTGCGCCTCTTTATACAATGAGCCGAATGGTGCACAAAATATGGTAACTTAAGGACTTTTAAATTGGCAACTAAAGCAATCAGTTTATATACTATAGACTATAATTATAGATATCCCTACCCTACAGTAAACAGTACCACAACACTACACCTCTGCTTTATGACAGTTGTATCACTGTAGTTAAGGCTTATGCCTCCTACATAGACACTACATGAAATAAGACAAGAATAACTTCCACCATGTCATTTATTGCTGAACAACAGATCTTCATTGTGCTTCTCCCATAGCTCAATATTGCTACATAGCGCAGCAGTACGGGAACACACTGCTCTGAAAATGATTGCAGTTAATGTCTAAATCATACATTTTTAAGATTGACACACTGCAGTGTTTACCTGTTATGATTAAATTGTGACTGGGAGACCTCCCTTTTCCTAACTGCGGCTCTCATTCCGCGTCCATTGAATGACAGGAAGTGAAACATGAGGTCAAATATTTTTTTCAAGAACGAAAAAAAAAACCCCGGAATTAACCGGTTTACAATTATTTTCTTTTCCGAAATATTGAAAAATATAAAGTTTTCGTTCCTGCCCAAATACCAAGTTTCCGGTTTTGTTCCATGAACCGGTTCAAAGCCCTGCTTCTGTCAGTGTGAGAAAGACGCAACAATTAAAACTTTTGTTCATGTTTTGTTTAAAAATATACATGTATATAACAAGCAGCCTTAATCAAACAGCTAAATGCTCTGCTAATTATATGTAATTTGACTCACTAAATTAATTGAGCTGAAGAGAACCTGTTGGAAGAACGCAAATCTAATTCTGCTTTATTCCAGTCGTCTGAACTCAATTTATTTCATTGGATTCAAATTTGTACATTTACTAAATCCATTGTCAGCTGTTTGAACTTCAAAATGTTCCCTATATTGTCAATATGACAAAGACAGATATAATAAATGTAGCTTTTATCACTTTACCTATAAGTTTAAACTGCAACTCTTATTCTAATACATCTATAATGTAAGCAAATAAAAACAAAGGACATGCATGAGGTTTTTAACTTTAAAACTTTGTTTCAGAAATCCAATGTAACTGTATATACACTTTACAATAGCATAGGCTGATGGCTAAAAAAAGATGTCTTAAAACATTTTTAAATACATCTTCAGCACAAATAGCATTTATTGCAAGTAAAATGTTTTAACGGATATTGAAAAAAAAAAAACCCAAAACATTAACACGACCGCTCTTTCCTGCAGAAAATATTCCATGATTAAAATTTAATCCAGGATTTTTCCACAAAGGAGCTGTATTCTCTACATGCTAAGTTAAACAGCTCAGTAACGTACGCTAACTAAACATAAAAATGTGTAAGAAAAAAAAAAAAACACTCCATCTGAAGTCAATTTAAATCTTCATTAATACATTTAAACGTAGATATGACATGCCTTTTGAAATCAAAAATACAAAAGGTTTTCCTTTGAGGATTTTTTTTAACGTGAAGCTGCATGTTTTGTACAACACGGTGTACAATAAACTGGCAACGCACATACAAAATGGGCTGGATGAAGTTTGAAACACCTCCTGCAGATCCTTCAGAAGTGAGCCGTGACTGATCCGTCTCCCCTCACGCTCCAAAACCCAACCCCGGGGGTGGGAGTGGGGGTGGGGTCGCTGTGTCAGGGTGGGGTTTGCATACTACATGCTGGCAGTCAAGACGGCGAGACATCAAGAGGCGGCAGGAGTTTCAACATGAGAATGACACAAGGGAACCCCCCCGTCAAATCTTAACTCTCTTCACCTCATGTACAAATTACATTCATAGTCTGGACATGTGTACACAACTACTTTAGTTGTATAGAAACTGATTCTAAAAGAAGGGACCTCTGATGGCGGGAAACTCGTGGTGGGAGGGGGTACAAGCCATTTCAAATCACAGTACACGACACGTAGAGAAATCTGGAAAAGAAAGGAGGTGGGGGTCTCCTGGGTTCAGTATCTCCAGAGCTTTCAGGTCTGATTGTCTTGATCAAAGTGATTGGGGGGGGGGGGGGTATGTATGGCACTGTACAGGCAAACCAAGCAAATACCAACACTCTCTTATACTTAAATGTAATCTAACCTGAACAGGAGCTGAATGTAGAGAGACCCCACCCATAAACCAATTGTTGAAACTTTGGCCAAATGTCTGGCAACAGCTTCGCAGGTAAGTAAAATGTCAGTTTGTCTCCAAGCGTCCAGCACATTCATTAGGGTTACTCTTAAAACTGTTTAAGAAGGGACTGAACAGACAGGTGGAGGAGCAGGTATCATGCAGTGTGCTGCTGGTTCAGGGTCTGGATCCCTACCATGGATAGACTTCATGACACACTGGTGGAGACGTGCTACATTAGCGTTAGTGCTACTCAAACAGTCACCAAATCACACGTCACAGCTAAAAGAAACAGACCGGATTCAAGAATATTTGATGAAGAGTAAAATACCGAACTGACTTGACGAATCATAAATCATATTTAAGAAGAATCTTCAGCCTAACATTTAATTAAGGAGCCACTGATTTAAATTTTTTCCGACTGCTTAGGACTGTCGTTTATGCGCAGCCGTGTTCTCTGAGTAAAAACGCTTACAATAGATCTCGACCAACCCTTTTAAATTACCATATCTTACAAATAGAGGTAAAACACTGAAATGCTATCTTGACACAAAAAAAAAATCAACCAACAATATAAACCTGACTTGTTTACAGAGGAATGCATATGATTTGAAAAGCTACAGGTTATAAATCTGCCAAACTCCAAAATGAGTGCATGTGTGTACGGTTCGGAGTGAACACACACACGCACGCATCCATGCGCGGGTCGGCCATGACTTCTGGCAATGAGTGTTGTCGTCATCGTCTTCTGTGTCAACATCTTGAGCACCAGGGGTCGGTTCGGGTTCAGAGGCTCCGTCGGACCGGAGTTTTCCTCTTCAAATCCACTAAACCGGCACCAACACTTCGGAGACGGGAAGATGATGTCCAGCTCCGCAGGATGAGTCAGTCAAAAAGTGGCGTTTCCATAGTGTGTACAATTTCAGCTATACATTTAGATATTTAGAAAATGTCACCCCGATCATTAAAAATGTTTTTCTTTTGACGTTTTTTGTTTTTTTAAAAAGCAACAATGGATAAGAAAAAGAAAAAAAAAGGGAAAGAGGCTAAAATTTTAACAATAATGGCAATGTTGTAGTTTGTAATCCAAAGAAGAGGTTGCTTTTTTGTTTGTTTTTTTACACGCATGTTGTTTTCAGTCTTTGCATGTTGTCCAACTCTGAGACTGATCCAGTTCAATCAGGGGGCAACAGGTCGTGAAGCCGGAATCTCTCTCGAACGTGCGGCCTAACGTCCTCATTCTGAGTCCAACCAGCAGGAGGAGTCCCAGCAGGAGGAGACGGAGGGTATAAATTAAGATGCAACACTTGCTTGATAATTGGTACGACAACATCGACCACGCCGGACAACTTACCATCTCAACCAGCTTCTCCAGGAAGGGCACCAGCTTCAGCAGCTCGTTGTCATTCTTGTCCATGAACCAGCTCTCTATGGGGATTCCATTGGACAACTGAAGACCAGGAACACAGCAGCGGTTAAAAACCAAAAAAAAAATCACAAGAGCAAGGTCTTAGGATTTTTCACTGAACTCAGACTTTTGGGTACAAGAACAGCAATCTAAAACTTTTAAACTTTAAACCATGGCTATGAACCAGAATTTTTTGCCAATCAATTTGTTCCGAACAGAAACGGAATTATAACGTTTCCGGTTTTGCGTTCCACCCATAAACTGACGTTCCTGAACCTGTTAGAACAAAAAAATAAAGTTCCTGAACCGGTTAATAACGTTCCTTGTAAATATAAATATGTAGATGCCGTATTTTGCGCACCACAGGACGCGCTTAAAAATTCTCAAAAATCAACGCTGCATCTTTTAACATGAAGCGTCTTATGTGTACACTGAGTTCCAAAATCTGTAAAAATGTTTTTGTGTGATTTTAGTCAGCGATCCGCCAGATCGGCCATTGTCCACCGACATAGGACGTATTACGTCACTACGTACGCCGGCAGCGATGGACCAATTAGAGAACATGACGCGAGGCTACGTCCGGCACACCTCCGGTAGGTACCGGTGTACAGTACAGTGTATCCTGGTACTGTAGGCTGTTAACCACATTTGTTTGGCTAAAGACCCCTGACAATGACGTCAGCGAAGAGACACGCTTACAACGCAACATGTAAACTCCAGGCTATCAGTTCCGCGGCTGTTCCGGTTCACGTAAAGAGACCGGGTGGCTTTTTTCACGCTTCGCCATCTCTCTGATCTGTGACTCCATACACGCCCACACCACCGCCGTAAAAAACATGTCAAGCGGCTGAATTCGGAGCTTGCCATCATCCCGGGACGATTAATGAAAGAACTCCAACCACTGGACATCGGTGTAAACAGAGCCTTTAAAGTTAAGCTGCGTGCGTCATGGAGCGATGGATGAGACGTGAACACATGTTTACCAGGACTGGAGGCAGTGCCGAGCAAGTTACACCACGAGTTACACCACCACAGTATGTGGGTGGACTATGGATGTATGGACTAAAGTGTCTGCTTCGACTTTTGTCTGATGTTTCGCAAAAGCCGGCATCATTACCGGACAGCCACCCAGGAACGTGACGGTCAGCGATAGTGAAATTGCCGAGCTATTCAATGCAGACCGAAGATGAGGACTTCAAAGGATTTAGCACAGATTTATCAAAAAATAAAGAAATAAAAACATATTTAAAAAACAATGTCGGTGTATTTTTTTAAATTTAAATACATAGTACAACACAGTTCAACCACAGTCACCTTTTTGCTTCCGCTGGCAAGCATGCACCGAACAATAAGGTGCGCCGTGTGTCTGGTTAAAGTACAGAAATAAACTCCCTAATTTAGACTGCGCCTCTTTATACAATGAGCCGAATGGTGCGCAAAATATGGTAACT
The DNA here is from genome assembly GCA_013358685.1 of Antennarius maculatus. Classification (NCBI taxonomy): domain Eukaryota; kingdom Metazoa; phylum Chordata; class Actinopteri; order Lophiiformes; family Antennariidae; genus Antennarius; species Antennarius maculatus. Next base: position 20,441,648 of record CM023606.1, read on the forward strand.
TGAGGACTTTTAAATTGGCAACTAAAGCAATCAGTTTATATACTATAGACTACAATTATAGATATCCCTACCCTACAGTAAACAGTACCACAACACTACACCACTGCTTTATGACAGTTGTATCACTGTAGTTAAGGTTTTTGCCTCCTACATAGACACTACATGAAATAAGACAAGAATAACTTCCACCATGTCATTTATTGCTGAACAACAGATCTTCATTGTGCTTCTCCCATAGCTCAATATTGCTACATAGCGCTGGCAGTACGGGAACACACTGCTCTGAAAATGACTGCAGCCAATGAGTTAATGTCTAAATCATACATTTTTAAGATTGACACACTGCAGTGTTTACCTGTTATGATTAAATTGTGACTGGGAGACCTCCCTTTTCTTAACTGCTGCTGATAGCCGCTACTTCTCTCTGCTCTCATCCCACGTCCAGTGAATGACAGGAAGTGAAACATGAGGTCTAATATTTTTTTCAAGAACGAAAAAAAACCCTGATATTAACCGCTTTACAATTATTTTCTGTTCCGATTCTGTTCCGGAACATTAAAAAATATAAAGTTTTCGGTTTCATTTTCGTTCCTGCCAAAATACCAAAAGTTTCCGGTTTTCGTTTTCGTTCCGTGAACCGGTTCAAAGCCCTGCTTTAAACGTTATAGTGCCATGACGATCTCACGTGTTTATTCATCTCATTTTATTCCCATATGCAAAGTAACATCACATATCTTAAAAAATAATATAATAAAATCCATCACTTCCCTCTTTTGCTCCTATAATCTAGTTCAAGATGAGAGCAAACTTATCTTTTGATGTCTGACTGAATTGTGGCTTACATTCAGCCTGATCCCTTCAGGCCTATAATTGAATCACTTAAAGAAAATGTTCTTACACGTTAAGGAGCTTAATAAAAACCCACACCCTCATTTGTGACCAAACCTGTTTGTTGTGCTGTAGCCAAAAACCTGACAGACAAACACGAAGGTGTCACCCTTTGTTCGACTCGACTGATGTTTGCCGATCACCGGATAACCAACCCGCCCAGCGCCGTGTTTTTGTTCACCTGATATGCAAAGGCTTGCGGTGAATTGTCAATGATAATGGTCTTTGACAGATCTCTGCCCAAGATGTTGAGGTCCTTGATGTAGTTTCCCTGGACACAAACACAATGTTCCCGAAACAACCTGTGTCTACAGTTACAGTAGGGAATGAAAGGAAAGAAGAGAGAGACAGAGACAGAAAAAAAAAAATCAAACAGTGACAAGGTCAGGGCAATCAATAATTCAGAAAAACCACAACACTGACACCCCAGCAGCGGAGCAGTACACTGGCACAACACGCAGCTTTCAGGGCTCTGATGCTTAACATCCAGAGTTGTGTTCGCGAGGGACTGTTATGAAATAATAATAAATAAAAAGAAACACTACCTCACTAGCTGCTTTTTAGGATCCAAGATATTAAGCAGTTTATCTGCATACACCTTTTTAGATGCCGTAAAGAGGATGATCTGAGGAAGTGAGAAAATAAGTTCACTTTCAGATCAAACACAACCATACAAAGGCGGCACAGCCAGTTACACCTACCTCATAGATTTGAGACATGCGTTCCAGAAATTCTCTGAAGAATGGTCTCAGGCGGACGTACACCTGCACAGGACAAGAGCACTGGTGAACACATAGTTCTGATCGGCGCCGTGAATTTTGCTGGGGGGCACTTAGGCATTGTCACTTTGACAAGGCTCGCTGAAATACTTTTTCACCTGCTCTGAGGAGATGATAGCTCTGTTACTGCATCAAAAGTTTGACTTTGACTCATCACAAATGGGGCGTTAGCACCCTCTACTGGTGCAATGAAACAAACCAGCCCTTACCTGGTAAATGACATCTTGAAAGAGGACAGGAAAAGTCAGCGCCGCATCCTCCAGTTCATTTAAACTGCAGTGAACCAACGTTTCATCCTAACGGGCCCAGCAGTGAAAAAAAAACCTCATGACATCTTGGACAATAAACAGTGACAACTATTTGTTGCAGTATGATAATCACTGACCAGGTCCAGGACCAGAGAGAATTCAGGCGTGCTGCGAGTCTTCAGAGGCAGGGCCGGCTTACGGGTCAGCTGCTCTTCAGTCAGAGGAGGAACGTGTTTGATGAAGAAATACCTGCATAAAAAAAGCCCAATATTTAATTAAAGGACAGATTTAAACCAGATCGCTTCTCAAGTAAACTGGATATAAAATTTCATTCATTCTCCTTTCAATTCACAGAGCTTCCTGAGTTCACCAATGAGAGACCATCTACGACAGGTGTGCTCAATATGTCGATTGCGATCCCGATGGTAGTTTTGGTAGAACATAGAAAGTCCCCTCAACGTTAAGAACAAGAAGTTCTTCCAAGATATAAAAAGAAGCATTCACTGAAACAGCTGACTCAACTAATTAAAAAATACTTTGTGCTTTCAAACAAAAGATGCAAAATCTCTTCTCAAAGCTACAGCGACATGATTTGGCAAACTTCCAGTACCTGGCACCAGCGCTGGACATGCAAGTAAAGACCACACTATACAGAGCAGATTGACAATTATCTGTCAGTTTGAAAAACACTTTCAAGACATTTCTTTGCTTGAGCCAGTCGCAACATTCATGCGCTCTCCTATTCGGGAAGATGCTGAGGTTGATTCACTCTCATCAAAAATTGCAGCTGTTTCACCTGAACTCTTCTGGAGTGGATGATAAGATTTTGACACTACAAGTCAACATTCAGCTGAAGTCCAGAGCTCATGGACTTTCGGGAACTCACAGCAGAAAAATACCCCAACATTAAGACATCTTAGCCTACCAGCTAACATGTTTAAGCTCCACTTGTTCATGTTTGTCAGCCTTTCCCTACATTAAGTCCAAATACCGTTCCATCATGACTGAAGATCACTTGGAAATGTGCCTGAAGCTGGCTGTCAGGCACATGGTCTCCCAGACACTGACATTTGTGTCTGTTCTGTTTCACTTACGGATCAAACACTTCCCAGTCCTCCTCATAGGATGCCTCCGGCGGTACTGTTGTAGGTGTAGGGTCCACATATGCCATGTCTGGACTGGAGCCTGGAGCTAAGTCCATAACAAGAAAAAAAGATAAGATTGAGCCAGCAGTCACTACCCCATTACCTCACTTAGGTCTGACCGTCATCCTCTCAGATTCACATCGATTCCCCAGTTTTTACCTGTGAGGGGTGGAAGGTCAGCGTCAGCAACGAGCTCTCCCTCCACCGCTGTAGGCGATATCTCGGGGATGTGCGGAGGTCGTAGAGGCGGCAGCGGCGACACGCTGGAATAAAAGTTGGTGGTGGCACAAACTTCCTGTGCGAATGTGGCCGTGCTGGTAGGCGTCTCCACGGACTGCTCCATATCCAGCTGCTTGACTATCTCCTCCGCCTCCAACGCCTGGTCTGGAGAGTCTGACCCAGAGGAGGCTGATGGAGCGAGACAGAGAGGAGGCGTTCAAATCACACTGATATCACACCGTGACACAGAAAAACAACACAGGTTACTACGGTTCTGCTTACCATTTTTAGATGGTGAGAAGAAGTTGAATACTGGGGAGAAGATGGTCCCGAGAAGGGTGGTTCTGGGGGGGCTGGTGGCCACCTCAACAGCCGTCGTCGTCGTCTCCTCCAGGGTGCCATTCGGCTTCTCCTTACTCCTGTCATGATTGGTAGCCTCTGCAAAGGGTGAAGTAATGAGTTCAGGAGCGGAAACAAGACAAGTGGGAAATATAGATGAGTGATTGGCTGTTTTTCTTCAAGTGCCACTTACGTCCGTTGAGGGAACCTCTCCTGCCAACCCTGCTGATAGTCTTGCGGGGGGAGTCTGTGCTCGGGGTGGTGGAGGTGATCAAGTTATTGTCCACATCACAATGAAGGCGTGATTTCTTGGCTGGGCTCTCCTGTTGTGTCTGAATAGAAGAGACACAACAAACAAACAAATGCATCATCTGGACTTCATAATAACAAAGATTTTAAAAATATCTGGCACCAAGTTTGCAAATCAACCAATGGGAACGCCTATGAAATGGGAACGCCTGACTCAACTGTTAAGCAGCACTTTGAATCCTCCTCACATGTTAGTATCACTAATATCACAGTGGATTCGAAGCCCATGGAAACAAATCTAAGAAACGCATTTTTAAACAGTTAAACACCTTGATGAAATCCAATTTTATGTATACAGGAGCCCCCCCAGATGTCTTTCCAGAGGGAAACTTCTTTAAGCCGAGTTGACTTTTCCACTTGTTACTATGTCCTATCCCTGAACACCAAGTCTCTGAGCCAGATGCTAAAATTAGAATGCTGCAGCGTTCCACCAGTCTTTTCTTGGGAAACATGACACTAAGCATCAAGAAACCATGGATTTACATCGCGACAATATATCCACTTTTAAAAAGGGAAAAAGTTTTAGGTAACACAGTGAATTGAGGGGGACAACTTCAGCTCTAATGAGCGCACTATGAGAAAGTTCCACTCTCTACGACAGAGCAGGTGTCATTAGATCGTAAGAAATGTTTACCTTGATGGCATTTCCTCTTATGAACTTCTTGATGGTTGAGAACAGGCCCCTCCCACCGCTGGTAGGCGTGTCCTCCTCTACTTCTGAATGCCTCCTCTTGGCACGCGATGGGCGGCTGGCCAGGCTGGGGTTCGGCTGCTGAGACGCTTTACGCATTCTCAGCCTCATTGTTTTAGCAGTCACATGTAAGACTGGAGAAACACGACAGATATAGAAAGAGATAGAAAGATGGGAAATTAATTCAACTATACAGTCAAGGAAACACTTAAAGCAAATGCCGCTTTTAAAAAGTGGACAAACAGGTTCGTCCGGCCTCATCTGCTCCACTGATGGTTCAGCTTTTTTCCAGCATCAAGGTTGTGGTGTATCTATCTGTATGTGGTAAAGCTGCAGCATTTTCTAGCAACATCTGGATGTATTCAAGATCCCATTTCACTTACATCACAGTGGATCACGGCATCCACAGCTGGCTTTACTTCTAGTCGTACGGTAAAAAAAAGAAGAGAGAAAAAACATGCACAGGATTCTACTTTTTCGCAAACTCACAAGAACTCTTTTAGTCTGACTATGGCCCAGCAAGACCGACATTTAAGTCTAGAAAACAAGATGCAGAAAATCATAGCTTCTCATGTGTGCCCAGTCTGAACAGAAACATATCTTAAGGAAATGAAACTCACTATTTTACAGAGTTGAAGGATGTAATTGGTCAGTGTAGTCCTTGAGCATGGACAAAGAAAACTTAAAAACTATTCATAGTCAACCAAATTGTCATTTGAGCATGCCAGCCCCTTGAGCTTACATAACAGCAGCTGGTTGGAAATGTGTCCGGACATATCCACAACCTGTCAGGAACCAGAGGAGCACAAAAGCTCTCTCCACGTGTGCTGTACATCTCACATGATGGTAAATGCTATTTGCTACATCTGTTTTACATTTACATCGAGGTGTGTTCAAGATCACACCACAGGTAGACTCGCACTGTTGCTCAATCTCACGCACAAAAAACATTAGTGTTCAATTAAAGGGCTACAGAATAAACAGTAATATCAAAGTAACTGTGGGAAGTCCATTTACATGAATGACAATGTTCTAGTTTAAAAAAGATACACTCTTGATTACAGCGTACAACAGGAATGTTTTTGATGTGAAAATGCAAATATCACTGCACTGTGTGACTGCACTGAAGATGTAATGGTAGTCACGGTGCCAAAACGCACATCAGAGTCAATGCGAGGTGGAAAGGCAGGACAGGGATTCGATGATGTTATGTGAGGTCCAAACCAGAAGCCTCAGAAACACAAAGTCCTGATAGTCTGAGCAGAGCACAAGGACATCCAGCAAGAACACTAATTATTCAGTTTAGTTCCTTCTTAATGCTTCTCCTTGTATGTCAAGACGTCACTTTACACCCCAAAGGAGGCATTTTAAATGATACATGGCCTTAACTTACAGAACACTGGCATGCTACTGAAAATCATGCACCACCAGGCTGTTCTCTGTTCAGCCTGAACAAACAATGGTGATGTAAAGCAGGGTTCTGTTGTAATGCGGCTCCATGATGTCTCGTCTCTGTTGAAAGCTAAAGCTCAATTCCATGTTGTAAGACAATGCCAGACAGTAAGGGCTCGAAATTAACTTTTTTCTTGGTAGCACTGGTGCTCCCAAATTTAGAAGTTAGTAGCACCAGCAAAGACTTTAGGAGCACCTACCCAAAAGCAAGGCAGTGACGGAGCGATAGAGACGCTCCGTCAATCTCCGTTCCGCGCCTCTCTCCCTCACCCAGGAGAGCAGCCGCAGCTGCGCTCTCATTGTCTCCTGGCAGGACCGGAGGAGCGCTATCCTGCTCAGACTGTTTCACGCACATTCTCCGGCAGGTCCACACTCACGTGTCTGCATCAAACAAACTGTCGCGGTAGTGCGTTCGAGGGTGCACACTCGGTGCCTACGGGTTTTCCCCACATCCACACAAAACTGTATGAGGTACCGGGCTGTCAGACCAGCCAGGTACCTCGACTAAACCATTTTGGTAATTATTTTGTTTTTTAAAACATCACTAATAGATGTTTTATGTTGCCCCAAACTCCACCATGCCTTTAGTGAACATTCGTTTGCATTTTTCTCGGTCATTTTGCCCTCAGCTCGGACTTCAGGGGATAAAAGATCTGTGCTTTGTTCCATAGTGGCGCTTCATGTTACCACTTTTAATTCATGCTATGTGTTCAGACCATATGAGGTTAAATGGTTTTGAACTGCCTGACAGAGGAATAAACATAAATTTTGTCCACTCATTGTTAACCAGCGGTTTTCCTCGTTAACCTCCCTTCGTTTGGAGCTATGCTGTCTCCCTTCTTCTGTTCCCCGCTGTAGCGGTAAACTCACAGCGGTAGCGAGCTGTCTCACTTCCTGGTACGCTGACGGCGCAGGGTAGACAAACGATCTGATTGGCTGAACTGAGTGAAGCTATTACCGTATTAACTGGAGGAGCAGCGCCCGCCGTCTGTAGCCGCGAACTGCAAGTAAAAATGCGCCAAGAAAATCTACTCTCGTGAATTTATCATGGAGTGGTCACGGGTCCGGACAGAACCATCACGCGGTCCGGATCCGGACTGCGGTCCACCATTTGGTGACCCCTGCTCTATGGAGAGAGAGAAAGAGCGACAGAGAAAGGAAAAAAGAGGCGCACCAGATTTTTTTCCCTAGTCGCACCGGTGCTCCCAAATATATTTAATAGTCGCACTGATTAAAATTTGGGCGCATATGCGACCATAATGGTCGCAATTTTGAGCCCTGGACTGATACGATAAGTAAAGCCGATCAGTTGTTTGGAATGAGTACAACTACCAGTCATTGATTTGCTTTTCAATCGGTTGCGGGCTTTGTACGATTTTTCACTTTGGGATTTAAAATTCTAAACAGGGGTGGCCCAGGTGAAATAAACGCTTTACTTAAAAAGTAGCATTGATTATTCATTTGAATAAATGTATGGGATAACAGACAACAAAAAATGTGACAAAATCTTTGCTTAAAGATTTTGACAGTGATAAGAAAAAAAGCTGATAAATTTTAACAAACAGGTGTCAAACTTGCGATCTTAGAAGTAAGGGATCCTGTTCTAGCAAGAATCACTGATTTGTTACACTTTTATTTAGTTTATATTGTGTGGGTGTACGAATTAAAAGAAACATCTACATTTATATAATTAAAAAAACATGTCAATTAATGAAATAATATGTTCCAGGAAATTGGCATGGCATAGCTTGTTACAGCTTAGTTTGTTGCATTTTAAATAATTATATTATGCATGAATTTACAGTTTATTCATTTTAGTTCCTTTGCTCCACACACAAATGTTTATATAAATTTTTATGTGATATAAAAGTGTGAAATAATTTTGACCGTGTCAGTCGGCCCAATGGGAGTCACTGCCACACACACGGCGAGGGAAATGTTAGAGGTCGGACAAATATCACCAATATCCATCCCCTTCAAAATAAAATAAAAACGGTGGAGTGTGATTACTTTGGATATCCGCAAAAAAAAAAAAACAGTATTTATCCTCGAGGATGAACACCTAGTTTGTAAGAAATGTGGGCACAAAGCTTCACTAAAGGAAAAAATATCTCCAGCTAGTTCACCCATCTTCACAAATATCACAGGATGTCGTGGCTTCAATCCCCAACAACAAAACCAGTTCAGCAACAAACAATCATACATTTACAGGGATTAAAACAAAATCAGTCAGTTAGTCTTTTTTTTTTTTCTGAAGCTACAAAGAAAGTCACAATGAGCAGTGAAAACAAATTACACCACAGTGACACTGTCCATCTGTTCAACAAGCTGCACCTCAAGTTAAGTTAGTTCACAAATCCTTCTATGGCAATACCCTGATCCACCCTTCTGTCTATGAACGGTTTGGCATTATGACCACATAGCCCCTCACTGAAACAGCTTTACTTTAGAGACGCATTACATCATCAATATGCCAAGCCAATCAGAGGCAGAGTAGGTCGGATAATAGCATCATCATACAAAGATTCAAATGCCCCACTTTATTTGCAGACAAGCCCCAAAAATCCACACACTCATTTCCCTTCCCAGGACCCACCGTTACATGCTAATACATTAAAAACTATTACATTATAAAGATGCACAGAAAAAAAATCAAATTGCATCTATGACATTGCTGCCAGAGGTCATAATGAGAAAAGACTAACATTTATATTGTGAATCTATTAATATGGATATTGACACTTTCCAATTACAAAAATTGAGATTAAAAATAACCTATCCTGGAAAAATGAGCTGTCAAAATATCTTTCAACTCTGAATCACTCTTAAATCCACCAAACCAGGCAAACTAGCTTATCTATTAATAATTTATCAATACTCCACAGATTTAACGTGTGCAAGAAAGACACAACTAGTGAAGATGTTAATTTAGGGATATTTAAAATTATTCATTCGTGCAACGAAAAAAAGGGGGGAAAGTAATTTAAACGATAAGATTACAGTGAAGTTTTCTACCAACTTTATACAAGGATATTCTGACAGTAAACCCTCTGAAAAAAAGCAACAAACTGTTGCATTATGTGCTCTGGAACCCCAAACTAACAGAGGGGTGCATATTACTATAGAATTATAGTCATACATTATTACACAGCTATTACTGCAAGACATATGAATAAATCTGCATATTTGTTCTATCTACTACTGCTCCCATGTCTTACCTGCACAGGCGTGGATTGCCTAGTAGTCGAAACATACAATTTACCCCCTCAATACCCTCGATCTAAAATGAAAATGCAGTGATTTTACTGTGTGATAAAACTTTACATATTAGATGGTAACAAGATATTGGATCCGTAAGAGCCACCTTTCTAGGCAATTCCCCATTGACCGGGGATGTTGCATGCAGCTGTACGAGCGGGAAATAAGAACATGAAAGCCTCAGACTGGATGAGCGGAGCTAGCAGCGGCTCCCCACAGAACCACAGCGGAGGAACGAGCAGGCCCTGCAGCCTGTGCGGGTTAAAACTCATTTAGATACAACAGTGTGTTGACTGGGCAAAAAAGTGGCTGAACCATATAACACAACTAAAATAATAAAACTATAAGGAGATGACACAGCTGATGTTGTCGACCAAAACAAGCGTTTGCTGAAGTTTCGCTACACAACCTCGGCTAACGAGTTCCACTAGTGGCTAACGCTAGCTGGCTGAAGCTAACCCTCACTAGCATCTAAAGGAACTTCAAGAGGTACTGTATTCTGGTTAGGCCTTACAAATGTCACTAATACATTTATTTTGTGTAACTTCTGTTTACTTAAGCACTTTTTAGGTTTTACAAAAGGTGACAATTATAGACGAGCGTCACTGTCGGTAAAAATAAAAAATCCCTTCATGTAAACGACGACGTTAGCTTCTCCACTGGAACAAATCAAACAGGCTAATTTACTCTTTAGCAGTGGGACAGGTTGAGATACATTAAGTTAAAATAATTATCGTTTTATTTAAGTATGCTAATCGTTTTGAGTGGACTGTGTCCGTGGAATGGGTAACGTTACATTTACGTTTTGGGGTTGTTTTTTTTTTGACGGTGAAACTCGTCGGACCGATGCACAGCAGCTAGTGTTCAGACATGGTCACCAGTTCATAGCATAGCGGTATCTGTGTGTTCGCTGATTCAAGCAGCGTTCTCTCTCCACAGTGCATTCATCAGTCCTCTGATCCGAGCACTGCTCTGTCACTAACACACTTACTCAAACACCCCCAGTTTTTACCCCCAGGACTACGTTGGCTGTCTAATGTAGCCCCGGCAAAGTTATGTGGTGGAATGCCATTATGTATATTAGCATTAATGTGAGCTACAAGACGCTGGCTCGTTGTTTACTGGTTTATCAATGTGTAAACAGCTACATTTTGAATGACTAAGTCATGTTATATTCAAATGAGTGGCTCCATTTATCAAACAGGACAGTTACAAGGGCTAGACGTCGAGTCTACCAGGAAATAGCCAGGTCCGTGGTAGGCCGTGTTTTAGCTGCCCTTAGCTAGGTAACTTAGCTTAGCGCCGCTAAACCCATCGCTAGTGTTAAAAACAAAAACTGCTTCGGGCTAATAGATGCGCGAAAAGAAGCGATGGAGATATTTAACCCGTCATTAGCAAGCATTTCATACATCGCAGACAAAAACAAACACGAAAGAGGTTAATTAAACCATACCGCCTTACTTTGAGGTGATCCGCAGAATCTGGAGATAATTACTCAACACCGATTGACCATCACAACGGAGGCAGTAGTTGTTGCGGTCTGATTCCACTTTTTTTTTTTTTTAACCCCCCTAGTATACATCTACTCAAGGGCCGTGTTCGATATGACACATCGCTGTGTTACCAGGCGCCATTTCCCGCCTCTGCTCGCTCTCCTCACGGCGGATACCCGTATGGGACACAGACACACCCCCTGGCCGCCCGCGAACACCCGCGTCAGGCTGCAGCGGGGACGAGCGACGCTCCGGCCGCAGCCGGAGGCTCCGAGTCCCGGGTCGAATTTAGCAGATATAAGCGCTCAACTCCCAGCATATTCAGCAGATTAAAAATAGAGGCTCCTTACTGTATAATCCAGTTATTGAGAAGAAAAGCACTTCAACATCAACTCTGAAGCATCACAATTAAGAAATGACATGGATCATCACCTTTAATAAAATTACATTCAAAGTGCCTTCTCATGAGAAATCAGTTTTTTCCTGGCTGCACACACTGAATTCATGTTGACAGATTTCCCTAAAAGCGAAAGGTTTTCCTCAGTTATTAATGGCGACAGTGCAACTACATTATGTACAAAACGTTCTTGGAAGCATGTGTACAGGTCGGACCCACATGTGCTGGTTGATCTTTGCACACCGTGGAGGATGCCAACATTATTTGAAGTATTGCTTAAGCATCTGCATTTTGATCAGTTTGAGGATTAAATTTCAAATTCATGCAATGGGATCATTAAAAAAAAAAAAAAAAAAAACCCAAAGTGTCACAAAGAAAACTGATTTAATGGTTCGTAATCAAAGTCCTTGGCATTTCTAATGCATTCCCTTTCCTGTAAATAAAAAAACAAAATAACCCCCCCAAACATTTTATTTACAAGTCCCAAAATTATGTTAGAAAGGCAAAATGCTGAATTAGTCTGATAAACATGTCATTGTAAAATTTGTGTCACGCCACAACTTGAAAATAGCAAAAAGGAAACAGTTGAGAAGTGAGTGAACAGGACTGTTCCAACGTCAATGTGTTATGAACTGAAGCAGTTCTAAAACAATAAATCAGTTAGTGTTACAGTACGCAGTCTCCAATATGAGTAAAACCATCAGGAAATCAACAGCAGCTAAAGGAGAATGCTATGGGTTTTTGTCTTCATAATACGTTATTCGGAATTAAATCACTAGTAGCAATGTCTGTCCTTCAAAATAGTCCATGACATTTACAATGCGCACTATAAATTCTTATTTTCTGTTCCAACTATTTGTCAAGAAAGACCTCGGTTGGAGTGTTTTTAAGTTACAGCCTACGGTTTCCATTCAAAGAATGTCAATAGGTTGTTGTCTTTTCCCATAATCCACAGCGCGGTCTGCCTGGATGTCTCGCTCGTCATCGTCTGGAACAAAAGAAAGCAGTGCAAACATTAGAGATATTAATTATGGATGGATGAATGTATGGAAGGAACAATACACACACTTAATTAAAAATAAAAAACAGATTAGTTTTGAAATCAGTTCATCAATTGAATAGCTGGATTCCAGTCTGTTGAAGTGTGTATCCATAGAGATCTGGTCACATATGATTTTTTTTCCCAGTCCTTTTTGATTCAGGATATTTTGGGAAGAAAATCTTCCTGCATCACTTTCGCACATCATCAACATACATGTAGTGACAGACATCCTAGATATTTAATACAGAGACGATTTACAATCTAAACAGTTTGACACCAAACAGATAAACACAAATCTAAGCCAAACTGGAATTTTGTTGGCTGAAAACAAAGAAAGCGTTCTCTAAATCCAGTTACATTCTCATTAAATATTAAATACTAATCTAACAGACACAGACTCATGACAAGAAACAATGACAAAAAAACAACAACAACATGGTGGACATGCTTTGCAGCAACTGAAGGAGAACACAGACACAGTGAGCTATATTTATCTACCGGTACAGATATGGGTCAGATGTTTGGTGGGACGGCAGAATGAAGCACAGGCAGGACTGACAGTTCTAGATGACTACTGAGCTACTCGCACAGAACCACAAGTTCCTGGATCAAGATCCTTATACATGCTACTCCATCAGGACAAATGTAGGGGAGGTGGGGGAGCACGGCAAGGGTGGAGGGAGGGAAGGAGGGAGGGAGGGAAGGATGGATGGATGGAGGGAGCAAGGGAGGAATGGTGGATACACATCTGGACGAGTCCAGTCCCCCCGACCTGGCTCACCTTGTACGTCTTCCTCCCCACCATCACCATCCTCTTCCTCATTGTAGGCCAGCTCGGCCTGCTTGTCGGCCTCATACTCACCCACGTTTCCATCGTCCCCATTGTAGTCCGCCAGCTTAGAGCCGTGTTGCGGATCTACTGGGGACTCGTTCTCATCAAAGAACCGGCCTGTAGGAGGCAGAGAAGGGCCTCATCAGGGAGGGAGGAAAGCCAAGGCAGTTGTAGGGAGGCAGGGGAGGAATGGCTGGAGTACTGCATAATGAATGAGCGAAGGAGCGCCAGATCACACCAAGAGGTTGGCAGCAGATGAGCCGATACACAAAAGCAGAAGTTAACCTGAAGACGGGCGTGTCAAAAGAGTGAAGCACCATCCATCATGTACTTGAGAGAAAAAAAAAAAAAGTTGATGGGAAAAAAGAAAAGGTAGTTCCTTTGTAATTCAGGAATGATTTATGCCACTAAACATAAAAATATTGAAATTTACTTTTGCGGTATGGTGAAGTAGAAAATTTTCACTCTTATAAAAGATATTTTCCTGCATTGCACCCGATTTCTTCAAATAAAAAGAAGGCAACAATTAAGGAACCACACAGATGCTTAAATCGAATGAGCGTTAATGTCCAATCGTAAAAAAATGTATATGCTCCTCTCCCACCTCCTGCAGATTTAAGATTGCGCCGGTGATCAACTGGGAGACAACTTGAGATGCAGACGGCGTCTTTGAGCAGCTAGTACACCGGTGGTTAATCTGCCGTAATATGATGCAGGCAAAAAAAAAAAGATCAAAGACGACAAGTTGGGCGGGAAAACAAAATGAAGACGTGAAGGGAAGACAGTTGGTGTTGAGCTGCACAGGCTCGGGCTGACGAGTGAGGAAGATGAAAGTAGGGAATGCACAGAGGAAGGAGGACGGAGGAGAAGAAGCAGGGCTGAAGCCTGCAGCAGGAAAGGATCATCTGGGAGATGAGAATATCTCATTTTACGACGGAGCGTTCTCTCCGCTCCGACAGCTCTTCCCATGTTCACAAATGGCTTCTCGTCAAACAGATGAAGATAGGGACGTCACGCAGAAGAAAAATTGAACCCAGTCAGAAACAGGCGAAACTTACACCGAATGTGTGACAGCAAATTTGAGTTTACCCTCTGCATTGGCACACGTCACACAGCGGCGAAGCACATAGATGTAGCTGACAGGAGCAGCTGTGATCACACGAGTTACAGGTTCGGGGTGATTGACTGGCTTTTTTTTCTTTCCAGCCCACTGTTTATTTTAACCTCCAACCACCAACTCCCTTGAAAATTAAAGCGTTCCATTTCCCAAAGAGCTGTGGAGGAACTCACTTTGGCGGTGGTGTGCCGGCTCCGGTGGGCCTCTGAGGTGAGCCTGGATGGGGTTGGGCACCTGGGCAGGGTTCGGGGGCACTGGAAGCCCCCTCACGGGCTCGTCAACACCTTTGATAACGGGAGCTGGTGACAGAGAGGAGACGCGTGTTTGTGTGGATGGCTGATATCGAGTATCAAAGAGGCGCAAAGTTCCGTTTTCCTTACCTCTGATCTGTTTCTGCTGCTCCCCGAGTTCGTCCGCCTGAAAGCCGACCTTGTTGTCTTCTTCTTGAGCCGCTTTCTGGGCCTGGTTGACGATGATCTCCGGCGCGTTCAGGCCTGCTCGGATCTCCACTTTGTCCTGCTGGAGCCCGGGTCGGTCCAGAGACAGGAACTGGCTCCCGGGGCCATCGGCCGCCCCGACTCCATGTCCGGCACCGGGAAACGGAATCTCCATCTGCTTCTGAACGACCGACGGTTTCCTCAAAGCTGAGAGAAAATTAAGTGGCAAAATAATAAAAATAAAAAACAGGTGTTCTGTGTTTGACTTACCTCAAGGACAGAAACACTCGAGTATTCAAACCAGTATTTTTTTTTTTTTCAACTTAATGTTCAATTTTGGTTTTTAAACATAAACTGAGGTGCTTATTAATCATTGTAAACCAAAATGTCTTCACTACGTGTGTTCTTGGCTTACCAAATTGCATATCATCGACTTTTCCCACTTCGCTGTCTTCGATACCCGGCATGCCGGCATCACTGCCAGGTTTACCCATCTCTTCTGTAACACAGCAGAACAAATGTGACTTGAGTGAGGGATTTACTGACATTTAGCTTTAAGACTTCCCGTTTATTCATTTACGTTAACAAACAACCGTTGCAACAAAGAAAGAGTTGTCGGTACGAAGTTAATAAGGCACTGCCGTATTACCAGTACCTTTTAAATCTGGGCCGACATGCCGGAGGGTGGGTACTATATTGCGTTGTCCCACTAATACGTCAGGTGCTCCCGCCTCGCCCCCCTTCTGGCCGTCCATCTTGCTCTGAAGGATTCGAGGTGAAGTGGGGAAAAAACATCACAATAGAGAATGAGTGTGAAATCTGATGCCAATGAAGTGACGTGATCCTCAAAAGACATGACCCCATTAAAAAGGAATGTTGTAATGAGGAAGACGCCAAAACTGATGTCAATCATGCACGTCATTTAGTACATGGTTGTGTTTTGTTTTGTTTTTTTATTTTCTCTATTTTAAATACTCACCAGTCTGAGTTTTAATACTTCTTCCTCCAGGGTCTTTTTTGTTTCTTCATATTCCTCTTTCAGCTGTGTGATCTGACGTCCACACTGAAAACTACATCACAAACATTCTCTGTCAGTTTCAACCACTCTTTAAAACTGAAAATTTTTTATTTTGGTAAAATGGCAAAACCGCAGCAGATATAAACATATTCAAAAATTCTAACAACAACCCCTGTAAGACGAGACTCATATAGAGAAAAATCAACAACTGATTAACTAAACATCACTGATTAGAACAGATATTCAATCAAAACAAATTAATAAGTGTCAGATAAATTGGTGCACCTCTCATACTCCAGTCTCTTTTCAAAGGTAGTGCTGTTTTTCTTCACTTCTTTTAGCTGATCCTCCTTTTTGATGAACTCCAGTTTCAGCTCCTTCAGCTGCTCTGTTTTCAGCAACACACACACACACACACAGACACACAAGTCAAGGTTCAATGCTTAATTTCTTATTAATGAACTACAATTGTTCCAAATCCTTTCCCAATAGGCGGACAACTCCCTCTGCTGGCCAACCAATGATGACGTCATACCTGTCATTCTCTGGATCTCAGTCATCTGGGTTGTCACATCATTCTGCAACTTCATCTGTATGGGTGAGAGGAATACAGATTAGAGAATCTACTGTTTGACAGTTGGCAGAGACTCAAGGCAAACAGCGAGCAACACGTTTGTCTTGTTAGTCCATTTAGTTTTCATGTCGTGGTAAAAACGCCCTGCTACATTATTCACGCTTTAGGGGAAAGAAACCCTGTGAGTTAGTTCAGGACAGAGGCTGACAGAGAGGAAATTTAGACTTAGGAATACAACTTAGATTTTCAAATATTTTTAAATAAATAATTGTGAATAAATATTTGAAAAAACAGATTTAAAACAGCTGAACTGTGGCCCTTATAAAAAGAAAATAGCGGCAGTGATTCTGCTGTCTCGTGCCAAAATATAAATTAAAACACTTCCCATCTGATTTCTGAAGGAGGAAACGTACATTTGGACACACTTTGGCAAAGAGGGGACATAAAGATGATCCGTTGTGAAAAGAATTACGGTGCAGGGATGGATTTATATGGACATGCTTTGTTTCAAACTTTCCATTATGTCGTCACAGTGTGAGCCTGAATTGTCGAACGAGAAACAATTGACGGAGATAGAAGTTCAAGAGGAAAACGAAGAAGGGAAGCTCAGTATCGGTGTCAAACGTTGTTGTTGTTCTCTCACTGGTGGTTTAGGAGGATAGCACAACCGGTCTGCTTACATGTATTTCTTCAAACATTCAGATGCTTGTACGTTTTATTCTGGAGCTTTCTCAAATGTAGGACTTGCCGTAAGCATTTATGTTTAAGAAAAGGGTTGGTCTGTTGACAGTGGAACAAATGCTATTCAACACCTGACTTTATCTTGATTACTGAAACAGGAGCTGGACACTTAAGTTACAGAAGAGAACACAGGGAGCAAAGGTTTCTTTTTATTTCACTTTGACTATACCTTAACCAGGACAAAAAACCTAAGCTGTAGATTTTAAATCTCTTCTCCTACACAAAGACGTGTCGAACCGCTGAGATGCTTTGAGGGCAAAAAAGTCCTTATTGTTGGTTTTCGTTGTTGTTGAGCCTCCAATTATTACAATAAAAATTGGCGAACCATGTGAGAAGCTGAGAGGATATTTGACGAGCTGCGGTCGAGGTCGGTTTGTCGGTAAATATTATCTCCCTGACAATAATGTAAATGCAAATAAACTCACCTATGTAATTATGAGTTACTCAATACCAAACAGGAACTGACTATTCTTAAACTCCAGATCTAATCTCTAGTCTCTACTCTACAACTCAAAGAGAGGTGGCTAATGCCAACCCATGACAGTCGTGAATCAAAAGGAATGTGAGCCTGTCAAGCCAAAAAAAAAATCACGTTAGACTGGATGGAAATGACAGGAAAACATCCATCCACCATTGGCTCTTGTCGTGCAACACTTTGAACCGCTGGTATGGTAACAGGAAGAAACACAGTGGGAACAGCCTTGCTGAACATACCAGACACTTTGAGTGGACAGTGAGCATTAACCTGTGGAATTATAAATTAGAGTTGTATCGATGAAGGCATGGAGAGTGGCTTCTTGAAGCTTGTAGAAGGTCCCATCCCCTTCATAGTGGGTCACCATATTTCCAGCCATAGGTTGACATCAAGGTTCAATAGATCAAGCCCCGTCTAAACAACTTTAATTCATAACTCTGTTTTTGAGAATGTTCATCCTCCCTTCAAGTTCATACATAATCCTGTTGACAAACCAGTTTGATGCCCCACTGGTGCCAGTGGCTCTACCATACCTTATCATCAGTACACTTCCTGATAAGCGTCTCCTGGGCCTGCAGCTTGCCCGCCAGGACGCTGTAGTCTCCATCCTTCTGGTCGATCTGCTTCCTGTGCGTGTCCGCCTGCACCATCAGCTCCGAGTTGCGCTTCTCCAGGCGGCTGCGCGCCGCGTCGGTGCGCTTCACCTGCGTCTGCACCTCCGCCAGCTCGTCCAGCAAGCGGCCGTGTTTGTTCGACACCGTCCAGTAGTTGAACGCCAGAATGGCGATGATCACCATCAAGAAGATGAGGATGAAGGACGGGAGGCGGCCTCCTCGTCGGTTTGCACCAAATCCGACCATTATTTAAAAAAAGAAAACAAAAAAACCAAAAAAAAGAACAAACCTAAAGTGTACCTTTAGCTGAAGAGCTCAGAGATAGTCCCCCACGGTAAAACGCATCCGTGTACGTGACATGCCGATTGTATGCGGCAACCGCGCAAAAATGCGAACACTGCACAAGCAGGTCATGAATTTCACATTTCTATTTATCTTTACTTCCCTTCCTACTTCCGCACACAAGACATCTTCGGAGGGACTCGACCAAATGTCAGTGGGCTGAGATCCGCCAGCGGGGACGTGGCCTAGCTGACGCACAGCAGGCGAGACGTGGACAGATGAACGGCACCGTGGCAGTGGGAAGCGCCAACACACAACCGACACAGCTAGCTGTAGAAGGCTAGCCCACGGATGTGGTGCTCTGATAAGACCCCCACGGGACGTTCGGTGCTCCCCCACTCACAGAAATCACGGTCAAACGAGACTAGGGATGGTTTGAAGTCCGCCTTCCAGTGAACATACGCTCCAAATGACGATAACGCCGTCCGGCTAACTACTTCACGATAGCTAGTCAGGGTAGATGCGACAGCTGAATTAGATCATATCACTAGAAAAAGTGTCCTTTCTTCCTGAAAAAGACGGATTTCATCTCAGTTATGCAACGATAACTGAGCAAACGCGAAAGACATAGGTTCGGATCTCACTCCCCACGGCTTTGATGCCTAGCAAGCGTGATTTTCTGCCTTGTGTAAAGTTAACAGTGAGCGGTGTGATGTGTTTCCGCTGAGCCTTTCACAATAAAGGTCCGGCTTGAACAATTAGAGGCACACAAGCGAGTTTTACATTAAATGTCATTTAAATTAATCTTCATCAAAGATACTTAAGATCTATAATCATGTACTTAATAATCGACGTTAGTAATTGGTGAAATAAATGATCAATTAATTCGTAATACGCCCTGCCCCGAATAACAGGAAGCTCATTTGTGACTGCACGAACGCTTAACAATCGAAATGTCAAAGACGCGATTTATTAATTTATTTATGCATAATTTGGAAATTAAACAAGTGTTGCGTTTCAGGATCGAGAACAAAAGACTGTCTGATGTAAACACCCTACTTTCTCATTAGTAAGCTATCGTGTAATCAAAGGAGACAAGATCATGTTTTCTGAGTAAAGGGAAAATTTAGATTAAAACAGCATGACGATACTTTTGGGCCATGTAATCCTGTCGTGCCTTAATCAAACCTGTCTTTCAAATGATGCTTTACCTTAACACATGCATTCATACAACAGTGGAAGAGGCTACCAAACAGAATGCCACCATCAGGAGGATCAGTGTCTTACCCTTGATGGCATCAAACCAACTGAGCAACAGATGCCCAATCAATGATCTCAAATTACTGATTAAATAATGATTAACACCTCTCCCCAAGGTCCCATCAGCAGTCAAACAGCATTTGGTGCAGGGGCTGGCTGTGCTACGATGTCCTGGTGCTGAATATTTACACGCATTTGGGAAAACGCAAAGTAGACTCCAAATAAATCAGGCTGACAACGAGATACAAATCCATATTTTATTGTAACACTGATAAGAATTGTAACACAATGAGGTAAGTTAAATAATCCACATCTGTGATGTTCTTGAACCAGTGGCACCACAAAATATTCACCACCATATCAGTAACAGTTCTACAAAGTCTGCAAACAATGGCTACTAATGCCCAGTCAGTTCAGGTCACAGTTTAATACAAACATATTTCTTTCTGTTTCTTACGCCGACAGGAGAAATACTGGTAATGCAATTTCCTTTTTCCATCAATCGTAGATCCAAAAGTACCAGTTGGGTATTTCCTTGTTTTGTTTTGTTTTTTTATACGAGAAAAGATCCCCTGAAGGGAAGACATTCTTCTGTTTTTCGGATGAGGAAGAAGCCACTGCAGATGCTGGCAGGCTCGTTTTGAGTTTGCTACTATTTCTGCTCATGACTTGGCACTGTGTCACAGGGCGCTGGGAGACCAGTCCAGTTTGCCTGTGCAGCAGTCACATTGTGAAAATACTTCATCTTTCAATGTTGTGGAAATTATTAACGAGAGAACATCGCTGCAGCACCAGCAGTCCGAAATGTCCTCGCTGTTTTGATTTATGACACTTGTTGGGAGAGTGGTCAGAGAATCGTTTCTTTGCACTCGAGGTTCTGTTCAGGGGAAGGGGAGTCCAGCGGGTGGGTGGGGGCGCCGCTTGTCTGTTGGACGTGTTTTGGACGGTGCATGGAAGGCGACAAACTCAAAGCACCGCAGCTCTGAAGGTGAAGATCTTCGTGACCACGCTTTCTGGGGCTGCCAACGATGCGCTGAGTCATCATCTGTACAACAAAGATATCATGAGTCATCAAAAAAGCAACAGACATGAATAGATGTCTGGGGTTTTGTTTGTTTGTTTTGGCGTATTTGTTAGTTCTTACTGACAAAAAGAAACTCCACTGTTCTGGAATAAACTGCGTAAAGTCAACACAACTTCTATGAAAAAAATCAACACCATCTGGAAGATTTAATAAATCAAACTGAATTTTCTGTTGAGCAAAAGTTGCACAATTGAGGCATTAGAACAGATGAAGCATTCATAACAGGGTTTAAAGTTTGATTTCCTTCCCCAAGCAAGTTATTCTAGATTTACAGACCAATATTACCATTTGTGAGTGAGATAAAGCCGTGCTTTGTCTTCTTAAGAGGACTTCACTTATTTGTGAGTCATTGTGTAGCTTCCACGATTATTTGTCAAAGCCAAGACGGCAGTTTTCACCTTACATTTCACCTTACATTTGCAGGGATTTCCACCGCCTCACTGAACTGCTAGTCTGATATTTACTTTCATGATGTTTGCAATAAAGGTGGAAATAGCTCTACAACCTGTCAGATCAAGCCAAAGTTCATTTATATAGCACGTTTCAAACACACACGAGGAATCGATCAAAGTGCTGAACAGATAAAACCCAAAGGAAAAACAGATTTAGTCAGTGACACAACTGTCCACTCCGTTGAGGTCTGATGCAAACACCCAGCTTTCTCGTTAGCGTGACGATACGTTTGGGGTGTGTAATCCTGTCATGTCCAAATCAAACATGTAATTCAAATCATGTTTCACATCATAGTATGTTAAGAATCTTCACAAAATATGTTGAAATAAATATTTCTGTAAAGATGAATTTTTTTAGACGCAGCTATGTCAGCAGTGATTTGTGACAATGGCTCAAAACTGAGTTTATATAGTGCTTTGTAAAACAATAGTTGACCTACACATGGTTTCATACAACGGTAGTGATTATCACAAGACTGCTCACCTGTCAGGTATTTACTTTCCTTTATATCACGATGTTTGCCAATAAAAGTGGAAATGGTTCTACAACCTGTCAGATCAAGTCAAAGTTCATTTATACGACATGTTTCAAACAAACATGAGGGATCGATCAAAGTGCTGAACAGGTAAAACTCACATAGGTAAATACATATTACAGGAAAAAATAATTTTTTAAATTTTATTATTTAATTCAGTTACCTGATCTATGACGTTAGCGCTAAAAATGGCTTCCTCCATGTGTTTCTCATCCGACTTGATAACAAACTTGATGTTGTTGACGACCTGCTGGACTTCAGGAGGTAGACTGCAGCTCGAATGCTCCAGGAATTTGGCCACCAGTATTTTGGTGTCTTTGTACATCTTGAGGTCGGCCAGAGAGTGCGGTCGTTCGTGGGGCGATGGCGTGTGCAGGGCTCGGGATTTGAAGTTGATGTCCACCTTCCTGTTCTCCTTCTGGTGCCTCCTGGCAGGTAGGTGGCCGGGTTTCGCTCCGACGACCTCGGTCGGCTCTGCTGATGAAGCAAAGAAGATCCAAAATCCATTAAAGCACATATGATACATGAAAACAGACTCCCATCATCCTGAAGCACTTTAAAGGATTTTCATGATATTACTGACATGATATTTCATGATATTATTGTATGGATTCTGAATTTGTGTTACGATACCTTGTTCTGGTGATGTATGAGTTGAATCATCAGTGGCGGGGTTATTCGCTGAGGTACAATTTACATTTTCTCCTGTAGAGGGAGACAACAGACTCAGTAGAGGTGCAGGAGGCTGAACAGCGATCCGCTGTTGCTAGTTATAATCATAAGCAGCCATTATTGATTAATATCATCATTAATTAATCTGAAAACCTTTTTCCTGTTTACCTGATTATTTGTTTGGTCTACAAAATGTCAGAAAATGGCACAATTTCCAATCAAAATTTCTTTTCCTGCTAGAAAATTGGTACATAAATGAAGGATTATCCAATTATCCTAGAGTATTTAAGCTCTTGTATGAGCCTTGTGTGATATTCCTGCTACACTCACGTCCTGTCATAGTGGAACAGGAGATGGGGTCACTGGTGGAGCGCACAATGCGTGCCAGTTTTCGGTACTTCCTGGCTGCTAGGAGCCCCCGCGGCCTTTCTGCGGGCGAGCATCCGCTCTGGGCTGAGGTAGATGTGCGTTGCATTGTGGAGGATGGTGACCAAACGCTGAAGCATAGCCTGGAGCCACGAGGCTTGCTAGGAGGCGAAGGGGAAGGAGAGGGAGCCAAAGGGCTGATGGCTGACGTTCCGCCGGAGGAGGCCACAGAGGTAGGGGAGCAAGGCTGGGGTGGCTGGGGGAGAGCGACGGGGAGCGTGAGCTTCCGGCTCATCATTCGTGCTTTAATGAGGGAGTGAGCTGAAGTTTTAGGTGTCTCCTCTGGTTGATGCCTGGCCGAGGCGAGCTCGTCACAGATGTGCATTGCAGCCCTGAGTTCCTCACACGGATTGTTGTCCACTGAGTCCTCCTGGTCCAGATTGCTATAGTTTTCCGAGGACCAATCCGGAGAGCGTTCCAGAGACTCCTGGGTTTGTGAGGACTCACTGTACCCCGTGTCGCTTGGGCGAGTGTCAGAGTTATGCATGCCGTGATGGCGCGAAAACAGTTCCAAGCTGGTGCAGCTCCCATCAATGGGGACGGTGTGGTGCATGCCGTAGGTAGAGGAGTCCGAGCCCTGGACCTCCAGGGAGCACAAGTCCTCCGAGGAGCAAGTCTGGTCCTGGTCGGCCACCTCGGACACCATTAGCGATGCGCTGTCCACCGAGGCTGGAAATAGAGAGAGGAGCATCATCAGCACCACCATCAGCATCCACCTGGAGCGTACACCTGCAGCGTCCGACGGATTGGAGCGTCTTTACCCTGAGTGCTGAGTCCTGCAGTGGTGTTCCTCTCACACAGGCTGGACTCTGTGGCCTGTTGCTCTATGCTGGTGGTGACCTGAAAAGAGAGGTGATTGGAGGTGAAGAATATCTCTGCCTGGTTTGAAGCTAGTGCTATCCAGCCTTCACCACCGCCAGAGGGCGCTCCACACTAACAGGAAGCTTTAGAATCAAATGGCTTTGCGCCAATGGAGAAAAAGATCACTTAAAGAAACTTTCATTAACTTCATTAATTTGCCTTTAAAGGCAAAGTAATGCATTTAACAGTCTATACTGTATATATCTTGATATCACACAGTGTTTTAGTGTGAAATCATAAGGTTATTATCTGCTTCCATTTGTGGTCAGCTGGTTCCAATTTGAATAATTCATAATAGATGTCAGATTTAACATGTTGTACAGAACAGTGCTCTAAGGTGTTAATTTCTAAATTTTGTGTTTAAAGATTAAGGAATCACAGGAATGAATTAGCGTCACTTTCATGGCAGAATCATCTGATTCTTCTCACCTGGCTGGCTGGGGTCTGTCCCACCACGGATTCATACGGCGGGGGCAGATCTGTCGGGTACAGCGTCCCGGGGCTGTTGATAGGCACCCCATAGATGGCACTGAAGGGAGAATGGGGGAAGTCCAGGTGCAGGCCTCTGTCCGGGGGAGGGGTGGGGTCAGATGAGCAGAGTCAGAAAGCCAATATATGTTATTTTTCAAACAGCGGGGATGGAAATATGGGAAACCATCCATCCATTTTTGCAACCACTTTTATCCGTTGTCGCGGGTCGCGGGGAGTTGGAACCTATCCCAGGGTGTGAGGCAGGGGACACTCCGAGTGCAACACCAGTGCACCGCGGAGCCACACAGAGACGCAGACAAACAAACGCACGAACACAATCACACTTGTCTAAAAACGTATGATAAAATACGTCCCGCTGCTTTTTCAGATGGTGCCAATGACGAAGAAGCAGCCATGCGTTCAGTCATATCTTTTAATTACCACCCCATTCTACTCTAAAGTGGTGGAGCGTGAATTTATTACCTGAGAGCCCCCACCAATCATCCGTCATGACGATGATGTCATGACACATCCCCAGCCCACGGCAGGGACGCCATAAACGTTTCCTCTGCCTTGTGTATATTTATAGTGTAATTGACAAACAGATGTGGCTTCCTGCCAAATGGCTAAATTAGCAGCACTCTCTCTGGCAAAGAAAACGGAGGGAGCGACGAGGGAGGTGGAGGTGGAGGTGCATGTGGAGGTGGGGGTTGGTGTAGATCTTTCATTACCGCTGAGAATCATAGATATCAGAACTACTTAAGAAGACAAGAGATGATAAGAAAACAAAAGGGATGGTCGTATTCAGACAGAGAAGAGGTACGAAGACAGACATGGAATTCAAAGATGCAGTTTAGGAAATGTCAAATAATGGTCTCTAGAAATTCAAATTCATTAAAGAAATCAAATTAATGTCTGGTTTCTACCTTTGACTATAAGTGACCCTTTAATACCAAATAGCACTGATAATATTCACATGTTTATTCTGAATATTCACATTATTTTACAACCACATTGTTTGAATATGAGATTCCGATTTACAGCGCTTTGCCTCTCACCTTTGTCCATCCATTGACGGAGTGCAGGTGTATTCAGGGGGGTAGTACGGTGGAGGGGGGATGGGAGGAATGAACTCATCAAAGTCCAGCGTTTGGTGGAGGATGGTTCCATGGGGGGTCATGCAGTCAGCATTTAAGGCTCGCGCTCTGTGAGGCATAAACTGGAACGGAATACAAACAACTGGTATCAGGTTTTATTGGACGCTGGGGCGGAGAGGGGACAGAAGGACCTGCAGGAAGCCTTGATGAATACAAACTGAACGAGCTGAGCCACCAGGGCACCGCATTCTGCTGATTGGATGTGGAAAAAATCAAAATTTTCTGACATTGAACCTGGATGTTAAGTAGTCAATGATCCAGGCATGAAAACAAAGAACAGGATCCTAACAAAGGAACCGGGCATGTCCAGGTGGGCATATGTCTGATGCAGGCTACCGTCTTCACCTTCTACGTGCTCCCGATATGCAAAGTGAAGGGGATGAACCTCTGTGCTACTTGTGGCCTTCAGCAATGGAGAAGCAGCATCTCCAGGGTTTCCCTAATGTGAAAGCCATGTCGCTCTACGGGACGCCCTACTTTGAGGCAGGATGTTTTCCATTGCGTTCATCTGTGGATCATCTCCATCTGTAGGCTCACATTAAAGAGCTTCTGGAGAGATACGACTACAAGTTGGTCTGCAGGCTCCTTCAGTAGGCTTAGCCATTCCCCATCTGGAGTCACTGCTTTCCCAGCTGCTCCATAGTCAGTGAAGGGATGTCAGCAGGAATGGCGTTGCTGTTGGTCATGGTGGCCGAGGAGAAGCTGCCATTTTTAATATCCCTGTTGCTTTGAATGGATCAATTTTCTCTCCTCTCTAACTGTGTTTGCCATTTTTAAATACTCATAAATTTTATTATTCACATATATTCACATTACAGGAAACCTGTCAGTCAATGCTAATTCAAGCTGTGTGAATGAACAAAAAGAGCAAAATTATAAGTTTTGAAAACAAGTTAAAATGAAATTATAGCCTGCAACTACAAATTTTCTATTGAACCAATATTCACAGAGTACCAATGCAAATATCCAGCCTCATTTTGGCACAATTATGCAGAATTAATACTCTCCACTTTCGGAGCTGCTGATTTTTTTAGAGGCGTGAAATAACTACCGTTGCCTAAAACACAAAGGCAGCTTGGCCACGCTAATTTCCCCTCATGACTGAATGCGTTTAGCTGTTGGTAATAGTTTCATTGTTGCACATAAATATACAAAAATGGGTCAAGACATTGTACCTGAGGAAAATTAATCTGCTGAGATGTGGAGCTTTTTGCTAAAGCGGGAACCTGGAGGAGGTCCTGCGATGACTGACCTTCACTGTGTTTGCATTAGCTCGTATTTATAAAGCAGAATGAGTAAAAAAAATCTATTATAGTTCTCTATTAGCATCAAATGGATAAAGCCTGTTTATTCAACCTTAAGATCTTCTGAATAAAGAGCCGGGGCGCTCGCTGAAAAGGGAATAAAGTCAACGGCTGTCGTCGTCTGCTCTTCCATCACACTCACCATCTGCAGCACTTCAGTGGAGACCATCTGCATACAGCACATGGCAGTGGCCAGAGCGCACACAATGGTGGAGATGACGTTAAGGGCACATACACTGAACAGCAGCTCCTAAAGGAGAGGGGGGGGCAGAGGAGGAGGCGACTGTTAGAGGAATGGGGAACAAAAAGAGGAAGGAGGAATAGGAGGAGGGCCAGGTTGGAAAAGTAAGAGAAATTAAAGCTGTAAACGGGTTTGAAAGAGAACCTGGCTTCCTCTGCTTCCTCTGGGATGTGTGGCAGCCCTGCTGCTGGAATTTTGTGTGCAATACGTGCTTGAAGAATTAAAAAAAAGACCTCCTGTGTCCGTTGTGTGGTACTACATTCATGTCATTCTGCATATTCTGTTCGTATATGATGTGAAGACCACACACCCTGAAATCTCGTCACGCAAGGATGATACTATGTTGCCTACAGGTGGCGCTAACATAGGAACTGCCTGACTAGATGCCTTCAGGTTAAGAATCAGACCATATTAGGTGATGTTTTTTGGGTGAAATGCTTCTTATGTTGTGACTTTTAGGGTTAGGGTTAGCTCTGACGGCACCAGAAGTGATATCAAATTCAGAGAAACAACAGGAGGTCACTGCAATAACACGACACACATCTGCACAAAGACGATTTCTGCATTGTTAACATAACATATTGTTAACATAACATATTGTTAACATATCTATAATACATTAAAAAAAGGCAAAAAGCTGATAAACAGAAAAACATCTTTTCAAGCCTGTAGCAAACAAACGCCACGACAAAGAAAACAACAATGCATCCAAGGTTACACTCACAAGCACGTGTGAACTCACGCCGCAAAGGCAATGCAGTGACGACAAGGGAACAAAACAGTATTTAATCTGTCAGCAAAAGCAAATGTGCATGCTGGTCAAAAGCTAGTCCAGCATCCTGAATCAGAGAATGACCTATAACTGAGGTCCCATCATCAATTTTCCCAACGGTGATCATCATTACAAGGCTCGGATTTAAATAATATTGACTTTTCATTGTCCTGACAAATAATCCTATAACAACTGCAATATATGAATCGGTTTCCTAAGGAATATGTAAACCGACCATAAAGGATGATGACAGGGGGAAGGATGATAGCAACTGATTCAAAATGAGAAAAATCTTGATGTAAAGAGCACTTTTGCATGTAAACAGCAGGGGATCCAAACACGACCTCAGCATAAGTGGATGATTGCTGTTGTTCCGACCCGAACGTAAGTCCGTCTATCAGAAACAATGTTATCAGCACTCACAGTTTAAAAAATATGCTTAGCCAAGAATATCTATGATTACCATACTATTAATGTTATTCCTCAAATGCAGGAACAAGAGAGTCTCTCAGTGCTGGAAATAAATCTTATTTTAATTTCTGGACACAGGTGTCAGGAATGAAAGTCCACAGTTCTACAGCTTGTCACACAGATTATTCACCAGATTCCTGAGGCTCAAAATTAGCAGTGACATCACAAAAACACATTTGTTTCAGGCAAATGCAGAGGACAGGCGTTCTCCATCCTCCTCTGAGATTTACCTGGAAACGACTTGCTGTCAAACTTTTCTTATTTTATTTTAAAGTTTTATTTTAAAGTTCAGACTTCCATTACGCCGGATTCCATAACGTGCTTCCGTTCCTTTTGAAGTTCATCAAAAACAGATCAAGTTGGCATCCGAGTCGTTCGGAGTTGCCAATTCAGTAGCTGTTTTTCAAACATGTTTGATGTCCAGTAACTAGCTGCCAATGATCAGGCATGTGTGAGCTGGAAGTTAAAGAAGAGATAAGGTGGAACCAGTGAAGTCGAAGCTGCGCAGTGCAAATTATGTATAAAACACAACTAACAGTCCACTGTTTGCCTTGGAAGGTAAGAGTTTTGGAACATGTTTTGTGGGGGAGGTGAGTCTGGAAGACTCATAGATGGACATTTTAAAAGTGGAAAATGACATTCAGTGTCTGAGACAAGTGGAATCAAATTTAATTTTATTAGAATTACAGCAAAGGTGAGCTTTCTTCAAAAAAAATTAGAGGACTAAATCTTAAAATGCAGCAAAAAATAACACAATTTCATTTCTGATATTTTACGGTTTGGAATAATTTCAGTTCATTTTGATGTTTTATTAGGTGTAATCCAATGCAAATTTTGGATAAATTTAAAAGCATTTTTGCCGGTTTGACTCTGGAATGCTTGCTAAAAACTGTATTTAAGAAGAACAAGTCAGACCACAACCTTTAATCTGTAACACTCGAAGCCTCACACACCATTTATACATAACAGCACATTCTGCTTCTCAAACTGCTAGACTGTGAGACGCTTTTTGCACCTACAGTACTAATTCTGTGATTGTTATTCTATGCAGCGACTAGTGTAAATACCAAGGCAAAAAACTGGAATTCAACCCAGGATTTATAATTCTGTGCCTCACAAAGTATGATGTGATTTAAAAAATGTATGACAATACTGTCAGTGGAAGAAACCAAACCAAAAATATCTGCCGTCTGCAGAGAACCCTGCAGAGAGAACGACACGAGATACCAACATTTGTTCAAGATAAAAAATGCATCCTCCCCTCACCGTGGAGGGATGATTACAGCCTGTGATGCTACTTGTGGGCGACAAAGAGGCACAAGAGGAGAATAAGAATAAATTAAATGGAAAAAAGATATCACTTTCTGCAGGATGAATAACCGGTGAGACGACAAAAATCGACTGAACAGCCGCTGATTTGGGACAACGGGATCAAACAGGACCCAACACAACACAAAATCTATGAGACCGAATCTTTGACGGGAACTGAACTTTGATTTAATGAGTCGTTTCCTTCTGATGTGTCATCATCCGTTGGTTTTCTTGTTGTTATTCTAAACAATTTTCCACCTGCAAAAGTTAGAGATCACAAAGTAACAAAATGATGGATTCAGGACGGATTCATCTGAGCTGATTTTCGTTGGGAAATGCATCTGTTGTGCAGATGTGAGACACCATATTTCTGTGATTTCCCCTGCGACCACAATGTGTATAATG
Organism: Antennarius maculatus; assembly: GCA_013358685.1. NCBI lineage: Eukaryota > Metazoa > Chordata > Actinopteri > Lophiiformes > Antennariidae > Antennarius > Antennarius maculatus. Next base: position 20,471,421 of record CM023606.1, read on the forward strand.
ACATAATAAATCGTGCCGGGCAAAGAGCTATAATAACACTCCTACTGTAACTGTTTAACATATCTGTCCCCAGATATTTAACCTCTAGAAGAGGTAACGCCTCGAGCCAATCAGGCTACTGAGTCGACGTTAGCGATTGGCCCCCTTGAGAGAAATCACAAATTATTTTGATGCTCCTTCTTGTTGATAATTTACAGCCGGCAGTTCACAATCAAATGAAAAGAAAAAAAAATGGTATGGAAATTAAACGTGTGACTGTCACAGACATCCAAAGAACAGACTGAAACATTAAAATACACTCAGTTAGTGAGTCTTGCTGCTGTGATCGTTTAATTCCACCGACAGAGGAACTACACAGCAGCTGCTTCAGGGGTTCATCCCCCGAAACGGCCACGACAGCTTCCTCCCAGAAATCACTCAACACATTTGACTCCTTTGGCGCGAGCCTTACAGCACCGTCCTCCCATATCTCTTTTAATGAGCCACGATCCAAATGATAAATGAGCTTGATCTTTCCTCTTTTCATAAGCATCCTTCATCAGGCAGAGTCTTTTATTTGGTTATCAATGTTTTATAATCAATCAAGGATATAAAGTAAATGGATATAATTGTCATTATCCAATAAAGGCACCATCGCACATGCTGTATATCATTTCTGCAGACACTCTGAGTCAAGATAATCTACTGAGATCATGCACTTGCAAACTACAGCCAGCAGGCTAGATACACACTGCATACTAAGAGGTCTCTCTTGAGGGAAGACAAATGCTCTTACCATTTTCCACTTCCTGCCCAATTAATCTGAGACTGAACCCTTTCTCTTTTTTTTGTATGCTCTATACAATGTAACTGTTCTCACATCGGATGTGTTACACAATAAAAAAGGAAACCTGCAGACATCAATTATACTTGACGAATTTAGCAATTTACAGATGATTGTTTTCAATGACCACCTTGACTTTTACTCAGGGCCATGGTTTCAATCTGATTAGAGAAGCAGTGCAACTGTTCTGGTGGAGCCTGTGGCATGGCTCAAGAACTACATTAGACCTCTGAGCAAAATGCTAATGTCAACGTGCTAACATCGACACAAGAATGATTCTTAGCAGGAACAGTTCTCACCTTCTCAGCAAAATAATTTCAGCTAATTAGCACTTGGTGAGCTGAGACCGGATCTTGTTTTTTCCCACGTTGGTGGATGGATACAATATCAGCTGAGACCCGATCTTGTTCTCATTGGTGGAGTAAAGACGTAACTCGTGTGTTCTTGTGACTTTCGTGTTTTCCTTTCATTTTTTATCATTACGTAACTTATATATAATTAATTATACACAGGTAAAGTCTATTGGTTGATAAAAATATGTTTTTTATCATTTAAAGGTTTTTTTTACAAGACTAGAACGGCTTAGAATGGTTTTAGTTCCTTCAAATTGGGAACATTTGTTTGATTTACGAGCGCAGTCACAACTCGTATTTCAAGGTAGTACCGTATTGTTTTGGTGATATCACCCTAAAAACAATTCCATGGAAACTACCAAAATGGAAATTTGTAGAAAATTCAAAGCATAGAAAAACAACACAACTTTTCACGATAGTGATGAAAACATCACACAGCAGCCATTGGCATCAGCAGGATGCGGACAGGCGCTGGCTCCCACCCACCTTGAGACGCAGGCGTATGGTGTTACAGTCCCTCAGCGGGTTCAGCTTCAGGGTCTCTCCCAGGTTGTTGCAACTGGAACTCTGCTGCTGCAGCTCGCAGCACACACACACTCCGTCGCTGTCAAACTTGAGCTTGGGGAGAGGATGGGAGAACACACATCCACACTCGTGCATGCCCGCCACATACACAAAAGCACACACACGTACACGACAGACACACACACACACACACACACACACACACACACACACACACACACACACACACACACACACACACACACAAAAACACGCACAGATCAGACCTGAGCTTGGTGTGTCGTCCTTGAATTTAACACAGTGCAATTTAACACATGCAATTTAACACATGCATTCACTGTATAATTCTAAGAGACACTGACAGAGCAATGACAAAGACACACACAGCATTTAACAATATGTTGTGAGTGCAGCTGCACATGGTAGATAAATATACGTAGTCTAACAAAGAGGAGGTGGTGAGATCCGCAGATCTGCCAAGGAAGGGATGGAGGTACTCCATACCTCTGCTATGCGTCCCAGATTGAGAGAAAGGAGGACATGAACTCAACAAGTGTGGGTTAATTACATTGGGGAGGGAAGAGGAGCGTTAACGTCTCAGCCACAAATGAAAGACAGTCCCCGGGGAGTCGCGAGAAGTCGGGCTTCTCCGCCAGACATTGAGCACAATGCTGCTGATAGCCATGTTAGCGGTCTGGATGTTGAATGCCTCACAAGGGGCCTCATCTGTTGTGAGCAAAAAAGTAACCTCTGGCAATATAAATTCAGCTTAAAAATAAGCTTCGCGTCTCATTAAGAAAATGTGAAACCTGGAAGTTCTCCGATGTTTCCGCTGTTATTTAAAATTCCAGAATGTGGAGAGAAAGACTGTTTATCTATCTACTGGAAACCATCTGTGAAAATCTCATTAAAATTTCACAAAATTACCCAGTTGTAATTCACTCAGTTTGTAAGAACTGCTTATTTTTGTGCCTCTGGTGAAGCTCTATCACATCTATGAAAAAGATCCTTGAGATGTCATTAGGGTCATTTGGACTTTGACTTTGAGACTGAAATTTTCCGCGCTTCCAAAACAAACAAAAAATCTTTTGGTGGCATTTTCGTTAACGTGCCGTTTACACGCTCAAACTCTCAAAAACCAGCACTTTAAAGGTTACCCAGTGCACAGTGTGGAGGAGTTCACAAAGGTTAAACCTTATGTAAGCATCTCTGACATTTACACTTAGTTAATTACTTCAACTAGAGCTCAAAGTTGCTCTTTTCCAACTATGAATATCAAGGTACTGTTCAGCACATGATGGGAAAAAAAGGCTAAAATGTTCATAATTGTTGAAGCCTCATCACTCCTCTCCTCATGGAGAGAAGGATGAAATATCTTTCAACAATGAAATATCTTTTAAAAATGGTCATGACTGCTTAGACTGTCTCTGGATCTGCTTAGGAAGCATTAGCCCTACTTCACAGTTATCCCTCTGTATTTTAGCTGTGATCGTGGTCGAACATGTCGTATAGGGGCCTTCCGATGAGTCGGTTCTACATCCTGCAGAGGTGTGATTTGTCATGGGCTGCCTTCATGCATGTACACATGTATGACTACAACAACAGCCTTCATCACAAGCCTTCCTCTTCATCGCAGCATGCTGCCGCTTCTGAAGTGATCGGAAGGATTTCAACTGAAAGCCCTTTAAACCATCTCATTCTCTTAACGGTATACAGCTGAAGCAGTGCCGGTTCTTGAGGATATAATCTCCCTTTCACTTAAGAGGAACGGTGGCACAGTCGCTTTTTTATCTTCTACCCGTGCCTGGGGTGAGTCCCCTCCAAATTCTCTGGTTTCTACCCTCCCTAAAGTAAGTACTACTGATATACTGGTGACTCTACATTGATTCTAAGGTGTGAATGTGAGTATGACTCATTGTTTGTCTTTCCATGTGGGCCTAGGACGGGCCTAGGACAACCTCCTGTGGTTCTACAAAACAACTTAAAGGTGTGACCCTGAGCTGGAGGGTGCATGGGTTGAGGTGAAGTTGTCCTCACCAGCTGACAGTCTTCCAGGGAATTGACCAGCTGGGCGTTCTGGCAGGACAGGATGGAACCGGCCAGGTTGAGCATCACACACACTGCCGACAGCAGCATGAAGAACGTGATCTACGACAAAGATGGAGAAGAAGGACAAGGTGAGGTCAAAAGGTGGGCAGGTGGCGCTGGTTTGACTCTTACATCCTTCTGATGTGGCGCTGGGAAACAGATATAATACTGCAGACAGACTTCGCTGGGAAATCATTGTTTTCATTTGATCGGCAAAGAGGAAATTAGCACTGATGTAAAAAGGAATCGATAACTCATTTCTTCTAGCATAACCAGACATGGCGGGCGATGGATTACAGAAAAATTCCCATTCCATGACACAAGAAACTAATTATTAACTACTTCCTCAGCATCTGAACAGCAGTTAATGTCTTTCACTTCAGGTCTGCTTTGCCCCATTTTCCTTGGAGTAAAGGCTTCCTTGTATTTCCTTTCTGTCAATCCTGTTAGCCTAAATATAATTTCTCACCTTTGAATTATAAGTCAAGTGTAACAGATGGAGTTTTAGAAGCAGCAGGAGGAGCTGGGTGGACACAAAGGTGGTTGAGAACACACCTACACAGATCCAGAGGAGAGGAGCGATGGGGGTGGAGAACAAAGTGGAGGTGGCATGTAATAAATGGATGAAGTGATAATTTTAAGTGCTTTCCACCGTGGCTGAAAATTGGAAGATTGAGAGGCTGATGGGCGAGCTTAAGAAACACCTCCGTGGATGACAGGGAGGAAAATTAGAGGAAGAAGAAACCGTGGAAATGCAGGCAACAAATTAAAATAAGAGCCATCAGAAGATGGAATACACCCCCCACCCCCAGGTCGTAACAGGAAACGGCTTTCACATCAGCCATTTCCCTGATGATACTGTGCATTATAATTACCTTCACCGAGGAGGTAATGTGATTGGTTAGGTTTGTTTGTCTGCAGTGTTAGTAGATCTATCAAAAATTAGGATGAACATCCTCCACAAAGCCCTCCAAATGTTGCCGCCTCTTATTTATTAAATGTTTTTTTGTCGTAAAAAGAAAGAGTAAGACACAATAAAACACAACAGATCGAAAAATCTGAATAGCAAATCATCCCACTTTCGTGTCGAGTAAGGAGAAAGATGACCTCTGAAGAAAACATGATTTCTCTAGAAGACCTGTCAAAGAGGAAGATTTGCTAACAGGTACAAGAAACGCTGCAGATAAAAGATGGTTACGACACAAAGAAGAAGACATGACAGACAGGGAGGCGTCGACCGTGGTCCCAAGATGCACGGGCGGTGAGGATGTGTACATCTCACTCATTAGCATTTCAATTGAATGTGACATCAGCTGTCTGGTTCTATGGTCGATCAGCTGTGTGAGCATGTAATCAAGACTTCTCATTGGTTTGGCTTCGTAATCACGGTTAAAAACTGCGGGTCGTGTGATGAAATCTGGCCCTGACAGACTTTTCCAGGGTTTAACAGTAAGCGATGCCATGGCAATGACCGTCAGCACAATGAAAGTCACAACTCCACTGGACGTCAGTTCTATTTAATGATACCTCTCTGGGCATCCAGCAAAGCCGGTCGGAGACAATGCCCCATCTTAAACAAAGTGGAATATTAGCCCGAGTGATGTGTCTCATGCTACTGACACCCATTAGTAGAAGAAGGCACGGAGAAACTCTCATTTCAACGACCCCCTTTGACACCCCATGGCACCTCCATCAACCATTGTAGAGGAGCCAGACTGGTTTCAACGACGGTCATTGGAATGTGAATAGCACTGACCACATCCTACAGGGTTAATAAGCTGGGACAAGACCAGCCACCGTCAGAACTGAAGAAGCCACTTGGATGACCGGCAAAACGTCTTCAAAAAACTTTCCTAAAGTCCAGTGGATTGATTTAAACAGCTTTGGATAACCATTACCTGGATAAATGAGAACCTACACAGGCAAATCGGAATACCCAACCAGGAGAGGAAAATCTCTGGTGGATGTTTCACAGGAGGGATATTTAATTTTCCACCAACTAGACGGCACCGCTGTTGATTCACACCGACTGAATTGTGTTCTCATCACGTTAAAAAAAATAAATCCAATCTAATCAGTCCTCTCCAATCCTGCGTGTCCCCTACGCTTTATCACCGCCGAGCAAGTTGTCACGCCTGGCAACGCACCCGTAGCCTCTCATTACCATGTAGGATCACAGTGCACCATTTAGCAGCTCGTCATTAATTACTGCTGCACTGCCCTCTGCATGTCAAAGAGGAAAAACACACACACACACACACACACATAAAAGAAGCTATGCACTCAACACTCTTTTGCAGTAACTGCCGAGGCAGATTTACGCTGCGTGCCATCATCACATCGTTTAGTGCTCACTGCAGAGGACAATACAATCAACATTCATCTCCGTGACACACTACAATCTGAGACCTGAGGTTCAGGTGTATCACTGTAACTCTTCATAACTGTCAGTGGGGTGAAAATCATTTAGCGCTACATCTTCTCTCCTTCATCCAGCCTGTAGATTAAATGGTTTTAGATGGACCACACATACAGTTAAAAAAAAAAAAAAGAAGTCATACTGGCAAATGCTTTGTTTTCCCTCCTGCTGGAAAAGTGGGGTTAGATTTACAGGGGTGTAAACCTAAAGGCACCCTGTGGAGTTTTTGACCGCTAATAACACATATGGGGGCGATATTTTTTTACAGAGGGTCTCAGTTTTGCTTGTGAAAACACATCCGAGCACACTAGCAGACAAACGCCAGACTACTGCAGATGGTTTGACATCAGGTGATGGAAAAGCGCCAAGAAATACGAAAATACATCAACGCAGACATAGAAGAAGACAGAAAGCATAATGAAGACTTGAGTTAAATCTATCAGCTCATCAATGCCCTGGAACTGAATGTGAAAGTCCATTTTGGATTTGTCAACATGTAAAATCTCTGGTGAGTAACCAGCCTCACAGCGGAGTATCTGGCTGGTAAATGGCGACTCCGTTTTTAGGATACGAAACCACTCAAATAATCCTCTTTGAGACTCACGTAACAAAAGATTGAGCTGTTTTGTTTTTGGTGGGAATTGAGGAGAACTCAAATATTCTGTTATCTTCCCTTGACTGCAGCACAAATTAGTATTGAGTCTGCAGCGGTTCTGCAACACCAGGCTGTTTATTTTCAATTATCCATGAGCCGTGCGATTTGGAAGCCATATTTTTGTTTTTGCTTGTTCCCGGCGAATCGCAATCCCTCTAATTCAGTTTCCCTCTGACACTGACTATCAGTCCTCAGGCCTCTGCAGAATTCAGGCATCTGTGAACAAAAGACATCTTGAGGATGATAAGAGGCTATTAGAACATTTAGCTGGAGAGGATGAAGATGCGTTACAATGTACACAGGCTCGTTGTTGAGACACGGTCAGTCAGAATAGCCGTGTGTTTCTCTTGGTGGCCTTATCGCCACGCAGACAAAGCAAAGTCAGGCCTGCAACACGTGGTTCTCATTGGTCTCCATCAGTAACGGAGGGATCTGGTGTATATTTATGCATGTGTGTGTGTCTGTGCACGTATGGTATCGCCCAGATTAGTTATGATCAGAGTCGTTCAACCCTGAGTTCAGCACCAGCCCAAATAAACAGAGGAGGTGTTGATACTACCTGTCAGCGGCAGAAGCCAGGGGACCTCACACTGAACCAGACGTGATGAGTTCCACAGACCCCTAATCTTGGGAAGGAACGGCTTCATCTCAAGAGAGCACATCATTTTAGACTGTTGACTATAATTTATGCGAGTACATGAATTTCGATGTATGTCAACATGGGTTCATTGGCAGAAATGATAGAAATGCGTAAATATACCAAGAAATAGGAAAATAGCAGCAAACTTGCATATTCCGAACAGTAAATTCACAAAGGAGTGTCATTTTCATACTAACTCGCTCCTTTAAAGTTGCAGGTCCCATTAAACCGACTGAACTGATGTTCAGGAAATAACACTAGATGCTTTGGTGTTTCTTTCGCTGTTGACTGTAATATCCATCCATCTACTTCTGCTTAGTAAAAGAAAAATACCTCCACCTCTTGACTTTGTAGGCTTTGATGTGCAGCGATGTTGGCAGCATGTCACGCTGTATCTCCACAGGATGTGATGGATTAGTTCCTGTGGTCAAAGGCATCATGTGCAAGTTGCCGCACAACACTTTAATTGTCAGAAGGGACATCAAGTGTGCTCATCCACAGCTTATTTGTGCATATTTTATTTAAACTTTAGCCTCTTAAGTCCTCCATCTCAATAATAATAGGTAACCAGACAGATCCTACTTATAGTGCTCTATAGGAGGAGGTAGTGAAGTGCATCTCGTCTCCAGCGTTCACACGTATTGATTAAAACGTACCATGAAAGACAGCATTACCCCGAGGGTCAGCTGCTGATTAACCTCGGCTTCTAATCAAACATCAACCTCTGAAGATCCCACACATGGAGCTCCGGCTCCTGCAGCCTCCAAGACTCTGCAGCGACAATGCAGGTGCTGCAAAAAAGACAGGCCTGTGATGATCCCATCTTGTGCCACACGAAGAACTCTGGAAAAGGAAGACTCTCGCTTCAGGGCGTCGATTCAAACCACCTCAAGCTAGTATTTATTCACAAACACTAGCATAGAACAAATTCACACACAGCAACACCGGCTGTGCAAGATACCCACAAAAAACTTACTTCACTTGGTGTTAAAATGAGAATTTGTTGAAGTCTAAGTGAGCTCTTCTTTATTTGCAATGACAATCCATGCGCCTGACAGGTGTGTCCTTGTCCCATTCATCCACTGTCGTCGCCTCAGATTGAAGCATGATAATCTATTGAGAGGATATGAACAGAAGTCCTGGATCCTCCCAGCTCCTGCATGGATTGCATACTTGCCAAAACGTGTCACCCGTTGAGCGTCACCAGTTTGACATACAGGAAGTACCAGTGCTTGCCAACATCCGATATTTCCAACATTTCACAGGCCACAAACAACAACCTGATTAACTCCATTTTTGAATCTCAAAGATTATGTTACAGCTCCTGACTTTTCTTTCCACTACTGCCAGACATTTAACACAAAAAGGTGAGACGGTGTGTCGCACACACCCTCAGCAGATGTATTTAGCAAACCTTTACAGGTGATTGGTGTAGTGAATCATTCTCTAATCAATTTTTATAACACTTAAGTTCTCCTTGATTTTCAATATTTTAATAAACACGATAAATTGCCAAATTTTACTGATCTCACAGCTGTCTAATAATATTAAAACTCTATCTCGTGTTGCCAATAGTTACCGTGACTGAAAGAGAATGACGTGACCCGAGCTGTGACGGTCCCCTGAACAGTTCTGATGCTGCTGCCGACTGGATTATGCCTCTCTCTCTCCTATGAGCCATCAGATAAGGGCGTCTATCTAATTCATATTCTAATTAATATGGAGCAACACTTCCTGCTTCTCCGCGCCCAAGGGGAGGACATCATTCAGCCGGCGTTATCTCAAGTCGAAAGGTTCCTGTCCATGGAGCCAGTCGTCTCCATGTCACCTGACCCGCCTGACTTTCTCTCACCCTCGTCCCTTTGTCCGATTCCATGCCTGTCACTTCCTGTCATTTGACACATAATAAAAGCATGTGGATGGTAGAAATAAAGAATTAAAGATGGTTACGCTGTGCGCTTTTGTATCCTGAGAGATACGATGTCATTAAAATGCAATGGAGAGGAATCAGGAGGAAAAGGGAGAGTGCAAGTTTAATGTGGGAAAGGGTAGTGAAAACCGCGTCTACTGTTTCATCCACTTTCACTTCAGCTCCTTTCAAGTTGTATGAATAAAACTAAATTAATGTCTGAGTTTCTTAATGAATGGGAAACAAAGTTAAAGTAGAAGTGTGCATGAGATTGAGGTAGGGTGGTGGATGTCATATCTAATTATTACTTCCCGACTTTTGAGAAAACCAAGAAAAAACATTCCATCAAAGAATAAATCTGTGATTATGTCATAATTATATTAGTGTACTCGTTAAACACACCGAAAATAAACAGCCTTCACTGATTCACAAACTTCAACATTCAGCAGCATCATCAGCCACCACAACCATGTCTCTGCTAATCTGGACAGATTCCATTCATTTAAAATCTCCCTGACATCCTAATTATCACAATGTTTGATTAAAAATAAAGTTTTTACGTGAACCACTAGTGAAAACTGTAGCACAAGAAGACTGCGATGAATCAAAGATTGACTAAAATATTGAAGTTCAAAATAATTTTCTACAATTGATTTTGGAAAGCATGGTTGTTATATTTGGTTATTCTGACAATACAATAGATTACATTCAAACTGGTTTAGATAGGAATTCTTTTCTCACTGTTACTCACTGATCAAAGAAACTCCAACTTGTTCCATTGTTTGAATGCTTTCTTGTCAGATTTGCTTGCTTCTGAAACAAGAGGAGGTCAAACAAGGAGCAGCGAGAGACGGAGGGAGACGGAGCTGATGAAAACTGACCACAGGTGGGGAGGGAAACATATCCTGGAGCCCCCCCCACCTCCATCTCAACACACACTCTTTGGACAGTACAGCAGCGAGGTGGCTTTAGCAACTAACTTGCGTATTGCTTTTGACTCTTTATCAACATTTCTGTAGCTAGAAATTGTTTGTGCATGATCATTTGGCTTGAACATATTCTGTTGACGGACGGACGGACGGTTGGACGGATGGATGGATGGATGGATGGATGGATGGATGGATGGATGGATCTCTTCCATATTCGCTACACAACTGCACTGAGTCTGACTCCACGTTGTGAAAACATATTTGACGGAGTCTCTAATCAAACATGACAGGTAGCTGTCGCTGCAAAACACTGCTGCAGCATCCACACGGGAAAGAAGGTCGTTATTGGCAACAGATGCAGACAGACGTGCGTCCTGGTATCCATCACGGCTGACAGCTAATCAGAGCTAAATATATAAAGTGTGGTTAGAAATCAAAGCACGAGCCCTAAGGATTAATCATTGAATTCTGAAAGAACACAAATTAGAATCTAACCATTAGATAGTAAAAACCCCACAGAGAACGTGCGGATGTGAAACATCTCAAAAGTCATTTGGAGTGTTTCCTGCTGCTCGTAGATGTCGTGAAAACTCTCCTGCAGATGGGTTATTTATTCGGCGCCTCAAAAACATCCCCCTTCTACTCAGCTCACGCATTCGCACACGTCTGCGCTTTTTGTTTTCATCTGTCTCCATCTGTCTGTTTGACGCTCACACTTCCTGTAGTTTTTCTTGGCGGCCTCTGACAGGTGGTCCAGTGGGGCCCATCTAAATTGGCATTGGGGTTACATCTCCCACAAAAGCCTCCATCTGGGTCAAGTCAGACAATAAAAGGTCTCTGATGAAGAGGGGGAGATGGAGGATGCAAACACACACACACACACACACACACACACACACACACACACACACACGCACACACACACACTTTATTTAAACCCAGCAATGAGGTGAGGAGGGAGGGAGCGATCAGTGCATCCATATATCGTCACATACAGAGGAACCACTTGAGGTGGTTCAGAGGCATTTGATTAGGATTCCTCCAGGATGCCTCGCTTTGGAGGTTTTTCCAGCCATGCACCCCCACCCCCCACCCCCGGTAGGAACCCAGATCTCACCAGAGAGATTAAATATCTCATCCGGTCTGGGAACACTTTGGGATTCCCTGGGAAAAGCTGGAAAATGCTGCCAGTGAGTGGGAATAATGTCTCCCTTGACCTAATGGGATTGGTACACGTTATAAAGCACATTTTATGAACACATTATGTTTTCTATTTCACCTTCAGCTGCCAAAGGAATCAATGGCTTCATGTCTGCTTGAAGGTTGGCTGGAAGTCTAAATGACTCTCCTTTTTATTAGTCATGAACAATCAATTCACGGCAGATAAGACTGGCATTGTCTTCCGTCAATAAGCAACAGACAGAGAAGATCAATGATGCTAAAAGGGTAGCAGCAGGTAGGCTGGTATGGTGCTTTCAAGCAGCGACTCATTTAGGATTTACATGAAACAGCCAAAGAAAGCTTCGATTCACTTCTAAATTTGGGAAAAAAGAGTCTGATCTCTGATGAAGCTGTCGAAAAGAGTAGCAGTGGGTACTTCTACTTAAATCCCCTTTAAATAGATACGTCTATCTTATGAATAAAGATACTAGAAATGTCTGCACATAAGGAGACACAGCACCTTATATTTACGATGGTTTTAATCTATTTCATACGCGTCTGCTTGTCTTTTTGGTATGAGGACAAATGAATCCATTGCCTCTATCAGTCAAATGGATTCCAATACTGGGAAGTCTTCAGAAATGGAAAGGGGCTTCAAGTCAACTATCTCAATATTCCATGTAATACACTGAGATAAACGAAAGGAAAACTAAACCCAAAACTAAAAGCTGCAATTTCCCATTTTAGTGTTTCTGTTCTCATATTCATGAGTGAAAGATGTATTATCGGTCTCAGAGGGGGTGATAGTGGTAGGTATGTAAATGGACAAATACATCCAAGCAAAAGAAATGTCTCAACAATTATCCCTTGTTTAGAGGTCGTGAAGGATGAAAACTGACTGTGCCTTCATGGAAACATCCAAACGGGAACGCAACGGGCGCATCATCAAGCCTGACAGCGAAGGAGGAGTCCGACGCTGTCAGGCTGGAGTCAAAAATGAACCCAAAGCAATAAGTTAGACCGTTCATGGCTCGAAAAAAAACCTCACCGATCCCTGTAGGCCACAAAGCCAGGAAGAGAGGCTGATAATGGGCTAATTTCACTCCTACTTAGAGGATTAATTCATCCATATAGGTCTGTGTGAAAAATGCTCAACCACTGGAGGGCAAAGCTGGGTGGACAGACTCAACCTCCCTCCTTCCATCGCTCAGAACAACCTTTTAAACACTTTATCAGCTGGAAAAAAAAAGGTCTTTGCAGTGTTGGTTTAATTTTTTTCTCATTGTAGTCCTTTAGTATGGATTTTTCTTTCTACAGCATAGAGATGTCTGTCCCCCCCGTCAGCTACAGTGATATTTATGTCCTGTCAGGGTCAGAGGTTGTCACGCAGACCACCTCATAAAACCCCTCACCGATGTCCTGCCGACCCGACTGCGTTTATGAGATCGTAATGGAAAGTCCAGCATGAGTAAACGCTGTGATTTGTGTGTAGAGTTAGACAGATATTTGGATACCTGGGTAGTGTGGATGTATGTGTGTGTGTGGTGTGTGTGTGTGTGTGTGTGTGTGTGTGTGTGTGTGTGTGTGTGTGTGTGTGTGTGTGTGTGTGTGTGTGTGTGTGTGTGTGTGTATCTGGACTGGATTTATCCTTGTAAAATCGCTGGCCACTTGGGTTACTGAAATTTGCATATTTATTATTATGTAATAGATTATCTTTGAGCAAATTACAAAAGGAATATGTCCCTTATCCATATATTTGCACAAGCACACACACACACACACACACATACACACACACACACACACACACACAAACGACAGCATCAGAAGAACCAGAAAAGTGCCATATGAAATCAAGGCACTAATTAAAATAATCTGACGAAACTTCAACGCTCTGTCCGGCTCAGCAGTTTGATGAGCATCAAAATATTTGGTAATTAAGTACCTAACAATGCCACATAAATATAATTCAGCTTAAAATATAATAATGTTGTGGATTTTCAGCACAGAGAGGCCTGAAGGCAAAATAGTGATGTTCAACATCTCCATTCGATGCTCTTGCATTCCACTGTTTGTAAAGTAACTTCATCCCATCCTCTGTATCAGTCCTCATTTCTTATTCAGTTTTCTAAATCTCCCTGTATGACTTCATGTATGTCACGTTCGCCGTGGCGACTACTAGGCTACCAGACAAAAGCTCAAGGTAAAAAAAGAGATGATCTGTCATTGGTAGCTGGAGTTGTGTTTGTATCCAATGGGAACATTGGGAAGACGGTTGCAGGAGTCGATGTCAGGCAACAATGCGTGACGACTCAGATCTTTTCTAACCATCGTTGCTGAGATATTTCAATATGGACTGAAGTGGCCATTTAAATCCAGGACGTTGCAAACGATGTAGGGCCTGGGAAGAAGGCGGCTTGACATCCATCCCCGTGGAAACAGGAATATCAAGCAGTCCGACATGTTGGACACTCCGCTGGCTGACGCCTCTTAAATGCACCAACTGTTTCACCAAAAGCACTCTGTTGCCTTCAAACCAAACTGATATGTATCTGTCAATTTTCTTTAACTACTTATCCGGGCAGGGATTAGAGCCCATACTCCATCTGACATTGGAAAGAGATGGGATTCAACCTGGACAGTCAAGACCAACAGCCATTCATACTCACATTGACTCCAATCAAAAAGTAGAGTCCCTAAGTGGCCGTTTAAGATCCAAATAGAAAACCCAGACAGACTCCAGGAGGCTCCAGGACTAAGGTTGCGTTCAGACTGCAGGCAAACCGGATTACAATCAGTTTCCCTTTCATGTCCGATTTAGCAAGTGTCCAAATAGGATCTTGCTCAGTTCAGACTGAGCCACATTATTGGGCCAATCTGACAGGTTGCCGTAGCAACGTCAGAGCGGAGGCATTGTCCAACGCTTCGTAACGTGCATTGGCTCTTGCGTAGAGTGTCGTCACAGACAGTCAGAACTGAGATGCATCTGTCCAAACGCGATATGAAAGTACCTCCTGAAAGTATAGTTTCCATCCTTCTTGCAAAAATCAGATTTTATATGGTATGTGACTGTTCACAGACTACAAAAGAGACATCCGCTTTCAATCTTGATGGACTAAAAACCGGTATTTAGCTGTCAGTCTGACTGCAGCCTCAGGCTCAATCCTAGATCCCCCCCCAGACTTTTGGTTCTGTCCAGTAAATGAGGTTGGATCCGTCACTAGTTGATAACGGCAGCAGCAACCGGTTTGTATAGAATTATAATTCTTAAACAGGAATCTGATTGGATTTCCAGCAACCAGGCTGTTGTAGAAACAGCTGTGATAATTATCCGAACATAACATAACCAATCTGCCGATGACGTCATGAAGGGTCTGATCACGACCTCTCATAGATAGTCAAGAAGCGAGGGGTACGAGAAAAGGAGGGATACGGTTAGAAAGAGGAACTGGGATCGAGCTTGACATGGGTCAGAATGTGGAGGCTTGTGTCGTGACTTTATATACACCAAAAACAACAATAGGAACTCCTGAAAGGAAAACTATTAGGCCAACTCGTTTCCCGGTTTTTCGACAGGTTAAACAAGCGTTTGCTGCCCTCTAACTCAGTCTTTGTCTCCATAAACACATCATCCATCACAGTCACAACCGGCACAAAGCTGCAGGTAGTTTTCTCCTCCTGCTGCTCCACCAATCTGTAACGGTATTAATGCTGCAGACGTTACTGGATAGAAAACTAAAATATTTATAAGCTGTCTCACATCAGGTGGACAAGGAGTTTTCTCATTCCACAATATCTAAAAACATCTTCCACATAAAATTTATACAATTGTTTTTTAATCATGGAATAGAAATGATCAGTTTCCAAACATGCCAAAAGGTGTGATATGTTGAGTCACATGGCTACCATGTGTCAGATGTCTCACCAGCTCTTCTCTCCACATCCCGTCGCTCCTTTCCTATTTATAACCCACGACTTTCTAACGGCACGCCCCCCGGATAAAAAAAGTTGCGGATACAGTGTCTACACGACAATGCAGACCCAGCGTTTTCAAAAAGTTGCGTTTGCGTTCCGGATATCTGCGTTGTTGTGTGGACGGAAGGCGTAAACGCAACAAAAAAGTTGCTTTTTCAAAAAGTTCAGGCGTCGTGTGAACGGGGCCTAAGAACGCTAAAGGAGACCCGGCAAGAATTTGAATAAATCCAGCCAAATAAAATCCCACTTCCTCTCTCTGAAGCCAAAACACACGAACATATAACGCCCGATGGCCCTGAAGCGCTCGCCGGTCGGCTGGTAGGCATGTGAGTGCACTACCAGCCGACCACAAGCTTACTTTGTTCTACAAATACATAAACAAGATCATTTAAATTCCGCAGTGGCCATGAATGCACCTCAGTTCAGAAAAGCTAGCTGGCAGCTACTGCTCACCGCTCTGGGCTTTGGCTACTGTTAGCGAGTTAGCTGCTGAACGAGGGCTTATGTTCACTGCTGCAGCAGGTCAAGTCAGGTCAACTCTAAAGGGGGGGGGGGTTGTTGCCCACCTCCTGGTGGGCAGCAAATATAAGGCAGATGCTGAGTAAGATATAAGGAGATGATCCATCTACCTCCTGAAGACACCTGACGTTGCTATCATAAACACGAAAAACCATATGGTTGTGGCTAGCAGACACAACAAAGTTAGCATGTTAGCATATGGAAATTCCGCCTGGAATTTATCTATTTTTGCACTAATCTTCTTACAAATACCTTGCTAATAGCATTAGTTATAAATTCACATAGCTAGTTCAAAAAACGTCCTGACCAGTAAATGAGAAGAACGTCCAAGACATTTGATTTGTTGTGTGCTCATTCTTGTATACCTCTTTAACTTTCCCCACTAATAAAGGTTTATCTTATCTTATCTTATCTTATCTTATCTTATCTTATCTTATCTTATCTTATCTTATCTTATCTTATCTTATCTTATCTTATCTTATCTTAAATACATGACTCAGTCCACACCCCAAAATAAAAACAATGACAGATTTCAATCTTCAGGGACTATCAGGGCTTCTCACAGTCTTCCAAACCATACGTACATCACAAAATGTTCAGATACAATTAATAAATGGAACCAAGTCTTTAATATGTTGTGTCTAAATGGCTGGGAGAAACTTTTAATCTGAATCATGATGGCCACCCACAGTTGGAAGATGTGATGCTACGGCGATGCCAGAACTAAAAGCCTCCAGCCGGTGGATTCGTCACCAGCCAGTCAGCACTGGGTTGAAGCCAGCTTGAAGAAGGCTTAAGATTGAAATACACACTCCAGGAGCAAAATCCACACCACAGATATGCTTTTAGGCCCTCTAATGACAGGAAGCTGTGTTCCTATCCGACACCTCTGTCCGACAGCAGGTACACAATATTCCAGCCAATATAGGCAGGATGACTCTTTTTTTCCCTGTGTCACTGGATGGTATATTTCCTGAGATTCCTAAGAGTTAAAATGATTCCAATCTTGCTCTGTGCATGTAATACAAGTTTAAGGAATAAGAAAATGGGGGATGGGGATGGAGATGTGAAGGGATGTCAATGTGTAGCTGGAAAGAGGGGTGATAAAACTAAAGGGAGTGAGACAAGCGATGCGAGAAGGAGTGTGATGTGGTGAAGCGGCAGGGATGAGATGAGGTCGTTTGTGGTATGGAGAACATAAAACAGAATTGAGTTCAGCGTGTTCGGGCTGTACTTCAGGCTTTACTTTAAATGACACTGAAGGAATCGATGGACAGACAGACGGATGGGACTCATCAAAGCTAAGATTCCTATTCCTAATCGTACAACTTCTACAAAAGAGGAACAAGGCATCAGCTTCACTTTGTCGTAGTCACTCCTCCATCCATCACATCATCAAACTGACAGAATAAAAAATTAAAACACTCACCACAAGAGAGAGAGGCCTCTTCCAGGACACCACTCCAATCAGTCCAGAGAGCAGAACCTGGAAGACAAAGCAGAGGGGAAACTTAACTTCCTTTCCAGAATCAACATTAGGATCAAAATTTCTCTTTGTCAAACACGTCAGTTTATGATTGGGTAATGGAGAGAAGCCTGCAGGCTGGTTCATCTGTTTGAATGATTATTATCATCATCATCATCATCATCATCATCATCATAATCATCACGTCATCATTATTATCATTATTACTAAGGTGCTCTCATTTTCTGCTTGACTATCAGGTGAAGTAGGTTGAATCGCTTCCCAAAGCTCCTAAATTTGGGAAGTGTAACTTAAACCCAAACACACACTTTTTGACATCGGCGTCTACAGGACAGCGATACTCAGGTGTGGAGGCGGGTCTTGTTTGGTGACTCATCATATTTGTCACCTGAGTCTGAATTGCTGTCTACTGCTCCTGGTATCGACAGATTCTATTCTCTTTAGCCTGAAACAGCCAAACACAACAATACCGCTGTTTGCGGCAGGTTTAGGAAATTAAATGGTTTTTTTTTTTCTACTGGCCGGTTTGTATTTTAAAAGCTTTTATTATGTGGTTGCAGTTTCTTACAAGTGCGATTCACTCCTTTGTGCGACTGCAAACGTCTCATTTTCATTGGACTCCTGGCAGCGATTATCTTCTATTACATCCTATTTATACATTTGTGCAAAAGTACAAGCTATACATTAGATTTTCATTGATCCCTCACATTGTTCGGTGTGCATTCTGTTCATTTTTGTGGAGTGTCAAAGCTCTGGTTCTCATGTCCTCCCTCACTCTGTGAGCGCGATGAGCAAGGCTTCCTCCTTCCTGGCGATCAGGTGATCTCCACACCTGCCCTCCATCAGCTCATCGATCACCGAACTAGAAGCCCGGATTGAATGTGTGTTTCTTACAGGGTGTTGATGAAGAAAGCTAATCTTGGTCTCATTGAGATGTCCATCTCTCACTGACTTCCCCTCCCCCGTCTCTCAGGACTTCAGCGCTCCAGTTTTTCCATTAGCACTGATTCACTTTTAGATTTTGTGCTCTATCTACCTGGAATAGGTTGAAACGAACATCTGAACCTGAATCCTCACTGCTGTTTCCCCTCTGATATCGATTACCTTCATCGATCCGTCTGTTGGATTTCAACAACGCTATAAACTGGATATTTTCGATTTTGCAAAAAAACAGCAGATTGTCTTTTTCTTTTTTTTAACGTCATGTCGGCCGGATGGGATTTAGATTTAAAACCATCTGTTGGTTTTCTCGGCACGTTCCACTCGTGGTGTTGCGTTGCATTTTTAGTCGCTGCTATTGTAAGTTTGAAATTGTGTATGGTGGAGATGTGTGTGAACAAAGGGTACTTGTAGCTCCTGGCGCTCTTTTCCTTCATGGTCTCCCTCTTCACCCTTCTTCACCCTCCATTAAACACCAACATGTTCTCTCCATTTCCCCCATGTCTCTCCCCTCCTCTAACTATTCTCTCTCTCTTCTGGTTTTTGCCATCCTTCACTTTCCAATTTCTCCGAGCGTCGCCTCTGTGTTTGCTGCTTGTGCTGAGCGCCCACACAGTATTCCTTCACTCCTTCACTTCCTTCGTACTCGCTCCTCTGTCTCTCCATCTTGTTTCACTTTCTAGTCAATCTTCAACTTCTTCAATCACCTTGATTTTCAGCTTGGCAAACAGGATGTCAATATTTCATTTGAGAAAAAAAAACACACACACACACACACACACACACACACACACACGGGGGACTAGCAAAATTGTTTTTTTTGTTTTTTTTACTCTTTTATAACATTATGTCATCATAACTCACTATAATTGTGTCCAACCGGCCGGATCAGAACTCAATCATCATCTGAAGGTCATAAAAAAAGCTAAATTTATGTGTTTCTTCCTAGTTTTCCTTTCCCTCCAATGGAACATGTAAATAAATAATTCTTCAGCAGTTATGGATGTAAATGGATGTTAATTTTACATTAAGAGTAAGGATTAAAAATGAAGAATTAACCTTTGTTTTGATCATTTAAGGATAAACGTTTGGTAGATAAACGGTTTCGGAATGTTAATCTGGCTGGATCCTTTAAATCATCATAACTATGAGTCCGTATAACGGTATAATATATACATTAGATTTCTGTTTCCATTAGAGGGCTGAATCTGATTTTTTTGTTAGCGGCGGCAGTCATCCATTGGTTTACTATCCATATTGACACTTGGCTGGCCCAATCATATCTTTTATGAGGCCCAGTAAAGGCCGATGGGTGGGTGGAGCTGTTATGAGTTAAAAATAAAGTAAAATTAAGTAAAATATCTATAAGCAGATGGAACAGAAAAATAATGTCCACGTCTGCTGCAGGAGCTGCTGAGGCTTCAGCTGCAGCTCCAATAGGAGCTGGAAGGAGGAGAGGAGGATGATGACGGTTAAGAAATGGAGGGACAATAAGGTGACAATGACAAAAGAGTGAGGAGGAGCAGGAGGAGGTGTCGGAGTGAGGGACGGGTGCCGTGTGTGTTCGATGTCATAATGACAACGGTGACTCGTCGCTCAAACAGCTCAGGATGAATTATGTGGTTAAAAAACTTCTTGGTGCAGCCAGAACTCCAGCTGACAAAGGAACCTCCGTCTACGTAGTTGCATCATATTGGACTAAAGGTTAAAGGTATAAAAAAGGAGATTGTAAATCACAGGTCTGCTACGGGCGAGAGGCAGGGTATGCCACAGACATGACACCAGCTCACACTCACACTTGGTGAAACAAATTCACCTCAGCTGCATATTTTTGGAGGTGAAAAGAAGCTGGAGAACCTAGAGAGAACCCACGCAGACATGGGGAGAACATGCAAACTCCATTCAGAAAGGAACCAGACACAGAACCTTCTGGTTGTAAGGCGACAGTTCTACCCACTGCATGACGGTGTCGCCCTGTAAATGAATTGTTATATAAAGTAATCAAACATAACTGTTTCAGTGATGCAGAAGACGTTCCTATATTCTCTCTTTCTGGCTTTGAGAAAAATTAAATACAAAAGAAGAACAAAGAGTACTGTCCCCATTTGAAAGCAGGTAGCACCCCCCCACCCCACCCCCGGGTCTATAATGGTGTCAGATGCTGCGACAGGGAGCTGTTGAGTCATTACCACCAGCCTCTGACTCCTGGCAGCAGACAGCAGGAGCACCACACAATGAAGAATCAAGGTTAGAACAAGCTCTTATAATAAGCAGTTCCTATTTCAGTCTGACAGAGATCGGGATAGTTCCTCAACTCGAGGTCGCTCGGCTCACATTATTCCTCTAAGGAATTCGGGAGTCGCATGGACGGTTATTCCCAAATGGCTGAAAAGGAATGATACATGGCTCTGTATAGAACACGCTAGAGAAAAAGAGATGGAGGATGTGGGGAAGAGAATTGACGGAGCGGGAGAATCCCACGGTCTGCTTCTAATAAATTCTAGCTGTTTTTGGACTTCAGCCTGGTGATCCTGTTTTCCTTAGAATTTGCTCTATTTATATGAGGTCAGAACGTCAGCGATCCTGTGTAGAAGCATTATGAACAACAACAACAAAATGACAGGATGTCAAATCAAAGACGATAAGTTCATCTGATGGTGTGTCCTTCTGAAGTTCACCACCTAGACGCATGACGCTTCGCCATCTCCAACCCAATACTCCCATCAGGAGGACCTTCTTGGGATCATCCTCCTATCTCCTGGCCTCCACCAGCTTCCATACTGGAAGGATCTAATCCATCGGACGGCGTCCCTTGGTGATCTACTTCCTGTCAAAGCAGCAAAGACTACACGATAATTGTCTCATCTATTGTTTATCTTTCTAGTCTCTCATGATTAGAATACCATTGAGAACTAGCAACTTAGCCGCCTTAAGAGGTTTACCGCCGCGCGACATACTTAACCGTTTGCCTCAATAAAAGACTTGGATCCGAGGTGTCGGATGGGAAAGATCTGGGAAGTCCGTACAAAATGTTGCCTTCTCATGTTGACTCATCCTTCATGAGCTTTGATTATTCCTTCATCATGAGTGAACAAACAGATTTAACATTCAAGAGCAGATATGGAGACTTCGATCAAACTCCAAGAATGAGCTGACGGCGCAACGATCACAGAGCTGACTAAACTACAACGAGAAGCTGTTGTCCTTCCTCTCATGCCGCCGCTGGACCGATGCATACCTGTTGGGAATAGAGATCACGTGAAAGCTTTGCCAGTTGTCAGTCACTGGAGGCTTTTCCACTCTGGCGCTCCCGGAACGGGATTAACATGCAACACTTAGCAGCAATTCTCGCCCAAATGGGGGCATTTCGGACACGTTGAAGAAATGGATCTCTTAGATGTTAGACACAATAAAACATTTGTTGACGCCAAATAAAGGCAGAACAAGCAGCAGAAGTAGGAACTGTAAAGTTTAAAAGTTTATTAATTGGGTGTTTTAAGACCTGATTATCTGCTATAGACAAGTCCGTAAATAGTTCTGATCCAGAACACAGCAGAAATCCTCATTCAGTCGCCATAAAAGCATCCGAGTTCGAGCATTTTTAAAAAATGTAAATGATCCTAATGTGACCAAACTGGGGTGAGATGCTCTCTGCATGAAGCATTGGCCGATTTGCATTGTAAATGAGTCGGAAGTGAAGTTCCCTATCACGAAGAGTAAAAAAGAAATGGAAATAAATTAGTCCAAACAGAAGTATTTAGTCAAGTGATAACAGATAAAGATGTGATTGGGAGCAACAACCGGTCGACATGTTCTTTATTTATTCATGGCAACAAGCAGGAGGGTGAAAGAGGAGCGAGCAGCGGCTAGTACATAATTCAAATATGCAGAAATGATCTTTAAAGGATCATTTTTATACATTTGTAAAAGGCTGATTTATGACAGAATAAAGGCGTATGAGTGCTGCTGGATCCAAGGATGCGAGGAACCGAGTGATCGGTAAATCTGAGCAGCTGCTGCAGGAATTTCCATCCATGCACACAACACAGAGCGCGCATTGACAACCAGTACACAACCTCAGTCAAAAAAACAAAACACGGAAAGTATGACATTTGTTTGTTTAATCTGGGCTAATGCCAGAAGTTTGGAGCAGTGACTGAAAGCATGGGTGATTTAATAGATTAAGATGCTTGGTGGTGATATTCAGGAACGTCTCCTTGGTCCGGAGGAGTCAGAAGCCTCCTTTCTTTTCCATTTTTTTTGTTGCTAGAGGTGCAGTTGAGGTGAAGGAGGCCTCAGATCCGGTTCGGTTCTCCCTGCCGGTCTGGGAGCTTGCAAGAAATCCCTCAGGAGTCGTCTCTGGAGAAAAACGACATCTGGGCTTCTCTGAATAATCTCATTAACCTTGATCCTGATTGGTGGAAATATAAATATCTACATTTATCTTTGTTTTATTGGAGGTTTGGGAGGTGTGGGAGGGGATATACAATGCTTTTTTTCTGTTTGGTGTCACAGTACTGTTATTATTTAAAGAAAAGAGAATAAAATAAATATACATATATAAATTACAAAAGTTCAGCTTGGTCTCGAAAACTAATCAAAACCTTTCACTTATATTTGTTGCAAAATTATTCCACGGAAAAAGCGATTAATTTATTTTCTTCTGCTTTTTCTCACTGAAACACATGTCGTCTCCATGGTTTTCAAATAAAGTTAGAAACTCGTCTGCTGACTTATTTGTCAGAAATGGAATAAAATCAATTCAGTGTCTTGTTTTTAGTTTTCTAAATTTCATTCTGCTTTCTCATGCGTGAATATGACAGGGAATAAAAATTCCCTGTTTACACTTAATTCAGTTCATCCGTTTACGACAGGAGGTGAAAAGAGACAGACGAAAGTAGTTGTTCTTAAAGGACACAAGTGATTATTAAGAACTGTTAGATTGTGTGGTTAATGAATTGCCTGCAACATTTGATTGACCATCTGTACATTTGAATAAAGACGCCCCATGATGTACGACACCAAACTAAAGTCTCCACAACACACAAACACTACGTTTCTTGCAGGATTGTTGTGTTGCCCTGAATTACATCATAGGAACGTTATCTTCATGGTTTTGTTGTGGCTGTAGACACAAGTCAGGTGGAAATATTTCTCCTTATTAAGTCACTTTGTCGTCTTACGGTTGATTTCAAGGAGAAAAAGGTCACAAAAACTCCTTTTATGAGAAGAAATACCAACAAAAACAGAGGAGCACAAAATAAAAATTTGAAAATCCTTCTGCAAAATCAATGAGTGAATGAAAAAAGCCTGAAATTAAATATCCAAGGACTTTGACATGTTTCTACTTCAAAAAAAAAAAAGATGCCTCAGTATGGATTCACCTAAATCACAGTCTTGACCTTATTCTTATTCATTTATGCAGAGCACCAATCAAAGAATCCATTACGGAGAGCAAGGGGTTTACAAACCAGGCCGTTTCTCAAACATCATCGTCGCCAAGATGGATGGAGCCGGTGCGGTTGCCGTGGTAACCACGAACAGGCTATTCGCCAGGATCCTGATTTCCCATCAGCTGCTGCACTGAGAGGAGCTGGGCGGGTGATTCGAGGGGGGGTAGCCAAATCCACCATCAACACGATGACAGCGAGGGAATGAATGGACAAACAGCCGGCCGGTTCTTCTCGGTTTCTCTCTCACTCTTCCGTTTCAAGTCAAGCAACCTCTCCTATTTCTGTTCACTGGTGAGTCTTTGAGCATCTCCTGCTCTGCTCCTCTTTGCGGATGTGGGGTGGGGGGTTAATCTGACATGTGAAAGCCTCTGTGAAGCTCCTAGTGTGAGTTCAGACTGTAAGTTCACATCTGAAGAATATCTGATCGGAACGGGTCTGAGGAAACTTGCCATCCTGCCCTTTAATGAGACGGACAGCCGCCGGACCAACGGGCCTCAGCCAGTCACAATCTTAATTCGTCCCAATCTCTGCAGAACGTCCCATCTCCTCCTGGTCTGTTCTACTGGATGATCCCACTTCCTGCCTCGATGGAGGCCGCAGCAGAGGAGATCTTGTTTGGTAACTGTACAGATAATCATGGGTTCTTCTTTACGCTGCATCACAGGAGGTGACCAGAGGGAGAACAGCTCAATGAGGAGAAGAAGAAGAAGTCACCTTGTGTTTCTCCTTGATCAATTTCCTGTTTGATCGTTCTCTCTGCACGCATACGTGTGTGTGGGTGTGTGTGTGTTCACGTGAAAGACAGTTGAAGGTGACCTCTTGCATTCAGGAAGCTAAACTCAACGCTCATGTGAAATTTTCATCTTAACGTAACCTTCAGGTGACCTTTGTCACGCCTGAAATGAGAAACACAAGATGCAATGGAGTGTGTGGAGCATTGGTTCACCCACGTGTCGGTGCACGCTCAGGTATCATCGTATGTTTGATGATGTAGGTGTGTGTGTGTGTGTGTGTGTGTGCGTGTGTGTCCTTGTTTTCCCACCTCCAACCACCCCCCCATACATTTCCTCCAGTATTCCCCTTCTCCCTCCCTCAGCCACCTGCTCCTCCTTCTTAACCCCTCCCCCACCCTGTATATATCATCCCGTCGCTTCGGAGCGCAGCAGCACCTCGCCATTGCCATGGAAACTGTGGCACAACAGCAGGTTGGCTGCTGCCGCCGCTGCTGCTACGGGGGGGGGGGGGCGTGGCATCTTCTCCACCCTTGGCTCCCCTCTTCTCACTGGGGGAGTCTCAGCACTCGAAATTCATGAATCAAGACAGGAACATCCGTCTGAATCGGTCGCTATCACGTTCAAACAATAACAGAACCGAGGGGACCACCATTATCAGCCGTTTAAACGATGCAGCCGGTTCTGCCGCACCTTTAGAAGAGATAACAGCATTAAAAGTGAATGCTTTATTTTTGTTTGGAGCAAAAAACAATTATTTCCTGGTTGAAACATACATGGTTGTTTTCTACTCAAGGTTAGGAGGTACAGTCTCTTTATGATAAATTTATGGATGAGTTCGTACCAAGAGCACAGAACACACTCCAGCACTCCAGACCTGGAAGTAGGCTCTAAGGAGGAATCCATGCCGTCATCATCATCATCATCATCATCATCATCATCATCATCATCAACATCATCATCAACCTTGGCTACAGAGGACAAAGCTTCCTTTCTCATTCATCCATCTAATGGAAGGAATATTCCAACCCACACGGCCGTGGAACATCTTGGTCTTCATATTCAAAGTATCTTTTTTCTCATTTCCTCCAGGTGAAACGCCACAGAGCTGTTATTGAACGCAGCCTAGTTGTGCCCTGATGGAGGTCTGAAGCTGCTGCTGCTGCACAAACACGCTGCAGCTTGTGTCGACAGGGTCTACATACAAGGAGGGGTGAAGCCTCTGATATCCTCACAGCGGAGGGACCGACAGGAAATGTGAAAGAGAGAGGTGGAGATCTCCCGTGAGATATATCAGTGTAATTCAAGCAGTCGTGTGTTCAGATCAGCTCCGCAACGAGGAAACAGACACACAGCTACACAGGGACACACAGCTACACAGGGACACGCAGCTACACAGGGACACACAGCTACACAGGGACACGCAGCTACACAGGGACACGCAGCTACACAGAGACACAGGGACACGCAGCTACACAGGGAAACAGGCTACATAGGGACTTGCAGCTACACAGGGACACACAGCTACACAGGGACACACAGCTACACAGGGACACACAGCTGGACAGGGACACACAGCTGGACAGGGACTCGCAGCTATACAGGGACACGCAGCTACACAGGGAGATAGGCTGCACAGGGACGTGCAGCTACACAGGGACACTCAGCTACACAGGGAGACACAGCTACACAGGGACACGTAGCTACACAGGGACACGTAGCTACACAGGGACATGCAGCTACACAGGGAAATGCAGCTACACAGGGAAACTCAGCTACACAGGGAAACTCAGCTACACAGGGAAACTCAGCTACGCAGGGACTGCCACTTTTATTTTCCACAAGATTGTCTTTGATGCTCAAATAAATGAACATGCAGGATGAGGAACAAGGCAAAAAATACGTCCATGCTTTCCTTTCAGTTATCCAGATATGTTTGTGCGGAGGACCCTGCTGACTGCAGGGCTGGAATGTAATTCAGAGCATTACAGGATCTGATTCAGCATCAGTCGTAAAATCCTCACAGCTGAGAAACTCGTCTAGGATACACAGAAATTTTCACACTGAGAGGAAGTAAAGACTTTACAGCTTTACTACAGAATCTTTTGTATGATAGCAATTTGATGCTGGGAGGCTTTGCTCAGCTGGAGGAAAACGCTCAACCAAAAACACCCTAAAGATCCAGACATATTAAGTAGACATGTAAGTCTTTGATGCTCAAGCAAACTTTATGCATGAATGTCTGCTCAAAGTCCGGCTGCACCCTCTCTGGTCCGGTTCCGTCGTGATGTACGAGTGAAGGCACGAGGCTGCAGCAGCGAGTTGGCCACACGTTCACACTGAATGCACCTGCAGCCACATGGAAAAAAGCTGAATCAGGCTTTTGGGCCTGTGCTGACGTGATAATCTGAGCCTGCAGCCGAGCAGATTTGAAAGGACTGAAAAGGAGCATGTCTTTGTGCGATTCCTTGCGGTTCGGTTTGTGAACTGTATCCTCTCATCTGCTTGGCTTTCAATCCTTTGTAAAGAATTTCTAGTATTGCTGTCAGGAAACGTGTCTGGTGTGGTTTTAAGGCTACACTCATCCGATGGAAATATTTAACTCCTTGGCTGCAGAAAATAATAGAACCCATGACCAAAGCAGTCACAGGTATAATGGTGTGAGGACCAGAAAGTGGATTTTATCTCACCTAGAGGATGCTGTGTTTTTGAGTCAAGAGTTTGCTTTCGGTGCAATAATATGAGATATAAGCAGAGGACGTGATGCATAATCAGGCAATAAGGATTTCAGAATGCTCGCAATTCAAATTGTGTTGCCAAACATCAATGATTTAAATCAGGCTGTTTCATATTACAAATATTAAAAACCTAAATTAATGTCAGAAACTGATCTGCTCTTTTGGCGTCCTGCAGAATCTCAAAGAGCCTGGAGCTTCTTCATCCTCTTCAAGAGAGACCGGCTCGTCAGACCATCTTAGTGCCACTGAGAAAGAGTTTCCAATGCCTCAAAGACTCAAGTCATTGGAACAAACTGTGAAGGAAGTTACCAAACTGTCATTGGCAGGGCGGAGACTGAATGTTCCAGCGGAGAGATGCTGAGAAAGGCCACGAGGCTTTTCTCAACCCGTGTGATAGATGTCTCTGAAGCACGGATGAATACTTCATGACTCGTCTCAGAACTCGCTGTATGACACAGGGTGACACTTAAAGGATGGACGGCGGGTTTCAGATGTTTCTTCTGGCTGCTTTATTCCATCTACAGCGGGAACACTTCTAAATCCTGATGATTGCGCTGGAGAACTGAGGCAGCTGACGTCCGTCGGTTGGTACGCCATTAGAGCTGCAGGCTTTTACAGCCGCTGTGACCGAGCTTTAATTAGCTAACCCTTACGAGCACACGTGTGTGACGTGTCAGAGGGAAATAAAACCCTGGAAAAATAGGAATACGACCTTTAATGCGTCTGCAGCCTCTGACGCTAGCCTCATGTTTACATCTGTGAGACCTGCCGACGTTTTTTTTTTCCAGTTCGCCTTCATAAGACAGCGATTTTACGGCTGTTTGAATATTTCCACTGAAGCCTTCATCTCCCGCCGCAGACCCTGTGCAGGCCTGCTACTGGGTAATGTTCTCTATTACGCCTAAGCCGTGGCCCCACGGCCTGAGGTGAGAGCGCTTCATACGATGCAAGATTACACGACGTTTGAAGATAGTAGAACAGACAAGCCGATGCGTCCGCCAGGGCGACCGCACAAGCTCCTCTCCTCTCTCTCCAGGAATTAAACAACAACCAAGTGATTTAATGCACCAGCTTTTGAGCATCGAGCGGTTACAAACCCTGCAGGACCGAAAAAGTAGATGGAAAAACTTTATAGTTTCCACCTTCATGGGTGACAGCAGCTGTGGTTTCACTGTTTTCTAGCTCACAACCGGTTTACTGGATCATAAACAGACGGATACCACGCTTCCGTTTCTTCTACCCCCCAACGGTTTGTCAGAAACTGAGAATTAAGTCCTGTTTTTCACAAGATAATAGGTTGTTTGTTTTTAAACTGGCACAAAGAAAGACATGAACGGATGTGCAAGAAAAAACAAAAAGGTATAAATATTCGCCAGAGAGCATGACAATATTTGCATACCTTGCTCAGCATTTCATTCTGTTTGCACACATTAAACAGCATACATCTTGATACAGCACGAGTGCTAATGAGGGCTTTTTATTGGCCCTTCACGGCAAACATGGAGCATCACCGGTTGCCAAAGCTCTTCCTTGACTGAATGATCTTCATTCCAGCCATCATCTGCCGTCACGAGATCACGACTGAAGGAATGGAATGGAGGACGTGAGTTGATGAAATGATGACAACATCCCCCCGGTATCGACCCAGAGCCATGGAGTTATGGAGGATTTAGAGGCTCTGACTTCTGGTTTCATCCACTAATTGGGAAACTTTAAGAACTTAATGTTGAACTGCTGCCAATTAATTCAACTCTCTTTTGTTTGCCTCTGTTGAAAAAGGGAGGGAAAAAATATTGCTGTAAAACGCTAACCATGCACGCATTCCAACACAAATCACTCTGGTAAACAAGTTGACACGAAACAGAAGCTAAACTCAATTTTTACCAGACAGCCAACTCTGACAGAGAGCTACGAAATGTTTTCCATTTCATTACGAGAGCGGCGGAATTATGCCGCGTTGCCCTAATGAGCAGGTTTCCGCGTTAGCTTCATGCTACCGCGGTCGTCGACGAGGACACGGAACAACAAAGTGCGAGAGCCGGAGCCATTGTCAGAAACGGATGCTAATTACACTTTTTTTGCTCGATTATTCAGCGCTAGACAAAGAATGGAAGACTAGAAGAGAGCAAGAAAAAAAGAGTGCAGCTGAAACCAGACGAGTGTAATCTCGGTGCCAGGACTTCGTGAGAGATCACTACTTCTTAATTATTTCTATATTTAATCCTCTCGGTTGTGCAGGAGTGACTCTGTGTTCCAGACAGAGAGCAGCATTATCCCAAACGACCTCGCACAATGACAGAATAACTATTTTATTGTCGACAAAATGCCTCGGTTACACAGACATGTATTTTTTTTTTAATATTTTGCTGCATCATCTTTTGCGCTGAAAGCAAAATGTGTGCAGTTCATGGTTTCCTCTCAAGGATGGTTTTTAAGAGGTTTGTAGGAAATAAAACAAGAAGGTTGGTAAACTCTTTGTCTACAGCTGTTAAGTTTCAGGTGGGAAATTTATTTTCTATGTGAAGCAAAAGCAGTTTGTTCCTATAAGAGGTTTATGGAAGACTAGAAGTTTGGTTTCTTATAGGAACAAAATGGGGTTTGCATTGTTATGGATTCCATAATATATCAAATATATATAACATTAACAATCACTACATTCTATTTATGTTGAGGTTGGGGAGCTATATATATATATATATATATACACACACACACACACACACACACACACACACATACACAGGGCTCGCAATTGCGACCATTTTGGTCGCATATGCACCCAAATTTTAATCAGTGCGACTATTAAATATATTTGGGAGCACCGGTGCGACTAGGGAAAAAAATCTGGTGCGCCTTTTTTTCCCCTCATCACTTTCTCTCTCTCTCCATAGAGCAGGGGTCACCAAATGGTGGACCGCGGTCCGGATCCGGACCGCGTGATGGTTCTGTCCGGACCTGTGACCACTCCATGATAAATTCACGAGTGTAGATTTTCTTGGCGCATTTTTACTTGCATTCGCGACTACAGACGGCGGGCGCTGCTCCTCCAGTTAATACGGTAATAGCTCCACTCAGTTCAGCCAATCAGCTCGTTTGTCTACCCTGCGCCGTCAGCGTACCAGGAAGTGAGACAGCTCGCTACTGCTGTGAGTTTACCGCTACAGCGGGGAAAAGAAGAAGGGAGACAGCATAGCTCCAAACGAAGGGAGGTTAACGAGGAAAACCGCTGGTTAACAATGAGTGGACGAAATTTATGCTTATTCCGCCGTCAGGCAGTTCAAAACCATTTTACCTCATATGGTCTGAACACGTAACATGAATTAAAAGTGGTAACATGAAGCGCCACTATGGAACAAAGCACAGATCTTTTGCGCAGAATTATCCCCTGAAGTCTGAGCTGAGGGCAAAATAATCGAGAAAAATGCAAACGAATGCTCACTAAAGGCATGGTGGCGTTTGGGGCAACATAAAACATCTTTTAGTGATGTTTTAAAATACAAAACAATCCAATAATAACCAAAGTGGTTCAGTCCAGGTACCTGGATGGTCTGACAGCGCGCCACAATGCGCTATTTAAGCCACACCCACACCGCGGTCCTCCGGTCCTGCCAGGAAACAATGAGGACGCAGCTGCGGCTGTTCTGGGCGAAGGAGAGAGGCGCGGAACGGAGATTGACGGAGCGGGCTCTATCGCTCCATCACTGCCTTGCTTTTGGGTAGGTGCTCCTAAAGTCTTTGCTGGTGCTACTAACTTCTAAATTTGGGAGCACCAGTGCTACCAAGAAAAAAAGTTTATTTCGAGCCCTGATATTATATATCAGGGCTCGATGATAATATTATATATTATCATATATGCATGTTTTTTATTTACAGTCTGTGACTGCATGACACTTTTTTCTGCTCCTTTATCTTTATCATCATCAAGCTGTAACTACACACTATGCAGGAGGTAAAATGTTGTTGTTTATGGCATCATTCCTCCTGGTAAACACCAAGCCGATATTTGTACTTGGTGTGTTTACACTGTAATTTGGAGGCTGTAATTTAATCCATGCTATTTACAGCTGCACCTGATGAAGAACAATGATTTCGTTTCATCCGCCTCTCTCAACCATTAGACGCCACGTGCACCGCGCGCGGGAAAGAGCGTGCCACGTAGAGTCGGCATACTGCCTGTTTTCTTTTGCTCAGTTTTAATTTTACGGCCGTGTGATTAACTTTCAGGGATTATCCGTCCCACCGCCGTGTTATTTTTGCAACCCACCTGGATGCCAGGTTACTGAACCCACGCACATCTTTACATTCATGTCGACGCCTTTATGTTTGTTTCAAAATAAAAGCCTCTTGGATGGAACCGTCCCACCCACAGAAGCTCCCTCCTGAATCACACAAGAAATGTAAAAATGAAGACTTTCCTTGTGTTACTATAGCTTTGAATTAAAATGGTTCCACATGAATGGACAACTAAGACCACACACATCACCATACATCACCAGACACCCACACTTTTATCATTAGCATATGTGAATTGTTGGTTACAAGTCAAAATATACAACAAATGAGCAGATTGTCTCTTTATTGCATTTTGTTCTGTCGATGGGTCCAATTCAAACACCCACTCCAAATGGGAGCTGAGCTCAGTGCAACGGACCAGCATGAAACCTAAAACCCCCTCAATTTATCAAAGTGGTCCCACAAATCAATGTGGATTACTTTGGGAGAAAGCACTGCTCGCGTTCCCATTACCACACAAAAATATTGTCCTTTTGGGAGGCTGGGATAATTTTGTCTATTGATCAAATAAAGGGAAAGATCAGATAACCGTGTCTTAGTTTAGTCAGTGAGTCAAATACAGAGATAAGGTCCAAAAAACAAAACAAAAGAAGTTCTTGTCTCCGTGCAGAAATAGATGTAGATCACATGATCACATCGCCGCAAAGGTCACCCCAGACTCGGGTAGCATCTTTTCAAATAATAAAGGGATTATCCCTGTAATCCAAATGGAGAACACTTCTATCACACCAGTGGGTGTGACCTTGTCTGACGTCAGTTCGGTGTCACTCAACAGGGATGAGAAACCTTCTTTGAACCATCACATCCCAATGAGTCAAAACATCATAATGTCCACGTAATGATCTACAGCTAATAATGAAGAAGGTTTAAAGAGCAGGAGAAGAATCTCTTCTCCTCCTTTTTCTTCCATACTTCAAACCAATCTCTTTTCTGTCTTCCATACCAATCATCCCACTTCTTCCTGGTGGAAGGAAGTCCAGAGTTAATCGCGTTAAACCTCTCGGTCGTACCAAGCGTGCACTTCTCAAATATTCTCCACCTTGATGTTATATCGCATGGCGCGAAGGATGCAGAATCAAATCAGGTAGGAGTTCCTCCTCAGAGCGAAACTCGATTAAAGGAGGGGCAGCTCTTCTGAAACCGCAGCACAACCTTGGATGAAATGCAAGTCAACGCCACAAAAATCAATCAGCTGGAGTTGACATGTTTGAGACATGCCGCTCTTTATTTATACTCCTCCGAAAGAGGACTCCGAAGAGTCCGTGTTGCTCACTGGAAATCTTGAAAAATCAACATCAACAATATCTGCCCCATCCCCACGTAAGCAGATTCATCAAACAGGAGATCTGCTTTCATATGTCCAGACATCTTCACCCCACTGAAGCTGACAAAAGGCGACTAGCTTCTGTGACAGCGTCTGTGACATTGCAGGTGTAGATAAGATGATCAGACTTGGTTGTCGGGTTCCACTTTGTAGGTTTGACAAGGTTCATTCAACCCCAACTGATTTAATTCTGTCAACCATCAACAACACCGGATAGAACGCCTGTACTTAATTTTCTTATCTGGACAAGTGGCTAGCTTGGAAGGTGGAGAACTCAGAGGGCGCCCACACAGATGTATGGAGAACCTGCAAACTTCTCAAAGAACAGCCCCAAGACCCTCAGCTTCAGTTTACGTCCTTTGCTTTGAGGAAGATCTTGTGACTGTTTCTCTCTCTGCGTCTCAATGTACAGCAGATGGAAGACAAACTAATTTGTTGAGGTGACACTTTGGGGCCAGATGAGTAAAAGATCCTTTAACTTCTATCATTCTATTTTTCAGCGCTGCTGACAGTGATGACGTACAAGCCTGTTTAAGACCGAAGCCAAACAGGAAATTGGAATCAAAAGGCATGACTCACAGGGCCTGACTAAATATCAGACAAACAACCCAGAGGAACGAGGCGGAGGCAAAGCCCGAAAGGCAGGCAGAGTCGCAAACAAGCCAATGGGAACACAAGAACGAGGATGGAATATGAGACACGGGTACAACAACAAACCGGAACCGGAAGGAACACCAGCGGGACAACACACAGGAAGAAGGACGAGTAAACAAGAGGGCAGGGGAGATGAAATTAATCAGGAAGCATGGAAGGCAGGATAACCAAACCACAAACCTGAACCGTAGTCAAATGCTTTACAAGATGTGCCGAGTACGGTTCCTGCATACACAAGGTTGAATGATGGGGGTATAGAGAATAAATGGGGAATATACAAAAGACGGAGAAATGAAAGCACTGCAGCAAATTGCAGCATTTTATTGGATAACACTACAAGCAGAAATATTACAAATTGCATTGCATTTTCTCCTCAAATAATTTCTTCGTTTGTTTAAGTTTAGTCTGATGCGCAATCAAAAGTGTATCATCCATGTATGTTCATTACCAAAGTTGCTAGAAAACCAACATGGCATCACTCTTATTATCCCAAACCATCTGGAGCACTGTGCAAGAAACACACATAAGCTGGAGTTGTCAAAAAGTGTTGTCGTCCTCTCGGCTAATGAGAGGAAACCAGAGGCATGAGACGCAACTGGACTCATTATCTCACAGAACGGGCATCAACAAAAAGACGGCGAACAGAAGCCACTCTTCTCTCAACCCTTTCTTGCTCCTTCGCTCTCCCAGTCTATCGTTTCACCTGTGATGAGTTAGAGCTCTCTCTTTCTTGCTCTTGCTTCTTCTTTCTGTTAAATCTCATCTCAGCAGGTGACTGAAAGGCAGAAACATCCCACAGACTGACGGGTTCTGATCAAACAGGAATACAGTTATATCATCGCAAAGACTCCATCCTGGATTAGCATTATCCATCCATCTTTTTCTGCCTATCTGTGGTTGAGGTCAGGTTAGCAGGGTAGCAACAGATGTTTCCAGGTCTTCCTTGGGGATCCCAATGTCTTCACAGGCCAGATGGATTTATAATTCCTGGGGTCTCCTTCACTTAGACGAACCCACAAACCCTCCAAAGGGAGGCATTCTAGATGCATCCAAATGCACAAAATGCTTCATCTGACTCCTTGTCAACGTGAAGAAACAAGAGCAAAGAAGGGAGAGCCTCCCAGCTTCCTCCCACCTCTGAAAACACGCAGTCAAAGTGAACTTCTGACTCTAAATTAACCCTAACTGTGAGCGTGATCGGTTGTTTGCCTTTGTATGCGGCCATGTCCAGATTACACCCTTCCTCTCCATCACCCCCACATCCCAGCACAGGATGAGCAGCTTGAACAAATGGATGTATGCCTGAACCTCTCTTACACAACCAGAGAGTATTGATCAGTGTAAAAAACAAACTGTACACAGCATATTTTTAGGTTTCTGCTGGAGCGGTGGAGCAATGATGGAACCGAATATGCAGCGTATAAGTAGAAAAGGTTTTTTGGTGTGCTTTTATAGAGTCTGTCAAGAAATTAAAACTAAATGTGAAGCAGATAGGAAGAGAACGTTATGGAACGGATAATGTTTGTAACCTACGGGACAGGAGCAGGAAGAAGAAATGAAAAAGACCGGATGAGGGAGGATGAGGCATGCTAATCATGCTAAAAAAGACACTCAAGAGGTGGAGAAGATGAGGAGGGAGATTAAGTCTCAACCTGAGAGGAGGAGCTGATGGCCCTGGGAGGGGGATGGCTGGCCTCTTTGTGCCAGAGAAAACCCCCTCTGATTCCCCATCATCCTCTCCAGAGGGCAGATTAAAATCAGCAGCTTCCTCTTTACCCTTCTTGCCTTTCATTTTTAACTAAATCCCCTCTTTTCCTTTCAAAACATTTTTTTTTAAATAGGAAAAAAGCAAAGAATAAAAAAGAAAGAAAGAAAAATCAACTTGTGAAATCAGGGAGAAAAAAAACCTCAGCAGCTCCCACAATCCACCATCGCCCCAGGACAGTAGAAATAAACGCATGTTTAGTTCCCTTTAGCAAGAAGAGAAAAAAAATGCTTCTCTGGCGCCAAAATCAGCAAAATCATCCCAATGTAGCACGAACAGCCCTCAACGAACGGTGCTGAATGCGGCAAGGACAACAGCTGAAAATAATGTTATCGTAACGGCGTAACGATCATCTAGACGAACCACGACAAGATGCCGCCACAGCAGAGGTGAATTACGTGTTAGATTCCCTCCTGTCCATTTTGTTCACATTAAACTCCTGCTGAGACTTCTCTGAAAGAAAGATATGTTAAATAGTTGGTTAGCTTTACTTCTCCGTCTCTTTCCTGCTTCCTCTACTCCTGCAGCAACGACCACATAAATGCAAAAGTCCTTGGGAAACGTCTGAAGATAGGTGGTGAGACGGTCGCCGGTCCCCTCTATTGATAAGACGAGAAATGCCTCATCCAGGAGATCATCAGTGAGGAGTTACTGTAATGTCGTTCCACCGGGATACAATGGAGAAAAATCAGATCCCTGCAGTAGGATGAAGCATTGTGTGTGTACATAGTGTGTTTTTGACCAAACAGCTGATCCTGTGACCTTTTGCATGCCGTTAGCTGCCGTTAACGGTTTCAGCTCTGACCCAGGGAATTTATCCTCATTACATCAACAGATTTCATCCTCATGACTCAATTCCACCAAGCAATTGGTGCGTTTTGTTTCTCCTTTATCATCGATACCGTATCTGCCAACGATATCGTTTTTATCCCTCGGATTTAAGCGATAATCTCCGTCTAAACACGTTTTCTCATCAATTTTAACAATCTCTGTTCCAACTGTGACGTCTTACCTAAAGTTATGCATGCATATGAAGCAGAAGCAACGCTAAAAGAAACCCCCACAGCTGCAGAGGAAGACGAGGGAGCTGGAGTGTAAACCTGAGGGAATGGCCTCGGGGGCCACGGTGTGGAAACACCCTTTAAAACCACAGGTAATAAATAATTATCTCTATGACATCCTGTTTGGAAAGATCCACCACCACCCCGTCTAGACAGACATTCTTATACAGTAACATTCAAAGAGAAACTCTTCTTCTTATGGATCGTGATTGATCTTCCACCCCCATCGGATTAACCTCAGCTTTGAGCGCAGGGGTTGGCAACTTTCTAAAAGTATTTGGAAAGAAAATGAAAGAAATAAAGCATCCTTTCTTTTTGTCTGAGACCTTGTGGAGCCCATCATCTTGTGTTCTGCATTCAAACACAGGTGAAGAGTTGAAACTTTGGGTCTGTATGTCTGCCGCTACGCCCTCGTGAGTCACCCTCCAACACGTGTGCGAGCATAAAAGCTGCATCCAATGCACCCAGTCGCTAATCGCGTAACAAAGGGAGGCTCCAGTCAGCAGGCTTTCCCATTGATCGGCCACGGAAGGCAGCCTGGAGGGATGACAGTCAGCTTTGTTCAACCAGGAAGAAGTTACGGCTCAAAGAGCAGGTAGAGGATGGAAGTCAAACACGTCAACAAAGCTCCACCTGTCTGTCTGATATCAGACATGCACACTAACGACGGCCTGTTGTGGCGCGCCACTAACTAGCCATTTCAGGACAAAAGTGAGGAAGAAGAGGAGGAGGAGGCAGCGGTTGGAAGCTACACGGTTTGATAAAAGATGACTCTTCTCCTAAATCTTCCATCTCCTGTCGGATTTACACAGCAGAATGAATGTACACACAGGTGTTGCACACTTGACACGTTAATCTTATGAGGCTGAATCCTGCCGGTCACCCACCAAATCTGGTTTTAGCCCCCCCTCCTCCCAGCGAGCTCAGTTCAACCCTGTTGGCCTTTTTTATTCAACAATCTGCAGACAGACCTCCTGGCGGCCCAACCGAGGCTGTTTGTAAAGAAGTGCAGCATTAAGCATTCTGTCAAACACGTCCCGGGCTACAGGTCAGGCCGACACACAAAACATGAGCAGGCAGTGGGGGGAGAATAGGTTTTGTGATGAACGCATACACAAATATATAACACACACAAACACACCAATCCTGTCTCTCCTCCTCCTCCCTGATGCGTCTGCAGGGTCAGATCGAGCCTGAAATCATCCAGAGATGAACGACAGCGCTACGGGTTTTCGCCACATCAACCAGATTCCACATCAAAATGATACATAATGGAGTCTCTCTGTGTTCGGCGTGTGCGTACACATGAAAGCACGCGTGAATACAAAGACAAGGCTGCAGAGATATGATGTCTGTTTACAGATTTGTACATGTTATAAGATTAAAAACTAAAGTCTGTCTGGAATAATAATACCTCAAACTAGTTATTAGAAATCAGATTTTCCTTCTTCAAGGATCAATTGATGTTTAATGAGTCCGTCGTAAAAGAGAAAAAAATGCCATCAGATACCAATACCCATCCAAATAATCTAAAATGGGCACTGGAATCTAGACGTTTCTTTGATTTCCTTAATAACTGTAAGAATGTTCGACTTTGCTGAGCCTCCTGTTTAGGAGGTAACATGATCGTCGAAATCACGTGACCACGACGGAATTGAATTAAATATAATTGCATAAATGACAGGATGACATCCACATAAAGTGTGGCATTCATCTGTTGATCCAGAACGCTTGAATTTATAGGGTTAATGGAAAATTCAATTTTAGAAGACACCAAATAAGAATATTGTGATCAAACTGAAGCTGAAACTGTTCAGTTCCCACTGATTATAAACATTCTAGACTTTTCCCAAACAAAAGTTTCAAGGATTTAAATATAGAATCTCACTTTTTTTCAATTCACTAAATTAAGCACATGGGTTTTGGACTCTGGGGTAAATGATGTTATGTTACGACGCTGCATGCTGAGACAAACTGTCGTCTAATGATCTGACATTTAAACAACAAATATCACAAAACGAACAGCAGAACTGAACCGTTGGCTTCAATCCAAGGGGAATGCGTGCTTCTACAGATTTTGGGGGATTAACATGACTCCCTACGAGTTTATGCAAAATTTAAACTTAATTAAAAAGTAGGAGAGAGGTTTGTTTTTGACAAATCGTTACGGCCTGTCTGAACGAAGCCTCGGAGGGTCATTGTTTGCGACCACGTTGGGAACACTTCCTTTATTCTGCGTCCTCAGAGAACACAATGCGAGACAGCCGTCAACAATTAATCTTGTTCGATCTTCGATGGGAATACAAGCCCAACATCCATCTTTTGATTTTGCACTTCACCAATGACTGCTTTGTCAACCAGGCGTGGTAAGATGCCCAGCATGGCTGCTTCTCTTTGCTTCATTAGGTGCTGCTTAGCTATGTGAGGGGGAGGAAGAAAGGGGATGGCATCTCACAATGGGACCTCAGTTTTTTTTTACAGATATATGGTCAACCTGTTCCTGATTTTTGTCAAATAGCAAAAAAAAAAAAAAAAAAAAATCGGAGAAAGAAAAGGAACGAGGAGAGGTAGGATGACTGGATGTGTCTACAAAGCACAGCAAGACAGGGAATGAAGTAAAATAGGAAACTGCAAATATTAGAGCCTCTCTTGAACAGTGCCTTCTACGTGTGTCTGTGTGTGAAGTGACAGCAAGGACAAACTGTTCTCGCCATTATGGCGCTGGTAGCACCGGAGTAGGGGCAAGATGCTCTGGAGGGTCCTCGGAGTAATGAGTTGCGGCAGGATGAGTGCCTACTTACTTATGGAAAGGTGTAGCAAGGAAGTGAATTACAACCTTTCTGCAACGCTGCTGGATGCTCAAACGACATGACATCAACACTCCGTAGGACCGCTTTGAACGTGAGAGTGAGGTCACTGCAGGGATGTTCTAAAAACACCCAGGGTCAAGTAAAAATGAAAGTAAAAACCGGTCCGATGATGGATGGGATCCATCTAATTAGCGGATCAATATGAGATTTAATACGGGCTGTGAGTCCAGCGGAGAGCGGTCAGTCTGAGAGTGTGTGTGCTGACCACACTCTCCATTTAATCTACATTGACGAGATGAGTAAAGCGGCAGAGCAGCCACATCCTCCATCAACAGCCGAGAACCAACGGCTGCATTGAAACAAGATGATCATCGTGTGGGTATCACAAACAAAAAGATCCTGCAATGGGTCCATACTCCCTCGTGAATATTAGCTGGAGAATCTGAACATGGATGGAATGGACTTTGCTCCCACATCTCCTTACACATCCAATTAATGACCTTTCTAGAACTTTCCAGGCTAAATTTTCTCATCAACTAGCTGCTACGTGTGAATACTTCTCCAGTTCAGATTTTAAAAAGCCTTTGTGGAGCTGTGAATCCTGGAATGTATATTTTCCAGGTATAGCTGGAGGCCTGCATAACATCAGCTTAGCTCTTTGTCGATGTGGGTGGTAAAGCATCAGGCACACAACAAACGTCTTTGTATTAAAAATGTCAATTCTTGGAAAAAACAAACAGACGTTGATTCTTTTTCCCTTCTCAACAGAACTTCCAGGATTTTCCATGGGAACCATTTTTAACTCATTCACCGCCAGCACTTTGTAGCATTTGTTTTCTTTCGGCCGTTCCATTCTTGACTGAACATACGATACTTCACTCAGAGCGACATCTTCTCGGTCTTTGATTCGCCATCCTCTGTTCCGTAACTGGATCAGTCGTCATGACGATAATTTCCATGATTAGAAACATGACTTTCACTAACAAGCTCTTCCAGACCGTCCCCCAGTCCTCTCCGTTGAAAAACATCAGTTAAACGGATTCCTTTTTTATTCACATTTTAAATTCCTTTCTATTACAAGGCATCTAAGCTCATTAATACACTGATTCCACACTGATGGCAAGAATAACCCTGTGTGTCGTTCATAAAGATCTTTTTGTAGAATAATCGCAAATAAAAGCTGCACAAAAGGCATCACACTCGATCGGCGCGGCGGTGGAAGTATTGATCTTTGCTGTGAAGCCAGAGAGAAGCTGCTGATTAAACACTAACTTCTCTGTCTCTCATTCAATTTGAACTTATGAGTCATAACAGACACCAGCAGCAAAAAGCTTTCGTACAAATTGCACCGCTGCCTTTTTAATCAGCAGTTGCAGTTGCTTCACATTCCACACCGGAGTTCTGACTTATTTGAGGTATGTGGTGTGAATGTGGACCCGCCGTGTGTGTGTCATACACTATATGAAATGTGTGTGTGTTTGCATCTCGGAGTTGTCAGGTTGCTGCCAGGATACAACCTAAGACTAACTGTCCAGCTAATTAATGATGATGCTCACTTCCCTCGCTGCACAAACAGCAGAACCCAACTACCAAACAATTAAATGAAGCATTTTCAGCTTCTACACAAAGACCACTGATATAAAACACACCAAACAGGATTGTCCCACACTCTTAGCGGCACGGCGCTAACGAGGTAACGTGTTGATCTGTGTTTCATCATCTTTTCCATTCTCCCAGCTCTCAAAAGAACACAAACAGAAAGCCACAGCAATCCAATCTGATGTTGTTTTTTAGCTCCTAGAATCAAGCGTCAAAACGCTGGATGGATGGAGTAGGTTGTGACTTCCTGTTCAACACTTAACTTCAGTGTTACTATGCTTAAATGTGGTAATTAGAACATTGTATTATCAAGAGATGAGCGTCATTAGTTTTGCAGGTATTTTGTCAGAAATCAGAGAAAAACATTAAGGTAGGACAAAGAAGAGCCTCATCACTGATAGAGGACGTTGAGAAAGTCTTTGCTGGAAAGGAGGCCAGTCTTTCGGTTCGTTCCGAACAGAAACAGAATTATAAAGTTTCCGGTTTTGCGTTCCACCCATAAACTGACATTCCTGAACCGGTGAGAACAAAAAAATAAAGTTCCTGAACCGGTTAATAACGTTCCTTGTAAATATAAATATGTAGGTGCTGTATTTTGCGCACCATAAGACGTGCTTAAAAGCCTTAAAATTTCTCAAAAATCAACGCTACGCCTTTTAACATTAAGCTTCTTATGTGTACACTGAGTTCCAAAATCTGTAAAAATGTTTTTGTGTAATTTTAGTCAGCGATTCACCAGATCGACCTTTGTCCGCCGACATAGGACGTATTACGTCACTACGTACGCCGTGAGCGATGGACTAATTAGAGAGCAAGATGTGAGGCTACGTCCGGCACACCTCCGGTAGGTACCGGTATACAGTACAGTGTATGCTGCTACAGTACCGTAGGTATGCTGTTTACCGCATTTGTTTGGCTAAAGACCCTCGACAATGACGTCAGCGAAGAGACACGCTTACGACGCAACATGTAAACTCCAGGCTATCAGTTCCGGTTGTTCTGGTTCGCGTAAAGAGACTGGGGGGCTTTTTTCACGCTTTGCCATCTCTCTTGATCTGTGACTCCATGCACGCCCACACCACCGCTTCTGTCAAAAACCACGTCAAGTGGCTGAATTCGGAGCTTGCCATCATCCCAGGAGGATTAACGAAAGAACTCCAACCACTGGACATCGGTGTAAACAGAGCCTTTAAAGTTAAGCTGCGTGCGTCGCAGAGTGATAGATGAGACGGTGAACACACGTTTAGCAGAACTGGGAGGGAGTGCGAGTTACACCGCGAGTTACACCACCACAGTATGTGGGTGGACTATGGATGTCTGGACTAACGTGTCTGCTTCGACTTTTGTCCGATGTTTCGCAAAAGCCGGCATCATTACCGGACAGCCACCCGGAAACCAGACAGTCAGCGATAGTGAAATTGCTGAGCTATTCAATGCAGACCGAAGATGAGGACTTCGAAGGATTTAGCACAGATTTATCAAAAAATAAAGAAATAAAAACACATTAAAAAATAATGTCGGTGTATTTTTAAAAATTTTAATACGTAGTACAACACAGTCCAACCACAGTCACCTTTTTGCTTCTGTTAGCAACCATGCACCAAACAATAAGGTGCACCATGTGTCTGGTTAAAGTACAGAAATAAACTCCATTATTTAGACTGCGCCTCTTTATTCAATGAGCGCAAAATATGGTAACTTAAGGACTTTTAAATTGGCAACTAAAGCAATCAGTTTATATACTATAGACTATAATTATAGATATATCCCTACCCTACAGTAAACAGTACCACAACACTACACCACTGCTTTATGACAGTTATATCACTGTAGTTAAGGCTTATGCCTCCTACTTAGACACTACATGAAATAAGACAAGAATAACTTCCACCATGTCATTTATTGCTGAACAACAGATCTTCATTGTGCTTCTCCCATAGCTCAATATTGCTACAAAGTGCTGGCAGTACGGGAACACACTGCTCTGAAAATGACTGCAGCCAATGAGTTAATGTCTAAATCATACATTTTTAAGATTAACATACTGCAGTGTTTACCTGTTATGATTAAATTGTGACTGGGAAACTGCCCTTTTCCTAACTGTTGCTGATAGCCGCTACTTCTCTCTGCTCTCATCCCGCGTTCAGTGAATGATAGGAAATGAAATATGCGGTCAAATATTTTTTTCAAGAACAAAAAAACCCCCGGTATTAACCGGTTTACAATTATTTTCTGTTCCGATTCTGTTCCAGAACATTAAAAAATATAAAGTTTCCGGTTTTCGTTTCATGAACCGGTTAAAAGCCCTGGTTCCAAGTGTCAGCAGCTGACGGATACAGGAACATCTGCACTCGCCTCATTTATTGGCCAAGATAATGTCCCCCCAGACAGGTTAGCCCATTGTAATTTGATCGGAAAAGACGTCTGGGTCCGGTAAGGTCCTGTAGCATCAGGAACCAGCCCAGCTCGTCTTCACAAGGCTACCAGATATCCCGTCTCCCCAAAGTGACTGTTGCCGACTGCTTGTCAGGAGTGTTGGATGATAGCGAGCCTTGAATTAGCTCTAAGAAAAAGTGCAAGATGTTTGTAGCACTAGTCCGTTGGCGTACGTGACACGCACGACTCGGGATGACACACAACGGGGGAACAGATGGATTGATGAGCTCAAAACTGAGGTGGGAAGCATTTGTGTTGTGTTGTGTTGTGTTGTGTGTGTGTATGTGTGTGTTTGTGTGTGTGTGTGTGTGTGTGTGTGAGTGTGTGTGTGTGTGTGTGTGTGTGTGTGTGTGTGTGTGTGTGTGCGCGCGCGAGGACGAACAAGACCAGGTTCATAATTGTTCTGTGTCAGCAGTACAGATTACGCCTTCTCTCGCTGCGCCTGTGATGAAATCCCGAAATACCCATCATCACACAGAGGTCCTTAATGATGTCCCACAGCTGCTACACCCACACACACACACACACACGTGCACACACACACACGCACACACGTGCACAC
Organism: Antennarius maculatus; assembly: GCA_013358685.1. Classification (NCBI taxonomy): domain Eukaryota; kingdom Metazoa; phylum Chordata; class Actinopteri; order Lophiiformes; family Antennariidae; genus Antennarius; species Antennarius maculatus. The sequence goes on from CM023606.1 coordinate 20,515,268, forward strand.
AGTCTGAGGATGAGTTGTAACCTTCCTCATTAGCGCCTTTAGCCAACATGGCAGGACGCTCAGCATCACAGCTTCAGAGTTGAATGTCTTCCGTCTACACGCTCTGAGAGCCACCGTGTCAGGAACCAGAGTTTAGCTGGTCTTTTGTCTGCAAGGTATCAGAGGGTTGTTAACATCTCAACACAAATTGCACTTCATGAATTTCACTCCTGCTGCTCCAAAGCGTTTCCAGCAGCACCACCGTGGCCATCTTTCACTACCATGAGGACAAGGGTTGGTTAAATAACCCCACACAATTAGTTGGATGGCAAATTAGTCGGTGTCCAATTTTGGAGGCTTTAATCTCATCTGGGTGGGAAGCTAGCAGAGTTTATATGTAGAAAAAGTGACAGTGACACTCCTACAAGTGTGACCACACTTCAAGTCAGAACATCTGTTCAAAAGGAAAGCATATCAGAACAATGAAGACCATTCCATCTTTATCTTTGCAGCCGGACCTGGAGCAACTAGACGGCTGGGTTGTTTTTTTTTTTGGTTAGATGTTTCACATCTCATCCATGAGGCTTCTTCAGCTCTAATCGGTTTGTTAGGACCAGGGCTTTGAACCGGTTCATGGAACGAAAATGAAAACCAGAAACGTTTGGTATTTTGGCAGGAACAAAACGAAACCGTATATTTTTTAATGTTCCGGAACAGAATCGGAACAGAAAATAATTGTAAACCGGTTAATACCCTTTTTTTTTTTGTTGTTTTTGCCAATTTAAAAGTCCTTAAGTTACTGTATTTTGCGAACCATTCGGCTCATTGTATAAAGAGGCACAGTCTAAATTTGGGAGTTTATTTCTGTATTTTACCCGGACACATGGTGCACCTTATTGTTCGGTGCATGCTTGCTAACGGAAGCAAAAAGGTGACTGTGGTTGAACTGTGTTGTACTACGTATTTAATTTTTAAAATATACACCGACATTATTTTTTAAATATGTTTTTTATTTATTTTTTGATAAATCTGTGCTAAATCCTTCAAAGTCCTCATCTTCGGTCTGCATTGAATAGATCGGCAATTTCACTATCGCTGACTGTCTGGTTTTCCAGGTGGCTGTCCGGTAATGATGCCGGCTTTTGCGAAACAACGAACAAAAGTCAAAGCAGACACGTTAGTCCAGACATCCGTAGTCCACGCACATATTGTGGGGGTGTAACTCGCGGTGTAAGTCGCTTGGCACTGCCTCCAGTCCTGGTAAACGTGTGTTCACCGTTTCTCATCCATCGCTCCCACAACACACGCAGCTTAACTTTAAAGGCTCTGTTTACACCGATGTCCAGCGGTTGGAGTTCTTTTGTTAATCGTCCTGGGATGATGGCAAGCTCCGAATTCAGCCGCTTGATATGGTTTTTGACAGAAGCGGTGGTGTGATTGGTGGTGTGACAGATTCTGGAACTCACATTGGACGCTTCATGTTAAAAGGCGCACCGTTGATTTTTGAGAAATTTTATGGAACATTATTAACCGGTTTAGGAACTATATTTTTTTGTTCTAACCGTTTCAGGAACGTCAGTTTATGGGTAGAACACAAAACCGGAAATGTTATAATTCTGTTTCTGTTCAGAACGAACTGATTGGCAAAAAGTTCTGGTTCAAAGCCATGGTTAGGACCCATCTGGGGTCGCTATCGCATCGACAGCGTTTAAGCTCACTCCTTAACAGTTGAGTCAAAAGCACTAATAGGGGGTCTTTAACGCTGTTGAAGGTGCAGCTGGTTTGTTTGCTTAATTGGGCGTTGTGTGTGTCATTAGCATGATGATAGATTTTTACCTCCCATTGACAACTCTTTCCTAACTACACATTTAGCCTAGCATGCATTTGAAATGAATTTACCAATCTTAGCATACTAAAATAAGTATTATTTTAGACCAGTTTTACACATCGAGCAAAGGGCTTGTGGGTAAAACCATTTCTCCAGCTGCTTCCAGCACTTAGAAGAGATGTCACTTTTTTATTTTAAACAATTGAAATAGCATTTCTATCCATAACGTAAGTGTAAACTACAGAAAACCACGACTACTGGGTAATGATGCTCCATTCCAGACACTGGTATCGGCTCCAAAGTGAGGCTTACCCAACTGTAACAAGGAGCACAAACGGCTTCCACACTAAACATGCCGCAGTAAAAAAAAAAAAAAAGTAAAATTAGCAACAGATGGATCCTGCAGAATTATCAAAGCAAGGCCAGCAATCGGGTGCAAATTCATTTGTGTTATCAGATTAAATCACAGAGAAGAACTGCAAAAAGCATCACATCCCTCCTCACTGGAGGCTGTCAATTAACACCAACCCGAGCTCCTGCTGTAGAAACCTACAGCCTCAGATGCCACATTTTCTGCCATTCAAAGTTGACATTTAAAAACAAATGTAAAATCTGACCTGTGGTGTGAGAGTGCAGAAAAATGCCAGCCCACTCCTTACATAAAAAGGGATTTTATAGTGTGTTTTTTTTCCAGCTCTAAACTTTACAGAGTGACTCCCTCTGTCTTATTGCTGGTGGGAAAATTACTTCCATCATCAGAGTCTCCAGATGATGGCTTGTCTCGACCAGGTTTGGGAATTGCTTTGATTGTATGATAATAATGGACCAATCAAATTCTATAATAGAATAACTAAGAAATCCAAATCCAGATGTGCAGAGCTGATGTTCCCTTGTGTGACGCTACAGGTGGAGGAATGACCAAAACAGCTCGAGGCGCCAATCAAGACTGGGCCTCGACCTTTGATCTCTGACTCCTGTGTCGACACGCCATTTTTACATACACCAGCACTCATTTCACGAAATGTAAACCCCACCCCTAGACGGATCAATGACTGTACTTCTCTTTTGTCCCGATTAGGAACGGAAGCCCCTTAATGTGAGCATGCGAACAGATTCATGTCCCCATAATGATCCTCCTACGCGCGCACACACACACACGGACACACACGGCCCTGGTGCCACAGACCTCCTCTCATCCCTGGTCTCTGCCCCCACAGCCTCTATAATTAATGGACTCCGGGTCTCTGGCAGGAAATCAGGGAAGAGCGCATTCATAAATATTTACACAAACCACCATGAAAATTTCACAGGAAGAAAAAAACATCTCCCGAACGATTTACCGAAACACGTCCCAGTGAACCGGAGTATAATAGTGCCGTAGTATTTAGAGGAGTGTGTTAACGCACCAGGTTCTGCATCCACACACTCACTTTTAGGGCTCCTCCATCCGTGGTGACAAGTGACAAATACCCTTGAGTTATAGATGCAAATACACGCAGACTAGTATTCTTCACATGACCACCAACAACATGAGTTTTCCTTTCCTTCAGTGGGTTAAACCTTGCGTGATTCCTGAGGCAGGCGCCTGATACTCACAGAGAAACCAGCCCAGAAGGGACAGGAGTGTCGGACTCGGGGTGATGTGGTGAGAGCCAGAGCGGCGAAGCTGACGGCCAGGATCAGACTCCCCAGGACCATCTGAGAGACCCCCAGAGCCAGCATGATTCTCGTCCGAGTCCGGTACTCCCTAAGCCGCGACAGGCTGCGGGACAGAGACGCTGGGCTCAGGGACCCGGGGCCGCCGATCCCGCTGCTGCCGCCGCCGCCGCCGCGGGGCAGCGCGTTCACGGGCATCTTCAACCGAAGGGCACAGACAGATCTGAAGCACCGTGGAGGGACAATGGCATCAACCAACAGCGGCGTCGCTGCGTCTCAGCCTACGGCTCGCTGGAGGAACGGTGTAGCCTGAGGTCGGTGTCCGACGCGGAGGATTTACATCAATTAAGATGCTCGGAGCGGCTCCGGGTGACGCGCCGCAGCGGACGCGATGAGAGAGGTGAGAAAGGATGACACCAGATCTTCGACATAACACACATAAAGTAGGATTTTTAAGTCCGGATGTACGACATAAACCGCAGCGGCTGACTGCACGGAGCCCATTCCTCAAAGGTCAGAACGCAAAAAAGCAGAACACACTTGATCCCGCTGTCAGACAGCTTTGCACCATTGTCGCGCTATCATGCGCGCCGCTGCGGGCTCCTCCAACAACTCTAAAGCGGTGGATGAAGCCCGGAGATCAAGCGTGGTCGGATTCAGAGGATGGAATCATAATATTTCGAGGAACGAGATATCAAAAATATCCGCAGCGCTTCTTCTTCAGTGCGCGGCGCAAGCAGATCCAGGAGCCCGGAGAGGAGACGCACACCGCGCAGCCGATCGGAGATGAGCCACTGCGTGTCTACATGGCGGGGAGGGGTGGGGGGCAGCACGGAGCATTTTTTACTACGATAGTGGAGGAGGAGGGAGGTGGGCTCATTAGTCCACAAGGCTTCATCTAAAAAAAAACGCGCTGGTAATGCGGTGTCGGATGAGAGTAGTTTGGTTCCATCGTCAAACCATCGAAGGATCTTTTTAGTCCTGGTTTCCTCTTCATACCAACATGGTTTTTTAAGTGTGCGTGGGTTTTATTTTTCACGATTCAATCGTGATTTGAAAGTGATGCAAAATCTGGATTCATTCGCAAAGGCGCGCGCGCTCCGTCTCCGGTCTACCTGCGCTCAGGTGTTCTCCAGACAAACATAATGGGGCGCATCTGTCCGGAAAGAACGGATTAAAAGATCCAATTCCTGTTCAGATGAGCTGAACAGACTCCCGGTGTCTTTTTAAAAAAATGGTTTTACAAAATAAAATGTACATTTAAAACTCAAGGCTGCTTCTAAATAAACAACACGAAATGTTCTTTATCTTTGCTTTCCTGATTTATTTTTTGGTATTTTCCAGTCATGTTTAATCAACGATGAATTGCAGCATCAAAAGATGATGAAATAAGAGCTGATGAGCAGCAATCACCAGAAGGAACAAAAAGAACCCACGGCTTTACTTCCAAAATGATTTTATTTATCAATACAGTGGAATACTTGAAATTGTGTTGCAGAGGAGAAAAAAAAGTCAGCCATACGTGAAGAGCTAATATCCAATTAAAGCTGTGTTATATCTAAAAATAAAACAGTACTGTTGTGCCATGAGTAATATATTGTCTATTAGTACAAAAATACATTTAAGGGCACACGATACAGCATCCGGTATCACAAACAAGTGAGGGGACACTTTGAGAGCACGCCCTTCAAAAAAAAAAAAAAAACATGTTTTAAATGTAATTCAGCCCAAAGCGAATTCCTGATGGTTTCAGAGGCAATAAAAAGCCCCGTGGTTTGTGACGGTGACACGGTGGAAATATATCCATAGAAAAAAGCTGCGATGCATCACTGTTGGGTTCCAAGTTCCAAGGCTCGAAGGTATGTCCAGAATACAAAGATAACCACGTTCACTTTCAACATTTTTAAAACATGTTTTCTCTAGTTTTTATACAAAAAAGAAAAGGACATACAAAAAAAAAAAAATTCATTTACAAACAAAAGAAACAAGGCAATGCTAGCTTTATTTACAGCGTTCGTTTCTCTTCTGAAGGAATGCATAGCAGATAAAGACCACATCTGTTATCCTTTATCAACTGTTACTGTGTGCGGAACCCAAGATTCTTTATACAGCGGGCTCTTCAAAAATGGCATTTATAAGTTATTGGTTTGCTGAACGAAAAGTGAATAATCTGCAGGTAAGGCATCGCTGCTTATTTGTGTGTGAGTGCAGAGAAGAAGAAGGAGGAAGAAGAGGAGTAGATAGGAGGGAGGAACTGAGGAGCTACTGGACCTGAGTCAAGAACATGCATAGATCTCCCTCAGGCCGGAGACGAGAGGTACTTCGTGAGGAGTCAAAGCTACGAGTCATCGCTGGAGGAGGAGGAAGAGGAAGAAGCGGCGGCTGTGGAAGAAGAACGTCTCTAAAGGTTTGCTGCTTGGGTTCACGTCCAGCTTGCATTCAGCCGACTCCTCCAACTGATGCAAGCAAACGTCGCCTTCGCCGGTTTAACTTCACATCGGTCTCAGCCTTCATTCAAATCCCCCTCGACGTGGAAAAACGGGATCTGTCTTTTTTTATTGAGTTTGGTCACAGAAGTCGAGGGTTTTATCGATCTCTACAGCGCCATATATACTGTACGAATATACAGCATTTATATACCAACAGTCCTGAAGAACGTATGTCGCCTCACGATCCATCTATATCAATGTAAAAATTACATTAAACACTTCTTTATATATACTTATATAAAGGGTCAATCCTGGCATGGAGCATGCATTTCACATCAAACTTCAACTTGGGGGGGAAAGAAAGAGTTAAACTGTGACGCTCATCGCCGTCTGGCCTTCATCCATCGGTGCGGTAAACAGCGCTGACTGGCTCTTCTTCATACTCCATTGTGTGTCGGTTATGTGTGTTTGGAGTGTGTGTGTGTGTGTGTGTGTTCCTTGTGTGTCCGTCGTCTTCATTTACCACCCACGGCTTCACATTCAGTAACATCGCCCCCCTTAAAAGTGGTCGATGAGCACCGACACACAGTTGGCGCCAACCAGGTAGTTGGGGTCCCCGGGGAGGGACTTATTCTGCCAGTTCTTTGGGTCACCTGCAGAGAAGCAGAAGGGATGATGAGTGATTTAAAAAATAAATGATTTATTCAGACACAGAATTGAACAATTCTGTGGCCTTTGTTCAAGCAACGCAACAAGAGAACGTCGTAAAAGCAATTTCATGTTTTTATTGAATGTCTCGAGCCTCCCGTTGACCGTAAATTCAACCTCAGACGCTCTGAGGCCTGAGTGTAATTGCAATAATAAACATGGAGGTTTGTGCCAGCAGAACATTCCAGTGATCAATAAGAGGAGGTAGAGCCAGCTCACGTGCCGCGAACCGACTCAAGCCGGGACGGGAGATCCGTCCACATCTGAGCGACGGGTAAATAAAACCCGATTCAGGTGGAAAAGTAAATCCACACGTTTAGTCTGGGGGTCAACAGGACATAGGTGGACATTTTTCTGCCAATTGAGGATAAAGATGGAAAAAATTCTGTGTTTATTCCCCAGGATTCAATGGGTTGCATTGACATGTTTGACTGGGCAAGAAAAAGCAAATATATTTCAGTAAGATGATAGAAAACAGGAAAAAAGGCAAATCCTCTCAGGTCAGGAGCTAAAATAAGAGATTGCTTTTGCTTCGAAATGACTGAATCAATTGATCAGTTATCAAACTGGTGATTAGTTCTGTGGGTCCAAAGACCCAAGTGGAAGTTCATTTGGACAGTGTTCTCCGGCTTTCAGCTACATCTGTGGGTTTTTGCACCACCTGCTGGTGAAGAGCGGAACTCATCGGCTAATGACACAAACTCGAATCTGAGAATTTGTCAAATGATTAAAACTTCAAACTCAATTTAAATAAAGATTTTTTCAACAACAAAAAAACAGTGACATTAAAACCTGCTTTGTTTATATCAGTTTACTCTGAACGAGGAGTTTAATGATAGCGGCTGAAATATTAGATGTCAAAGTGATTTAAATGTTAACAGTTATTAGATCAGAGAGCTGCTTGTGAACTGAGGAGAGGGGAGACGCAGAGGAGAGGAGAGAGGAGAAGCAGGAGGACACCGAGGAGGCAGGAGGCGGCTAGTGAGTGGCCTTGCTGAGCAGTAAGAGGATTACGCCGCCACCCCATAATCCTCCCACAATTCAGTGGGACAACGTTGCGAACTCACATCTCATTCAGCGCCCACAGTCTCATCCTGAAAATGAGGCTAATTAGTAGCTAATCCTGACGGCGGCCAAAATGACCACCGTCTTTGAAGACCGGATGGGAGAAGGACGGCATTAAAAAACTATCTCAAAGTTTAAAGCAAGACTTCAACTTCTCTGACGCTCAATAACCCAAATGTTCAAACTCGTTAAATAATGATTCACTGTAAACTCATCATTGTGTTGTTTTTGAGATCTAAACCAGAGGTCCCCAAGCCCCGGACCGTGGGTCATTTGGTACCGGGCTGCACAGAGAGTAAAAATAATTTACATTGCATCCGTTTTATTCATTTCGGAATCCGAAAGATGTTTTATTTTGAAAAATTACCCGATTCTGTGTTACATCAGTCTACGTCAGTGGGTTGCGACCCGGTACCTGGTCGTGGGACTTGCTTGACAGGTCTCGGTCACGGGACAGGTTTGAAGCCATTACCCTTGAATTATGCGCCCACAACTGCGCCAGTGTTCTGAATTAAAGTCAAGGCAGATTATCCCGAGATCGCCCAAAAGGCATCGAAAACCCTGTTTCTATTTCCAACTTCAGTCTTTGTGAAGCAGGATTTTCTGCAGTGACCGTAAACAAAACCAAACTGCGGAGAAGACCGGAGGTCCGGAACACACTTTCAGGTGTCATTGTCTCTCGTTACCCCTAGATCAGCGGTTCCCAACCACTAATTGTCATTATTATAATGATTATTATTTGATTGACTTGTTCACCCTGTTATTGGAAAGGATCAGTATTTCTCCTATGTTGAATGACTGATTTTAAGTTGCTATATTTCAAAATAAACCTCATCAGTACAGTCACTTGAATTGAGTTTTTAATATAATTATTTCTTACAATTATTTTGTTTACAGAGATATTGATTATCAATTTATGAAAAAATGTTGTTTATTGTCCGTTGATGTCTGCATTTTACATAAAACCATTGTGGATGATTTATTATTAGACTACAGCTGTCCTGGTGTCATTAACGATTATCGAGCAAATGAAGGCCGGTCCGTGAAAATATTGTCTGTTGAGATGAAACCGGTCTGTGGCGCAAAAAAGGTTGGAGACCACTAATCTAAATGATCCGTGCTCTTTATAATTTCTCTGCTAAATGCACTGTCCATCATCTCCTTTGCTAAACGTAACAAATTACAAACTAAAGCATCCGTCAGTATGCGACTTTTAAGGACTGTAGAATCCGGATCCAGAGATCCAATCTCTACTTGAAAACAAGATGTCTTTGTTTACCAGCCTTTCACAAACATTATCAGTTGTCAGCGCCCAGATTCCAACAGATCAATAGAAGCTGTTGTCCAGGTCCATATTTGGGTGGCTATGTGAGAAGAACAATCACTCTGGGGCAATGAAGCATGCATGATCATGTTTCCTGATCAAATCAAATGGGTGCAGATCCAGGTGTCTGGTGCGTGAATGGTTAAAGGAAACAGAGGAAGGTGAAAGCAAAGAAAGAGAGGAGGAAAAAACAATGAGATTAACAATCCGAACAGGACATGAAGAAAAGCAGTGAGGCAGTGAATCACGGAATAAATGAGTGATTTAACCAGAATGAACATGAATCAAACACACCCCCACCACCCCCCAAAAAAAAGAAGAAAAAAAAAAAGATTTTAACCCCCAGCTTGACTCTCAGGGTGAGATCAAATTCATCATCTTCATATTTCGCTTGTTTGTTTGTTTTTTAGAGCAGAGATCCGAAGCTGGGGGTCAAATCCGAACCAACAGTAAACCTTATGGTCACACAGCCAGCCCAAACGACCCCTGAAGAACAGAGCGCAGCGTACCCGACGAGGAGTCGGAGGATTTTAGAGCAAAAGACCAACCATCAGGGGTCATTGACGCACAGTGAGGTAGGCGCAGCTCCACCGGCTTCAAGAACTTGAGGCCGTGAGGTCCACACATCACCAGAGGACTGAGCAGCGTCTCTCCTGTCAACACAAACACAACGCATTAGAGACATGCTCGGGCGCCGCCGCCTCCCTCCGCCTAGCTCGCCCATCACCTTTCTCCTTGTCCAGGGGGGGTAGGATGCTGTTGTCTCTGCAGACCTTGAAGTAGATCTCCTGCTCCACCCCCTCTGGGATGGCACCCTGCGGGATGATTATGCTGACCCCCGTCTCAATGGAGCTCAGGACGCCGCCGTTGGCGTTGAAGATCCCTCGAGCCGTCGCCACCACCGTGTGGCCTTCCTCTTCATCCTCATCATCATCCAGGGCAGAAGGGCTGTTGGGGGGGGGGGGGGTGTTTATCATCAAACTCTTACACGCCATGACAGAACCTGACCCTGGACGCAGTTCGTTACCTTACGGGGATGGCCTTGGGCGTGGCGTTGATGTTGTTGTGCTGGTGTTTGGAGCGTTGGTCCATGGTGCGAGTGAAAGTGTCCAGACCGCTGTCGTGGTCTGTGTTCTGAGGCTGGGGGGGCACGTGGGGCTTCACGGGACTGTCGCTCCGGCTCTGCTCCAAACACAAGAAAGTGATGTTTATCAGACTTGATTATTTAAACAGCTGTAAGAAGAAGGAGGGCTGCAGTCCAATCACACGACAGTTCTCCGCCGCTCACCTTGGGGGCCGCGTCAGGCTTGTCGTTGGGCAGCAGGTTGTGGTTGAACTTGGGGCTGTCGAACATGCGCGCGAACGGTTTGGCTGACGTGGTGAAGGGCTTGGGGGTGTAGCGGTTGTAGCTGGAGGGCGGGGCAGCCCCGGCATTCGTCATCGGCTTCGGCGGGTGCTCGCCGGTGCCGTTAACCGGAGACTTCTCGGGGAAACTCTTGTGTGGCAGGAAGTTGGTCTGGACAGTTTCCTCGTGGGAAGGAGGTTTAGCTGTGCAAGAACCCCGAGGATCAGTCACAGAACGCGGACGCGGCGTTTGTACGCAACCATTAACGTTTGTTTTACAGAATTCTTACTCTCGATCGCCGGTTTGGGTGCCGTGGCTGGTGGCAGGGAAGGCGTCACCTGAGGAACAGGTTCGTACTTCTTCATCACGGGACTTGGTTTCTCCAGTGATTCCGTCCTGCATCACAAAAAACATTTGTGAAGCCTCAGAAGCAACATGCTCCCTCTTCTTAGAACGCCTGCGAACGAGGACGAGGGTGAACGTCACCTGGGGTAGTTGTGGGTCACTTGTGCTTGGGGTTTGTTGGGCCCTGCCTGGAGCTTATCAAAGTAGGACAGCTGTTTCCTGTAGTAGTCCTCGTCCTCATCGGGGTCGTAGTGGTTGGAGCGCACGATGTCGTCGGGGACGGTGGTCTGAGGCTTCTGGGGCCCCGGGACTCTGGGTTGGTGGCTAGAACAGACGGGCGGAGTTTAGGACGCAAAGCGATGGATGATTAGAGACTGGTAACATAACATCGTCAGCGTAAACTCACCTAAATGTCTTCTCTTGATCCAGGTTGCTCAAAGAATTGGCTTTAGGCATCACCCCCCCTGTTTTCAAGGGTATGTCAGCCGCCTGCAGCACAAAGGAGGATCAGTGCTTCTAATGTAGATATTTTTAGAAGTTGTTTTCTAGTTCCTGCTGTAAACATCGAAGCTCACGTCCACCTGCAGCTTCCAGGTTTCTTACCTTGTTCCCGGATGAGTCCCCTGCATCTCTGGCTCTGTCCACGGACACGGAGCGTTTGTTCTCGAACATCTTGACCCGGGTCAGGACGGACTGAGGCCTCATGGCGGGGTCTTCCTGCTGCTCCTCTCTGGAGGGGGCCGGCTTTGGAGAGTCCATGGGGGAAGGCGAAATGGGCTCGGCTTTCAGAGGAGGTGTGAGGCTGGGTTCAGAGTTCACTGGGATGGGGTCATACTGCTGAGGTCTGTAGGTCTTTGGTTGTAGTGTTGGCCCCTGGTTGTAGGCGGGCCGGTGGGCCGGGGGTTCTGGGGACCGACCGGCTGACGGGTACTGGCTAAGGTGAGACTCTTGGTCATAGTTCAAGTCAGGCGCTGGAGCAGGAGGCGGAGGATCGTCGTAACGGACCGGCCCTGAACCAGTCGGTTTACCGTAGCGAGGCCGTCCATCGAATCCTTGCTGAGGCGGGGGCTCGTCATAGCGAAGGGGGGGAGTGTACTGGGAGTCGGACCCGTCGCCATAAGCCAAACGCGGATCGTAGCCGTGGGAGTTGGCAGTAGAGATGGGCTGGTTGTAGGGATTCCAGTGCTCGTGGTCGTAGTGAGGCACGCTGTTCTCATAGGGTGGGTTGGAGTCATAGTTACGGTACTTTGGTTCTGGGTAACCACCTCCGCCGCCGCTGCTGACGTCATACCGACTGGGAGGGTGGTCGTAATCTCTGCTTGGTTGGTCGGGGTGGTATCCCTGCGGCGGGTTGTAGGACACAGGCTTCATGCCGTGACCGATTCTCCCCATGTTGTCCACGGCGTACGGATCCTTCGGAAACATCTACCAAACAAATACAAAACAAAGAAAACATTCAGACGCCCACATCAGCATGAAAGAATACGGAAACAATACAAAAGAGAAGATGTAAGTAAAGCAAGAGCAAAGGAGGATATTAAAATGACTCCGTGAAAATGAATCGCAGCAGAGGAAAGGAGACGGAGAAAGACCTGAAATAGAGAAAACTCAGAGGGAGGGGTTACTGGTCAGATAGTATGTCAAACAGAAATCACACTCACTGCAGATTAAACAACACTATAGTTTACCAACCCCCCAAAAAAACTAAAATTAAACACACGCAATGAAAGAAATGCAGCAAAACAATGGGAACAATTTTTCTTGCCCGGTGGAGCAAAGACTGAACGTTAGCTATTCGTAGAACAATGTCTCCAAGACATTTTGTCCCCACCGAGGTTTCCACAAGGGAAAATGTGTCCCACTGTCTTGATGGCGTCATAAAGACAACTTAAATATCCACACTCATATTTAGCATTACTAGTATGGAGCAACCGTCTGGAAAACAATGACAAAATCCTGATGTTTGAGAAGTAAGCATTAATCCTCCGTCGGAGTGTGAAAGACTCTTTTTTAAGGTTTGATAGCGTGACCGGAGAAGTAATGGCTACTTTTACGACAAAACCATCCATTCAATCTCCACTGAAAAATACACACAAACAGATCTACAGCTAGTGATCGACAGAACGAGGCAAACAAGTTTCAGCCATGCAAAAAAGGGGTAAGCAACAGTGAGCGCTGGAGGGTCAGCTGATCCTCAAGGAGCCGCAGAGCTGCAGGGACGGCTCGGACTCACTGTTGTTTACTAGCATTTTATTTTTTGTACTTTGGCACATGCGCTCACACACACACACACACACACACACACACACACACACACACACACACACACACACACACACACACACACACCAGTCTGATCTGGGAAGCGCTGTGGTCAGCAGACATGCAGGGCGGTAGGAAAGAGAAGCATGGCGGCAGCAGGGAGGTAGGCAGACAGGCAGCAGCGGCACAGGAGCTCAGCCAGGTCGGCCCCAGCTGAGCGGGCCCCGTGCCCCAGATGGATACCTTTGGTTCTGAACTGGCCCGGCCCGACTGTGGAGGTTCTGGGGTGAAGCTCTGAGGGGCTAGCTCAGGCGTGGGCCTCCTAAGCGAGCCAGCCTCTGGGATGGGGCTCGGCTGGCTGTGGGGAGCAGCTGGAGCCTCATCGGGGCTCGGGCCCCCTACAGTTTTTACAGTAACGTCAACGGCAGAGGGCCCCGTCTCAGCCGGGGGCCCAGGCTGCGGGGGCACGCTAGGGACGGCCGCTGCCTCTGCTTTCTGTGAAGTGGTTCAGAAATGTTTAATAATGCGCTGACACGCCATGACGCAGTCTTAACAAGTGCTAATACCTAAAGACCCCTCCGACAGCGACCTGCCCCTCATTTTCCATGAGCCAATCACATTTAATCAATAGCTGTAGATTAACCAATGGCATGTGAAGGTTAGGAATTAGCAGCAAGACAACCTTTCATTATTAGAGTATACTAATTTGATTTTAATACTGCGGAAACAACAAAGTTGTTTTTTTTTTTCGCACATGTTGAGAAGACAAACCGTTTCAATTTGCCAATCAGACGTTGATCAATACATTTCACAGGTACAATGGATTAAACACTGGAGTTTCCAACATGCACACAATACTTTCTGAGGTTGTAACGTCACAGTCTGAATCACAGATTTAAAAAATGAAAAGGTAGAGGTGCAAACAGGCGAGGGCCAGAGTTTCTTTTCCCGTTGGCATCAACAGTCACACCAATGAGAAAGCTTGAGTTCAAGAGTATCAATAAACGTCCTACATTAAAAAATACACTCACAAAAATCATTCGACAATCACATGAAGGCAAATAGATATATAGAGTATATATAATAAATACGGATCTCTCGCTATATGTATTTATATGATGTAATATTCATATATGGTCATGAATGCCTGGTTTCACTTTTCCACTGATATTATTGTCTAACAATATATATACAGATTAAAAATGAATTTAAAAAAGAGCTTCAATAGCGCCTCCAGAAAACCCTCCTAACGCACACCACGTCCTCCAGACAACAGGGAAGACGTGCCGCCCTCAGAAACGCTACCTGCTGCGGGACCGGTGCCTTGAATCCAGCCGGGTCGATTCGGTTCAGGGGGTCCGGCTGCACCGTGTGCTGATAACCGGCGTATCCGGGAGGCTCCTGAATGACAGGTGGGTCCTCGCGAACGGGCTCGGAAGAGCGAGTGATGGCCAGCTCCGCGGGCGGACCCACGTCGTCGTTCAGCGTTTCATCCAGCTCCTGGTCGGTGTAAGCTCCACCCTCAGTGTCGGTGTCCTCGTAGTCGGACGTGTGGCGGCTGTCGGTGCTGTACATGGAATACTCGCTGCCCGGCGCCGACAGGTAGGAGAGGCGGTCGTCGTGAATGTCTAGGTCATCCTCAGCTGCGCCGTCAGCCTGGGGGAAGAAAGGTGGCGAGACACGGCGTGAGGAAACATCGATTCTCATACGCGACTGGAGGGAAATGTTGGTTTTCTTTACCTTGCCCTCTGAAACCCAAACCAGTTGGTTCTGCTGCTGCTGGATCGTCTCCTTCAGCGCTCCAAACCAACCATCGTTCATGCTGTTCAGGTTAATGGTCGCTGAATGCACAAAGAGCAACAGACATAAAACGTCTCTGCCATCAAAGCAATTTAATCAAACATTTACAGCATCAGAAGTGAAGCGTCCATTTAGACGCACACTTTAATCCAGAGGTTCAAAATGATTTACAAAACTGACATTGTGTCTTTAAAAGGCTCCATGTAAGCTGCTCTGGGGAGTTTCTCTCTCGGCTCATGTTTCTATGCTGCTCAAGTGTGATTAAAAGGTGTTCTTGAATAACGGATGGAAGTCGATCACGAGGATGAGGACACGCAGCAGGAGGCAGACTCTCTCACACACAATCATAAGGAGAAAGAAAAATAATCTGTCTTTGACAAAAACTGTGATAAAAATTCACATGTGTGAGGATTGTTTTGGTGAATCCTCATTAAAGTTAACTCAGAAATAACCAGCCTTCTTTTCGAGGTTTGTATATGAAGATGAAACTACCATGACCTGGTGGAGCGACACCCGGTGGATGAAGGTGTACGGACACAACGTGTGTGATTACTGTTTGGACTCACTATGTGAAGAATTCACATACAGTACAGACTGTACACGAGTACAGATTAATGATCTCTGGGCCATCAATATCTTTATCAGTAAAGGATACTCTAGAACCTGGTCACATCACATACAGTACCTTAACTAAAAAGAGTTCATGCTGGGGAAAGGGTGTGAGAGCGCTCTAGAAAGGCAGTCAGCACTGAAAAAGCTTCATCTGCAGACCCTCCGCTTCCCTCCCTACTCACTGGTGAAGAGGTGGTGGTTATTCTTCCTCAGTTTGAGGGCTCGCTCGTAGAGCTTTCTGGCGCTCTTCCTCGACTCGGGGCACAGGCGGGTCCTCATGTTCTTGACGCCCTGCTTGGTGTCGGGGTTAAGGAACACCACGATGGGATACCACTGGGCGTAGTTCAGACGGTCCACGGCGTTAGGGGTGATGTCCAGCACTGCGTGTTTGTCCTTTAAACACAGAAAACCAAATGGAAAGAAAACAGAATCGTTGTTTGATCGTGTTTACAAATGCATGGACACCAGAGGGCAGCAGTGAGCTGCACATGTCATTGTGGAGCGCAGCCATCTTATCATTGTCCCAACATATCATCAAACGCTGCAACGCTTTACCTGTAGATTTAAATGTATGTACAGATCAAGCAGCTCTCACCCGGTCAATGATCTGTTTGATGGTGTGCAGGCGAATTATGCCGGAGCTTTTCTGGTCAGTTCCTGCATCCCTGGGCTCACTCGCTGAGAGACAAATGGAAAGAGTGACTACATCAGTAATGTGCTCCAATCAGACGTTGGTGATACATTCAGTCCCGTAAATAGAGGCATTAAATACTGAATGATTTCTATACAGGAGGTGACGTGTATATATACAGGAACGTATATATGTATACATATGTATACAGGAACTCCTGCATGGATCGTGTGTCTGCATCACTGCCGTAAAATTTTACACGCACTGATGGTCATTATTTACTCTTCTATACATATTTGGTGCTGTATGTCATATTTTTATGAGACTGTCAATTGTGAGGCACCTTCAAAAAAGACAAGACAGAATGAAACCATTAGAGGAAAAGGAGATGGGTACTTTATGACTTACTTGCTAATTCAAAAATGTCCGGCTCTTCCCTTGCAAGTTTCTCTCTGCCAATGTCTGCAATAGGTCCAAAGATAACCACTGGCCTCAGGAAACCAGCTGCGCAAGAACACCACCAAAGGTTAGCATTACGCAACACTTAAAAACACAGTTCTAAATCAAAAACATACATTTTTAATATCAATAATTTATTGCTGAATCGTCCATAATGACGTGTGTTTATTTTATCTCCAAGGTGAAAATCTGTGATGAAGCTTGAAAGTATGTAGGAGTTTCCAGCCGCTGCTCAGGACAGCTCAGCCTCACCTTCCCTCAGCACCACCCTCTCATAGGCTGGGAATTTAGTCTGGACCGGCTGGGCTGACAGGTCCTCCCTGCTCTTCCGCAAATTCCTCTTGGAGCTCCGCAATCCTCGGAATCTCCAGAAGTCTGCTCTGTCGCCCCCTGGTGTCTTGGGGAGGGTGTACTGTACGCTGGATAGCTGCTCAGCTCTGGACAGAAGGACAAGACAGGAGGATGAGGAACCTGAGGGAACGCTGTGGATCTTGATCGAGGCTTGTAGACATTTTTTAGATACACTATCCTTACACACATACTTGTAAGCATACTGTCTTTACACTCCTCAGGCTATATCTTATAAAATACAATGGGTTAAATGAGTACACACTTCCATTTCTTTGTCTCCACCTTGCCCATTAAAGTTAGTGCAGAACCAGCTGTGCCGGTAAGAGGCGTGAACTTAAACTTCTACCTGTTTTTGTTCGGAATGATGCCCCTTTCTACTTCCTGATGGTTCTTGCCAATCCGGATAGCGAGCCAGGAGCCCAGCTTCCCATTGTACAGCGTGTCTACGACACGGAACACCTCGCCCTTGTTGAAGCTCAGCCCGTAAGGCGACTCTTTTTCATATTCAAAATGTGTCCGAATGTAGAAGGAGTCGCCAACGTCGGATTCCACGATCCTTCGATAGACTAAAAAAAAAAAAAGCAGAAATGATTAAACTTCGCTTCAGATGAGTTGGTTTTGATACGTGATGCGTTTACGCTACAAACGCGCGACTTCATCACTGACCATCCTTCTTCCTCTGAGCCAAAATAGTAACTTCTTCTCCTCTCGGGAGATCCAGCAGAAACAGAACCGCTTCTTCCCGGATGATGTTAGCAAAATCCACATTGTTCACCTGCAGATACAGAACATAAGTTATAAAAGGAATGGTGTATAAACACAGACTCAATACACCATCAGGTAGATTATGCCCAACTGAAAAGGCCCCGTATCGGACTATTAAAGGACGTGAAAGGGATTCATTGTGGATACACTCTACAATGTGAAGATTTCTTCTTCAGAACAAGCCTCAATGTTTCCACCCAGGATTCCTGGCATTCTGACAGTTGATGTGTCACTGATCCAAAGGTTTGAAAAGAAAAGCGTAACAATGCTCAGAGCAGAAAGAGCAAAGAATTCCTCAGTCTGCCCAGATCCACTCTCTTGTTTACAACAGGCCCAATCTCTGCACCCAGTTTCTGAAAGCCAAAAGGGAGTTGATCTGCAAACTAGAAAAATAAAAACCCTTGATCTGCCCCTTCATCTGTTTTTTTCCCGGCAATATGTTCAACCCCCCCCCCCACCACCACCACCACCACCACCACCTCCCACCCAGTTTTATGAAATCTATCGCATTAACAGACTGACAAAACTGCAAACATTATCCCATAATGTCATAATAGTTTATCCCATTATCTTCATAATAGTTTAAAGCCATTGAACTTATCTCTTCACGCTTGTTTTTCTAATTTCAATACCATTTTTCATTTTTCATTTGATTTCTCACAGAATAAGCAAAAAAAAAACCTTGTTCCACAACAGAAGCAGAGAGATGAATTCCCTGAACAATCCAACAGCCTCCTCCTCACCTCCTGTTGCTGCCCCAAACACAATAACGCTGTTTATTGACTCTGCTTGAAGAGTAGCAGGGGAACCAGAAACACATGGACTGAATCACTGAATCTCAGAAAGACACCTTTATCCTTCCCCGAAAAGAAAGAGGGCTTGATGTCTTTATCTCCAAGAGCACACCCTGACCAACGGAAAACCACCTAAAGATGGAAAACAATGTCCTGGAAGTCTCTAAGATGTCTGTACAATAGAGAGAATACACACCAACTAAGAAAACACATCTATGCTGCCATTACATGCAGCAAATTCATTAAGCAGATCACATAAACAATCAGATGTGGTTCATGAATGTTCATGAATGGGTAAGAAACACACAAACACACACACACAGCTGCAGAATGAAACACAACAGATGTGGTCTTTGGCTGGTGTATGAACATGTTAGAGCACTAACGTCCATCATCCCAACAATGTCACTCTACTGTTCAGTGAAACAGAAACTCATTTGTTCCGGAGTCGGAGTGCAAGAACGAACTGGATTGTTTCTCCGCGTTAGAACAAGGGCTTTCGACACGAGGTCTGAAATGACTCATGGACTGAGCGAAGCCTCGTTCTGTACTGCTAATATTTCTTCAGACACAAACAGACCGACTGTGGCCACGGGATCACATAGTTTCAACAACGATTATCGGGTTGTGTGGGTGACTAACGCTCATCTGTTGTGACAATAGCACCAGATGTTCTTCCCACTTTCATACGATTAGCGTTAATAGAAATAAATTCTACTTAACAGCTCTAAATACAAAGACTAGAAGCAATCTTCTTTGTGTTCGGACATCACATGTTTACAAGTTACTAGCAGAACTCTAGTGACAGGAGGAAACTGGAGATCATCTTTGCAGCACAAAAAAACTCTTAAGTCAGAAAATGAAAGTTAGCTGTGTTGAAAATTGGAGCGTATCGTACCCTGAGAATCTGGTCCCCCTCTTCTAGCCCTTCCTTTGCCGCAGGACTATCCTCCAAAACTCCTGCGACAAATATTCCCACGTCATTCCCTCCTGCTAACCGCAGACCAACGCTCTCGCCTTTCTTGAACTTGACCAGCTTCATACTTGGCCTGCAGGAAAACACGGTTTAAGTCAGCAAAATCATTCTCTGCTATGCTAACACTTCGGATAAGAGTATTCCAGGGGTTTACCTCAGGATGCTGTCGTCGTGAGCGGCGCTGGGCACCGGAGCATCGGAGGGGCTGACGGGCAGATCCACATCAGGCTGACCAGGCTGCGCGTAAACTGGCTTTGGTTCTACAAAACAAAAACGAGATGATGATGAACAACAAGCGAGGAGATTTTAACGTGACCAGGAGGGACTACATGAATCCAAGCCCTGGGAGCTGATGGGGGATGCGTCCGTACCAGGCAGTGGAGGTAAGAGCTTTTCATCTCTGGAGCTGGTCTGGTCGCTGGCCTGTGATAACACACCGTCATCTGAGCTTTTTACTGGCGTCGACACGGCACCCGGTTTGGGTATGTGCTCCTCATCTCGACTTCGATGGCTGAAGTAAAAAACAGTCGAGTTAAGATGATAAACCAGCAACAACCGAGAGTGAGACGGACAGGGCTACGGGCAGCAGAATACAAAAGCTCTGCTGCTTAAAGCAGCAGTCGAATTCCAATCTGGTTTGTACGCTTCTTGAGCTGCTGTAGAAGCGTATGACAAACAGACAAGTGAAATAGAAGACTTCACCTACGGGACGCAAACTCCTATGCTGTGGATGTGAGAGGGAAAAAACCTTCAAAGTGTTTTACAATAGCTGACATGTAAGTAGTACATGTAGATCCATATTCAGTGTGTGTTGTGGATGGATGAAGAGTGTGAGACACGAGGAAAGCAGAGCAGCAAAGTGAGATGGAAAGAAAACACTGTGGCCTAAATCGGATGTTCCTCACTACAGAAGAAGGCTTCAGACTGACAAACACCATTTGACAGAAGCTTTTGTTCAATCCCTTCACATGACAGCCTTACAGTACGAGTACAGAGAGACGTCAACCCGGTAAATCATGAAGAAATGGGAGTGCAGCACTGACTACATCTACAACACAGAACAGTCCAGGAGTCTACAGTGTGGTTCCACCAGCCTTAAAATAATAAAGACACAGCTGATGTAACTGATCAGATGCGTCCCATAGCAAAATTCAGTCCGTGTTAACTGACAGAATAATTGAACATACAATTAACAAATATTTAATATTTCCTTAGAAAAATTAATTACTCACGCCAATGCATCAGTAAGTTGGACCATTACTAAAAGGATTTTGAGTTTAGATCATTCAAAGACAGCACAGAAAGCGTCCTGGGCGTCTGCTAGCGTTCATGGAGAGGATGATTATCTGCTCCATTCAAAACCACCATGTCTATCCAAAACAATGCCTTTCAACCCAGCAGCCAATCAGGTTTAGCGAACCATCTGGCTTCAGGGAAAGTGCTGTGGGAAGTATGTCAAATTCCTTTTCCCTCTCCTAAATAGATAGCATAGCATTCTGTTACGTCACAACCCAGGGACAGTCAGACCTGTTGAGCATTCAGTTAGTTCTGGAAAGGAAAAGCCAATCAGAAGCAGTGCATATTACTCATTCTTATTAGCACAGCAGGGTTATGAAGCAACATCGAGAAGCAGCAGCTGTCTCAGTCACTACTGCAATCTGGTAAAGTAAGTAATAAGGCAATAACACAGAGACAAATCCTAATTCAAGCATAGATGGTAAAACCATCTACTCCATCAACTTTTATTTACAACGTTAATCCCCACCCCGACACCAGATAAGACAGGATAAAAAAACCGCCCCTTTCTTAAACTTTCCTAAATGCCAAAATCCACATTAAAAAAAAGTAAAATCGTGAGGAATTGCTGGAAGCAGTGAAAATTAAAATAAGATTAAACAGAAATCAAAACCTGACTGAAGTGTGGAAAAATAAAACAGAAATACAGTAATAAACTAACAAAATGAAGTTATGAAAATAAAATTGACTGAAACAAAACAGTGAATTATAGAAACAACACATGACATAAATACAATTAAAAATGTGAATATTTTTATACGAAATGTCAGAAACAATCAGTCTAAAATATAAAAACCACCAAGCATTTTGTCCCTGGGTAGAAAACAGAACAAACACACTTTCAAATCAAGATCTTTGTCTGCCAGGAGATGAGGAAATCCTTCCTCTCTTCTCTTCCTGACTCCTCCCCCAAGGGTAAGACTTTACTTGGAATTAGTGAGGGGGGGAGGGGGGGGGTCTGTATGTATTGATTTATTTATCAGTGGTGCAAGGTGCTTACTCAGCACCCACTAATCACTGGGGGTTAACATGATGTATGAAGTTGGGGTGATTAGAGTATGGACCTGTGGCTGTGTGGCTGTGTGTGTGTGTGTGTGTGTGTGTGTGTGTGTGTGTGTGTGTGTGTGTGTGTGTGTGTGTACATCGCTTACCTGCCATTGCTGATCAGTCGAGGTGAGTGACGGAGATGGTCCGACGGTTCGGGCCTGTCAGGCGAGCGCGATCGACTACCTCGCCCTTGGGATCGATTGGAATGGTCTGATGTCAGCGAATGTATTTCTGAAATGTCTGAAATTTGAATCAAATACGTGTTAGAATTTAATCAATCACATAAATCCAGACGGCATTAAAATAAGAGGCTACATTAAATTATTCCCACAACAAGACGGCGCCACAGGTCGGCCAACTCACCGTCTCTGTCAGAATTATTCATGGATGGGATGCTGTCATCGAGGTCAGGAATGTTGAGCAGCGTAGCTCGCTCATCTCTCTGAACCACCATTTTCAACTTGCCCTTTGACCTCTCGATCAACTTCTTGGCATCTATCAGTGATAGGTTCTCTGTAACCGTGCCATTGATCTAACACAGGAAGAGGAGTGGATTAATGACAGAACTAATGATGTCATCAGCATAGAGAACTGTATAATATCAGAGACACATACAGTAACAAGTTATATTAGGTCATATATTTTCTATACGCATGTGATACAATGATATTCAACAGAAGTTGTTTCTAGTAGTCTTCAAATAACAATCACTTTTGGCTCGTTTCATGACAAGACACACAATAAATTGGATTTTATCTGAGTCTCTATACTGTGAAGGAGGATTTTCCTTTTCTCTGATGGAGCGGATTGAAAATCAAAGGAATAATGGGATGTGTGGTACTCCTGCTGGCGAGCCCGCATACTAATGAGCTGTGATCTTCCTCTGCCAGCGATTACAACAACAGACCAGTGACAAGATACCTGATACCACCCCCTCTTTTATTCCAACTCCGTCCTTCTGGAAACAACATTAAAGTTTTCTAACATTTATTATAATAACGACTCATCCGTGTTTCCCTGTAACACTCATACTTCAATTCATGCTAACCCTCTTGTCTCTCACCTTCAGCACGACATCTCCCTCCTGAATGTTTCCATCTCTAGCAGCAAGGCTCTCCGGGGAGATGTCCTTCACAAATATGTGGCTGGCCAACCGTAGTCCGTATTCTGCTTTAAAAGCAAGACCAAGTAATATTAACGAAACATCTCTACAATTAAGATCTACAACAGCAGGACCTTGTGAGGAGTCCTGCTAACAGCTCCGTGGACATTGTGTTGCCGACCTTCATTTTTCCGGGACTTGACGAGGGTGACCTTGGCAGGTCTGAGCGGAGCGGAGGACGCTTGGGATCGCCGTTCAGAGCGCGGTGAGGTGCTCCGCTCCCGAGAGGCGTCCCGCCTACTGGCGCCGCTGGGCTCGCGATCGTGACGCCTGCCGGTGCCCGTGCCTCCACTTGCGCCTTCGTAGCCACTTCGGCCATCGCGCCGATCGTAGTCATCTTCATCACTTTCCTCTTCCTCGTGTTCTGACATTGTCTCCCTGTCCCCTCCCCGGGAAACAGGAATCTGAACTTTCCTTTTACGACGAATAGTCTGGGAAAGGAAAGGAAGATTTGACAGGTAAAGATTATTCAGTTCTTCCTCACGTGAGACGTTAACATACAATCATTAATGTTTGAATTAAATATTCTGTCTGATAGCAGAGAAAACAAGCTGTTTAGATCTCATATCTAAAGAATGTAGCTGCTTAATTTCACACAAAATCAGATTTTGTAAACAGCAGTGTCAAACTTACTATCTTTGCATTTTTGCCACTCTTCCGAAGCTGCTGCACAGCGTAAGCATGTTCCACATTGTCCATAGAGACCGCATTGACCATCACCACTCTGTCATTTTCTCTGAAATCATAAGGATCAGCTCAAAATCAATGTGAATCAACATAATTCATGAAAAAAAAATAGACTTTTAGGGAATAAATTGAAACTGACCACAAATTTAATAAAAGCTCAATTCATTCCTTTGTGTGCAAATATTAATTTTGGCAACGGTCGAAGCTTACTGTAGCATTCCCTCTGCAGGGCCTCCTTTCAGCACATCAGAAATCACAATGGACGTCTCTCCACTCTGGAAATGGGGGTTGTCTCGCCCACCTGAAATGGCGATACCAAACCCAAAACCCGGGGCCTGTACAATGGCAAACAGGCACACATCGTACCGATTAATGACTAGAAAATACATTAGACCTGACCCAGGCTTTGCTCATAACAAAAACACGGCTAATAAGCTCTCTGTAGGCTAATTATAAGGTAGAATGTTATTTAGGTCAAATAATGCAATGCAATCTGTGTTGTTGTAAGAGGAAGGGAGAACAAGTCTATACGTTTAAGAACTGCGCCGCTGAGTTTCCAATAGCTTCCCATGAAGATTTTGAGGACTACTGCGCTGAAAGCATCAAAGGAGCAAGCTGTCTGGTGTCAACTTATAAATCGTACAACCACAACAACACAGGAGGTCAGCGAGCCAGAGAACCTCAGGCCACACCGGGCCGATCCTCCAGCCTCCATAAAGCCGCCGTTAATTAGATTACAGCAAGAAGGCCAGTCTAGACAAGTGCTATACACAATCCCAAGGCACAACAACTTTTACTAAAAAGAGTTAAACATCTCAAAAACAAAGTCAAATCAGAAAATCTGCACACACGACAGTAGATATACAAATTGACTTGATATGTCTGGAGGAATAGAGCTTTGAATAACATGCAGATGGTTTAGAATTGAGGACGTGATGGATGTAGGTTGTCACACCACCCTAACTCAACCACCGAGGGGTCAGTAGAAGCTATCCTAGCTACATGTGACACAGGATGAACATCACTTGGAGGGAAACTTTCCTGGACCCCTTTTTCCCTGCAGTTAAGGAGACGTTTGTGTTGCCCAAAGGAAGGAAGTGAAATGAAGTTGCAAGGAAGCCGATGCTGATTTCTGTCTTCCTTAGCTTTGCTTCCTGCCATCTGGGTTCCTTGACTATTGTTTCAGTTCTACATATCCTGCTGCTGCAGCTGACCCTCTCAACACACACAGGGAAAGGAGAGGAACAGAGGGAAAACTGAAGAACATACAGCATGTAGTGCGGCATGGAATGCCAAAGATGGGAAAAAGACAAAGGAGAAGAAAGGTGAACACTTACCCTGTGAAGGGTCACGGTTTGCTGTTCCCATATGACGGTTTCCTCCATTGCTGCACTCTGCAACACAAGAAGGAACATATCAGTATCTGGATGACAATTTGTTACATCCCGCGAAGCGGTGACGTATTGTAATTGTCAGTGTTTGTTTAATCCGTTCGTCCGTTCACCAAATATCTCCACAACAGTTACAGATAGACAGATGAAACAAAAAGCACATTACTCAGGTGGCAAAGTGGATGAAAATGAGATGATGACCTTGAGAAAACTAGGTCAAGGTCAAATTTAAACTTTTTTACATTTTTTTGCACATATCTCATTAACTGGATAAGATAGACAGACTAAACAAAAGGCATTACATTCAGGGAGGCAAGGGAATGAAAACTAGATCACTACTTTGATCTTGAAAAACTAGGTTAAGGTCAAATCTTCACTTTTATACCTTTTTAGGTACACGTCTCTGAAACATCACAAAACAAAAAGCAACATTTTCAGGAAGCCAGAGGCACAAAAATGTGATGATGACCTTCACCTTTGGAAAACTAGTTCAATGAAGGTCAGGGTAAAATTTTGAATTCAGGGGAGTCGTAGGATGTTGCAGTCTGACTGCCTTGATACTTAGTGAAAATCTAAAATGCTACGCATTACAAAGAGGGCCGGCTTCATGAGACAAATGTGTGGCCACACTGAGGAAGCACCGATCTGTGCTGCTGTATTGATCGCTGTACACTGAATACTTGGGAGCACAACCTCAAAAATGACCACAGTTAGCTCAACACCTCCAGAGGGAGGGGAGAAAGGCTAACTTAACCTCTCTGGGGGTTCATATGTGAAATAAAACTGGGTGTAAAAGATGTAGCCAACATACAAATATTATTCCTTGCTGGGTCACGTGACAGATGAAGTGGAGGAGGTATTTAGCTCAGACTCGTCACAGCAGATAAAACGGCAGCTATCTCCAACTTTCACTCATTCCATAATTCAGTTACATCACACATGTTTCGCTTCATGGAAGATTCATCTTTGATCAGAGGCTTCCTTTTTAGCTCATTTGTGCATCTACCAGTCTGTCAGAGTCTGACGTTAATTCATGATGGCTGACTACTCCCATTAAACCTAGAAAATGTGGTAAGGCTTAAACTAAGAGCAAAAACAGATGCTTCTGAATTTGTACCTCAAGAGACATTTCATTAAACTTTGTCCCCAGCTATAAAGCACAGCTTTGTCGTACTTCCTGTCTGTCTGCCTGCTTGAAGTGATGCTAAAGCCGTGGATGGCAGAATGCTGAGCACAGTCTGGTGAGGAGACGAACACCACCACATGTGGGAGGGTGCTCATTTACTACAACTTCTGTGTATAATCAGCTCTTTAAAATGACACAACCTGTCATGTGTCCATCCTATCATCAGGACGATCGCACAGCCTCACTCCTTTATCATCATCTAATCCCAAAACCCACACCCCCGTCATCACTGTTATCAGCCTCCTTTAGCCTGATCGTACAGTTCACGCAGTAAAGCAGCCTCAGAAGAGGACGTTCAGTATTCCTGAACACACTGTGGTCTAGTTTTTGTTAATACAGAGAAAAATAATCAGTATTACTGAAAGATTAAGTGACTGTGGTCATTTTCAAAGAAAAAACGCAAACCATCGACCGCTTCTGAGTTTTCAAAGTTTAGTGCTTGCCACTGAAGTTGCCAAAGATTTGGATGGCGTCGTCTCAGTCGTTTGAACACAGTCAAAACAGAGAAGTGTCTTCTTCTAAAAGGTAACGGTCTGCTGCAGCCAGCCAGCAGTTGTGTTAGCCAATCACAAACCACGTCGTGTACACTCACACATGAACTACTTTGAAACCCCGTCCTATTTACACTGTCCTGGTCTTGCTCGAGTTGTAAAATCCTGTTGGATGAGTGTTATCAACGTTTGAGCGGTGTTTCAATATCTGGCAGACGTTTATGAGCTCCAACAATTGAAAATGGTGGATTTGATTGTTTGAGCGGTACCAACTCAATCCTGCGGATGTATTCACTGTACATAAATGACACTAACATTGGGTTAATGTCACTTGGGTCTGAACCCTAAACTGAAGCATGGGCGCTGACCTTTGCTACACAAGCACTGCAGGTCTAGCCTCAATAAACAGTTAACCCTTTAGCAGCTCTTTGTAGATGTCATTTATGTCCATAATTGAGAACATCTGAGCCCCCCCGCGCGTCTGCCCCTTTGACTCCCACAGTAATGCCACTATTGTGTGAGGGGACTTGACCCATTTAACCACAGTTCCCCCCTGACATTCCAAAACACATCCATTCCACTAAAGAATTTTGTGATATATTCAGCCATCCGTTCATCTATTCATTCATCCAACAGTCCAGGCATACAGAGCGGGGGCTTCACCATGAGAAAACAACAGCGGGCTGGGGTCACGTGACCAACCAGGCAGGTGGCCTCATACTTGTACTATGGGTTGAACCAAGACACGGTTATAGGCTCTAGGCTGCTTATACTGCCTACATACAACAGACAGAGTGCATAAAAGTAGGATGACATTTACTCTTCGTCCTCTTGGCGCACAATTAAATGCTTACCATTTAACTCAATCCAAAGTGAAAAGCAAAACATGACAATGTCAAAGACTTGCAAATTGGATTTAGCTCTATCAACATTAAACACGCACACACTGTTAACGGACAGTATGGGCTGTGAGGGCGTCGCCCTGCTGGCACAGGTAAGAGGCCACAGGTCAGGTGTGTGAGTCACAAGAGACATGGGAGGCAAACAGATTAAAAAGTAGTCTCTGATTACATTTCTTTATAGAAAAGGTTTGAATGGGTGACATATTAGGTCAAATAGACCGCATGTTACACTTAAAGGGGTCAAAGTTCACTTCGCTGTTTGACGTGATGGATAACCAAGATGGTTTGGTTGGAATGAAGTCAGATATTATTTGACATCCCGTTTTATCCAAAGATTCTGTACTGCTGACCGCATCTGTTAAAACGGTGACAGCCAGGATGGCGCCTCCATCTCTGAGGCTGCTTAGAATATTTACTCCTCTGGGACGAAAGCTTTGACTCTCAGATGACATTATTATAGTAATTAATCACTGTGATGAGAAGGGATGATTAACAGGATGGCTGATTAAGTGTGAGGCCTAAGCAGGGCAGAAAGCAGAGGTGATGGAGCGCAAGTCGTTTAATATGAAAGAATGAATTTCAACAGTTAATTAGAATGTGTTTTGGTTAAGAGAGGGCTCACACTGCATTAAATGAAAATAGATTTTTCTTATACGGTAAATATAACATCTGTAGCTGCGTGACAAACGGTACACTATCTCAAAACATTATGTAACCTGGATATTTTTGTCAAATAAAAGCAAAGATCACAGAGCATTTCAGCCAAATAAGAGCATCTAATTTTTTTAAGTTCAGAAATAATAAAAATACATGGGATGAGAACAAAGCATGAGGTTTATCTGTGAAGTCACAGAGTTGTGTGAAACAATGGTGCGTTTGATGCCGACCAAACCGATGGCAGCCTGGTGTATTTATACAGCCATATTAGTCAGACTTGAGCTCCGGCCAGTAAGGCCCAGGGCTGGGAAACAAAGCAGCCAACACTCTCTTTTTCTTACACACACATACACATACACACAAGCCATGATCTAACACTACAGGGCCTCTTTGTTTGAGCCACAGCCGGCGTGGCTTGGCCCTGCCTGGCCCACCATAACACACAATCCAGTACAGATGACAACAACTCACTCAGGCTCTTCAAAGGCAGGACTTTGAATAGAACAGTTCTTTGGGAGAACACACTGACTGGAAATCTTAGTGATGAAGTTAATAATGAAGATTTGCAGAGAGCACAAACCACAAACATCTTAAAATTCTAAGCACTGTAAGGCCATCCAGTTTCTCACCTTAGAAAGTCAGCTGATCAGCACTTCTGAACTTGGACCGACCCAGAAAAAGCCACAAATATGTAGAGATGTGGGTGCAGAGAATATTTATTGGACAAAGAGTAAGGGGAGTCTAAAAGGGGAGTCTACGTATTTATTCGCATAAGGGTGGCGTGAACATGCCAATAAGCTTCATCCACCATAAAATCAAATTTCTGGACTAAAAGGAGTTTTATAAGAAGCACAATAAAAGCTCTTTATCAGCTTCACCAATGCAACTGTTGTCCAGAGGTCCATTAGTCAGCATTTCTCTTCATCTGACTTCCTTTCACCTGAATCACAGGAATGCTTCATAAAGTAGGCGCTAAAAAAAAGTGATAAAAGAGGACAAGAACACTGTCATTTTTGCCTTTGAGATAAAACTGAGCGGTGTAGGTAGAAGGTCCAGAGATGACATCAAGTGTGAGGTGAAATCCCGACAATGCTTTAGGTCAGTGTGCCTGCTCTTCCCTGATAGCCTGAGGCAGGATGTAAGCAAGAGCAGCCGGAGCACCCACAGGAAAACACTCCACTTCCTGTTTGCAGGAAACCACTCCAGCTTCTAGACAAATCCTTGTGCACAATATAGAAAATGTCTCCTGGTATACAGTAGTTCCCCCTCTTGCTGTGACTTTAAGCCTAAAGAACATCTTCCTCCAGAGGGCAAACAGTTGACTCATCTTGTCATATTTTTATTCAAATCAGCCAAGGTCACTCTGTTGTTCCCACTCCATAGCTAACGGGCACAACTGAGATAAAACAAAAACACATCTACAACCTCAACCTAAATATGAATTGTTTCAAAGGTTGAAATTTTGCAAACAATTATAATTTTTGAGTTGTTCTGGTGTACGATGGAGCAAAAAAATACTACAAGTTGACAAGAAAATTGGACGCTGACTATTTAGGATCAACGTTTAGCCCGGCATCTCATGCAGAACCTCCCTCAATGGGGTAAAAGTATCCATGGTAACTGTATCACCCCTCTTAACAAACCCAAAGAACTGAGTGGGGCAGCAGTGCACTCAAATATCCCATAATTAGAGTCACACGCATATGCTCTTTCTGGAGGGCAAGTACTCAAGAGCAAACACATGCAAATGCAAAACCACTAATGTAAGCCTTAACATTCTGCAGGCCTGATGCGAGTGAACTGCACTCGCCTAAACCCCAATGAAAGAATAAACCCCAATGCCGTCACCTCCAATACCAAACATGACTTCAGCGGTATCCGTTTTAGGGCAGGTTGTGACTAATGGGAGGAGAGAGGGATGCAAGTGTATGTGCACAGACACGTGGGTGTGCATATGAGCGCAAGTAGCCAATAGGCAGATGACGACGATGATGATGATGCAGGGCCCGGTCATCAGCGATGTACTGTTGTGCTGACGTGTTCGAATACACTTGAGTTAATTAGTCTCAAACAGCAGCTCAACGCCGTCACCCAGAACCCAGAGAACCTTTCCATAAGGAATATCCTCAAAATAACACCGGACAGACATCCCTGACTGAGACCCGACACGGAGTCACTGCTAGAAAAGTGAGGGTGGGAATAAAATACAAATCTATAATCCAGGCTTTTGGATTAAAATGTTAATCTGAGCCATGTATCCCACTGATATCTACTGCTGTCTCATGACAGCAGACAATAAAATGGATGGATGGATGGATGGATGGATGGATGGATAACTGAGAACAATGTCATGTCAGTGTGTTGGTCGTATGACCGGGATTTCACATGACCTCACTTTTGTACATACTGTACTTAGATGTATATTTATTTCTATTGACTAACTATGGATTAGGAATTGATTTGTTCAAAACACGAGTATGGATAGCAATGCTGAATTCTTCTGAACACCTGGGTGACCTTTGACAAGAGGGATCAAATGCAAGAAGATCATGGACAGTTCATTTTCTCTTTACAAGAGGAAAAGTTGTTTTTGCTAAACCCAGTGCAGCTCCGCAGAGATGGTGGATGATGGCGTTCAGAGGGCGGTTCACTACAATCTGAACCAGACAGCACTAGGCTAGCATCTCACGCGCAGCTTATCCCCCAGCACAGCCGTCCAAGCTGAACAACAAATTGTTCTTTGCCTGGAGACAGGGACGGCACTGAGGTCAGAGCAAAGAGTTGTAAGTTGTGGTCAGATTCTGACTTTGCACTTTTCCCACAATCCTTCTTGTTAGTTTGACTTCAATTCTAGATTCCTCACAAATTTGAAAAGTCGCAAACAGATGGTGATTGCAGAAGACACTTTCTAAGTCTGACATGTGTCCATAAGAACTAAAAAATGTACCCCAAAGGGAAAACAGCTTTATTACTGCTGTTTCAGGTCAGCTGCATCTACACCTGTGCTATTGCTTTGTATTTTAGTGTCTGCTGGAAGGAACTGTGTGTCAAAGCATTGAGAATGATAACCAGATACAGCACTGGAACCTTTCGATTCGGCCAATCACTGTGCGTACAACTATCAGTATTTCAACCCTACCCCTCCCACTGCACACAAACACACTCTCTGCAGGAATGTACAGAAAAGACTCGGCCCGTTTCTGTTTGGAAATGGTTTTCCTCACCTTTTCCTCACCTCAAACAGTCTCGGTCTGCATCTGTTTTATTTTTCCTCTTTACATTTCTTCAAATTTAGCAATCATCACAAAACAAAAGCTCATCCTGATAAAAACAACAGTATGACTATCTGTTCATTTACTTCCAAGTTAAAACAGGATACCATCGCCATCAACAAAACGTGCAAAAATATGCTTAGAGCTGGAGAGAGGAAGAAACAAGGAATGTGATGGTGATATGCTCTGAAAAGGAAATCCAAAGTCAACTGAAAAAAATTAACTTTTAGTTTGCATTCATCAAAAACCAAACCAGGATATTTATCTTACTGCAATTGCACCTGAAGGTAAAGAAGCTCTTACAAAAATACATAAAGGTGCATGGAAAGTTTCCTGGTCAGTCAATCCTGAAGTATGGTGAGATGTTGTCCATGTAGATGACGATGACAGTCCATAGATACGTTATGAAAAGTTCTTAGCTGAAGATGTTGAGAAATCACTTTTCCGATGTTACTTGAGTGTTGTAGGATTAAAAGCACCTCAGAGGTTGGACTGAAAGCCGGGCAGCAAAATGCACAGAATTACCAACACCATGAATCTCCTGCTGACCTAATTTTGCCAGTAATCAAATCCTGAATAATCAGTCAGATTACCCTGACATCTCTGAAGTTTAATCAACTAATTTACCTGAAAGACTTCTGAAGAATTACAGAATCTGTGTTAAATAAACAACGTACAGTATGACTAAGATACATTAACTTTGTTGGGGTCTTAAAATGATGCTATCTGCTTAGGCCTTGACCCTCCCTGTACCTCATAAGCACAGTAAAACATATGCATTAAACAGAGTGGTGATTTCAATAGCGGGCCTGTTTGCCTTTCTCTTCTTTACAGAGGGAAACACTCAGGTTTGCCACAGCCAGCTGGGTCAGATGTAAAAAGTATTCCAATGACGAGAGCAGGATCATTTGAATATTAAGGAATAAATTTAGCACAGGCAGTCAGCAAATTTGGTTAAGTTACAAAAACAAAAAACTTTGCACAACAATCTGAAAGTATGCAACTGTGAACCACAACTTGTCTGCAGTCACATGGTCCCATTAAACAAGAAGCCAAGCCCACTCAATGGCATTCCCAAGCCTTCTGAGAACTTGGCTACAATGGGTATGTTGTAGAGAAAAAAATCTATACTGAATTAATGAGTTACTGTTGGAGCAGTCATTTTCCCAGCACTTAACTGGCAACATAATCACTGTTCGCCCCCCAGAGAGGACAGATAGGGAGGCGGTGCATGCATTCTTTAACGTAACGTCCAACCACTGAAAGATCATACACAAATGACTTTTAACGACATCTGATAAAAGAACTCCTCAGCACCGTTTCAAAAGAAGGAGCAGACAATCTCCGACGGATTAAATGTAGTCATCTCAACGAGCAGTGATTTAAATTTAGAGTGAGGCTTTATCATTTTGCAATCCAGAAAACAAAGTGAACTTCATTCATAAGAGGGATGAGGGAAACGTGTTCACGCCACCCTCATCCAAGTCCTTTCCATTGGGGGATCAGCAAATAACAACCAAGCTTTGTTTACAGCTGTACAGTGCAGTTAGCAAGGCCCACATAAATCAATTGAATTGGGGCTGGTAGCTGAGTGGATCAGCAGATTACACAGCCATAGATCAAGCTTTGTTTTGATCACCTGTTATAGAACTGTAGCTTCTTAGGAAGCTCTTGTTCATATGTGTGGAAAGTGACTGGAGCCACAGCAGCAGCGTGTCAGTGTGAAATACCTGTAAACTGGCACAGACTGGATATAAAGATATTCTCCATGCATCAACTGCCAGTCCTTACTGCACACTGACAGAGCTGCATTTTTGTTTCCAACATCCCAAATCCATATTTCAGAGTTAAAAAGGATTTAAAGGGGTGTTGGAGGGTATTATCAGTAACATAACTACCGAACCCCTAAAATAACATTTGAGCATAGCTGCTTTCAGGTTCAACCGTTTTAGTTAGTCTGCAAACAAATCACGACTGGAAGCCCAGCCTGAACTTAAAGCTACTTCTGGTTACCATCCAGCTGAGAACAGGAGAAATAAGATGGAAGACAACTTCACCAACAGTGTTTAGCGACTAAACACATTCAAAATTAATGGATAATCAAAGACATGTAACATGGTGATTTTTGTTATTTTTCACCTATATTTGACACTTCATCTATATGTGCCATAGATTTATTTTTAACTTGGTGAAACATTATTAAAACTTCAATAATGTTTCACTATGTCATTATTGTTGTCAATAAATTAACAACAATAATGATGTATAACATATGTATATTCTCCAGGTAAGACATTTCTATTATCAATAAGATGATGGATTTAGGATTAAATGCTAACTTGCGCATGAAAAAGGCTGAGGCTGAGATATGGAAAACACAAAACAAATAATGATGGTGATGATGATGCTTTACATCAGGGGAGGTAGCAGACAGCATCTCCCACAAGCTGATGACACCGTTTTCCGGAGAGAAAAGACACTGCTCTCCTCCCAACACTGTGGAAAGATAAGCAAATGAACACACAGCACATTGTGAATGTGTGTTTGAGTTAAAGCATGTAGGGCAACAAGCCTTGGGACGAATCTGTTCCTCTCCTCTCTAACCAGCTGAGCCATGACTGCCACATGCACTCTCCCTCTCCTGCTTGTCCATCCTTCTTGTAATGTCATTCCTATGTCACACACACACACACACACACACACACACACACACACACACACACACACACACACACACACACACACACACACACACACACACACACACACACACACACACACAACACCCTGCGCAAAATCCCCTCCTGTCTGCAGAGGCAATGAAAAATCTATGCAGAGCCCTTTCATACCAGACAGGATGCAGGGACCAGCTTAGAAAGCATTGGCTTTCTTGGATGGCTATTTGTTAAGGAATAGCAAACTAAGACTCCAAACATTTCCATCCATCCATCTCTATTCAGAACATCAGCAAGTGGGGGGTAAAAGGTATAAATCCTGGTCTGTTCTCCCTGAGGGAGTGCTGTGATATAATATTAAGACTCTCTAAGGTCAATATCAGAGCACAACCACTCACATAACAAAAGTGTTTACGGGCGGACCGGCGCTCATTCCCTTCACCGATCCCCACACATCTGGGAAAATTCAAAATTGTGTATTTCATAGCGTGTTTTATACCAAGAAAAAGCCTGAGAGCCTCAATGCTGTGATTACAAGACAGTCCTTTCAAGATCCACCATGTGACTCAGATTATAGCCGGTGTGTCTCTCCCTCCCACTCCTTCCTTTCTTCATTTCATCCCTCCAGTAACCCCTCCTCCCTCAGAGGGCCGTTTCTGTTTTCCTTCGCTTTCCCTCTCTGTTCTTACCCACCTGCCTCCTGCTGTGAGTATCTGCCCTGGATTTTCCTCTAGGGATGAAAGGATAAGCAGGTCAGATGTCCTTGATAACCGCTGCACTCCAGAGACCCCTGGCACCGAAGCAAAACAAACAACTGCTTTCTCTCAATGTTTTTATTTGGACTCTGACAGGAGATGATGCTCGTAACAAGGGGCTCACCTTGATGGTCATCGTCCACTTGTCTCCTCTTTGTCTATTGTAGCAACAACTGAAAGTGGGCCTCTATCTTCTGAGACATAATCAAGACTATATTTAACCTAATCTGCATGTGCTATGAATCTCATCTTTGTATGTGTTTGACTGCATCAATTAAAATTTGTTTGAATCCCGATCGGTCACAGTTGTGGAAAAACAAGGCATGGGACACTGGCA
Organism: Antennarius maculatus; assembly: GCA_013358685.1. Lineage (NCBI taxonomy): Eukaryota > Metazoa > Chordata > Actinopteri > Lophiiformes > Antennariidae > Antennarius > Antennarius maculatus. The sequence continues at coordinate 20,550,455 of CM023606.1, forward strand.
ACTGCTCCACTCCCAACCTGCTAGGACTCAAAGACTAGGTAAAATGAGTGACTTTGTGTTCATGTACTATTTTCGGTACGCAGTGAGGCTAAAACTGGACAGACTACTTGCGTACACTGTGCTCCTCAACTTATCTTTCCTCATAATGTTAGCTGGTAGCTGCTACAGTGATGCAGGCTGCATTCGCACATGGTTCTAGAAATGACCTTGATTGTGTCCAAGACAGTTCCCGTGTTTCTTCACACTGATGGATGAAGCTTGCAAGAGTACATTTATTGTGTGAAAATGCAGACATGTGACACTTCTTTGGAAGCCTGTGACAAATGGCTAGATAAATTCCACTGACCTGTTGGCGTAACTTGGAACATTTGCTAGCTGTTCCATACACCGTCTATCACTTACCACATCAGCCCTGATCCTCCCTTAAGGACAGGGAGCCTGAGACTCTGAACAAAAGCAGCCACTCTTTTCCTCTCCCTGGCACTTGGTCCTGTAATTGCATTTCCCTCCTTCACTGATGTTAATGGAGATGTGCAATCATCAAAGCAAAATAGAGGCTATTCTAGGCAGGCGGTGCAACACTAATTAATACAACTCCTTCATCAAAATTTATTTTCAACTTATTTGTCTGTTTTTTATTTTAAACACAAGTGTAAAGGCTGGAGGGACTGCTTATTATGTTTCCTCTTCTTGAGATGTTAAAAAAAAAAGTAATACCGGTAAGTAAGATTAGCTGAAGGCCAAATGCAAAAAAAATTAGGCCAGCACTCATTGCAGTGATTTTAGTTGATTTTTTTGTTGGCCTGATGATATTTGTGATTTTAGCTGCTAAACACAGGCCTGGATTAGGCTGAATTACACCCAGATTTGAAAACGCAAGATTAGTTAGTCTTTTGTGTAGGACTATCAAGCGACTCCACAGGTAAGATTACATATTTGGATGGAAAGTTGTCTCAAATGTCACTCTTCCTGAAAGGCAGCAAGTCAACATTTCATTGGTGTTTATCATTAACCGTCACATTACATGGAGACTGACTAATACCGATGCTATGGTAGTTTCTCAATCACCAGGTGGGAGTTCATGCCTGCATATTGCGCAACAAAATTGTAAGAAATGTCTGAAGTTAGACCTCAACGCAAGACTAACAGGAGATGCTTTGTTTAAATCAATAGTTAACCGAAATTAAAAATACATTTCTACAGTATGACAGCTGAACACCCTCCTCTTACTCCACATAGTTAGAAGAAAAAACAGTTGCAGGTTATTCTAACAATACTAGACCCGCCAAAAAACATTTAAAATAGATCATTAGAGACAAACATCCACAGGAATGTGGATGTTTGCCTCTAACAGCACGTTCATCAGATGATAAACGTGCTGTTTATCATCTGAGACTTCAGATGACAAACAGAACGTTAACATGCGTCAATTACCAGCCGCTGACGTTTTTCTGGTTAGACAAATTCTGCGATGGAGCAAACAAGATGACCTTCCAGGCTAAAATAAGGTCCCGCTACACACATAACACAAACACACAATTTGCACTCAATAGTAGTCGTAAAAAAAATAGAAAACGCACTAAAACATAGGAGTTATGACAGTAATGAGCTTAACCCTGAGGTAGATATCACATGATCGCAAGATGCTGTGGCACGGTTGTTGTCACAGCCCTACTCACAACACCGTCATTCAGTTTGTGCACCTTTGTTTTCAATTCAAAGCAAACAACAGCGTTTGAACCGTCGACGAGTTGTAATCCTGTTGATTGTAATAAAGCACATCCCGGCTTCGAATAGAATCGAGAGTAATACAAAACTGAAGAGTTTAATTATCAATGACCAGGTTTACAAAACACTTGGCTCATTACCAAATACAAACATACTACAGTAGTAACCTAATGTCAAGGTGTGACTATGGCCTGCATAACGTCACCAGCCGACATGATGGAAGTGGTTTCGCCAAACTGGAAGAACCGACCAAACCTGAATATCACTCACTCTGTTTGAAAAACACAGCACATTCTTCACTTGTCAAAGCAAAAAGTGAAAAAAATAAATAAAATAGAAACAAGACTTTGTCCTGCCTGGTAGATACACTTCAAATATTCAAGTCTACTTTGAGGATTGAGTCTTTTAAATGCTATTTATAGTTTTCATATTAAGTCCAATAGTGAATGTGAGCAAACACTGAGGTCACTTACTGACATACGCCAAAAATATCAGTATATTCACACAGACTCAATATATCAACCAATCAATCCAATTATATTTAACTTGAAATGTGAAGGAATAGACAGCTATTCATCCGGTTGTTTTGGAGTTTTGGATTTGGAGGCAAACATCAATTAGTGAACTAAAAATTCCCCAAACTGACCTTCAGGGAGTTATGAGGGGCCCAACAATTATGTTTCATTAGTGAACACTTAAAGTCAATGCAATAAGTTAATTATAAGAATCACGTGTAACTCTTTCCCAATATTAATATTTACAGTTCTACAAATATTAAAAAACAATATACAACGAATTTAAAACACAATTAAATCTGTTTTTGGTCTACTTTATTCTTCTCTATGCAAAAATAAAATAAAATATGGCATCAGTCTTCCTCAGAGGCAAAGCCAACACTTCCTCTGCTGGCCTTTCCTGTCCCAGTGATAATAAACTGGGAATCTGGCATCAACAGGTGAGCCCACAGCTGGATGTCTCAAAGGGATTCGAACCTACTGCGATGCAAACAAGAGCTGCTAGCTACAGAACAGACAGGAACTCCAAAAACAACACCACACACACACACAAAGCTGTTCGTTACTACTGCTAATAAAGTTACTCCACAAAGTTACAGCCACAGGACAACTCCACACTTTTCCCTTCCCCAGCCATTGTTAGCATTCCAGGTTATCATCCACAGGGCGGTGCATGGAGCCGCAACACCTCAGCACTAGCGCCTTATTCGACCTGGTACCCACCTTATTTGAAGCTTTGGAGGACATTTTACACTCCTATTCCGTTTCAAAAGTGTCAGGTTATAATTAGGAGGTGGGTTAAATGCGGTAATGATTCGGGTGAGTGCGCTATCCGGGTGGATTTTCGCCCAGCTGCCGCCACGCCGGGCTGCGTTGTTATTTTATTTTATCCAGGACGACGGCAAACATGTCACGAAAAGTCCAAAGTTCATTATCTTATCTTCGTTGTTTGGTTCGCTAGCGTTAGTCCGAGCGGGTATCGAGTCATGGGAGAAACTGGAGTTGGAAAAAAAAAGCAAATAAGGGCACTTTTGCTCTGACGTTTCGTGGCTAGCCCCTGAATGAAAAGTTGGGGAGAGTAGGCATCACTCGGACGGTGTTTCCGTTCCGGCAGGCTGGGCGAACCTCTCCCTGCTCTCGGATCTGGGAGCAACGGCCGTGTCGCGTCTGTGCGGAGCGGACCATTGTACGAAAGGAGGGGGGACACACTTTAAAAAAAAAACGAGGTATTGCTCAATCCCCGAAACAACTTCATGTAATAAAAACTTTTACTTCGCTAGGGATCGCTCTTCAATTATAGTCTATTATTATCTTTTATTTATCTCCTGGTTTATGCACCATCTTTTCCCGCGTGAAAAAGTGTCCACCCCTCCCCTCCCGTGTAATCAACAGTCCGGGATATACTATGGAGAAGCGACGCGTCTGTCCCTGATGCTGAATGCTCACTTTCCCCGTGTTGACGGTTAATGTTGAGTTTGTACTACACGATGGCAAGAGTAATTTTTTAAAAAATCTTAAATTTATAGTGTATTTTAAACGTAAAGACACATAATGAAAAAATCCGCCACATAAACCTAGCCCTGAGAACAAAATACATTTGATCAGAATTTTTATGAAGTCAGTCACACAGGAAATGACCAAAGACCATCTCTCTTCTTTGTGTTTGTGCTGGTAATTTTGTTGTAGATATGGTAGAAAACACAGTCAGGCTATAAACCAGACAGCATTTCTCAGAACAGAGGAATTGGCAGTGTTTGTAGCTGATAAATCCCCTCACAGGAAACCACAAAGCCATTCAGTTAAGTTCTTATGACTTCCTAAACCAGACCCCACCCACAGGATACAATCTCAGCTTGAATTGTTTCACGGTTTGCTTCTGTTTCCAGAAAACAATGCACAAAATATTTACAAAGGTACCAGAAGAGGCACGATGAACTCGTGTGAAATTGTGAAAGTTTTCAACGGCCACCGTGACTTGATATTTGACTTTTGTGCACCAACACACGTCGTATCTCCTCATCCCATCTTTTCTAAACAAACTGAGCAATCTGGTTCCCTCAGTCTAGTTCATCCAGTAATTACCTCCTCCTTGTGTGGAGGGAGGCAGCATAGGTGGTCTTAGGGGTTAATTCCCACCAGACATTATCCAACAGATCCACAGAAAGAACAAGGACGAAGACAGATGATTCTAAAACCAGCAGCTACACGAGTAAATCAAGGCTGGTTTTTGGAGAAGACATTCACTGAAACATACAGTTCTCACTTCACCACACAATAAACACATCTCAAAGACGGTACATACTAGCATCGATGCAAGTCGTTCGCTCCTTCTGAAGCTCCTCAATCGCCTCTCAGGATCAAATAGTGCTGACAGCAGTATGTTTAACATGGTCCCTCTGGTGTTGTATTTCTAACGAGTTAGAAATTATTGTTAGTCACCTTTAAAACTGAAAGCAAATTGTAGCTTCTCCTCTCCTGCTCACCTCTCAGTCTAATCCACACCTTTGTCGGTACCTCAGATGTTCTGACAGTGAGGTGCAAGACATTAGTGACACTCCAATATGATTAAAGCTATCTTTGTCCTCTGGGATCGTATCCCAACTCCCTCTTTTCCTCCCTCTCCTCTTTCTCACAAAGACACACATGCATACACGAGCCGAGAAACGGCTAGCTTCAAAGCTCAGGTGCGCTTATGGAAGAGCAGGCACATGGAAAACAAAGGCCAACAAGCGGCCCTTCAATCAGTTGGAGCACATCACAGGGTTCATTCAACCAAGCCTTTCCTGTAGCGAAATGGCTAATGTAGAGTGAAACCGCATAATGTGTGCATCCTAAAAAAAAATTGATTCTGGCTGTTCATGCGGATAGAGGCATTCGCATAAGCAAACACAAAAACACGTTAAAGGACGTTAAAGGAAGATGGATGTGAGGTCTGACAGGGAGCATTTGCTATGCATTGGCGATAGCTCCAGTGCAGATGTTGCTTCCATATTTTCATCTGTCCCAAATTAGGAGTCTGCGAGAGGCTGTGCGATCCCTCCCATGCCCTATTGACTTAGGGCAGGCCAGCAGGACCAAGGCTCTTTGTTTTAACACACTAATAAAAACCCTCTGCCGACATGGAACCGACTTAAATTCACAATCAATCTTAGTCACATTATTGTAAATCGGATAAACTACACTGACAGCTCAGACAAAAAAATAAGTATGATATTTACAGTGCACCCTCGCTCATCCGCGCATCAACGCTCGCGACTTCACCTCATCGTGGATTTTTGGTAGGCAGTCATGCATACGGTAGTATGCACATTCTATTGGCTGACGGCATCCAGAAGTGCGCTACGTTACGTTACGTTCGGACTTACGTGAGACACAAAAATGCTTTAAACAGTCGATAAGAGTGTGGGAAAAGGTAATGCAGATAGAAGGTGGTTTAATATTAGTATGGGGTGGGTTCGTATACGTTTAAATTACCGTAAATAATAAGATAAACAGCTTGTTGCTATATCGCTGAATTCCTTATTCGAGTGTGGTTCCTGGAACGCATTAACCGCGAGGAACGAGGGCATACTGTATGACAATATTACCAAAAAATTATATGAAGATATTTATTTCAGTAAGATAACTGTTTTAATTGTTAAAGCTGTTTTTTTCCTATTTTATCTTACTTGCCCACCTTTGAGCTGATCAAGGTTTCTGCCTGTTAAAAGGCAATTTTACCTCGATCAGGCAGTTTTACTTCGATATATATAAATATATATATATATAAATATATATATATAAAATCAGCGGCACAGTGGTGCAGTGGGTAGCGCTGTCGCTGCACAACAAAGCTGTTCCAGGTTCGCATCCGGCTCTGTGTGGAGTTTGCATGTTCTTCCTGTGTCTGCGTGGGTTCTCTCCGGGTTCTCCGGCTTCCTCCCACCTCCAAAAAACATGCGCTTCAGGTAAACTGGCTGTTCCAAATTGACCGTAGGTATGAGTGTGTGTGCATGTTTGTTTGTGTTCGGAGTTCCCCCCACCTCACACCCTCAGTAAGCTGGGATAGGGTCCAGTCTCCGTGACCCACCACAGTGGATGAAGCGGTAGACAATGAATGAATGAATGAATGAATGAATATATATATAATACATACATACATACATATTATATATATACATACATACATACATATATATATATATATATATATATATATATATATATATATATATATATATATATATATATATACTTCAATTAGTCTTGTTTAAGGTGAGGAAAAATGTGTTAACGGTATGCCAAAAATAGACACTGCAAGAAATTTCAATTTTTTAGTATTAATATGTTCAGGAAAATTCACAAAGGAATGAAGTGTAATATAACCTGATATTGATCACTACATTAAATGCTATATTTCTACTTAAAAGGCCAACTGTTTGTGACCAGATTAGTATCATATGACAGGACTAGCAGGCATCTATCAAATTATCCCCCCCATGTTGCACGTCAAAATGGTTCTGGCTTTGGGATTTAAACAGTAAACAAAAATCAGGTTTGGGGATTTCTAGAAACATAGACTTCAAACAAGTTTCGGACGTTTGACTCTTTCACATACAAGTCCTGGTAAATTACTGGGATAACCTTTCAAGCAGAGTCAGTGATTTTGATTATTCACACATACAGCTACAATCAGGAGAATTATTTGTTAAATATTTGTGATTTGTGCCTTTTCAAAAATCCCATAAAAATTCTGGAGTAAATGGGGCAAGGGACAGACCAGCAGGTGGCAGTCCTAAAATACTTCCAGATAACAGAAGAAGAACACGAGCAGAAGACTGTACGTATGTTGAGAAGATGGTAATATTATATCTCAGGAACATGGAGAAGCTGTTTTTGTTTGTTGCCACATGTTGTCATTTAAGATTGGAATTACTGTCTTTAAACGTAATAATAATTATCTATAACGTCAGTGAGGTTGATCCTCTGGGGACCTTGAATGCCATCTTTTTTTCTAGTTGGGGTTTATAAGGGTTTCTTCCATCCCCAATTTGAGAATCTAATGCAAAAGGATGTTGAGACTGTAAAGCCTCAGAGGCAAATTGTCATTTGTGAATTTGAACTAAACAAATAATTGATTGATCGATTGATTGAATTTAAAGTATGTCACGGTATTTCATAGTATAATTTCATATGTAATTCAGCCTAACACCCTGAGAATGGCACTTGAATGTTTTATTGCAGTTGATAATGTTCCCTTCCGTCAGCTCACTCACAACCACAGAAGAAGAAACAGCTCGTGTGAATATCGTCTGTGCTGATATTTGGAACTCTGCTGACACTCAGGTCAGCAGAGTTCCAACCATGGATTAAAAAAACTTTCAGAGCAGTTATTTATGGGGTCAGGCTCTAAGAGTCAACCAGGCTGCTTTTAATCTTCTGAAGACATTTACTCCAAGAGGTAATCAACCAACCTTACAAACAGGGATAGCTGGGCCCATTAGAGCCACCGTGCTGCAGTGACCGTGGCTGAATTCCACTCTGCTTCTCTGCAGGGTCTCAAGTGGTAAGAAGGAAAGCAACAGGCTGTAGATCTCCTTCTGACTCCACCCACTTCTATATTTTTTATAAATAAATATCATAAATGTCATGATTTTAACTTAGACTCCTTCATGTTGGAGGCCTACTTAAACAACCAATGAATTATAAATCGTGTGCTTAAAAAAAAGGCGTGACATAATCTTTTTTCCATCCACATGACGACCCCATTGTTTGTTGCAGAATGAGACCGTAAATTAAAAATACCACAAATCCCGGGGTACAGTCCGCAAGGCATTCTGCTTTATCGAGTGTGTATGTGTGTGTTTGATGTGTGTGTGTGTGTGTTATGCCAATAAATTCATAATGAAAAGCCAGCCAGCTTTTTCCCTTCATTGTTGCTCTAGAACAACATGCAGTGCAAAACCCAAATCAAGCAGGTTGTGTAGCTGCCCGGTTCTGTTTGTTTGGAAAGACAAACAATATGTTTGTGTAGTGTCAGTGTGTGTTGTAATTCATCACAACACACGACAAAAAAATCTATGCATAATCAGAAAAATATATCCATAGAATTTCACTGAGGAAAGTCAATTTTTGCTAATTGGAGAAATTCTGAAATTTTCAAACTATAACTCAACATGTAAAATCCTGCCTGGTCTTTGGTCGTCATGTGAAGCTGCAGGATGTAGCCTGGATTGCTCATTGTCTGCTGTTCATAGATGGATACTGGTACAGTCAACACATTCAGAATAATGTGCTTGTGTGTCTTGTGAGTGGGCAATAGTATGTACGGTATTGGGGGTGTGGAAATGTTCCCATGTCGGCCCTTACAGCCCACTGTGGCCCTTATGGAAAACTCTGAGCAAATAAAATTTTCCATTAGCCCACAAGAATAACGGAATAGGTGGAATTACAACAGAATGACTAACAGGAACTTCCCTTCATGTGAAATGCTTTAGTTCCCTGCAAGCACAATCCAAAGGATGATAATGGCCGTCTTCGTCCTGCTGAAAAATCTGTATGCCAGTCAAGTCAGAGTTTTTGATGTCCATGCAATCCCACTACAATGCTGTAGTGAATGTCAGCCACTTCAACAACCCGATAGAATTTCTGCGAGACCTCATGCAAAAAATGAAGTGTTCGGGCATTGGATGGTATAACTCACAAAAAAAACCAGTCCATAACCAGTGGCAGAGAGATATCATCAGTCACAAGTCAGTGAGCCACATGGAATATACAGCAATTACACTGCAGCGTTACTCTTCCTTCTGTCACCTCGGACAAAATAAGTGGGGGTGTAATAAAAGCAGCAGTTAAGCTGTCTGCAGCTCTTACAGTAAGCATCCAACTGAGGCTATAATAATGGTGCAGAATCACAACATACACACACATTAAAGGTTCCCATCTGAATCGCTGTGGATCCAAATATTGGTCTGTGATCCATAGTTGTAGTCAAATAGAATAGAAATTGAATAGAGAAGAGGTAAACCACCATCTATTTAATAAGGGGAATGAATCCGATGCTGACCAGTCGATAGAGATGTGAGCCAAAATCCACCTTTTAAGCTTTACACTTATAGTTTTTTAACATATTTGTGGTGACACGTCGTTATCAAGAGTTTCACACAAATACAAAAAAAGAGAATAAAGAATGTTTTATTTTTAGGTCAAATACTTGGACATAGATAAAAGAGATCATTTTGTGTTTTCTAATATGGACTTCATATGCTAACAGGACAGACATCCTGGAGCCCTCATGTTGAACTAGAACACAGTCATAATGTCAAGGTTTCGTGAAACAGTTCGTATCTTATTCTCCACAAGGCATCGATGGGAATCTCTGAAAGCTCAAGCGCTAGCATGGCCTGATTCTTCGCGCGTAAACGGCCGAGCATGGTGTGAAAGTACCACTTCATAAATAAGCAATGGACATGGGACCTCCAGAGCTGCTCCATTTAAACTGAGACAGAATTATTATCCAGCGAGTCCAACAGCTGCAGCTCAAGTTACAGCGTTGACAGCAAGCACCGGGTAATAAAATGCCATTTGACACATACGCTAAGTGGCATGCAATTGATTTTCAAGGAAGAGAGACGATTTACAATCGGAACACAGGCACCAAATCTCAGGCTGCCTCGCTCTGGTATAATAAAGATTTATTTTTCCAGGTGTCCTGTGGCGCAGCAACTTTTCTCAACCTGAAACTCAACACGTCTCCATTTCAAGCATGGGGTTCAATCGATAATTTCAGAGTTTCTCTCAAAGGACGTACTGGCGTGTTGTTCTGTTTCTTCCAGAGCAAGTTTTGTGAGGTTAAACAGTAACTTCCGTCCGAACGTATAAATCCATTAGTAGCGCCACTAATGGATGCAACGGAGCGTGGCCAAGCGTGCAACTCTGCACCTGAAGCCAGGGGCAATTTAACAGGCCCTGAACTTCTCTGAAATACATTCATACCAGTCAGTCTGTATGGATACACAACTATGACAACTATGAAAATAATGACAACAATGTCTTGCTGCACCACTTAGTGGTTTGAAACTATACAAATGTTACTGGTTGGTGCTTGTTGTTCCTTTGTTTATTTAGCATTTCATTTCAACTTGAGTGATGCACATGTTCTATAAGCTGGTCAGAAGGAATGAATCCTGTAACTACCCCTCCCTGAAACAAGTAAGAGTCCCTTCTTCCAAAATCTAATGGACTACTCCTTGGGCTTTGCCCTACTTCTGCAATAAATTTAATCAAAATACCATCATAACCTTCTGAGACAGACAAACAAAGGCCGGCAGAAACGTCACCTTCTTCCCAAAGGATGTGAAAGTGTGTGTGTGTGTGTGTGTGTGTGTGTGTGTGTGTGTGTGTGTGTGTGTGTGTGTGTGTGTGTGTGTGTGTGTGTGTGTGTGTGTGTGTGTGTTCAGTCAGGATGGAATTCCTTACCACCCCTTTCGCGCTGTCGTCACACAAACCACAGTGGCAAACATTTGTGTGCCATTAGTGTGAACTGCCACCACACGTTGACTCATTCACGCTAACTGCTTAACACGAGTTGTGCTAAACTTTTATGAGGTGACCAAAAGTAAAGGAATCCTGTGAAGTTGTACCACATGACTTCCACTGTTTCCAGTGTAAACACAACATTAACGAGCGTGTTGTCGTCACGGTTTAGGAGCCATGCTGATGGAACCACACATGTAAAGAATTATCAGTTGCACATTAACTAGGAGGGATCTGCAAATCAAGCAAAAGAAGTCAGAGGCATCTGACTACTAAATGCCCTCCCAACCCATGCACTCAGCTCAACCAATTTCTCCATGATGGAAAAACCACTGCCTTCCACAAGCTGATCAGGAGCATTTCTTAAGCCAGGTCACAGTTTATTCTGTACCTGTACCATCAAGCTAACATTATCTTCCAACTATGGAATGGGAATCGGAAAGTTTTAGCTGGCAGAATTGGTAGAGACTCATTTTCCTTTATCTGTTTAGATGAGTTACGTAATGGGCATTTAGCTTCCACTATCACGGCACCTTCCTCTTCCTTCATTAATCAAATGCCAATTACTACCTCGACGTCTTACAGATGACAAGATCCCACGTGAGTGTTTCAACAAAGGTGTAAATATAAAATCACAACAACATAATAGCACAAAGGCCTCCCACTCAACAGTCTGAGTCGACTGTGCTCTGGAAAATGATGAAGAGGTGTGATTAAGGGAGAAAGGAGAAGATAAGAGAAAGGAAAGAACCGAGAAAGATTACAAGGGATAGAAAAAAGAAAGAACGAAAGTAGAAACAAGGAGGCTGAAAATGAGGCAGAGATTAGGGGTGGAGGGATTAAACAGGGTAGGAAAGAAAAGGAAATGCCACTTCAACAGAAGAAAGAGAAATATCTGAAGCATTTCATGGGAAACAAAGAGAACAGGAGAGCTGGGAAATTACGGGAAGAAAGGGGCAGAAAGGTAAAGCTGCTAAGTGACGAAAGCAACCCACAGACATGAGACAGGAGGAATGAGCTAAAATCCCGTATATTGTGTTTCCAGCGAATCATGGAGTGTTTTAAGTCCTGTGACCTCAGCGTTAGCCCCTCCCTCAGTGACTCTTGCCATGGTACTGCCTGTTACTGCTAAATTCCAACCATATGAAGTCTCATCGGGCAAAGAAGTGGAAACAGCAAGAGCTTCCAGGGAAGCAGGCACCAGACAAAAGTAGCCAAGAACTTAAAATCTATTGAATCGCCCTGGTTAGATTCTGTGACGCAAATCTAACCGGATGGTTATTGTTGTTTTTATTGTCAGATAATATGTATGAGAGTAAGTAAGAGAGGGCAAACTTTGGTAGTTTGTCATGACTTGACAAAGCCAGGAAATGAGAACAGCACTACTCTGTCAAACCTCGTCATGAGGCAAATACGTAACGTTACATATGTTCAGTTCTCCGTCATTATCATCTGGCCTTCCGTGGAAAGGTGACTCCACACGAGTTGATGCTGTGTTTCCGAAGGAATTGAGAACAGCCGAGTGGCGGAGGATGGCGAACCAGAGCAAGGCGGATGGAGACACGGCGGCCGCAGGGGTCACTTCGAGCCCGGTCATGACAAGATGCGATGGGACCCGACCCTGCAGAAGCCCCAGCCAGTGTGTTGGATGACTAATCCTCTCGCCGTCCAATGCCAGGATCCAGACTCATCAGCTTTGGTGTTCTCTTGTCAGACTAATTTTTATAACGTCCCACTGGTCAATTCTACCCGCTAATGCCCAACACAACAGCCCCTAATTCCAAGTGATTACAGAGTGCTGTTTTAGCACATTTGTCGCCATGAAAAGATAAAAAAGGGCCACAAGGCAGTGGGATGGTTCGCTGCTCAAAGGACCAGTCTGATGAACTCAGCACAAAGGGAGCAGAACTAAAAAAGCCGGTCTAAGCCACTGCTCTGAGTGGGCGCTGTGGGCCCGAGCTGGGCCGGGACGGGCCATGGGCAGGGATTTAAAGTGCCCTACCCTGCAGCATAGAGACAGTTCCTGTGAGATCACAGATGAATGGGCACATCCGGATCTTTACTACATGCCAGGCAAACAAATCCAGAGAGAGAGATGAAGGTTTACAGCCGATAGGGACACAAAGGAGGACGTCACGGAGCAGAGGTGATGGTATACTCTGTAAACAACGTGCTGGTCGTAAACTGCCCCCGATTGCTGAAGGAGGAGGTACACGAAGGAAGGCGGGTCCTCCGGGGAGCGCCGAGGCCACAGTGACAGAGTCCTCCTGTCCTGTGCTTCACGAAGCGCCACGCCTATTGCCTAGCAACGCCGACAGCTGGAATGGATTAGAGGATGAGTAGTCGTAGTAAAAGCTACGTAGAGGAAGCTGTAGAAATAAAACGCTGGTGGAATATTAACACTGGTGGAGGAGAGAAATGTTAGCAAGAGCTATGTTAAATAAAGTTTAACTGTAAAAAAAATGAAGTTGTGTGTTTGTTACTCTTACAGAATGGTGCAATCCAAAAATTATTCTGTGCGGTAAGATTCTAGCTAGACTCTAGATTTTACTTCCAGGAAATGAGAACGTTGGTTGTTTTCCTTTCCTATCGAGCAGGAAAACGCTGCAGCATGACGTGTCGGTATCCCGTGTGCTTCACTAGGCCAATATAATCTCTGTTAGTTCACAATGAACTTTTTTCCACATTGTGCATTAACTCTGTGTTAATCTGTTCCACAGAACAGGTCTGTGGATTTCACCCTCCGTTAACTGGAAAAGTCCTTCTTGTTTTACAACAAGAAGGACTGCGTCATGCGTCCTACTAATTTATGAACTTGTACTACTGCCTTTCTTCAATGTTTTTACCCAAAAGTTGATGAAGTTGACGAATGCGACGAAGTAACGGCGACAGGATGTCCTGGGCCTTCGTCTCACTCCTGCAGACACTGCATTTATTAAAGGTTTACATTAAGCTGTTAATTATATGTCATCTGATTCTCTCTTATTATTTACAGATAATTGCATGATGGCAAAAAAACCCCCAGGAGATTAGAGAGCGGGTAAGTGGTATTTGTTTTAGCCGTCCCACCGGCAGGAGCTTTGGACAGAGATGTTATCTGCCTTTGTTTGCTCTTTGTCACCCCCCCCACCCCCCAGCTGAACTACCACCAACCTGACATGGGGTAAACAACATATGGAAGCTGGGACGGCAGCACACACAGATTCTTATTTCCTTTGACCAACATGTATTTTTAATTATTCCTCATTGATGTTCAGTCAACTCTTCTAAAAGAGTTGACTTTTTTCTTTTAAATTTTATTTAAAAAAAATTAAAAAGAGCAAATGTGAATATTGTGGTTGTGTAAACTTTGACCTTTCAACCTTAATCTGAGAGAGCGATGACGTGTGTTCAGCATCTTATTCTGAAAAGTCAAACAGAAGAGACTGCTGATGTGTGTTAAACGATGAAAGTGCAACATGCATGTGTTTAATGGCGGGGTGTAACAGAGGCAACGCTGTGCAGGCAAGGCTGTAATTAGTTGTGTTGTCGTGCTGCTAGTGTTTGCACTCCTGTGGAGAGATCACACCGTCCTGTACAGAACAGCAGGATTTTATACCAGAGCTGCATCAATTCTGGACTGACCCATAGATTTTTAGAATATCTTTTTTGTCAGACATTAACAGCTCAATGAGAACATAATTCATTCATCCACGTTTTATAAACCAACCGATACGTTTTGTGATCAGACTCATCTCCGATCAAAAACGGGAACTTTAGAGGGATAAAAATAATTTGGTGTCTTTATATAGCCGACACGTTACGCCTGAAAAAGATTCAACTGCTCACTGAAATCCCTTTGATGCAAGTTCACACAGGCACTATTTAAAAAAACCTGTGTGCCACAGTCTATTCATTATCCAAACTGTCTGACACATTTTCAGTTTGATTTTTGTCTGTTTTATTATCAGATTTGAAGGAATATGTCTTACCGGACCTATTTGGGGAGCAGTGGGTGGTAACGGTTTAGAAACCAGTGGGGAATGCCTCACATGCATGACTGGAGGGCAGAAGGAATCTAGCACACCCCCAAGAAACCCGGTGGAACATAACAAAAAGAGCTCAAAACAAAACAGGGAGAAGACGTCCAATCCAAATCTCTCTCCTGTGAGTCGTCGAATCATTGAGATAACGCCAAAAATTATCTTTAAAAGAGTTTCTGGACTTCTTTTTTTCTAAAAAAAATATCTGATTTGTCTTACGCTTTTTGTTTGTATCTCACCAGCCTGGTGTTTCTGTCTTCTTCTTCCCTCGATTGGTTTTTTTATGTCTTAATTTACTGCCAGGTCAGCATAAAATACAACCTGAACATCAAAACAATGAATTAGACTCAGTTTGCAGAGTTCAAAGCATGCAGAACGGTGTCAGTTGCCCTTTTGTGGTGCATGTTTAGAGCTAAGATTCTTTGGTTCGCTAATAAACATCCACCCTTAAAATCCATCTCATTTCATCTTTCTCCAAAAGACCAATCATTTAGACAAGACCAGCAGGAATGTAATCCATTACCTTAAACCTCTAAATAAAACCACTGCGTGCTAGAAAACCTCTGTTCGGGTTCACTCACCTCAGTGGTGTGCATCTGCTTGCACACGGTCTTGGGGGGGTTCACAAGCACCATACAAGTCAGTGTGTGGGTTTGAGTGGGTGAATAAAGGGTGTCCTCAGCAGCACACACTGTGGACTGAGAGCAGAGCCAACCTGGTGTGACATCTGTGAAGGCTGTGAGATAATCTACGTGACACTGCCACTGATAGGAGTACAGTTATTGATTTAAAAAGCAGTGCCGCTAAAATTAGATTTCTGCACGTTCTGATTGGGCAGGAGGCACGCACCTCTGAACCACTGCGAGCCTACGGGGAGCTCCAGCCGGCCTACTGGTGCTGGGGGCCCTCTGGTCTGACCTCCTGTTCCCTTCCTCCCTCCATCCTCTCCCACTGTGATAACAGAGACATTCCTGAGCTCGTTCCCTGCCTTACCACAGGCCTCTCCCTTAATTCCAGCGGAGTGTGTGGAATGTTGGACAGGAGAGGTGAGCAGCGAGGCGGTTGGAGGAGAGCAGACGGGAGGAAGTGAACAGCATTAATAAACTCGGGAGCACTCAGATGCCCACAGCAGGACAGAGAGGCGCATATGCATGAACAGAAGAGCGCGCACACACACACACACACACACACACACACACACACACACACACACACACACACACACACACACACATCCAAATGGAGGCAACATCTGCCGTAAAAATGTGCAAATCTGGAGCGAGGCTGCCCATATGTAGCCGAGCAGTTGGATTAACCGTGTAAGTGAGTAATAGGAAGGGATTACAGGAAATGTTGGGATCTTTGGAACATGGAGATCAGACAGAAGCAGATCAATTTAGCGCTTAGCATCCAAGCAATAAAATGTCGAAGAACCACGAAAGGGTTTGAGTCCAAATGGATTCAAATGTTGGCATGACTTCAGCCACATGAACAGAAGCGTAACGCCCAGTGAAGATACCGATCTGTTACCTGAGTCACTTGCACAGAAAAATTCCAGAAAGTCAATCGAGGCCGGTCAACTCTATATGGTTGAGAGAGAGAAAAAGAGAGAGAGAGAGAGAGATGGAGGGAGAGAGAGATTTTTCGATTTTTAAAAACACGTTTATTCACAAAAAGCAAATCACAAGATAGTCATGTTGACACAAAATCCAAAAGAAATTCATGCTAAAAGAAATTCACATCTCAAAAACAAATAAAGTTAGATTTTCAGCATTACTGTGTGTTTCCTGGACAAATAAAACATCGAACTTTTGAGAGAAAGAGAGCAATAAGGCTACTATGGGACAGGTGAGATGACGAATAAGAGAAAGGTAAACCACAGAAAAAGCAAATGGGAGACCAAAATGCATTTCGAAGGCGAGATGGTTCAGGGTGTGAAAATCAGAAGCCAAGTGATGGAAAGAAAGAATAAAAAAGACGAAGGGCGACAATGATCAGAAGGAGTGATCCACAGCAGCGCAGCAGAGGCCGGGTGCGAACATAAATCTCTGGAAATCAATTCTTTCCATTGGTCAGTGCTTAATTTATGGGTCACCATTAGGGTTAAACCATCAGCAGCTATAACGACTGAGTTGCTGTAACAGAGGGGCGGAGCCTGGTGCGCCAGGTTGGGTGCATTTAATACGTCCACCTGCATGCCTCAGGAAAAACAAAAGGACGATGAGAATAGAATATCAAAGTACCGTACTATTTTCCTTTTGAGGGAAGGAACCGTTGCCGGCTGAGTATTTTTGTGTGTATTTATATGACTGATCCACATGCATCCATGTGTCTCCAGCTGACAGGACTACGACTCCTTACTCACGGGAGACACAATCAAAGCGACAATGTCACCGAGCTGTCACATCAAAAGTCGATGCACCGGACAGCGGGGGCGAGTCATGCCTGCGACCTCCCCTTTGACCTTCTCCACACGTCTCCCTCGCTGGTCTCTCGCCACGCTGTCTCTACCAGCCTGCTTCAGGGAGGCCAGGCAGCTTTATTAAAAGAAAACAAGCCGGAGAAATAAGCAAGGGATGCTGGGATATGTGGACAGTTAATCTGCTGGCGGCGTCACAGAGGCTCTCAGGGAGCTTCCACCGAAAACAAACCGCGAATATATTGTCTGAGGGCGCCTCACCGTATGAGACCCCCAGGTATTCTTTGGAGCCATGCTAACCTTCAAGATCAATACAGGTGGCTCCAGGCAGGCTACAGATCTACATTCAGTTTATTCAAAAGGGAACAGAAAGCCAGAGAAAGATAAAACAGAAATGAAAGCAGCAGAGTATAGCTCTCTGGAACACTGCAGGAAAAAGCGATGACCCATGGATGACAAAATCCCTATCACCTGACTGATCAGTCATCCCCCGCTGCTCCCCTCTCAGCCCCCTCCCTCATTATTAATGAAATATCCCCAGCCAAGCCTCATGAACACGAGGAGACGTGCAGAGGAGTTCACATTTCCCTTTTTTTTTTCTGTTTCATCAACAAGAGCATGAAGGGCACATCAGAACATTTTGTACCGGTCGTCCAAAAAGACTGCGCCCAGTAAAAACATCTTTCATGCATTAATTTTTTAAGGGAACCTGCTGATGTTTTGGATTTGATAGCAAAACTCAGACTTAAACCAGGGATGGTACGATGTGGAAATTATTTCAGTAAGAAATGGCGAGACCTACCTCACTGATTCCACTGTCACTTCGCCTGTCAGTGGGACACCCATGGATCTTGAGCTGAATGTCCATTTCAGTTCATTAAATTTCTGGCATTTCCCAGTAAGTCAGAGAAGGAACAGTGGTACAAACGTCTACAAATTAAATACACATATTTCACCCAAAAATGGAATTCCTGTGTTTCTTTATTTAGATTCATAGTTGTAAATCCCAGGACAACTGTTGAATTTTTTTTTTTTTTTTCTCAAAGGTTCACAAAGGTCAATTTGATTTATGAAGCTGTGCTTGTCAAATGTTTGAGCAATGTCTTCATGATTTTTTAACATCCTTTATCTTAATGTCAGTTATAAAACAAACCGTATGGAATTTGTGCAAAAGGTACGTTTCGACAAATACACGCCTTATAGTATACGTATATTTATTTTAGATGAAGAGCAAAAGAGGTGAGAACAGGAAGCAAGCTCTCTGTAAGATGGTTAGTGGTGAAACTCTGCCCTCTGCAGGATGCACGCCGTCATTGACTGTTTTTTCAGACGAGCGCATCAGCGCTACTTCAGCGCTACTAGTGGCCGTAAAGGGCACTGCAGCCGGTCCGATTACTGTGGTTCATGTCTTGCCTCCTAAAAAATCCTGTAGAGGCAATGGATAAATTAACTTCAGGTTAATTAATGACTAAGATATCATATGTTTCATCTATTTAAAAAACAGTTTTATACTATCTTGTGATGCTCCAGGGTAAAAATAGAGGTTTCCTGAAAGCATCTATTTATTTGATGCTTTTGCTGTTATTTTAATGAACAAAACAAAATTTAGAAAATCTCTGCATTCTAATTACATGTCTCATATGTTGATTAGATTAGCCTGACTATAGTGACAGCATACTATAACAACGCGACTGGTAAGTCTCTATCTATCATTTATAAACAGTATTTGCATATCTACAGTATAAAGCATATACACACACGTCCAGCTGCACTATAGTCAAGACTAAAGTGCTTTTTAATGTTTGCGTCAATGATTAAATCTCTTCAAATAAGAAATCATAAGTGGAGGCTTAACAGTGCAGCGGAACATGGTTTAATAAAAATGTTATAAATATTTTAAAGGTACAGTATACAGTGCGCCTTTGTGCATTCGTAAATCAACGCTCGCGACTTCACCTCATCGCAGATTTTTGGTAGGCAGTCATGTGATACCGTACATGCATTGTATTGGCTCACGGCATCCGGAAGTGCGTTCGGTTCCGTCTGTCTTGGACTTGCATGAGACACAAAAGTGCTTTAAACAGTCGATAAGAGTGTGGGAAAAAGTAATACAGATAGAAGGTGGTCAAATATCAGTATGGGGAGGGTCATTGACGTTTAAATTACCGTAAATAATAAGATAAATAGTTCGTCATTGTATCGCGTGTGGTTCCTAGAACGCATTAACCGAAAAGAACGAGGGTGCACTGTACTGTGCATATGTCATGGCCAAAAGTGCACGTCTTTGAAAATTTACATACCTGTATATATTTGCAGTTGATTAAAGACACACACACACACACACACACACACACATATACACCCTGTCATCAATATTAGCATTCACGTTTTATGATGAGACAAAGCAGACCTTGAATAAATGAATACAAATGGAATAAACGCTATTGTTGTCTTTAAAGAAGAAATACACTAAAAGAACGGGTCAGATTTTGGAAACAGGTCCCATCCTGGTAACTCAGCAGCGGCTCAGGCCTTTTCTACCCTTTTTTTTTTTTTTAACAGACTCAGGTAGCGGGGGCATCAAAACTGTGAGTGGAGTACATCTGTCAGCAGGTAGCATCTTGAAATAGCAACCTTGATCCTAATGGTGCACAGCACTCCCTCTGGCCTCTGACAAATCCATCCTGAGAGCCCCCGTCAAAAAGAAAGCAGTCCTCCTGGGGCGCACACACACACGCACGCACACGCACACGCACACACACACACACACACACACACACACACACACACACACACACACACACATATCTCTATTCACCCGTTGACTCTGATTGACCCATTTCCTCTTCTTTTGTTTTTCTCAGTTTTCTGTGCTGCACTCGTCTCTGCAGAGAGATGCCACAGAGGCAGGTTGCAGGTTGGCATCATGACCTCCCCATCCCCCCTTAACCTGACGGGAAAATCATCAAAGGTGTAAAAGAGATCTTAGAGAATGATCGATCTTGACAGCCGAATCTATCACACTAATCAGATCCACGCGGTGTGAATGCACCAATAGAATGACAGGGCTATGCTGATTGGATGTTGTTTTTGCCAGATCATCCTTGGACGTCAGCATCAATGGAAGAACAGAAACACAAAAGATTAACTGAAACCCACGGCCACCAGCCGACCTGTTCCCTCTCCACACCCTCTCAAAAATTAATATGAAAGCACATTCATGTCACTTTAACATCTGTACTTGATCACCAGAACCTTCCACACCCAGGACAAAGTGATGGTGTTGCCATGGAAACAGTAGAGAGGGCCTAAATTCTGAGCTGCTGGGAATCCATTCCATCTTTTGTTAGACGACGCTGCTGCTGCCGTCACTTTGGAGACGAACGTCACGAGTCATAAATTAACCCGGTCTTTTATAATCGTGATGCAGCCATAAACCACATGTTGACACAAAAAGGGTTTTCACCAGAGTGCACAAACCACAGAAAAACAAAAGAAGAATCCACAGATGGCCTGGTGGATTATGGTGCCACTTAGCTCAACTTTAGACTACAAGCTGTTGGGATTTGCTTTTAAGTGTGTGAATTATTTAGAGCGAAACATTTCGGCCCGAGTCCGGTGTCAGATACCGAGTTGGAGAAACGAGACAGGGACGAATACGAAAGCAAATCTATAATAATACTGACACACAAAGGTCATGAAGGTCATCTGAAGCCTGGAACGCCTTGACGGGTAAAGCCAACTGGATGAGAAGTTCACACCACGAAGTCGGGCTGTGGAGCATGAAAATCATTCTGCTTTGATCAATAAAGTTTATTGCACAGCTTCATTAAGTAAACATCAAAGTCGAGAATGGCGTTTAATGTTATTCATGTAATATTGATGGTAATCTATGAGCCACTGAGTAAAATAACTATTAATGTAGTGTACACAATCATAAAGGGCACGGGGGTGAAAAGAATAGGTCATCTTTAACCAGCTGGAATGCATTAGATCAATACCACAGACTGGGGGCAGGGCAGGGGCGGGGCTTGTGGTCATGTGATTAACGCAACACCAACACTGCAACTTTTCTCAAACATTCTAACCGTCGTTTTCACTCCTTCCATCTTCTTGTTGAAGCTCCCTCATCCCTTTTTCCCGTCCCCTCTGGCAATTCCTTCGCTCTTCCTCTCCTCCCTGCTTCATCCCTATTTTCATCTTCTTCTTCCTCCATGTTTCAGAAGTGCTGACCCGCAGACTCCCTAATGCAACCGATCGATATCGCACAGAGGACAGCAGACCGCCGGACATACTAATATGAAGACACACTTCCTGTAATGCATGTGGCCAGGCATCCTTTCAGCCAAGGTCTCTCTCACACACACACACACACACACACACACACACACACACACACACACACACACACACACACACACACACACACACACACACACACACACACACACACTCCATAAACCAAGAGTGATTGATTAATTTAATTTAATTTGATCTGTTCCATATGACCCTGTGTAAAATAGGGCCTCCTCGTGTGCAGGCTGCTGCGGGGGATGTCATAGATCACCGCCCGTCTATCTATAGAGCCAACATTGATCCTGCCTGACATTATGGATGCATGGTGCCATGGGATGAGCTCACATACGGGGCAGGGAGCGTGTCATTATGCAGAAGGATCCATGTCTTCAAACAGCTAATGTATCACTGCTATCCAAATCAAAGCCACAGGGAATCTGGAAGCTACAAAGTATGGATTCGCTTCTGGTTAATGGTGAATGCAATTAATGAGAGGCGGGTCTGAACCCCACCTCGACTGTACGGACTTTAATGTGGAAAAGAACCAATTCCTGATTCCTAATCCTTCCTTTCTGGACTTTCTTTCTCAATTTGTTTGTTGTATTACATGTGGATAAAAGTCTTCCAATCATTCATCCATCCAACTGATTAAAATTAAATAAGTTTAGTAAATACAAAAGCTTCCTGGGTCCCTCATTTAAATATTCACACCTAGATGCTCAAAGACTGAACCAATGTCAACGCCACTGCAATTTTTTTTTCCAAGTAACAAAGTAATAAATTTTATTACAGCTGATTTACGGAATCGTATTGGCAGAACCACAAATCTATCACAACAGCATTTTACTTTGCAGTACAAGTGTAAATGAAAACTAAATTATTCATATTTATCTCCCCATCATTTCTTATTAGCAGATTTAACACTGGAACTGACATTATTGGTACACCAACAGTGGTAGCACAGATACATACAAAACCTAATTGTGTTTTGATTTAAATGCATTGCCGTCAATAAATTTCTCAGCTCCTCTCCTGCAGACAGAGCAGTTTGAATTCATGTGAAGCTTTCCCTTTATTGCATCATATATCTGCAGAAGCCATAGCTTCAATGTTGTGTGTGTGTGTGTGTGTGTGTGTGTGTGTGTGTGTGTGTGTGTGTGTGTGTGTGTGTGTGTGTGTGTGTGTGTGTGAGTGTGTGTGTGTGTGTGTGTGTGTGTGTGTGTGTGTGTGTGTGTGTGTGTGTGTGTGTGTGTGTGTCCATGTGTGAGTTTGTCAAAAACCTCCTGCAGCTTGAAAGCTTTAAGGGTCACAAAGAATTTCATTCTCATCATCTAATTTAAGTAACACAACTTAAACGGCACCAAGAGCCACATTCCTCATGACATGAAAGCCTCGTTAGCCTCCCAAGTAGCAAATGACAAATTTGACTCACAAATTCAACGGAATCGCCTGAGCCTCACTGATGATACGCACAACAATACGCGACCACCACACATGCCATGACACGAGCACAGAGGTCATAAACCGTTTTCAGTGGCGGTAAAATAAACGACTTGTATGTGAAAATGCAATTTTGTTGCCTGGAGAACAAGGGATAGAGAGAATGAGTTATAAGGTTCTCTCCTATCGATCCGGGGAAAGTATTTTCTTGCACCCCGCTGTCAGACCGTTCTCCCATCTCTCATACGACACGTCCCGTGTCACAACCCACGCTCCTCCTTCACATTCATCACCCCGATTTGTAATCTTTCTTTTCTAACCTCTCAGTCAGACGGGGTTTGTAGGGTTCGCCATTCTGATCTGCATCAAATAGCTTGGCGGACGTTCGATTCACGCCACCCACCGTCAATTCAACAAGTGTGGATGCAGAATGAGATGAAGCCATGATGTCACCAGTAGAACACCCCTGGACGTTTACCAGAAGACATCTCCACGCTTTCACAGCCAGTTGTAGATTTCACTGACAGGGCAGCACGGTGGCGCAGTGGGTAGCACTGTCGCCGCACAGCAAGGCGGTTCCTGGTTTGAATGTCTTTGCGGAGTTTGCTTGTTCTCCCGGTGTCTGCATGGGTTCTCTCCGGGTTCTCCGGCTTCCTCCCACCTCCAAAAAACATGCGCATCAGGTTAATTAGCCACTCCAAATTGACCATAGGTATGAGTGTGTTTGTCTCTGTGTGGCTGCGCGGCACACTGGCGTCTCGCCCGGAGTGTCCCCTGCCTCACACTCTCAGTCAACTGGGATAGGCTACATCTCCACGTAACAGTGGATGAAGCGGTATAGAGAATGGATGGATGGACATCGATTCCTCCTCCGTCGTGGGGCTCTTCATTTAGAATTCAGCGAGGCATTCAGCCGTGGTCACATTAAAAATATTCCTTTTGTAGTTTTGGTTGGCCTACATTTCAGTCTTTTCATCTCGGCTGAAGAACTGTGCAGGATTTATTCATTTCCTCCCTCTTATCGCTAGTAACTATACGGTTGTACTTGTACACTCGCCTATAGATGAGTTTTTGCAGCATGTGACACTTGTGGTATCGGTTTCATACATTCATGTCGTGCACTCATGAATCAACACATCTATATATGTTGTAATATTTTGACAGACTAAATTTAGGCCTGAGTATCAGACACAGAAAGATGCATTGGACCTCAACACCACAAAGTGTCGGGTCAGAATCACACACGGACACCTTCATCCCCTGAAGGACATTGTTGTAAGGAATCAATCCTCTACCCCGGTAAACACCAGCGGCTGCTTAGCATTAGCAGAACAAGCAGGGGATCCATTGGTCTGTGTTGAATAAATAATAGCTCCAATCCCAGGTGAGTTCGCCCAGTTTAACCAAAGACTTCTCGGATTCTCTTCTCCACAGCCAGAGCTAGTTTTATCACGAAAAAATAGCCTCAAGTCAAAGAAGAAAAAAAATAACATCATGAAGTACATCATTTCTTACATCTATTATTCATGTTCCCGGCGTACGCTCACATGAACATCTTGTGATGATCCGCAGCAGAGCAACAGAATAGCTGATGAGTCTGTAACGTGCGCCAATGGTCCGGCGCCGTCACATGGACGGGGAGGACGGCGAGGTGAAACTCACACCGAGGCCTTTATTTAGCCGGTATCTTCAATACTCCTGATGGAGGACAGGAGGTGCGATTGGGAATCGATGCTTCGGAGCGACACGCCAAACTGAACTCAGCTGAAAGCTGCTACGATATCAGATTCCAGAGAGAAGAGATGAGACCACGAGGAGGTTTACTTCAGAAGGATATCACAGCTTGTCTTCAAGGTGCATCTGAAGCTATCTTTGTCTTTAAAACACTCAAGACTTTCTCCAACTCCAGATTAGCTACAGTGATGCCTGGAATAGCTTCTGCCGAGTCTCATTCATTCCCTGACAGAGTGAGGATTGTTCCGGATCCCGTTTTGTGACAGGAGGCACCTGATGGTCAAACCGGTATGGAGCGATGGAAACGCGACTTTTACTGTCGTCTCAAATTAGAAACTGACAGAAATCGTCACGCCAGCAGTCAATCAAACCTCAAACAGATGTTTATGTCTGTGTTAGCTGCTGTTAAGTGGTGCACACACACACACACACACACACACACACACACACACACACGCACACACACACACACTTCAGACTGGAGAGGATACAGGCAGTGTCACACTGTGAACGTTTATGAAAGGAGACATCTACAGAGCGCAAAAAATTAGCCATGTGTGTGTCTGTGTCTGTGTGTGTGTGTGTGTGTGTGTGTGTGTTTGTGTGTGTGTCCGTGTGTGTGTCTGTGTGTGTGTGTGTGTGGGAGAGAGAGAGATTTATCTGTATGTGTGTTTCCACTGTAAAACAGCCTTGCCCAGCATTAGATGGTTGCCTTCCTAAAAGCCAAACAATCCTCACACACACAGGTGTCTGTGTTTGTGTGTGTGTGTGAATGCAGTATTATAAGTGTTAAATGATGCTCTTTAGATGAGTAGTTCCTGATATTCTTCTCAAGCAAAGGGTCCAACAAATGAAATCAAATTCAGAAATCAAGTTACTTTTTTGTAAAGTTTAGACTCAACCATCCTAAAAGTCTTTCATTGGTTCTAGTTTCCAGGTTATGAACTTCCAGGAAAACTGGTGTTGGAAATGCAAAAGTACAACATTTTCTGTGAAGCTAAATGGAGGTGTGGAGCGGGGGCTTACATTGGCGTCGAGCAGATCCATGCTGTCCAGGCTCTTGCTGCGGTGAATGCGGCCTTTGATGCGCCGTAGGGAAGGCTTACCCTGGCTCATGGGCAATGACAGCGTGGAGGTGGCGGGCATCGCCATAGCACCGGCGCCACCGGCGGCGCCTGAAGGCTCATCTGAACACCCGGGAGCACCTGAGGGTGACGTTTCTCCATCTTGGGGGGTCACCCTGTGAGAGGAAATACAAAGAGATAAAGACGATATGAGAATAAATCATTAGGAGCGATGGAGGACGGTTAGCGACCGCTAAGTCCTCGTTAGCCTGGACCGCCGCAACTTTCTTCAAGGCTCTACCACAGGTATTATGTCTGGATTTAAGTGCATCTAAAGGTACTGGTGTTCACCTGGATGCACCTGAGCTGTAACTGAATGCAGGGATTCACAGAAACACATTCATAACTAATTTATCGTGCAAACCCCATCTGACACGTCCTAAACACTTCAAAGTTTCTAAAGTTCTGTAATTTTTTATGGGCGACAAGCTAACATAAACATCTTTTAGATACACATTTCATCACCACCAACTTCTCTAAAAAGAGCAGTCCACATGCTGCTGGAGAGGAAAGAAAAAATAAAGACGCCCGGAGGATAGAAGTGACATAACTTCCCTCTTGCTGGCTTTACTTTTTAAAAGGACATCCACTCCTGTTGGCTGCAGTGGCGTTCAAGGAAGTGTGAATAATGGGGCTGAATGTCAACGGGTAGCCTTCAGATGGAGAACGCGTACTGAGCAGCCACAATGAAGCTGCAGTTTTTTTCTTATGAGAATGGATGCAAAGGGAGGGAATTTAAAGATAAACTAATGATTGGTAACTATCAGCAAAAATTATCAATAATTTATGGCGACCAGCAGCTCGGTTTGAGTATTAACAAGTTTAGTGTAAAATTATAGAGGTTAGAGGCCATTTTTTTTGGTGGAGATAATTCAACTCTTCCCTCCATTGGGGTACAAATATTAAAACACGGGGAGGAGCCTATGACGGCTCGCTCGCCGTCGGCTGATAAATAATTCACCATTGTGATGCTGCAGGATTTTGCGAAGTAATATCGAGCCGTACAAGCCGGTGGATTAGAACGTCTGGCTGCAGACAGAAGTTAGTTTCACTTTTCACTGCCTCTGGAGAAACGGAGAGTCTGGCAAATGAGCTAGAGCGCACTGACAACATGTGCCAAAAGTGACCCTCCCTTGACGACAACAGACAATGCCGCTGTCTGAAGCGCAAAAATAACGCAATAACATGACACATCAGGCACTTACTGTGCTGAAATTTGATGTGTATGAATATTAGATGAGACTTCATCCTGAAATAGAGAATGTCCCTCCCACCATAGAATTAAGAGGTCACTGGCAAAGCTTTACAGATTACCTCATCCCAGAATCCCAGCTATGTTTAAACATTACTGTTTATTCATTGATTATTATATCAACAGTAATATATCTCCCTTATAAATGTATAAAACATAATATCAATTAATCAAACATAGGCGTTTTATTGTGAAAGATCATTTCCGACAGGAAGCTGTTGCAGTTCACCTGACTGAAGGGCCTATTTTTAAAATCCATTTGCATGCAAGGACATTAAGAATTTAAAAGCCGAGGGTCAACAGGTGATGATCACATGATGAGATCAATACCTTTGGCAAGTGACACTCAATGGACCTCAGGGTGATCCATTCGTCTCAACGGCTGGTTCAAGGGCAGTTGTGAACTTTGAAATCCCAGTAGTGACAAAAGGTCCACAGAGTGCGTTGGTAGACAAATGAAGAAACCCCCTCCCCACCTGCTGATGAAGATCATTTTATATGACTGACAGGTGAGGAAGACACTAAATGTCCTTGAAAGTGGTTTCATACAGTGAGCTGCCGCCATGGCTGGGTTTGCCAGGTTCAATGGCAGTGGAGACGCACTGATTCAGAATAAAGACGGTGATGTTGGCTGACAGGCGTAGCAGCCACGGTTTGCTCTCTAGAACCATCAAATGAATAAAAACAACATTAAAGCCAACTAAACATCCTCCACGGGAAAGAAAGCGATCAACATTTATAACTTGACAGTAGTCAAAGGTGCTTATTGGTTCCAACTCTGACAGGGATTAAAACCCATAGCCAAGTGGGATACTTTAATTTTCCATTCATTTTGTGGCGTTGAACAGCTCAATACTGGTGCATTAAGTCATTTTCCATCCATCTTAATGGTCGTGTATGTCAGTCAAACTTAGGAATCTACCCTCAGGCTGGTTTCTGCTGTTCCCTGTTTACCGTGGTATTCCAGACACTGAACTCAAAATAAAAATGAAAAATAACCTTTCGACATGTCTGCCCTGCTATGCTACGCTATGCTATGCTAGAGGTGATTGATTAGAGCTTGGGTGCGTCATCCATTTACCTCAGAGGTTTTTTGTTATGACAGATCCTCAGATGGAGGCCACTTTGCAGAACAATTGATCCCATTTAGCGAGGGCCAGAGACAGAGGGGGGTGTTTTTCCATCTCCTTTATGACATGTCTACACAAACCAAACACAAACACACACACATGAGACATCACATCCCAACCACATGATCCCTCTGCGTCTTCTGCCCAGTCGGTTCTTGCCGGACAAAGAATTCCTCATCGGGATTTTTGTTCATCTTCTTTTAAATAACGTCTAATAACAAAGGTTTGCATTGTGCCTGGAGTGTCAGATGGAATTCTGATGGGATGCTTTCAAATCCCAGAACATAACTTTGTTCTATCTTTCAGTTGTTTTGGCAGGAGTGATGCATCTAAAATAGCTCCACCAAGTCTACCTCTCTCCATTTATACTCTCAGTCCTTTTCAAAGACGCTTTTAACCAGCCGGTATGTAAGGCACTTGATTTTACTTTCCAAATATAGTTGTTTCAGTGCAATAATTTCAAACTTTGCTGCAATGCTAGAATAAAATATTAAAAAATGACCTATTTTTTCCTAGTTTTGTGTTATTTAACAACCATGCATACAGTGCTGGTGAAGAATAAGTCCGCTTTGTAAAAAATGTTAAATATCTGGATAGCCTTGCAAAAAATCAAGCAGGAAACCTGTCCTCAAAATACCTTAAAAGATACGCTTATCGCTTTTTTTTTTTAAACATGTGGCATTCGATATTTAAAAGAACATACTTCCAAACTTTTGACAACCTTAGTGGAAACTTATCTTTGGCACAGGTGGGAAAAATAAAAGCAGAAAGACAAGATGCAGAAACTGAAGGAGACAGGTGAACAAGGCATAAAGGAGCATGAAGCCTAAGAGGCAGGAGGTGAAATAAAGGGAGCTGAAAGGAGGAGGCAGACCATAATGCAAAGGGACAAAGGACAGAGGGACATTGTCGGCATATGGCTGCGAGGTCATCCCGACTGCTTCGTAATGCTTGACTGTTCAGCTGGAAGTGATGAACATTCATCATTGTGTTGGCAACCCCTCCACCCCCACTTAGGGGAAGATGTGGTGACAGGAGTTGCATGGCATGTCCTTCCTGATTAAGCAACGTTAGTGATGCTCCCTAACACAGGAATTAGACTAATAACTAATTGTTGGCCTCTATTATCGTCCTTGCAACCATTCAGGAAGACAGGTAAGTACATCTTTATTGACTAGTCGGTGTCTTTAAGCCATTTCAGAATAACCTGGGTGGACGAAGATGCAGCTGAAAATCTTTGGTGAGATCAAGTCTCTGATTGGGCCAGACAGGCCGGCCAGATGGACAGACCAGATTAGGCATATAGACATGTACCAAACAAGGCCGGACGCTCTGGTGATGTCTGACCCCTGTGGAGAGGAGGGTGACAGGGGGTCATCGGCTGGAGGTTGCTCCCGTGGGCAAGGAAGATGTCAAAACAAACTCGACTTCAAGGAAGTTAATACTCAGAGTATGGACAGAGGTCCACCGTGAAGACAGGCAGGAGAGTCAGTCAGTCAGTCATTTTCTTAACCGCTTAATCCGCTGACGCAGGTTGTGGGGGAGCCGGTGCCTATCCCGGCAGTCTCACGGCGTGAGGCGGGGGACACTCTGGGCACGACGCCAGTGTACCGCGGAGCCACACAGAGACAAACAACCACTCACACACACTCACTCCTACGGTCAATTTGGGACCGGCCAATCAACCTGAAGCGCATGCTTTTGGAGGTGGGAGGAAGCCGGAGAACCCGGAGAGAGCCCACGCAGACAGGGTGGGGAGACAGGGGGAGAGCATGCGAACTCTGCACAGAGCGGGACTCGAACCCTGGTCCGCCGTGTTGTGAGGCAACAGCGCTACCCACTGCGCCACCGTGCCGCCCCAGGCAGGAGAGTATTATATTATATAATATTGTATTATAGAGATTTAAACACAGGAGCAGGAAGTTGTACATTAGATTTGTAGTTATTTTTTATATATACTGTATATACACAACCTAAAATCGTATATGACTTTTAATTTTCCACAGTCTGTACTAAACTCTAGAGGTATGTTGTCGCATCCTCTTAACTCAAATCAAACGTTTCAATTATGTAACAATAGAAAACTCGAATGCTGACAAATAAATCTGCCAAGAAGACGGAAGGAAAGAAAACAATAACTAGGGATCCCTGTCAGACAAAAGTCTGCTGTGCCCTTCTCTGTTTGTGGGTTGGCAGTGATGGATTTCATTTTCTAAGCCCCCTGTGAGCTGTCGTGACAGTTGGGAGTCACCAGAGGCCGGGAATGTGTGACTCACAAATTCGTAAAGTCATCGCTACTCCGAGTCCGACTGGAGACGACGAGGCTTCTGTTAGAGTCACTGTCGTCAACGGGCTCTTTAAGCAGCATTACCGGGCCCTCAGGCACGGATTCAGATGTTTAAAAACTGCAGTCAAACTAAAAGAGGATGCCGTTGGAGAGTTTCTTATCATCGGTACAGTTCATCACTGCAGGAGAAGAGAAGGGAACAACTGAGTACTGAGGTACTAGATCGACAATTGGGGTAACAGTCGGCCGACAAACACGAACCCCAGTTCTACCTCTTGGTTGCAGCAGACAAGCTTGGTTTCCTGACTTACCTCCTCCGGTTGGCTGTTGCAAAGGCTGGGTGGGTTTGATAGTGAGGAGATAGGATGTGGTTGTATAATCGTACCGTTCCTGCAGCAGGCAGCACCCCCTGCATTATGGACTATTTGGCTCGCTGCCACAGACTACGAGCTAATTGATGGTCGCTCCCAGGATGGAGAGACATTAAGTAGCACTAGATGGGATGAATCCATAATTCTCCAGGTATCCCAGATGTACCATGCAGATGATGCTCACTGTAGAAAAAGCCTATCTACTGTAAAATACGTCACACACAAAGTTCTGCTGTCACAGATACCACTTTCCTCTGGGAAAATAAAGTCTGGTGGGAACAAAACCTTTAGTTTTGGGAAATGGAACAGGGTTTGCAATTTGACACACTGACGTATCACGTTGTTGCTAGCGAGGGATTTTAAAAAATACACTATAAGTTTGTAATATAAGTGTGGTGACAATGCTGAGCAAACAGATCAGCAAGGTTTAATCAACATGGACATGGTGTGATCTGCTGACAGAACCGATATCCTGGAGCCCGTAGTTGTCCAGAACCAAGACGTTTGACGATGTTTTAGTCATTCAACAGAACCAATGCAATTTAGCAACACTTAAACTGGACGTAAAAAGTTATTCCCACAAACACACACCAAAAAACAAAGACACACACATCCGTGGGAGGCAAAGAGAGCAGGTGGGGGTAAGGGGGCGAGCCACATGTCAATAAACCCTGTGTAATCTGTTCCCTTTACTGGCATAAACCATCTGAGACGAGATTACAACTATTCTGTCAACGTATGAAGATGCGAGTTCCTAATGTACACAAACACTGAATAGAAAACACACACAAACAGGTGTGTGTGTGTGTGTGTGTGTGTGTGTGTGTGTGTGTGTGTGTGTGTGTGCGTGCGTGCGTGCGTGTGTGCGTGTGTGCATGTGTGCATGTGTGTGTCTATCTATGCATGCGGCAAAGATACCATGAAGTCAGGACTCCTGTTCCCAGATCAGGAGGCAGGACCTTAATACCAAAAGTCTCTTCTTGGCTTTGAGTCGACAGAAAATGAAGGAGGAAATGTATTTCTGCATGTTTTCCATGAAGGTACTGATTATCATGACAGGCCTACCCTGTACCCAGGCCCCCGCTGAGGTAACTCATACACAACATTGTCAGTTTGTGTGAGATTCCGCCTCACGGCCTCCACGAGTGGAACTGGGAGTAGGTGGTAGAGAACAGAGTTTCCTCTGAAGAGCTGGGAGGGAGGACGGGCAAACTAGCCAATCAGAGGCCAGTGAAACTGCTGCTCATGTGTGCGTTTGGAAAAGGGACGCCGACTTTATGTATCATTAAGCAGGTGGACTGAGAACGCCAGGCAGCGCCGTCACTGTGGGTGGGGGCAGGATGGACATCTGGCACACAATACGGGGGATGATACACCCACGTTGGGACGACTGGGACCAGTTTGAACATGCGTCACCAGTTTAATTGTCATTTACAATTCATGTCAAACCCCTGAAACTAGCATACAGTTGATTACAAATGAAAGCTTTTCAGATTTACTCATTTTTTTCTGTTTAACCTGGATTGATTGGCTTCCTACGGGGAGCACAGAGTTTGTTCCGTTATGTTTCAAGCTCTGGTGTTATGGTGATGACGAAGATGATGATATGATAAGACAATCAAGCAGACTTGCAAAAAAAGGAAATGACAAAAATAATCCCTGGTGATTTAATAAGACAGTTATCCTCTGAAAGAATTCATTGATGTCTTTTGCCGTCGTTTAAATTTCACTCTTATTGCTGCTTTTGGATCTACAGCATGCATCCTGTGTCTAATGCTAATTACAGAATGTTACGGTAAAACCACATTAAAATGTAAATGGACTGTCCATTACGTAGCACCTGTCTTGTCTATCTAACTGCTCACAGCCCTTTACAATGTTAAAGCAGCTTTCACCCATTAACCCATTGAGGCTACCATTCAAGACAAGAGACCACCTGCTCAACAGAAGTGACAGCCATTCCCAGCATCATTCACACATACACCTAACCTCCAGACTGTGGAGGCAGGGGATTGAACCAACAACTCCCCAGGACGTGGACAACAGCTCCACCTCCCAGTAGAATATTTATTTCCAAGGACACAGATGGTGCCGCTGCTGGAAACCAACATTTTGTGCTGATGTGGAGGGAACGTCACCTCTATCTGAGCAGCAAACGAGCAGAAATACATGAAAATGGAACGATAAGCGAAGGAGAAGGAACCAATTATCAGATGCACACGTGGTGGGCAAGAAATTCTGTCCATCAGTTTTTGAGATGCTGGCAGGTCTTCATGTCTTTTAACTTTATTGAACTTGCATCATTTAAAAAGGTGGTGATGTTTTTGAGCATAAAAAGCCGAATGAGATTAGATTAGAACGCGATTTGAACGCGATTTTCATACTTTGTGATCTACTTCCTGTCAGCATGTAAACGTCAAACAATCCTGCTCACAATATATCTTCTACATTTGATTTGTTCCTCTTATTCGTCAGCCATGTTTAAAATGCTAAATATTTCAACACAACCCACGCAACGTGGTTAACAACCGAGTTAATAATTCTATCACTGTTAATTAGTTTGGACGTTTCAAACTTCTCTTCAAACATGATGGACAGACAGGGGTAGCTTTTTAAAACATCATGCCTGGTCATCTAGATTCCTTCTCGGCAGCTGGAAAAAATAACATCTACATTCTGTTTCCTTGGAAACAACTATTTTATTCCTCTTCCTGTTGTTTTGTGACATGAAAACATTATCCGACTGCACCCAAGACATCATGCTTGGACATTTTTGATGCAAAAGCCCACAATAGGACATCAACATGCATGCAGCATCTAGACCGCTAGATGCTGTTGTTTTTTGGTGATAGACCTTAATCAAATACCTCAAAGGTCCAGCATCCAAACGCTGCAAGGAAATAAATATCATTTTACATGTTAATAACTGTACAGGAATTCTTTTTTGTTTTGCAAAGTAATGTGTTACTACAACAGCACAACATCTCACAGTCGGCCCCAATTATCTTCCTACTCCTGTTAACTCAAAGGCTGCCACACAACTGAATGTGAAGCTGATTGTCAAGCAACTCGTGCAAACTTTGACAATTAGCCTCTGGTGTTTTCTCACCCTGGATTATGTGCGTGCAATCGCACCGATTCCTGACTGCACGCTGAATAAACGGAAGCATGGCGTGCAAGCCAATGCGAGGGGGAGACTCCGTGAAACGCACACTGCAAGCACACGCTGGCTCAGCTTCCTTTCGTTTAAAGTGGCTGTCGGAGGCGATACAGTAATCCCGTTTTAATGGCTGGGCCCCTTCCCCCCGCAATGAAGCTATGGCCCCAGACGTACCACCGCGGTTCTCTCTGAAGAGAGAAGTGTCACCGCCGCCTCTTTTAAACTCATTTTTGACAGCAATCACGTGCAAAGGCAATCCCATCTGAGTCGATCAGGTGTGTTACTGCGTGTGAAATAATAGAGCCGGCGGTAGGTGGAGTAGATTCAGGATGAACTCCACGGTAACTGGTTAGTGCGTTCATCACACTGAGCCAGTGTTTTTTCTCTTCACTGTAAAGCAATGCCAATCTGGAAGGATTATGCCTCCTGCTTAATGTTATCTCTGTGGATTACAGAGGTGGAATAGAGGAATTTGCCCATTGTGTGAATAATAACAGCCTATAATTAGACTGAAGCCCGTTCTGCTCTCTGAAGCTTTTGAATTTTCGTGAACAGCGTTAATAAAACACAAGATTTACAGCTTAAGATAAACCGTCCAATCAGACTGCAGGACATCTAACGGCATCTCAGCTGTCATCTGATAAAAGTCAGATGTCAAAATAAACCTCTTGTTGATGAGTTTATCCTTTTTAAATGATATATTTTGACAAATTATTAGTCTTTCAAGAGATTTACATTTTCACAGCTTCATAATCAAATAAAATTTTTTCTTCAGTTAATATCATTATAAGGGCAGCGAATAACAAACTTTTCTCATCTCTTGACATGACTTGACTTTGCTTGAGAAATAAACCAAGACATATAAATAAATCTATAAGTTCAATAAAAACTACCGTAATCAAAAAATTGCGTGTTTCCCACAGCTACAAAGTGAAACGAGTGCGGCTTCCTGTAAGTTTAGTGGATGCAGATGTGCAAAAATGAAACATTCATATGACAAAGGCGCCTACCGATGAGCCTACCCCTACACATTCAGATGTAAATGCAGGCTGCACGAAGCTCCTACATAAATGATGAGGATGGAGAAATCAGCTGACTCTTTTTTTTTTCTTCTTCTTCACTTCATCAGATCACAAAAATAGATCTGAGAGCAGAGACATGCTGGCAAAACACAAATCAACCACACGCCTCGAACGCACCCTTAAGATCGGGTGGAATGGAAACACGTGCGTGTGTACGTGCGTGCGTGCGCGCGTGTGTGTGTGTGTGTGTGATGCTGTTATTGTGAATACACTTGCTTTGTTTGGGTCCACCTCACCGGTGGATATCACAAACCGTGGACGGACATGCGCGCGGCGCGCACGATTGCGCACACACAGCTCTTGTAAGTGTGTGTGTGTGTGTGTGTGTGTGTGTGTGTGTGTGTGTGTGTGTGTGTGTGTGTGTGTGTGTGTGTGTGTGTGTGTCACCTAAGTGAATACAGTACTGTCCACAACTGTTGTTGAACGGGGGGGTGGGGTTGTGGATGGAGCGACTTCCATCAACAGCTGTTCGGCTCCAACTTCGCACGAGACAAAACGGAAGAAGATGCTTCACGTGACGGATAACAAGCTAATTAATAAATGCGGTTCCTCCTATAGCACACACACAGACACACACACACACACACACACACACACACTCCACCTTTGACACTCCACCTTTCTTTTAACACCCCCTCCTCCTCTTCCTCCTCCGTACTCACCACAGCTGTCTCTTGGTGGGCAGGCAGTCTTTGTTGGACGCCGTCACCCCCATGGCCATCTGCATCACCGTGATGTATTTCTGGTACTTCATCGTGTCATCCTCCACTCCTCCACCTAAAGCCGCTACAACTACCACCACTTCCGCCGCTGCTGCCGCTACTTCCAGGAATCCACGCGCCACGAAAGCGGCACAGGTGAGCGTGCATTCAAATGTCCGTTCTGGTCCTCAGTCCAAAACAAAAAATAACACGTCCACGATCGGAGGACAGCCCACAGGGAAGATGTTCCCCCACGCCGCCGCTTCCCATGTCTCTAATCCCATTAGAGCTCAGAATAGATTGGCTAATCTATTCAATTTCAGTCAGGAGCGGTTCATCGCGGCAGTTTCCTCCGTGGGGGGGACACTTTTCTTCCTGCTTCCCACTTGTTTCACGCAGTGGAAATGTGAAGAACAAACAAACAAAAACAAGTCAAGACAAAAAAAACAACAACACAAGAGTCTGAAGCAGCGACGTCTGCGAGGTAGGAAGGAGAGCGAGCATGTGGGAGAGGAAGAGGAGAGAGGAGGGGGAGGAAGATGAGAGAGGGGGGGTAGAGGAGGAGGAGAGAGGATGGGTGAATAGGGGAAAAAGGAGGAGGACGAGCAGGAGAAAGAAGAGGAGGGGGAGGAATATAGAGGAAGAGGAGGAAGATGGAGGAGGAAGAAGAAAGAGGCAGTGTTTGTGATGGTTTAAGAGAGGGGACCCTGCTGCTGAGTAATTTGAGTGTCATAAGTCGGGGGGTGTGGGTGGGGGGATGCTGATACACCTCTGAGATAAACAAACAAACTGGACTTAGAGGATGGGTTCTACTGAAGGGTTCTAACGGATGCTTGCTTCCATCCTGCTGGTCTTTATTAAATTAATATTTCTCTTTACATTTGTGTGACTTTATTCACCGCTTTATAAACCTAGCATTGTCAGATTCTGACTATATATAGCATATATGAATAAATATATATGTGTATACAGTAAATGCTAAGTAAATGGACAGTATCTCACACATCTTTTCTGAGGATTCTTTTCCATTGACAGATTAGCAGACTTCCTGCGACTCTAATGTTCTATTGTTTTCAGATAAAGGGCTCTATTATTTTTTTCAGAAGTGTTTTGTTTCACGTAGGGCATCAACCCCCCCCCCAACTCTTCCCAAGGGCTGCTGGTCGAGGGAGCCTATAAAGATGCTAATCAATTCATTGATTGACTCCGTGTCAAACTTAAATCCCGGTGATAATGAACCTAAACTCATTTAGGGAGACTCCCGGCGTGGCGGTTTGTTTACGACCGCGTGGCATCGATCCGGGACGCACAATAGTGTTTTCTTTCACGACAAATACTGTTAACTGGATGACGAGCCTTTAAGCAAGTGAACGGCGATGAAGGCGCACCATGAGGCAAAACGGCACAGCTCCCCCTGCTCTGTTTACATATTTGTTCGGACTAATAAACGAACTGGAGGAAGGTGGAACTGTCGTCTGTAAACTACAGTCATCTTGAGACAGCCCATGCTCCAGAAAAAGTAAATTATGCTGAGGAGAAAGGCAAACGACTGGTTGAGGGGGTAGGGGAGTGCGGTGTGCTGGCAAGCAGTTGGTGAGGAAGGTCAGAGGAAAACTGCTGGTATCAGCACCGTTTGGTGGCGGCCATCAACGCAACATCCCTCAAAGAAGTCTCAACTCACGTCACCTTTCCTGCAAGTCCTCTGCTAGACTACTCGATGTAGACAGGAGGCGCCAGGAACACTGGCGGGAAGGAGATCAAAGGTGAAGGGGTCACTGGAGCTGGGCGGCATGCAAACCTCTTTAATCTCTGCTGATCATTACATTACGAGGTGATAAACACTCACAAATGGACTCCTTGAGTCCAGAATAAAAATAGTCGACATAGATCTCTAAAAAGAACCTTACCATCAGCGCTTATTTTAGTATCCACCCACATAACGGTCGTTGAATAGTTTATTTGTGACTTGTTTCGTCATTTGTCTTTACGGTTTCTGATGGAAACCACCACCAGGAGACTTCTTAGTCATCTTTACAGTCACACGGACGAGCTACCTGTAACATTTGTGAAATTATGATGAGGGGGGGAATGAAGAAGAACACCGGACTGGTTTAAGAGTGAGATTTCCCTCAGGACCAGCAACCGTCTGAATGTGTTAAACCCCTGCCGCCGCCGCCACCAACACCGCCATAAATTACACTATCCCCCGGCCCCTGGCCACGATTAATCACATGACCAGAGAGCAGCCAGATTAAATGTGTAGCCTTGGACTGTTCCCTCTCTCTCTCCTCCTGCAGGAGGCACACATGTAATAAAGATGCATGCAGGAGCGTCAGGATGGAGATCAGCCGAACATGAAGACATACTGTACACACACGTGTGTAGTACAGCAGCGAGTGTTTCATCATTGAAATTAGTCCTTTCCGATTGTGCGAAGGTGTGCGTTCGTACCATCAGCCACCTGTTATGCGTGGCTTCTACAGTCGTCCTGAGTGAGAGGTGTCAGTCCCCAGCTAACGGACGCTGTAACTGAACACTTAGCTTTAATTTCTCACTGCCAGACCTTCATCACCACAGCAACGCCGGCTCTGGGCTCAGATGGGATGTCAATGACAAGTGATATGCTTTCATATTCAATGGCACAATGATGAGAAGAATGGCAAGAAAGATCCCTTTACTTTCACACTAAACTGGAGACAGCATTCATCATCAATTTGGGCTTTTTCTGCTAATTTATTTGCTCACAGTTGAACGTTTTCTACCAGCTCTATAAATTTAATATTCTGGATTATTAGATTGTGGCGGATTTTATGCTGATGACAAGCAAGTTTATTTCTATCCAGGAGTTGTTGGCATTTTTCAAATCTTTTAATTGCCCTTATGCCAAAAATGATAAATGACTCCAAAATAAATCCAACAATAATGTATCTAAACTCAGAATCTACTTGTCTGTGATGAAAGTGAGGCACTCCAGAGAGCGGTGATGTGATAAGAAGGCACACATGGACCACCAGACATGGAAGCTGCAAAGGATGAATAAAGCATACAAATCAACCGAGGGGTAATGCAATATGTAAATGAAATAGTTGCTGGAGTGAATGCGCCTGCTGTTTATTTTCATACTTTCATGCGAAATGCATGAATCAGGGATAACAAGAACACGTAGCTCACGCTATACCGTCCTCCTCGCATTCATCTTAAGAGGCCCTCACACACACACACACACCCCCACCTGGGTTGCATCCGGGGATCAAAGCAGCAGCTGGGAGGGAGTGATCAGGAACGTGACGGTCATGTCGGAGCAAAGAGCTTTCAGCGTTAGACGGGTTTAGGGTGGAGCTCGGAGGTGGAGGTTGAGTAGGAGACAAGCAGAGGGAGAGTAGGAGTGAATGCCAGCAGCCCCGAGATGCTAAATGACTGCTGCTGCTGTTTGGACAGTGATTTATGGGTCGACTTCAGTGGTGAGGAGGGGGGAGAAAACAAGGACAATCCCACATGGGAAGGGGCATACATGTAAACCGATATTCCATCAGACAGTTCTTGGGAAAAATTATTTTTTTTCATGGTAAATTTTGCGAGCGTTTCCACACTGCAGACGCAAGAACTTGGCAGTATGTTGTCGTCAACCTCCGGTCAGCAGGGTTTGACACCATCAGCTCCCTCTCCTGCCCCCCCACCATCACCTTTATGAACAGTCTGCCAGGCAGAGAACTTTCTTTCCCAGGCGTCCCACTGAGGCCTCGGATTTGCTGAGGTAAGTGATGGGCAGAGGTGTGAAGGGTGCGTTAGCGGGGCCGGAGCCGCTGCTTGCTAAAAGACGACAAGAGGAGGCGATACAAAGTGTTTACCATGTTAAAATACTAAGCTACGTGCCGAGTGCAGGGAGATGATACAACGTGGCTCTGACGTACAAATTGCAAAATATATCTAAATAAAATAGAGTTCCCAATTGAATCAAATGCTGCACACAGAAAATCTGCGCAATGACAATTTTATCAGTCTTTTCCTAGACAAATAAAATCATGACAAAAAACAATGTGGGACGGATGAGTGGATCAAATGTATGTAAGGGAAAGAGAAAAGGGGGGACAGATTCTGCAGCACTGAGCAGATTTGCAGGGCCAAGGTCAAGGTCACAGCGGGTTTCCTTTTCGCCAGAGGCGGAGGTAACATGAACCAACAAACGCAACACAGGGCAGCCCTCGCAATCTCCGTCCAGCCCGGGTGTGAAATAAGCAGACGCTTGCCCTTGTGCTGGAGTTAATGGAAAATCTGCAGATGCAAATGCAGGTTTTGTGAATGCAAGAGGAATATTTTGTTATCTTCAAACTACCTGTGGATTGGGTTATACTATAATGCTTTTATTATTTTTTCAGTTTGAGATGTCTATCCTGGAATTATTCAATTTTCCCACGCAGATCATTTTGAGATTTCATTTTAATGTGCTTTTCTTGGACCTGTGTCAGCGCTACCTTCATGCTACAACATGTCCAGCCCCAAACTCGAAGTTTAGGAAAGGGAACAACGAGAGCGGCGTCGATGGATGCCTCCAGCTGACACGGTGTATAAATCGAGGGATCTGCCGATACAAGTGTCAGCTGTCCCACTGATGGACTTCCCGACAACCTCCGCTCACCGAGACCAGGCGGTAACACCAACAGGCTGTCAGCTCTTCTTCCTCACACATGCATAAGCTCCAATACCTGAGGGTATCTCCCAGGCTAGCGTCCAAAAAGGATGAGTCATACAAAAAGACCACAACTCCAGCCGATTCCACAACTCCTGCCAATTCTCATCATCGGCATCACACAATTACAAAGATGTCAGAGAGAGATCTGCAGTAAAGTCACCTCGGTAACACCCGACACAAGAAACGAAGCTGTGGCCATAATGCTGCCCATCTTCAAGTAATAAATGAATATATAATGGTACGATCCACCCTGTACTCATTGTGGGTAAAAGTGTAACTCACCGATAGCAAGTTGACTTCACTGGAGGGCAGTAGCTTCTTCATCATCGAGGTCATCGGCAGAAAAGTTAAAGTTTTGAAGCCATAATTTAGTCATATAAACGACCCCGGGGGAAATTGGCAGGCAACTTCAGTCAGGGATTTTGAAAGTCGAGTGACTCAAGCTGAATGTTCTTGCCCCACGGAGGCAAGCAGAACAGTCAGAAACACTTCAACCAAACCCTCCGTGTAAATGTCCAGCCAGTCCATCCCCATCTCTCATTGCCTCGTAGGTGAGATCTACATCCGTAACACAAACTGGCAGATTAGTCTAAACAGTTCAGAATTTGCCACAATAAAGAAATCCTCAGTCCAGCTGCTATTTGGCCTTAAAAATAAGGAAGTTTGAACAAATTGGAACGTATTTTTAAACTACAGTAAACACTCACTTATTTGCGCTTCAAGATGCACGGCTTCACTACATCGCAAATTTTTAGTAGGTAGTCACGTGATACCATACATGTATGCTATTGGCTGACAACATCCGTTTGTGGTCTGTTTTCCGAGACTCACCGTTCCTCTTGCAAGTTTACAAGAACAATCTATAAGAGTGTGGTAAAAGGTAATACAGATATGAGGTGGTTTAATATCAGTATGGGGAGGGTTCATAAACATTTAAATTACCGTAAATAATAAAATAAATAGTTTGTCGCTATATCGCGGAATTTAGTCTTTCACGGGTGGTCTTGGAACCGCGAGTAACAAGGGATTACTGTATTCACTTTTACTTCCTTCCACATAGCTCCATTACCTGCTGCTAATTATGTAGAAGTCAGTGGAAATGATCTCTTGCTCATTGTTTTAGTCCAAGAAATTTAGTTTAATTAATTATTCCATTTAATTAATCTTTATTAATTCATATTAATTATTTGTTCCTCTTTTTCTAACAGTGTGTTGCAGAAAACAGAGGTGTGAATTCAAGAGACAACGCCAAAACGCGAATGAATGAGTGTTATGAAGGGAGTGTTTAGACAGGATATCCTGTCCTGGTGAGGAAGGAACAGGTCCCAAGATCGCAGCGAGAAAGAAGCCAGACATCCAATAATTTTCTTAAAGTTGTTCGCGGTCGTCTTCTGTTTATATTGTTTCGTGACAAATGTAGAGAGGCGACTCTTCAGCCGGACTCTTCAGCCAGTTTCTGTTTCAGTGATGTTATATTTAAATCTTGTTCACATTAAAGTAGACGTTTCAAACATGGAAGGGTCGATTAATCATTAGCAAGAATCATGTGTCTCAGTATACGAGGGACACAACTCCAATTTGGTCTCACAAATTACAATATTGCTTTCAGTTTAATTCCTCGTGGTGACAAAGAACAGCAAATAAAGTGTATAGATGCTTCTCTGACTGCCATCCATGGTGGAGAAAAAAGTTTGACAGGCAAATAAAACCAAGGGCGAGTTTAGAAAAGATGATGGTAATAAAGTGAGAAACTAATTCATCCAGCTGGCTCCTGCCCAGCAGGGCGCTAGCCTCAGGGAGCGGCCGTTTCTTAGTGATGCCATCTTCCAAACTTCAACAAGATGAGTCACCGCGGACCAATCGAGGCCAAAAAACATTCGCACGTCTGGCAGAGCAGCATGACGGTCCTCAGCGAGACGCAAACCAAGCTGCAATCCGTCAGAACTTTGATTCTGTTGGCAGTTTCTCTCTCGCAGGTGTCCTCTGTTCAAACACATCTTTCACTCTGTGTGTTGCCTAACCATTGCCTCTGTGCAGCCCGGCGCATGTCTGCTGTACATGCACAAGCGTGTGAACGTGACGCATGTATGAGTTTGCAGTATTTGCTTGCCTCGGAGTGAGTGTGTTCCCCTCAAGGTGAGTTTCCTCTTGCCCTCCTGTCACACGCTGCTCAGCCGTAGCCTGCATTGCTTCTTAACGGTCTGGGGAGCAACGCGATCTCCTGTCCCTCCACGGCACATCAGCGCACCGGGTGACCCAACCAGGATCAAAGGTCGGCAAAGGCCCTACAGCTAGGAGTCAATTGGTCACTCTGTTTCTTTAGGTTTGAGGTCACGGCGCTGGGATGAGACTTGAAATGTGAAGTTCTGTACATTGACACAAGTGTGCTTTGAACCAAATGCTAATAGCAGCACGCCAACATTCACACTATGTCATTTAGTACTACATACTAGGAGGAGGAGGATGATGAAGATGCTATTTGCTTTTGCAGGTAATTAATGTTTATGATTCCAGAAATGTTCAACCTAACTTTTAGCATAATGGTTTAGGTAAGAGAATGAATCCCATTCTACAAGCTAGCTAATCCAACCAATAGTGATTGAGCTATGAGAGAAAACCTCACACTTCAAGACTCTGCTTGAAACTACTGACACAAATTCTCTCTAGAAATCATTTTAACTGATTTCCAGAGACTGATTTAGCTGTGATTAAACCATCTTTGAACAATCCACCAATGAATAAAAGAATGAATAAAATCGTTGTTTTAGGGCGGCAGTGGCTTAGTGGTAGAGCGGGTCGTCCAATGTTCCCAAGATTCCTGCTCCCGCCCAGCCACCTGGAGAGTGAGCTGATAGTGGGAGGTGTCAGCTCACCTCCCGAGCACTGCCAAGGTGCCTTTGAGCAAGGCAAGGTCCCCCTTTACAAGGTGCTTATTTGGGGCGTACCAGGACAGAGTTGCCCAACACTCTACCTCCCACTGCATGCTTACAGGCCCCCTTGTGTGTGTATTATTACAGTACATACTAATATACAGTGTGCCCTTGTTCTTTGCGGTCAATGCATGTCAGGAACCACACGGGATTGAGGAATCAGCGATTGAGATCGCAATTTATCTTATTATTTGTGGTAATTTAAACGTTTATTAACCCTCCCCATACTGATATTAAACCACCTTCTATCTGTATGACCTTTTCCCACTGTTTAAGACTGTGCTTTAAACACTCTTATCGACTGTTTAAAGCACTTTTGTGTCTCACAAAAGTCTGAGACTGACGGAACAGAGCACAATTCCGGATGCCGTCAGCCAACAGAATGCATGTATGGTATCACGTGACTGCCTACTAAAAATCCGAGATGAGGTGGAGTCGCAATCGTTGATGCGCGAATGCACAAGGGTGCACTGTATATGTGCATGTGTTTGATTGAAGTTTGATTGAAGCACTAGAGTGTACTCTTAATTTCCCCTTTATACAAAATACGAAATTTAAAAAATGAAGGAATGAATGAACAAAGAATGAATGAATGTGGTCGTGTCAGAATGAAGAAACCCATTATCTTCAGTTAAGCAGCGGACGTTTTGAGCAGGTAAGAGACGCTACATCAAAGATGAGTGTGACAATAAAACCCGTCCCGCGGCAGCATTAATCCTTCAACACCTGCGATCTGAAAAACACTCCTCTGATGTTAGACAGAGGGAAAGGGGGAGTTAGAAAGATAACAGACTGATAATCTATCATTGAACTCAAGTGAATGGGAGCTAAAGGAATAGATTGGTGCAGATAGCAAATCAAATCTACATTGGCATCACTTCAGGAAGGTTTACTGCCCCCTACAAGAACGCCGACCATTACCTGGTAATGTCAGCAGTAAAATTCAGTTCAATTTCGAATTATTTTTGACTTTCTGGACACACA
Source organism: Antennarius maculatus (assembly GCA_013358685.1). Taxonomy (NCBI): domain Eukaryota; kingdom Metazoa; phylum Chordata; class Actinopteri; order Lophiiformes; family Antennariidae; genus Antennarius; species Antennarius maculatus. The sequence goes on from CM023606.1 coordinate 20,594,834, forward strand.
TTGAGTAAAAATTATTGCCTCTATCTGAAGTCTGGAGACCTATAAATGTGTCCGAAATTAATTGGATTGTCAACAAATCATTCAAAAGAGGTTTCAATAGAACACATAGTGATTCACCCGAGAGTTATAGATCGAACACCAAAAATAAAACCAACCAGACAATCACACAAATACAATGGCAAAACAATAACCCGGGGCCGACCACACAATGGAACAACATCATGCAGGACAGAGGGGAGATGGATGCCCCCCCACCCCACCGGCCGGTTGTTTCTCCCCCTGCAGTCCAATCAGCCAGAGGGAAGCTGAAAGGATGAAATCAACAGGGAAGAGATCCCTGCCATTTCTACATAACTGAGAACACGGGTTATTCCAAGACATCAGGGAATGCACAAAGGACCAAACAGGAGACACGTTGCATCCAGCAGCTGGACCCTGAACGCATCACGATGCATCCACGAACTATTCGTGTCTGCACGGCCACCGATGATCATTCCTCTCCACATCAACTCTTCACATGCTCAAAGGCTTGATCCAGACTGCATTTGATGAATGAATGACATGATAACTGATCACCAGTTTGGTTGTGGGTTCGTTCACATCCACTGATAAATTGGTTGAACACTTATTTCAGATTTTGCTTTTTCTGGTCATGTTGGAGCTCAGCGCTCGGCTCACCCAACCAGCCCCTCTTTTCAGAGCGTTGTTGTGATCGAAGCACAATCTGGGGGGTTGGGTGTAAGAAATAAGGTGTGGCTTCACTGTTGTCATGGCAACAGAGACATCCCTGCTTTGAACCCCCTCAACCAAGTCGCACTGTATGGAGCAGAGGAGCAACAGCATATGTAAGCTAACCAAAATAGTAGAAACAAGTCGTCTGGAAGTAGTCTCTGCCTTTTCTGTCACTGCTGTCACAACAACAGACGGCGCACAGAGCCGAACGCCTACTCTTGCACAGGCGGCAGGCATGCTTAATGGGTTTATAAGCAATTCCTGAGACCTGCAATTACCTGAGATACATCAGCCACCATTCAACTGCCGTCACAGAGTGGTTGGCTCTCTGGATTCTGCTCAAACAAGCATCACTTACACCAGCAGTGCTGTGAGGCAATATCTTCCTTAAAAGGCCTTCACTGTTATAAAACACAAGGTTGTGAGACATTATTAGGCTGCCTAAGAAGGAATCAAATGTGTGTGTGTGTGTGTGTGTGTGTGTGTGTGTGTGTGTGTGTGTGTGTGTGTGTGTGTGTGTGTGTGTGTGTGTGTGTGTGTGTCTGTCTGCCTGTCTGTCTGTCTGTGTGAGAGCACACAGCGCCTGACCTGCAGGCAACCCCATCAAGGAGGGTATGGAGCAGGAAGCAGAGAAGCTGCTGTCTACACACGGCTAAAAGCTGCAGCTCGGTGTACGAGTGAATCCACTATGCTGTACACAAACCTGCATCACAGATGAACTTAAATGCTTCATTACTGGAAACCCCGTGCAATTCCATCAACAAAAAGCTGCAGAATTATTCAGTCACCAGCTCAATATCAGAGGTTCGCTTTCCGAAAATGGTTGCATTTAGAAGATATGGTAATATAAATGTGGATATTAAATGGAAGCTGAACTAATGAAATTAAAACTCTTAAGTGATCACAGCTTGATCAATACAGAGATCTACTGTAGATGTATTGTTAGACTGAATGGGAAAAAGCCATGCCTTGATCAAAAGGATATGATTGAGAACATTGCCACCTGGCGGTCAAATTCAGAACTGCAAGGCACTGCCTGACCCATCACACTTAATGGGAAACATTAAAAATCAGATTAGAATCAAATAACTGGAAATTTAAGAAACATTGAAAATAAATTGAATACTTTTCTTATGTAAATTTAGAAAAAAACAGTTACATTAAATGCAAACAACCATTAAACTGAAATAGGCTGTTCATCTAGGCTGTTCATCTAAAAACAAAAACAAAAACACCACCGTAAAGTAGAAATAATATTTCCAAAAATGCACTCAGTGATGTGTCGCTGTGACATTCTTGTTAAAATTTTAAAAATGTGTTTTGGCATGCTTGATGCTAGTGATTCCAGGAGGCTAGTGGAAATGTTGTTCCAAGTAGTGAAGATGGCTTCATGGAGGGTATCCACGGTCTGGAACCGGTGTCCATTTTTTTAAAACTTCCATTGCCATTCAACCCCTAATGTTCCCAGGTGGATTTAGATCAGGGTGATTCAAAACAGTGATGTTATTTCTCTGGAAGAAGTCAGTCGTGTGCTGTGAACTGCAGCGTTGTTCTGTTGGAAAGCCCAGTCATTACCACACAGACGATGGCCTTCAGTCATGAGGGATGCCCCCTGCAACCTCTCCACATAGCCAGCTGTCATTTGATGCTTCTGCACAATCTGAAGCTCCAATGTTCCATTGAAGGAAAAAGTCCCCCAGACCATGATGGTGTCCCCTCACTGTGCCATGTAAAAGACATCTCAGGTGGATCTCCTGGTCATGTTAGTAACACCGGAAGCATTCAGGACTGTCAAAGTTAATTTCTTTCTCATCAGAGAGTAAAACTTTCTCCCACCTTTCAATGCCCCATGTTTGGTGAAAACCTTAAACGGGTAATTTTGTGCCATTAAAGGAGACAAAGTCTTTGAAGATGTTTCTTATTCTTAAACCCTTCTCTCACAGATAATGTCTAATCGTTATGGGACTACAACTGCCACCAGTGACAAGCTTAATTTGGGTCGAGGTTCATCCCGTGTCTGAACGGACAGCCAATTGGATTTTTTTGGGTCTACCTCTGGACATCTTATGACCCTTGGGATCGTTTAAAAAATTTAAAATGACTGTCTTCCTTTATCCAACTTCAGCAGCAATGGCATGCTGCAAGAGGCCTTTCTGATGCAGCTAAACAATCCAAACACGTTCTAAGAAAGAAAGTTTTTTGCCTTGCTAATAGGAGGTCAAAACTGTGTGAATGCCTGACAGAAAATGATACTGAATCCACCTTTATCCAAAGATTTAGGCTTTTAAAGGCCATGGTCTTAAACTTTTGATCGGCTGATGAATTGTTGTAATTGTTGTTTGCAATAAATTGCTTACTCAAGTTTTTTTTTGTCTCACTCCCATTTTTTCTTTTTTCAATTTGAAGCACTACTTAGAACCTTGTTAAGATCCAACAGTGCAAAATGTGAATTCTTGCAATTTTTCAGCTGGTCTTAAAATTTAGATCAGGTGGTTAACACTACACTCAGGTATACAGTTCTGTTTTATTTAATTCTTTAAGTTTAAATAATATCAAGAGAGAGAGGCATCAGGTTTAAAAACCATCCTTTCAAACACTAACTGTTATTTAACTTCTCCACGTATGGTGATGACACTAACATGTTCAAGCCTAAATGTATTAACAGTTTAGAAACAAAACAAATGAAGACAGAATTTAGCTAACATGCACGTAAACGCCTTGTACATTTAAGCCAAACATTAGGAAGTACTACACTTCGACCTACTTTTTCGCTTGATTCGTCAACGACTCATCAGTTATGATATGTCTGATTATTTTTAAAAGCATTTAAATGCATCGTGGTCGAATGAGCGCCAACACGGTCCGAATAGCGGAAGTTAGCTAAAAGACTGAGCTAATAGCTTAGCTAATAGCTAGTAGGTGGACGTTGAGTAATCTTCAGCACCATAGCATAGCAATTTCCTGTGCGTGTGGACTCTAACTATGTTTAGGAATAAGTCTGCCTGGTTCTCTGTCAGCGTTCCGCAAACTTGTCACAACTTTTGGAGTAAGCAGTCATCGTTGTACTATTATTTTAACTAGCGTAAAAGTGAAAAAACAAAACAAAAAAAAAACACCTGTTAAGTAACGTTAGCTGTGTTAGCTGAGAAGTACAGACTGTAGCCCATTGTGGGAATTTCTAACAAAAAGTGTGTTAGAAATTCCCAAAACACAATTGTTGTTGTTTGGTCTTACTTTGGTCGTTTGTTGTTTGTCTGCTATCTTTTAACTAAATTTTTGAGTTATAAGACGATGTTCATGGTCATATTTTGTAAAAGGCACTTAAAAAAAAAAGATTACAAACATTGCAATGAACACCTCAAGCTAAAAGTAGTGTTTTTATTACTCTACTGTTATTTCTCATGAGAATAATTTGATCCTTACCAGATAATAAACTGGATGACATTGAGGATGCACCTTTGCAGGTTTCTCTTCTGCTGACGTCAGTATAATACTTATACTTCCAGATCCTATTTGGATTGTGTTTTTAAAAAAAATCTATATTATTAACTGTTAGGTAAACTGACTTTTATCCTGAAGTCCACCTAGAGCAGTTGTGCGTGTTCAAAACCGGAAGGAAGACCAAGAAACAAATCGTCTCGTTTATCAAATGTGTTTGCCCTAATACAATATTTTTAAACAGATCTGGGTTCTCTGTCCCTAATACAAAATCTTGTGTTGTATGAACCGTGACAGGGGGCAGGAACAACACATTCTAGAGAATCTCAGATATTTATTATGCACGTCACTGGGCTCCACCTTAAGCATGGGCCACTATACATTAGCTCATATACATTGTGTCGCTCTCTGATTGGTTGCTTCTCCCTTATACGGTTCTCCAGTGCCAGTCTCCAGTGTCAGTCTCCACCTACAACAGAGAGCCAAACAAATTACACAGCAGGGCGCCCGCCGCTAAACGGTGGACGCCCATTACACAATATATTTGGCTATAACAGTGTTAGGTGAAATGTAACTTGAATACAAAACTTGAGAATATACTTGATTATATTCTCCTTCACAACAAAAAACTAAGGAGATTTTTGTTAAAATGCCTCATTTTTTGAACTTCTCTGTAGCATTGTCAAAAGGATCTTTGTCATGGTTTTTTGTTGATGAAATTGAAACCAGTGGTCACGTTTCTTTCTTACAGGACTTGAAGGTGGCGCCGTCGCTGGTTGGAGATCAGCGGATTACCTTTTCAGTAAAGATGCTACCTGTCCTGATACTCTGAGGTGAGCATGAGTTGGAAAATTATCTGGCACACACTTGTTAAAATTTTTAATATAATTGAAGTTCTGTTTTCCAGGATATTTGAGAGCAATGACTACCTTTGGAACAAGGTGGTGGTTTTTCACTGCTTGTTCCTGTCTGTCTATGAGAAACACCAGAGTGTAAAATCTTTGCCCATTGGTCATTTTGTGCTACCTCCAGTTTCAGTGCAGGAGGGTGAGCATGACGTGTTTAGTAACTTCTTACACAAAACACCATTGTGTCACTGATGTCTAATAGAAAGGTTTCATCTTTGCCCTTTTAATTGTTCAATATTTATATTCTTAATTCCCTTTTACCTCTTACAAATATTCACATCAAACTAGTTAAACTTCATTTGATGATAAACCAATTTTGTAGTTTATCACTCAGGCCGCGTTTTTGTTTATTACCATATAAGAAGTGAGAAAGGTGGCTGAGAGGTTGATTTGGGAGCGTGAAGTTCAGCAGTCACCTGCCCAGGTGAGTACACCAGTATGTAAAATATACTAACAGACAGATCAATGTGAATTACAGTAATGTCCTGAGTTGGATTTCCTTCTGATTCTCTTTGAGACATCCAGTCACCGGACAAACATGGAATATACTGAAGAAGTCAGCAAAACCAAGTACATTTCTACCGTAAATGTATGTGCATGGAACCTGATAATTGTAGTCAAATTCATGTAATCCCATTACTCTCTTGGCAGTTCTGAACCAGCCAACACAGACTTGTCGGAGGGTGAAGCCTGTCTGAGTGGTAATGAGCAGGAATATCCTGTTTTTAACAATCTGACAGGTGAAATAATTCACATAATTTACCATTAGTTCATGGATAATGTATGTATAATTCAGTGACGTGTGGTGAGGGCCATGGCTGGTGAGACACTGATTTCATTATACGTAATTAGATTTACAAACATATAAACCTACAATAAACCTACAGTGTAGCTTACTCACCATTTAATCAGTAACAGTGAGTTGGTTGTGTTTTAAGTCTCAGAGCAGAATTATTTACACATCCAAACTGTAACACACAAATAAGCACTTTTTATCATTTATTATTTATTGTTACCTACATATTTGTTTATATGTTACGTTTACTTATGAGTCCAGGCACAGCTCCTTCTGAAGAAAAGCATCGAAAAAATTTAGAATTGAGATACGTAATCCTCCATTTTTATAGTAAGGAAAAGCGAGCAGAAAACAAATGAATGGCTGCACTTGACTCACTGACTATAGATTGTAGTTTGCTGTCACTTCTTCTACGGCCGAGGAAGTAGAATCCTCACCGGAATCCCTTGGATCACCAGCGCCCCCTAACATGAGGCTGGAGAACTGCGTGTCTCACTTTGTGCCTTTTCCCAGCAGTTTCGCTCAACTCAAGAAAGACGTTACACACATACAGTTGTTGACCAAAAAACACTGTACATTATATACATTAGCTAAATTATGGAAATTTAGTTCATAGAGCAAACATGTTTGAACATTTCAACAGCGACATATAGAGAGATTGCATTACGGTCTCACTGTATAGCATGCCAGCACAGCTAGCCAAGCCATTGCAGAATCCATGGTGAGGCTTGGCTGGCTGGTGCCTCACCGCAGGTCTCTTCTCAGTATTTCAGCAGTAAATGTGAAAATTCAGTGATTTTGAGTAAAAATAACCTAAAATTGGTAAGGTTAAATGGAAAATAACTTTACAATACACATTACTGTATAAATATAACCATTTGCTTTATTTCTTCCATTTTTAATTTTTTTCTTTTCATGATGGCAGGTGAGGCCATGCCTTCCCTGACCACATGTCACTGGTGTAATTAATCCTTATAGTAATTTACCTGCTCTGAACGTCTGGTGTGATGCACATTAAGAATGTGAGACAATCTCATATGTTTGATTAGCTTGGAATAAGTTTTACCTGTTTGTTTCTGCTGAATTTTTCACAACAGGCTATGTCAACATGGACAACTTGTGGAAATACTCCGGTGATCTTTGCGACATTCCTCCCAGAGATTTACTCTGCTCTGACTGCAAAGCGTACTGTTGCTTACCACGTGATCGCAAATAAGATTTATGTTTGCATTTCCTATGTGCACCTATGTAATGATGACTCACAGGATACACTAACATAAAATAAATGTGTCGAAATGCTGACACTGCGTCTGTAAACTGCTCATCACTCACAGAGTCCCTGCTGCTTGGGCTGCTGATGAATCAAGCATGAAGATTACTAATACTACCCATGGCTCAGCTGAAACTGATTTATTACATTCATGTGTCCAGTACTGATCAATAGCTGATACATTTTTATTAGTGCTGTCAGGCGATTAAAAAAAATTAATCTAATTAATTACAGGATTTGTAATTAATCAATCTGATTAATCGCATTTTAATCTCATACCTGCTAAGGGCCCCCAAATAAAGAATTTGAATTCTAGGACATTACGAAATTGTAGTGCATGACTAATCAATAAAATGCACCAAGAAGAGAAGATTTGAAATCCACATTTTTATTGGTTAAGTGTACTTTATAAATGAAATTCAAAAGAAAAAAGGCCAAGCACATCAGCAAACCAATTAGGCCAGGTGCATTTCTCAAAAATGCAATACGAATACAGTTAAATAAAATAAATAAAATTCAGAATTAAAATAAGACTTGAGTCTCAAATAGGAACATAAGCAGACTCTCAATCAAAATGAATAGTAAAGCTGACTCAATACAGCAATTCAAAATGAATAGTATAACATGCCTCTAAATAAGGCAACTAAATGGCAAGATGCCAACAGGCTTTTCCTTTAAAAGGGTAAGCTAATGTTCAACTCTGTCCTTGACATGTTTTGCATTTAAATGATCCGTTAGGCTGGAGCTGCTTTGGTGATATGAAAATTCTCTTTTACAAAAGGTACAAATAATAATAATAATGGATTAGATTTATATAGCGCTTTTCTGTACACTCAAAGACTCTTTACATCAGGTCCATTATTCATTCACTCCTCATTCATACTTGGTGATGGTAAGCTACGTGTGTAGCCACAGCTGCCCTGGGGCAGACTGACGGAGGTGTCAACAGCACAGAATCACAGCGTTTTTGTTGATAGTCTTGTCTTTGTTCTTTTAAGAAATAAACTTTCCGCCCAAAGGTCCGACTGGGCTTGCCTCGCTCTCCTGTGTCGCGTCCATCTACTGTATGTTGTCAGTCACTCTGTGTTTGACTAATGGCGCAGGTAGGAAGTGACGTGCCGCTGCAGCCTACGGGTCCCTCAATGGACCAAATTTAAAATGCTTGCGCATTGACTTGCCACTCACGATTAATTGCGTTAATTTTTATAGCGCGTTAATTTGCAGCGTAATTAATTAATCTAATTAACGCGTTAAAGTGACAGCCCTAATTTTTATAGATGTTTGGTGATCAAGAGGAAAGTCTGCAGAGCCAAATATAGACAAATGTAAAATGCAAACATGAATCACAGCACATACAGTATACGTTAAAATAGCAAAAAAAGGTAGAAATAAGATCAAGAAACAATAAACCTGATGTGGAGAAAAAGTGACCATTGAATAAAGGGACATGAATATGCACTCCAGCATAAAGGTGGCTGGTCTTGTCCCAGTTTATTAACCCTGTGGGGTGTGGTCAGCTCTCTGACCAGTACCGCTGTGGCTAAGGTGGTTCCAACAAACACAGTCCCCCTGACTATTTCCAACAGATGGTGATTACACGAGTGATTCATTTATTAAAATAACGTGAAAAAAAACAGATAATACAGAAAATTAAAGACATGCTTCTCTCTGCAGACATTGAAGGAAAGGACACGTAACATCACCATTTTGCAAATTAAGGACATTAATTCTACTCCAGCATTATCAATTAAATGTGATGAGTTGTGTGATGTGATCAATTTTAAACAAACAGCACTGTGGTGCAGGTATGTAAACTTCGATGAGCCGCAAGAAGAAATGATGGAATTGATAGCACTGCTTATTTAGAACACGTTACCTAAACATGCTCAATAAAACTCCCCAGGTTCAGAAACGCTTATTTGTCATTGGAGCTCAAGCTGACTGTATTCACCAGGTATGAACAGCCAGGCTCTCTCACCTCCCCATCCCCAGACGCCATCACCATCACACACTGAACAGGGATTATTTAGGAGCGATCGTTGATATGCGAGCTGTATTTCGGAGCAGATATAAGTTCATCAATGCAACATTAATGTATTGCATCAATGCAATACATTAATGTAGTAATTAGATGTTTAACTAAAGCACCAAATATGGTACAACAGACAAGGTCACATGGTGCGTCATTCTCTCCCGAATTGTAAAATGTTTTGAATGTGATTAAAGTGTTTTTGAAAAAGTAAAAAAAAAAAGTCTCCCGGATGCACTGCATGGAAAATAAACATTTAATCATGAATCTCATTATGCACTTGTAGACTGGTTAGTCAATTTGATAGTAGTTAAGGTTGCCGACCCCTGGCATCCGTTTCCTCACACTCCATACTTCCGCTTAAACTCTGCTGGTATTGGACGAGCGCCGTCACGAGCCGCAAGGCTAAGGGCAGGGTGATTCTCTCTCGAGAGGACGAGACTGCGGTCGTCTTTTTAAAAATAATACCTATAATTACTAACATTATATTCGTAATGATTGTTAAAATAACCTACAGCGGCTGTACAATTACTTTTAATTTAATGACTGCGGTTACATTTGCGTGTTTCGTTCACCCCACCCCCAAAGTGGACTACGTCCCTGGGGCTCGAGCCAATGAGATTCCGGATAAACACTCATTTGAATGTCTGGGGGCGTGCCTTACACAGCTGTCAAAGTCGGACCGAACCCTTCTGGCAGCCGTCTCCCTGAACTTCGTCCTGGTGCGTGTGTTCTGCTGAATCCGTTATGGCACAGGAAAATATCTCCGTGGTTGTGCGCTCACCAGGAGACCTCCGGCTGGTAGGAGATCATCCGTTTCCTAGTTACAATAAATTAGTTTAAACTTTTGGAACATTGTGTACAGTATTTTATTTTATCGCAGGAAACCCGCCCAGTCCCGGAGCCAGGACCTGAGGGTAAGACATCAGCAGTTTATAATGGGACGGTTTACAGTCAGATGTTCACTGCTTTTGGCGCTCAAAGAGGTTGTAATTACTTCAAATTAATTACACAGTAATGTACAATAATCATCTTTAAATTCTGTTTTATTTTGGTGAGCTGCCGAAACTATACTATATTTAAGGATTATATGCAAAATGGTATGGCAGTCAAAGATTGGGCAAAATCGTAGAATTTACTGGTATTTACAAAATAAAAAACAAAATAAAACAAAGCCTTCAGACATTGATTGGACATGTAGAAGCATCCAGTGCGAAACATACGGCATCTCTCGTACTTCAACATAAACATAATAACAGAAAAAGGAGCGCATAGATTGTGCTTAATACTTTTCTCACACTAAACATCAGCAGTTCATCATGAAGACAGAATGTGTGCACGAAGAGAACGTTTGCTAATACGTGAAAATGTTTGCTGTACTCTCAGAATGTACTACAGACATGATGGAAACGCCCATAATGCATACTGAGTATTAAATCATCTATTGCAAGCCACGAAACCCATTCGTGGCAGAAGCGCAGAAAAAAAATACAGATCAGCAGTACCCACAATGTCCACCAGGAGGGATAAACTACACATAATAATACTGTATAACATTAATTCAATTACTAACGCTGTTACATATAGTTTTATGACTTTTAATTGCTTTAAAAAATTATTTTTGAAACCTGTTGTAATTAATTACTATAGATAGTAACTGGGTTGTCATTTTGTTGTACTTATTCATATTTGAATTGATGAACAAATGAAGGAAACTGTCTTGTCTTGTGGATCGTGTTCTGTCCACAGAGGTCTTGCTCCAGATGCACTCTGTTGGAATCTGTGGCTCAGATGTTCACGTATGGAAGCGCGGCATCATTGGTGACTACGTGCTCACAAAGCCGATGGTGTTGGGTCACGAGGCCTCAGGGCGGGTGGTGAAGGTTGGATCAGCGGTGAAGCATCTTAAAGTGGGTGAGTGGTGTGTTGTTTCAAGAGTTCATCTATAATATAATATTGTACACTATACATGATTCCAATAAGACCCACTTAATGCTTATATTTAAATGTTTAGATGTTCACACTCAGTATTGTGAAAGTTTCTTGGATGAACCACGCTGTACACATTTATTTGTCAGGTGACAGGGTGGCCATTGAGCCTGGTGTTCCCCGTGAGGTGGACGAGTTCTTCAAAAATGGAAGATATAACTTATCTCCTACGATCTTCTTCTGTGCCACGCCACCTGACGATGGAAATCTGTGCCGATACTACAAACACAGCGCCAACTTCTGCTACAAGTAAGAGTTTGAGTGCATGACTCTGACTTGATCTCTGGTTTCCATATTCTTTTCTCTAAGTCTCCTCATTTGCTCATGTTTCCGTCTCTGTGACTGTTTGTCAATGATGCAGGTTGCCTGATAACGTGACATTTGAGGAGGGGGCTCTGATTGAACCTCTCTCTGTGGCGATCCACGCCTGTCGCAGAGCTGGTGTCACCCTCGGCAGCACCGTTTTAATCTGCGGCGCAGGTAAAAATGTATAGACTGTTCAAAAAACTGATCTATCATTTATAAGCTGTTGCAGGTTGAATTTCAGGGGTCGATGCAAAGCAATCAAAAACGAAGAGTGGCTGCATTACACATGAGTCATATCCCCCAGCAAGTCAGGAACCGCACATTTAAAGTTTAATAGATGGCTTGCATCCATTGTTTCAAACATTTCCAGTGCACGCCTTATCACAGCAGATATTTTAGTCCATTCCCCTCTTAGGTTTCCTGTTGATTTGCTCTCTCTGCAGGGCCTATCGGGTTGGTCTGTTTGCTTGTGGCCAAGGAAATGGGGGCCTCACAGATCATCATCAGCGGTAACACAATCACCTGGTTCAACATTAACAGCAACAAGATTTTTCTGTTCAGTCTTCTCTAACCGTGGGTTGTGTGTGTAGATCTGTGTCCAGAGCGTCTCACAATGGCCAAAGATTTAGGTGCAGACTTCCAGCTAGCGGTGAAAAAAGATGACAGTCCTCAGCAGTTGGCCAAGACTGTAGAGGACATGATGGGAGCAAAGCCTAACATCACTATTGAATGTACTGGAGTCGAGAGCTGCATTCAAACCGCCATCTATGTATGTGATGACTTTGAAGTTACTGCTTCCATTTGTGTGAAATGCTGTCACTTTCTCCTCCGCTACGTTCACTTACTGTTAATCAATATTTGTTCTGACAGGGGACACGTTCAGGAGGCGTGGTGGCCCTGGTGGGCCTCAGCACCAACACGGTGACCATTCCTCTGATCAATGCCGCCTTGAGGGAAGTGGATATCAGAGGGGTTATGCGCTACTGCAACACGTGAGAAGAGATTAGTGTTCCTCTTTGTTTTCAAAGTGATACTTAAAACAGAGCTATGAGGGACCCAAATGGAAGAGTGAGGTTACAGGGAGAAGAGGTCAAGAAGGTGGAGGATTTTAAGTAATTAGGGGCAACAGTCCAGAGCAATGGAGAGTGTGGAAAAGAGGTGAAGAAGCCTGTCCAGGCAGGCTGGAAAGGGTGAAGAAAAGTGTCAGGTGTGATGTGTGATAGAAGACAGTCAGCTAAAATGAAAAGGAAAGGTGTACAAAACTGTGGTGAGACCAGTGATGTTGTTTGGTCTAGAGACAGTGTCACTGAGGAAAAGACAGGAGACAGAGCTGGAGGTAGCAGAGATGAAGATACTGAGGTTCTCTTTGGGAGTGACCAGGATGGATAGGATCAGGAATGAGTACATCAGAGGAACAGAACATGTTAGAGGTTTTGGAGATAGAGTCAGAGAGGCCAGATTGAAATGGTTTGGACATGTCCAGAGGAGAGATAGTGAATATATTGGCAGAAGGATGCTGAGTTTTGAACTGCCAGGCAGGAGGCCTGGAGGAAGACCAAAGAGGAGGTTTATGGATGTAGTGAAAGAGGACATGAAGGTATTTGGTGTGAGAGAAGAGGATGCAGAAGACAGGGTTGGATGGAGGCAACTGATTCTCTGTGGTGACCCCTGAAGGGAAAAGCCAAAAGGAGAAGATGATTTAAAGCAGAGCTATGAAGTTTGTTTTTTCTGTCTTGCAGTTGGCCGACAGCCATAGCCATGCTGGCGTCAGGTAAAGTGAACGTGAAGCCCCTCGTGACCCACCGTTTCCCCCTGGAGGAGGCAATCCAGGCCTTTGACATTGCATATCAGCGTCAAGGAGTTAAGGTCATGATAAAGTGTGATCAGAATGACCAAAAGCCCTGACCTGATGTCCTGAACCAGGCCTGAGAGATAGTGAGTGGGTCAGTGTGACGGACAAAAACCAGAAATTGGACCTAATAAAGTACCAGAACTAATCCAAAAGGACACGCTAAGGATAGACTTCTGTATTGACTGATGTCTTTGCATCAGATAACAATAATCAATTCATGATTTCTGACTTTATTTTGCTAATATTGCTTCATTGAGTTATAATTCACTATCATTTATAATTATAAAAGTTATAACTTTTGGCTGCAGCTGCAGTAAAATAAAATGTTAAAGTAACAAAAAAAAGGATTAAAAAAAAAAGTTCAGCATTTAGCCACAAAATCTAATTTTCAGACAATCAGTGTGGCTTCATTGAAACAATGCGAAGAAGCTTGTTGGTTATGTTGTAACCACTGTTCTCTGAGTGGAGGGACTGCCTCTCTGCTTGGTTGCATACTTCACATTGTGAGCTGAGAATTCTTAACACACTTGCAAATAAGCAGATCACTTCAGCGCAAGCAGTGCTCATTCACATATTCTATATGCATCATATAATATATATAGCAACTGTATGTAGTAATGTTGATGACTCAGCTTTATTCTATCACATCTATCAGTGAGTCAATGTTGATATTATGTTTTATACATTTTAACAGCCAATGAGTGAGAAGTAGGTATGATGTGTTCGTTTAGACACATTCCATGTAATGGCAAATAAAAATCAGATGTCACAATAGCCCCATGAAAGAGTTAAATATTCACAATCATCACACACATTCCTGCTCACACACACACACTCTTCCCCATAGTAGCACAAAGAAGGTTTGACTGCAGGGCTTTTACCAAACTGTGAAGAGTGTTCTGCTGTTTCTTTTTGGAATAACTGGAGCTTCTTGGCCTTTTAGCTAAGATCAAGTGTAGTGTAGCTTCTGCTTTAACTCATTTCAATAAAAGCCCCTCGGGTGAATGAAAAAGTCATGGCTTGTATCTTATTCAACTGAATCTATATATTCTCCAACATTTTTGTTCCCAGTTAACATTTTTTGTGTGGTTTTGATTGCTTGTTTGGATTTCTGGCTCCTGCTTTACACTTTTGCACCAGCACTTTTTGCATTGTGTTATAATTTTTTTCTCCCTGCTACTGCATAAAATAAAACACATTTATTTTAGATCTAAATGAGAATAAAAGATCGGAGGTTTTGTTTCCGTCTGGCTTGAAACGGTCAAACATGCCTTTTTTTGTGGACTAGTTGATAGAGACAGCTGCAGGAACTATAAGCAGGATGCATGCCATCAAGGCTCACAAACACACACACACAGACACACATAGTGACCTCAGAGAAGCAAATGTCTTGCATTGCATATCACATGTATGAAAATCAGAGGCAAGACTTTGGAGAAAAGATGGTTTAGATAAGGTGAAGAAGATAAAACTTAAGTTCAGATGTTTGTGACAGCTGCTACCCTCCCTGATTGATCTCTTTTTTAACAAACACTCATATTTGTGTTTGTCTTGCCAAATCATGTGATTAATGAACCTTCCATCCAAGCACCACACCCTCGGTACTTTCCCTCAATCTCACCCCTTGCCAGTGCACCGCGGAGCCACAAAAATGTCAGACACTCAAGCACACACTCACACCTGCAGCAATTTGGGACTGGCCAGTTCACCTAAGGTGCATGTTTTTGGACGATGAATGATAACCTGGAGAGAACCCATGCAGACACACATAAATTTAATTTTTGCAGATAATGATGACAAGACAAAAGTTGTTGGGCTTGTTTGAGTGGAGTTTGCATGTTGTCCCTGTGTCTGCACGTGTTCCCTCCACGTTCTCTGGGTTCCTCCTACAATCTAAAATATGCAGTAGAAGCGGATTGCTGACTCTAAATTGATCGCTGGCAAGAATGTGAGTGCAGTTGTTTATCTTTCCGTGTGGCTTTGTGCCAAGGTGAACCACAGCCATTGGTTCTAGATCCCCCCCCCACACACACACACACACTCAAAGAAAAAGTGGTCGCAGAGAATGAAAAAAAATTGATCAGAAACAGAAAAACTTATTTTACCTGTGCCGCAGATGAACACAATGTTGTCAAGTGTGACGCCGGCTCTGCAACAGGCGTGGATCCCCACAGAAAGAGGTTCGATCAGAGTGACAGAGACGGTGACAGAGACGGAAACATCAAAGAAAGACACCGGGCTCAATGGCCACCCTGTCACCTGACAAATATTTTTTGATAGCGACAAACACAGAACTGAGTGTAGATAAGACTGACATGACATAAAAAAGACCTGCAAAAATGACAAATAGTGTATTGGAGTGTGTGGGAAATATATGACGTATATAACATTAAAGGGATCATATTACAAAAGGAACGTTTTTTCAGGTCTCTCCATAAATAGATAAATAAATAAATAAATAAATAAACAAACAAACAAACAAATAAATTATATATATATATATATATCAGTGACGTGCGGTCAGGGGAGGCAGGTGAGGCACGACAGAGTGGGCGGAGTGATACGGGGCAGAGTGTGATGAGACCAGACTCAGGCATGGCAGAGTATGTAACACATGTGAATGACAGTGAATAAAGTGCCACTCCTTAGGCTAACGATGAGTCTATGAGCATCTGTCATCTAAGGCAAGTTATGCGGTCACCAACAACTATAACAGGTGGACTGTGTGGTATTAATAACTCTAGTTTATATTAATATGTCTTGTATTTACGAATGTATAAGGATCAGGGCGGACATGCTGTTTTTGTATGTTTTATTTTAGTGTCACAGATCTTCTCAGTAAAATGACCTGTCTATTGATTTTGTTTACTTTTTTCGCGCGATAATCTGGTCATTAAAAACATTTATACAATACCTCCAGTAGCTCAAGACATTAATTATCCACTAAACCTTGGGAATTCAGAATAAATACTATGGGTTGTCTGAAAACGATCTTACCTTCAAATCTCTGGAAATCCTCCGAGGTAAAGTGCTCATGACAGATCTTCGGATCCTTGGTTATATTGACCCGGTTTATCCGTGCTCTCCATCTCCTTCCTGGCTTCCCAGAAGGTATTCTAAAGAATGATAGGTCCTTGTCTTTGCATTTTCTTTTCAGTAAACCATCTAGCGACTCATCCCAGGTTTTCCATTAATCGGTAGTCGTTAATGGGATTTTCCATATTATGTTAGCATTGAGCTAGCCGCCATCCCTTACTGTTGGACTGTGTGGAATTATTATTCTAAGGAATGATAGACCCTTGTGTTTGTGTTCTCTTGATGTTCTATTGACACAACCGTTCACCGCGCAGGTAACCATTATATTTATAGAGTTAATCGCGTCGTGGATTGCATTGTTTCTTATGGCTGCCAAGCTACAGTATGTTTGGCGTCAGTGACGTATGACGCCCACGTGACCACTGAATGCGGAAGACGCAGCGGCGCAGATTTTAAGCTTTTCTGACCAAATGGATGATGCTACACATATAAAATTTATTTTTTCCTCTATTTTTCATAATGATGAATAACATATATGTCACTTAAAATCAACGTTACTGTCCCTTTATTACAAAAGTCATAAAAAATTTATTTGATTACTACTATGTAATCAGATGTCCATTTTCTTAACATGATTGAATGATTGACTGATTGATAGACTGATGTAAAATCTTAAATGTGTAGCGTGTGTTTCTACAACGACATGTTGAAAACATTACACAATGGCTTGCGCAGAATTAGTGGGAGATAAGACACTACCATAACATTAATGTGCAGATAAAACCCTAAAATATCATTCTATTATTTTACTACGTTCAAAAATATTACAATATTAGCATATTAAGCCATCATTGGATTTGACAACTCATCAGACATAAAACTTGATGGAGTTAACTGACAAAGTTGAGGAAATGGCATGTTTTTTCACTCTGCAGAAAAAAAACACTGCAGCTCACTAGCTAGTTTTTTGGTTATTGATAGCTGTCTCCATAATCTCCAAAAAAAAAAAAAAAAAACTTTAATTAAATCCACTACGGTTTAATAGGAAGTATCACAATGGAGAGAAGGTGTTAAAATGCTCCAGCTGTGACCACAGGAAAATTAACATTGTTCATCCAAAATATCCAACATACCAGACCGTGTGTGGTAATGATGTATTCATCACAGCCAGGAGAATGAAAAAGGTCCTCAGGGATATAGCTGACCTCGCTATTGCCTGATTTAATGAGGTTTATGGAAAAAATCTGAAGGACTTGACGGAAACCAAGGACACAACTTTGATTGGAAAATTTGTATGGAAAATATTTTTAGATGTTCATGGTATGAATTGTTTTGTACATTCATAACCATTATCTATGATTGGATATAAATATTTTCACAATTATAGAGGTTTTTAAAGATATTCGGCGCTTGTGAATACTGTAACCTCTTGCTGAGGACAAGAGAAATAACTTGGGCCGTCTAACCACTGGTCATAGATTTAAACAACCCCCCCCCCCCCCCATTAATTATGTATGCTAAAACATAACATCAGTATTCACAATTCCTTTCGATTTAACTTTTTGACTATGTCATTTATTATTACATTCTTCATTTTTTACAAAAATAAGACTTATTTACGTAGGACATGCTTTGTGCCGACTCTTAAGAATCAGTGACGAATATTCATGAAGGCGAAAGTAGTCAAGAAGCCGCAACCGTCAGAATGAGAAGATACTGGCAGTCTGGCGTTAATCGACTGGTGTAATGTATGTACACGTGGTCCCCTAGTTTGAGGACAATAATTAATTGGGTGAAATTCCAAGGGTGGCATTGTCGTGCAACTATCTACAATACCGAAGTGTGAACAGACATAAATGAAAGGATCCCGTGTTTGTGTTCTATTCATTTCTGTTTCTTTGCCTGCAGGCGTTTCAGATTTCCTTTGACAAGGAGGCGGAAATAAAAAAGTTTCTTGTTTCATATTAGAGTGTAATAATTTAATTAATTACAACCTCGCTTGACGCCACAAGCAATGAACTACAACGACTACAGTATAAATTTTTGATCTTACTCTCAGGCCTAGTACTTCCGCTAAAACTCTGCTGGGATTGGACGAGCGCCGTCACGAACCTCAAGCCTGAGGGCCGGCCGATTCTCTCGCAGGTAGACGGGCGGTCGTATACAAATACCGATATAATTTCTTTAATTATATATGTATTATTATTACTATTACTTTTTAATGGGATTTTTATAATAACTCACGGCGACTGTATAATTACGTTTTATTTCATGATTACGGTTATATTTACTTGTTCGTTTTCGTTTACTCCCCGCAAAGTGGACTACGCCACCGGGACTCGAGCCAATGAGATTCCGGACAAACACACTCATTTGAATGTCTTACACAGCCGTCAAAGTCAGACCGAACCAGTTTGGCAGCCGTCTCCCTGAACTTCGTCCTGGTGCGTCTGTACTGCTGAATCCGTCATGGCGCAGGATAATATCTCCGTGGTTGTGCGCTCACCAGGAGACCTCCGGCTGGTAGGAGTTCATCCGTTTCCCATTTACAAGAAAGTAGTTTCAACTTTTTAAACATTATCCTGAGCAAGACCACCAGGCTGAAAAACAACTTCTTCCCAGATGCTGTTAGACAGCTGAACTCCTGTGGTGCTCTGTAGTCACCCTCACCACAGACACACGGGGATTTGCTGCAATATGGTACTTCATTAGGTGCAATAGATAGAGCCACCTACACACTTAAGCTGCTGCATTGTAAATAAATTTTTACTGTTCAGACACTTTACACCTTATATATCTAGCATTCTTAACTTTTCTCTGTTCTCTTTCTTATTTATCTTACATTTTTAACCCTTTTTTCCCTTGTTTTTCTCAACTTATTTATCATATTTAATGATCCGGGCTTACTGGGACCTTCAGAGACGTATTTCGTACAGTCATATGTGAAAACCTGAGTCAGCATGACAAATAAAGACTGATTCTCTGATTCTGATTCTCTGATTATGTATTTTATTATCTTATGTTATCACAGGAAAACCGTCCGGTCCCGGAACCAGGACCTGAGGGTAAGATCAACAACTTATAGTAAGACCTAATATGGTCACTGTTCTATTGTTTCCAGATCTTGCCTTTAAAGGTTTTTTGTTTATTTTTTTAACCATTCTAAAAATCTGAATGTTAATTAATTAATTAAAAGTTAATTTAAAAAGAACTGGTGTAAAAAAAACATGTTTAGTAAATAATTACTGTAGATGTTGCTGGATTGCCATTTTTTGTATTTTTTCATTCAAATTTGAATTGATTAACAAATGAAGGAACCTGTTGAGGGATTAGGAATTCTGTGACTATCTGACAGAATGCATCCCCTCTCATTCGCCGATGTGAGACCACACTGGACTCTCAGTGTGTTCTGTCCTGTGGACCGTGTTCTGTCCACAGAGGTCCTGCTCCAGATGCACTCTGTTGGAATCTGTGGAACAGATGTTCATTTCTGGCAGCACGGCAGCGTTGGCGACTATGTGATCGAAAAGCCGTTGGTCTTGGGTCATGAGGCCTCAGGGCGGGTGGTGAAGGTGGGATCGGCGGTGAAGCATCTTAAAGTGGGTGAGTGGTGTGCTGGTTAAAGAGTTCACCCAATGGGCACTGGAGGAATCTGGCATTGTGACACTGTTGAGTGGCCACAGCGCACATCTGATGTTGCTGACAGTGGCCCTCAGTGGAGCATGTGTTCTATGGCCAGACACATGAAAAATTAGAGGGAACATTGGTCATGATAGGAATATTTCACTTTCCACATGTATTTATGCCATGTCAATCTTATCTACACTCAGTCGTTCTGTGTTTGTTGCTATAAAACCATATTTGTCAGGTGACAGGGTGGCCATTGAGCCTGGTGTTCCCCGTGAGGTGGATGAGTTCTTCAAAAGTGGGAGATATAACTTATGTCCCAACATGTTCAGCAGCTCCTTGCCACCTGACGATGGAACACTGTGCCGATACTACAAACACAACGCCAACTTCTGCTTCAAGTATGCCTGTCTTCTATCAGAGATTACACAGCATGCAAAATCTTATCCTTTCCTGTCTTTGTCTGATGTTTCTGTCTCTATCACTGTTTGTCAATGTTGCAGGTTGCCTGATAATGTAACATTTGAGGAGGGGGCTCTGATCGAACCTCTCTCCGTGGGTATTCACGCCTGTTGCAGAGCCGGCGTCACCCTCGGGAGCACCGTGTTCATCTGCGGCGCAGGTAAAATAAGTTGTTCTGTTTCTTATTCATTTCTTTCATTTTCTGCAACGACTTATTCTGTGTGTGTGTCTGTGTGTGTGGTGGTGGTGGTGGTGGTGGTGGTGGGGGGGGGGGCTGGCACTGATGGCCGTAGTTCATCTTGGTACAAGACCTAAAGAAAAGACAACCAACTTCACTCACATTTGTGCCAGCGATCAGTAGAGTCAGCCTCTACTGCAAATTTTAGGTTGTGGGAGGAACCCAGAGAACCTGGAAGAACCCACGCAGACACAGGGAGAACATGCAAACTCCACTCAGAAAAGCCCAAGAACTTTTGTCTTCTGTCAGAGGGCATGCCAGAAGTTGTTGAAAGGAATCCTGTTGAAAGGAATCTCCTCTCTCTGCAGGGCCTATTGGGTTGGTCTCTTTGCTTGTGGCCAAGGCAATGGGGGCCTCACAGATCATCATCAGCGGTAACACAATCACCTGGTTCAACGTAAACAACAATATTCTTCTGCTCAGTCTTTTCTAACTGTCAGTTGTGTGTTTAGATCTGTGTCCAGAGCGTCTCACAATGGCCAAAGATTTGGGTGCAGACTTCCAGCTAGCGGTGAAAAAAGATGACAATCCTCAGCAGCTGGCCAAGACTGTAGAGGACATGATGGGAGCAAAGCCTAACATCACTATTGAATGTACTGGAGCCGAGAGCTGCATTCAAACTGCCATCTATGTATGTGACGTCTTTGAGGGTTTAAAGTAGATTGTGACATAAACCAAGTCCTGACAGGGTTCGTTCTTGTCAGGCAACACGTTCAGGAGGTGTGGTGGCGGTAGTGGGTCTCGGTGCTTATATGGTCACCATTCCTCTGATCAATGCTGCCCTGAGAGAAGTGGACATCAGAGGCGTTATTCGCTACTGCAACACGTGAGAAAATATTAATCTCCCTTCTTGGTTAAAGAAATTAAAGTTGAATAATGTTTCTAGCTGGAATAACTAGATTATAAATAAGGGAACTGTCAGGTATCAGAGCTTTTAGTGTGATGCAAATGTTTGTCTTGCAGCTGGCCAATGGCCATAGCCATGCTGGCATCTGGTAAACTGAATGTGAAGCCCCTTGTGACCCATCGTTTCCCTCTGGAGGAGGCAGTCCAGGCCTTTGACGTTGCTCTTCGAGGTCTTGGTATGAAGGTCATGATGAAGTGTGACCAGAATGACCAGAAGCCCTGATCTGACTCAATGTGGTTGGTAATTCATATCTGATAGAAGGAGAGCAAGTCACCCCAAAAGACAGACGCATATTGGACATTTGAGCAAATGAAGCTAATGGAGCTAATTCAAATGAATACACAAACAACGAAAACACTATGAAAGGCATCTGGCTGCTGTCATTCCCATCAAATGGTCCCATAATTCATAATTATCAATCTGTACCGAGTGCCCATGAACCTTAATCTTGGATAATTCAGTAGATTTCTATTCGCAATGCAGAATGCCTTATTCTAGACAGGTGACAATGTCAGACAGGTTGTTCAGGTGGTTAATACAGACAAAACAGATAAAGATGTACCAATATTGTTTTCTGAGAGATTTATTAAAAAGTTGATGAGAAAAAGGACCAGGGCACAGTGAAGTGTCAGTCTCTGATCAACTGATTTTAACCAAGAAAATAGCCTTGACAGTCACACCTTGTGTCTGTTGGTTTTCCCTGGTAAAGCTGTATACAGTGGTACCTCTACTTACGAAACGCCTCAACAGGAAAATATTGCCTCTAGTTACGAAATAAATTTGGAGTTACGAAAGGAAAAAATACAGTACGGGCTGCTACTCGCAGCTCCCAAAGGTTCCTGAACGCAACATTCTTATAGCTGCTCTGCCATTGGCTATTACCTAGCATCCTGGCATCCCATTGGCTAAGAGGGACCTCAGTGTGTCGCTAGATAGGTATCTATGCAGCATTCTCATCATTTGGACCTCAACCCATGAAGTGTTCTGATAGTTTTACATAAATACATTAACTTTTTGAGTATTCGCTATGGACCCCAAGAAAGTGATGGAGAAAAGAGGAAAAGATGAAGAAAAGAGTCTTTTTGCCCATACAAAAAAAGCTAGAGATACTGTATTGGCCCGAATATAAGACTGTTTTTTTTGCATTGAAATAAGACTGAAAAAAGTGGGGGTCGTCTTACAGTCACGGTCTAGACATTATACCCATTCACAACGCTAGATGGCGACAGATATCTTTAAAGCGAATGCTGAACTAATGAAGAAGAAACCCCTGTCACGACGAAGAAAAATAAAAATAGCGGTAAGAAAGAAAAGAGAAGAAAATAAGAGATAACAGAAAATGGAGAAACGTAGCGACAATCTGGAGAAAAGTGGGTCGAAGATCGGCCAGGTTAAGCGGCAGCTGAGGAGAAGTTATGATGCAAACTTCAAGATGATGGTGATAAATGAGGCAGAGTCTTCAAACAATTGCAAAGCGGCTGTGAAATATGGTGTCACAGAGTGTAATGTACGGAGATGGAGAACTCAAAAAGATCACCTAAAACATGCTCACAGTCAGAGAAAAGCTTTCCGTGGTCCTCAGAGCGGCTGCTTCCAAGAGCTCGAGATGTGATAGACAGCTTTTTCATGATTTGAATGAGGCAAAATAACATGCTTTTTCTCTCGAATATACAGTATTGTTATAATCATTTGTTTCAGATATACTGTAATTATTTTCTGTATAAAAATTAAATTTTGTATTCAAAAAGTCTTTCATATTTGAGTCTTGAAAAAGAGGGGGTCGTCTTATGAGGGCAATCTTATATTCGGGCTAATACGGTAATAGAAAAGCATGAAAAAGGGATGCGTTTGGTTGATCTCTCCAAAGAATATGGCCGTAATGTATCACCATGTTATTAAAACTAAAGGAAGTTTAAGGCATTGCGTGGGTGGTTGGAGAAGTTCAAAAGGAGGACTGAAATGCACTCTGTTGTTCGGCATGGTGAGGCAAGTAGCGCATGAACCAAAGAGGGCAAAAAACAATGAGGACAGCAGTTAAAAGGTATGTGACCATCATTTTTATTCGTTGTTTTTTACATTATGCACAACTCTCATTTGTTGTGTAATAATCTAATTCTAACATGTGTTTGTTACATGTTTTGATGCATTTTTATGCTTTTTAAAACATTTATGTCTGAATTTTGGGGGGCTTGGAATAGATTAGGGCATTTGCATGGAAAACGCGTCCCTACTTATGAAATTTTCTACTTACGAAATTTTTTCCTGAACCATTTCGTAAGTAGAGGTACCACTGTATATAAAGGCAAACCTCAGTTTCTGACCACAATTTGTTCCGGAAGGCTGTTCGAATACCAATTTGTTCGAATTAAAAAATACATTTTTCTCATTACAAATAATGCAAATGGTCTTAATCCGTTCCAAGACGCTAGAAAATTACCTTTTTTCAACATAATGTTATTTCATAATGTCATTTATATATCAAATTGTTTAGTAATGCAACATATCAAAGATGTAAAAGAAAGAAGCAAACACGAGAAAGAAAGTAAAAAAAACATCAACGTAATCAGGTTAGCCTAAGGTACGAGTTATCTTCATCTTTTGGACAGAAGTTTATGGTACCGTAACTCGTACCATAGGCAATGGAATGCAAATTAGGTGAAAAATTACTGAATAGAGTAAAATAAAAAGCACATTGCAGTTAAAGCATAAGAACAATAAAGATAATAATTTTTACCTTTGTGGTGGTAAGCAGTTGGCATACGTGAATGTTGGAGAGGAGGAGGAGGATGGATGTTACTGCGTTTGTTTCGCGTTCAACTTCAACTTCTAAGACAAAAAAAATCCGAATTTTTTGGTTGAATTCCGATTTGTTCGATATCTAAAGCGTTCGAAAACCAAGGTTTGCTTGTAATGGTATACTATTACAAGCAAAAGGTGAAACAAAAGCTGATCGTCTCATCCAGTAGTACTTCAAGATACGAGTTTAATTTCTTCTGTCACTGAGCTCGTAAGAAAAATAACTCGTAATTCAAATTTTCCACTTTTTAAAATAACTAAAATCATTTTAATCCGTCCAGCCTTGTAAAACCCCTCAAATCCCTCTAAATTATGAAAAGGCAACAGTTTTCAACTAACACATATGTATACTCAATCTTTGCATAATGACATACAAGTTACATAAACAATGATAAAGTTTGAAAAGATTGTACTTGGTGCTTATGTATTGAACAAGCACAAGACCCCAATTTTTTTTAAACTATCCTGCGATTACAGTAAATGTACTCACAGGATAAATTGAAAGTGTACCTTTAATTTACTTCAACTTACTGGCATGTTAAGGCATTAAATAGTTTTCCAGTTCAATTCTTCTCCAACATACAAAAGCATGAATCCAAATCAATTTTAGAATATTGCACGGTGGCACAGTGGGTAGCGCTGTCGCCGCACGGCAAGGCAGTTCCGGGTTCACAACTAGCTCTGTGCGGAGTTTGCATGTTTTTCCCGTGTCTGCGTGGGTTCTCTCTAGGTTCTCCGGCTTCCTCCCACCTCCAAAAAATGCGCTTCAGGTTAATTGGCCATTCCAAATTGCCCATAGGAATCAGTGTGTGTTTTCTTGTCTGTGTCTTTGTGTGGCTCTGCGGTGCACTGGCGTCGCGCCTGGAGTGTCCTCCGGTGTACTGGCTCCAGCCCCTTGTGACCCACCACAGCAGATGAAACGGTAGACGATGAATGAATGAAAAACTGTAAGCAGCATTCTGTCAAGAATGAAATCCACCATTCCAGTGCCAAAGAAGTTGGAGGCTATGAAATTGGTCTGTTATCAAACTATTTGACAATTGCCAACTTGGTGTCACGGCTTACGGTTTCACCAACCATTGCATAATTGATTTTGTTAATAGTCAACCCTCGGTTTTTGAACGCTTCTGTTCTCGACCAAATCGGTTTTCGACCAGAAAATCAGAGAATTTTACGTCTCTGAACTCGACCAAAATTCGGCTCTCGACCAAACCGAAAGAAGCCGAGCGTACCTGAACGTGACTCACTCGGGAGGCGAGCGAACTCGAATGCCCAGGATGCTTCCTCCGTAGCGCATTCGTGTTCAAAGTTCGATAGGATATATTTTATTAAAATAAAACATAGTGTCTATTTCTACCCCTTTTTATTTATGGTAAACAGTATACAGTGCAGCTTATGGTGTAAAATAGTAAAAGAAAACTTAGAAAAAGTTGTTTTTTAGAATTTGGAACAGATTAAAATTATTTACATTAATTATAATGAGAAAAATAGTTTCGGATTTCGAACAACTCGCTTTTCGAACAGCCTTCTGGAACGGATTATGTTCGAAAATCGAGGGTTGACTGTATGTGTCAATATATCAAAGAATACTGTATATCTGACTCTATAAGGCATCCTGACCATCATACTACATGCTTGAGTGTGTTGGACAGGACAGATTTGAAAAAAATTGTTTTTCATATCCCTGTGGCCGCAATTAACAAAGGTAAGCAGAAAACCTGTTGTAACAACCAAATTTCTGCAATTGGACTGACTAAATTAAAGGAGATGAGTGATAATGTTGTAAGATCGGTTCAGTAAGATAAGGTAAGATAGGATAGTTTGGATTCCTTCCGGAGAAGTACCATTGGGGTTAGAGTCCCTCCGAACGGCGATTCGGTTAATATTCTTGGGGTTAGAGTCCCTCCGAACGGCGATTCGGTTAATATTCTTGGGGTTAGAGTCCCTCCGAACGGCGATTCGGTTAATATTCTTGGGGTTAGAGTCCCTCCGAAGGGCGATTTGGTTAATATTCTTGGGGTTAGAGTCCCTCCGAACGGCGATTCGGTGAATATTCTTGGGTTAAAGTCCCTCCGACGGCGATTCGGTAGACGTGATAAAAGTGTTTTATTGAATATTGTGTTGTATTGCATTGTTTTGTGGGAAATTGAAGGTGAATGTGATGAATGGGGATTGGTGTGGAATGGATGGAATGAATGGTAAGGGACAGAGTGTGATTTTTGAAAGGATTCAAAGACAAATATTGAGTGGTATTGATAAGAGTGTGGACAAAGTTAAAAATGATTGAAGGAACAGTAAGTGCGATGAAGGATGTGAGTGGGAAGTTAAGACAGGAGGAGAGACAGGCATAGGAAAGGGTTAAAGATTTACAGGAGAGGGTTAAGCAGGCAGGACGGAGAGACAAATGGAAGTTGAAGAGGGAGTTGAAGGAAGCAGAAGAAGACAGAAGAGAGGTGCATAAGTTAACTTTGAGTGCAGTAGTTTGACTGAGACATCCACTTCAACAGTGACCCAGAGACAGACGGAACCAGACAATCAGACAAAGACGGACAAGACAAAAATCATCCGGCAGTGACGCCTATCGTACCGCCCCTCTTTAATGAACAATGCCCAACGAACGGACAATTCCCTATGCTTAGAGTAGCTGGTGAACTAAACATTGATACAGATATCGATCAGTCAGAAGGGTGAAACGAGGCACAGGCGCTCTGCGACATCATGAGGATCCCACCGGCCCAAGCTTCACATAATCAGCTGCCCGCCGCACACACACCCGCTCGAGAATGCGAGAGAAGGGAGTATAATAGATTACAGGACAGACTCGATGAAGATAGAGCAAAACAGGCCCTCTATAACCAGGCATTGATTGATAAACCAGTCGAAGAAAAAACACACAGATTAGTGGCAGACAATACGGCTAGACCTCCGACCCCCACCACGGCAGCAGGTGAGAATGAATGGTACGTTTAGTCAGCTGCACACCCTCGGGATGAAGAGGAGGAAGGTATCCTGGCACACACGCGCAGTAGTAAGACTTATCATCAGATGCCCCTGAGAATCAACCAACAAGGTAATTTGGGAGAATATAAACCGTTTTCATTTTAATGATGTTGAAGGTATGGCTAAAAAGTTATCACCCCTGTCTCAAGGAGTGGGTCAATGGATTGGATACATGTTAGCCATGACCTCAGGTCAAACTTTAGCAGTAGGAGATGTACAGTATTGCAATTGTTGGGAACTGCACTAACCCCTATGAAAATTTCATCTGTTAAAACAGCAGCAGGAATGGATCGGACCGTATGGCAGAGCCTTGTTTAATGTGGTGAGAGACGAATTCCCATCACCCCGTGGAAACACCCCTACCTCATTCCCATGGGATGGTAAGGAGGAACCATTGGTGTATTATGACAACTGCCTGGCCAAATGGTCAACGGCGACGGGAGCACATCCCTCCAACAATGACGTAACTGAGACACTGTTTAGAACAGCTCTCTTGAATGGTTTGCCACTTCCACTGAAGAACAAATTAACAGACGATCCAGATTTCTTGATTATGGTAGAAGGCCGTTTCCGCCATCACCTTGTGCATCATTTAACACATTATCAGAGAACAGAGGCCGACCACAACACTGACATCCAACACATGCAGACACAATTACTTAAATTAAACTTAGCTGAGGTTAGTTCCAAGTCAAATGATAAAAAGAAGTCTAATTCAGCTGGCAGTGTTATGTGGCAGGGTCGTGGCGGCTGGTCTGGGGCCGGAGGACGAGGAAGAGGTGAAAGCTATGGCGGCAGCGGATCATATGTAACAGAGTTAAAATGTGGTTTATTTTTGAGCTCTTTGTTTTTCATTATGTGAATTTTATCGAAAAATTGTTGTTCTTATTTTCTTTAATTTTTATTGCGAAGCTTGCCTTGTGCGCGCTTCGTTACTTCTGTACCTCCTGTGCTTCCGTAGTCCCTCCCGTCTGTCCCCCAGAATGATAACTGCATTGCTGGGGGTAGGTTGTGTGGGAGCGCTGCTCCGCTCTTTTTCTATTTTAATGTGAAATGTGAACTGTTTGCGCTGTAACCTCAAGAATGTTATAATTTTGTGATGTTTTGAGTAGTTTTGTTTCTGGCATTCTTTTTGAGTTTATTTTGTTGCAACAAGGTGAAGTTTTGGCGCTAACTGAGACGCAGCTCCGGGTCATGTGACCGACGGTGACATGGAGAGGCGGGAGAGTAATATTTGCATTTTGTTTGTTTAGAAGCAGAGGTGCAGAAGGGAGTGGGGAGATCAATTTACTGTTGTCTCCCACAGGTACGTTTTATTTTTGAATGTTAAAAATCATTTTGGTCTTTCTGTTCGGCCACATGATTCTTTCTGTTTATATTTTATTTCAGTGTAATGTATGTGATTGAGGATTGTTGTGATCCTCTAGAGAATGATAACTGCATTGCTGGGGAAGCAGAGGTGCAGGAGGGAAACGTGGGGAGATTAATTTACTGTTGTCTCCCACAGGACACAGAATAAAAAAAAGAAAACACTATTCGAGTCATCATTTACCAGCCCGTTCACAACTGTTACACATACTCAGGTAATCAGCCTGGATGTTTCATCTGTGGTGATCCTAATCATTGGAGTCGCAGTAGCCCACAGGCCCGACTAAGACCACAATGGTATGGTCCACGACCACCTCGAGGCAGAGGATTTCCAGGACATGGCAGAGGGGGCATCTATCCATGGGCACCAAACAATCAGCGGCCGGAGGGACCGACTGGACACCAGCAATATGGACAATATTACGCTGGGGAAACAGTGACAGAGGGGGAGGAGGACCCCTACTGGACAGCCTAGGGATGCCTGGGCAGCCCCGGAAGCAACGGAATGGCGGAACCACTGCTTCCTATGACTGTGTGCCGTAAGGCTATCAGCGGCCTGGTAGACACTCGAGCCACGTATTCCACTTACAATACACCTGTACCGCAGTCAATGTTAACATCAGACAGCATATCATTGATGGACTTCTCGCGGAAACCACAGGGTCTGCCTTTCACCAAACCATTACCTACTGTGTTAGCGGGACATTGTTTAAGACACAGGTTCATTGCATCACCAAAAACGCCTGTTAACCTGATAGGCAGAGACTTGCTAATTGCCACAAACACTACCATTTTGTGCGGACCACAAGGTTTGACTGTCCGGTTTCCAGATGGTACTCAAGTTTTTTGCAGTGAAGCTGGACACAATGGACAATGGCTGATGCGACCAGTTCCAACCTCACCCACTGCTGACATCTACTGGGCAGAGGTTCAACCAGAGACACCCTCCGCTGACCCTGGTGTGTGTTCCGTGTATGTGATGTGGAAGCCTTGGATTCAGTCCTGTGCACCCTACTTGCCTCCTATCGATCCACTACTTTGCACTGTTTTATGATAGGGACCATGATGAAACATACAAAGATAGGTTCAGATCATGTATAGACGATAATTGGCAGCTACATTCGGAGCACATTTACATCTCAACTGAAGGCATTGCGGCACACACGATTTTGACACCCGAACAGAACCCGTTGTTTGAAATGGGAAGCACATCAGTTCCCCACATTTTATTGGTGGTGTCTTCAGGGCATGAGCCGAGGGAACTGGGACCCATCGTCAAACGTTTAGTTAGCCTTACTGATTGGCAGGATTCACAAATTCCACAAGTTCAATTCTCACCATCAACTAAATCATACAGAATTTTAGGTTCCATGACTGATACAGCGACCTTGCAACATCACCTCATTTCACGTGAACATGGCAGAGATTTAACAGATCATGAGGATAGCCAGGTAATGTTAGATTCTATCCCCGAAGGGATATGGTCTACAGGTCCATTTGATGTAGGGAATTATAAAGATAACCCTGATGTTGTACTAAACATTTTTGATGCACAAGTTGTTTGCAGAAAACAGTACCCATGGCCGGAAGCAGCAAACGACGGGATGGAGAGTACACTATGTGGACTGTGGGATGCTGGTGTTCTGGAAGAATCAGACTCACCTTGGTCAACCCCATTGAGGCCAGTTCAAAAAGCAGATGGAGTAAGTTATCGAATGGCACATGATTTGAGAGCCATAAATGATGTAACGCTAACTCCAGTTCTACCTGTACCTGATTCACATAGGGTATTGACATCACTCTCACCTAAATTCAACAGTTGTGGATTTGGCAAATGCTTTCTTTTGCTTACCTCTACATCCAGATTCCAGAAATTACTTTGCATTTTGGTATCATGGAGTCAAGTTACAATACACTAGACTCCCGCAAGGATTTAAGAACAGCCCTGGAATCTTGAAAACAATTTTGTCTGACATGCAGTTGCCTGAAGGTTGTGTGTTAGTTCAGTACATGGATGATCTCTTGTTGGCATGTGACACACCTGAAATTTGTTTAGAAGCCACTGAATGTTTATTGAGAAAATTGTTCTCATGTGGTTTCAAAGTGTCCAAACAGAAATTACAGTGTTGCAGGAAATCCGTCACTTTCCTGGGACGTGTTGTGTCGGCACACGGTTCGGCAATGTCTACGGCTCATCGCTCTGCTATCCTGCACCATTCAAAGCCTGAAACGGTAAAAGACATGCTATCATTTTTGGGTTTGTGCAGTTACAGTAGACACTACATCCCTTGTTTTGTCGAACACACGACACCACTACGTGCACTGATCAAACAGCACGGTCACAAGAACCCCACCGCCAAACTTGCATGGGATACAGAAACGTCAGATTGCTTTGTCAGACTTGTTAATGCTTTGGCTACGGTGGCTGCCTTGGCCACGCCAGATTCAGGCACTGCGTTCCATCTGGATGTCTCCATCTCAGATGATATCGCTAACGGTGTCCTGTATCAGAAGGTTGAAAGTGAAAGACGCATTTTGATGTATTGTAGTGCTCGTCTTGACCCCATTGAGAGTAGACAGCCACCTTGCGCCAGATATGTGGCAGGTCTTGCTACATTGATAACCAAAACAGCACACATAGTGCGAGGCCACCCACTTATCATTCTCACAGAACATTCAGTCCCATCGTTTGTTGCATCTCAGACCTTCACCATGTCGGCTTTACAACAAACTAGATTATCCAAGATTCTTCAAGCTCCTAACCTCCAGTACATCCATTCTGGCGTCAACATGGCGGACTATATCAGTAATTCAGGGACACCACATGAATGCGCTTTTCTGATTCAGAGTGACCTCAGATTTACAAACCACACCACTGTCTATAGGGTGAATTCTCTTTTCAGATGGTTGTTTCAGATACACTGATGGCTCGTTGAAGTCGGCAGTAGCAGTCGTCCAATACAACCCCTTGACTGGTGACTTTGACCTGACCTCCACCGCCCAACTGATGGACAGCCCCTCTGCCCAAGGTGCTGAGGTTTTGGCTTTGTGTTTGGCCCTGGAGGCAGGCGGAGGACAAGACTTGATGGTATATTCAGACTCAGCCTATGTGGTAGGTGCAGCAGTGTTGAATCTACAGGAATGGAAGAGGACAGGTTTTCTTACAGCTAAGGCTGCTCCCATAGCTCATAGACCATTGATTGAGAGACTGTCAGCTAGCATTATGTTGTCCTCCACATTGGCTATTGTCAAAACACCAGGACACAGCAAAGCCAACACGTTGCAGGCTAAAGGTAATGCAGCAGCAGATCAGGCAGCAAAGCAGGCAGCAGGGTATCGGCTTTGAGACAAAGTCATGGTGAGTATGCCACAATCTCCTACACCTATGTCACCTGCACACACATGGACATTGCAGGAGGTGCTTGGTCATTAGCATTCTGCTGCACCAGAAGAGGTAAATTTTTGGCGTTCTAAGGGTGCGTCGAGAACATCTGATTCCCTGTGGGTGGGGCCAAATGGCTGTCCGGCTTGTCCCATGGGCCAGTTATCCAAAACAGTGTTATCAGAGGCCCACGGTCCGGCTCACGTTGGCGTTCAGAATATGCAGGCAAAATTGTCCAATTGGCGACACCCTAACATGACAGATTTGATCTGGAATCATTGTAACGAGTGTGAAACCTGTAAATATTTCAATGTCAAACCCGGACTTAAGCCCACCCCAGGTCAATTGGCTCCAGCACTCTGGCCAGGTGCAGAAATTTCTCTTGATTTCACTGACATGCAAATTCGGGTTCAGGGTAAACGGTATCTGCTTGTCATTGTCGATTTCGTTCACTGGCTGGCCTGAGGCTTACCCGTGTACCAAAGAAGATTCAGCCTCAGTTATTAAGGCTCTTGTTAATCACTGCATACCCACACATGGTTTTCCAGCTCGAATTAGATCTGACAACGGCACACATTTTACGAGTACTTCATTGGTAAAAGTGGAACAAATGTTGGGTTTAAAACATACCTTTGGTTCTGTTTATCGTCCTCAGAGTCAGGACAGAGTGGAACGGATGAACCGCTCACTGCAGGACAAATTGGCTAAAGTAATGTCCTCAACTGTCTTTAATTGGCTGCAAGCATTGCCTATTGTCTTATTGACAATAAGACAGGGGATTAATACCAGGACTGGTTTCTCCCCTTATGAGATGTTGACGGGCAGGTTAATGCCTGGCCCGGCTAGTTCTTTGATTCCATACCAGGAAGTTCCACTTCCTGATCTTTCCTCCAAAATGTATTGGCGTCAATTGCATTCTTTGGCACATGACATGTCTCAACAGGTACAGGATCGTTCTGCAGCTGCAGTTCCAGCTCCTGACCACGGTCCTCCAGTCTGGGATTGTGTCTTCCTGAAGAGTCTGTCCAGAGAGTGGGCTGAACCTCTCTGGACGGGTCCATTCAAGGTTGTGGTACGGACTGACAGGGCTGTCTGGCTGGACGGCAAGGGACCCAAATGGTATCATTATTCTATGCTTAGACCCGATACCTCCACTTAAAGACATGTGGGTTTTTGGTGGGCTGGGGTTTCCCCAGTCCCAGAGGGGGAAGGGAGTTACACTTACTTTAGTTACTTTAGTCTTCATTTTACTTTTCTTCTTATGTTTTGGGGGACTTACTCTTTCAGACACAGCGGGACACAATCACCAGGTGGTCAGCTACAGACACAGTGGGAACATACGAATAGATGAGTGGGAGTGTAGGACCCCACCCCACCCCATATCCAGTATATGGCAACAGGAGTTAAGAATTTGCATTGCCACTAATAGCCCGACGATGACCCTAATACCCTATACAGCGTTAATCAATGCAAGGGGCCAGAAAGGACAGGATTGGGAGGCGTGTGAGTGGTATTTGACAGGGGGACTCTACTGGAATTCCTTACTGACGGAAACAGGATACGATTGGACACGCTGATCAGTAGGGCAGGCTAGAAGTATGAGAAACGCTTTTAAGATACGGAAAACAAATACGGGTCTGATGCTTGAAGTAGACACGACTGGGCAGGAAAACATGAAGGAAAGTGGGTGTGTTAGTCTCACACTCTGTGCCTATAGTAGTGGTTGGGACTCCGGATTCATGTTGACAATCTATTACGCAAACACCACCGCTGTCCCTGTGATGACACCAGAAACCCATAAGAAGGGGGTGCAATTGAATGAAAATCGTAAGGGGGGTGCAATTGAATAACGGTGGACGGGGGATGATCGCTTTCAGGTGCATACAGGCGTGTCCGGGAGAAATACCAATTGGCTCCTTATGGTAGAACAAGCTGCTAACGTTTCCCGCTCTGATTGTGTAGAATGCATGGGCCCAAGACCCATACTTAAAGTAGTCACTGCCAGCTTAAATGTGTCAGTGTTTGCATACTGTGATGACCTCAATTAATATCCCTGACCCACATTGTTCTCATTGGGTCCGAACATAACCGATAGTTAGAGATGCTAAAATAAAACCTCTATTCTATAAAAAGGTAGCTCCTCAAAATTTTACTTGTATTAATATCTCTACCGGAACTAGGTATGAATTAGGCCGCACATAGATCCTGCCTGGTGTAGCACCACGCAAAGGGTTGATGGGACGTTTGTGCCCATCAGTAGAGCCAATGTATGGTGGTGGTGCTGAAAAGATAAATTATGATGTGTGCTTTGGTGTCTCTTTTGCTTCCTGTTTCAGTGATACCCACCTCGTTGGAAGAAATTTGGGCAGACAAAAACAGCATGATTCCGCAGGATTGGGTCTCCAGGAAAAGGAGAGACACCCAAGCACCTTGGTTGGAGAAGGGCACCCCACCTACATAGATGCAATCGGAATTCCTCGTGGCGTTCCAGATGAGTATAAACTAGCAAACCAAGTAGCAGCAGGGTTCGAGTCAACTCTCTGTTGGCGGTGTACCATAAATAAAAATGTCGACAGGATTAATTTTATTCATTACAACATTCAGAGAATAGGTAATTGGACTGAGGAAAGTTTTGCAACAGTACATGAGCAGCTAAAGGCTACATCACTTATGACCTTCCAAAACAGGACTGCATTAGACATGTTACTGGCAGAAAACTCAGGAGTTTGCGGTATGTTTGGTGATCAATGTTGCACCTTTATCCCCAATAACACAGCACCGGATGGTCGACTGACCAAAGCATTGGATGGACTTAGAACCCTTAATGAAGAGATGAAAAAACACTCAGGTGTAGACACCTTGGTGTGGGACAAATGGATGGATTATTTCGGCAAATATAAGAATTTGATTTCCTCCCTGTTTATCTCCATTGCAGTGTTTACCGCCCTGTTGACAATATGTGGTATGTTGTTGTATTCCCTGTATTAGGAATTTGTTAGAGCGCCTCATCGCCAAGGCCTTGTGGGATCCCAAGGGTCAATGCCTCCAGATTCCTCCTGCAGAACAACGAGTAGGGTTTGAATTAGCTTTGGTTGAATAAAGGGGTATTTTGTTGTTGATTTCTTTTTTACTTTGATTTTTAGGTTTTGATCGCTTGCGGTTGCTCGGGGCATTTTTAATATTTTTTGTTGTGGCCTCTTTCGAGGCCAAGAGGGGGAATGAAGAGATTTAGACATTATACACATGCTATTTGCTAATGCTATTTGCTATTTTGCTAGCTTCACAGTAGTTAACTTTAATCACACTCTCATTTAATCTTTGCAGACATTTGAATCCTGTCCCAGTACACAAGGAGCTCACAGAACTCATCTAATCTTTTTTCACCCTTGAAGTCTGTACACACACACACACACACACACACACACACACACACACACACACACACACACACACACACACACACACACACACACACACACACACACACACACACACACACACACACACACACACCCAAGGTAACAGTTCCATTTATGAAAGTCTTCACACTTATGGGGTAATCAGGATGTAGGTAGGATTGTTTACAGAATGAGACAGGAGACGGAAACTACGTCGAGGAGATGCGGCGGCCGAAAACCTGTCACGATCGGATTGGTCCAGAAGACACCACATCCCCTCATGCATATTCTTAATCTGAATTGTTTAAATTTGACCGGGCCAAGATAGAATTTGCTCTTCTTCAGCTGCGTCTGATGTAAGACCCGTATAGTACTGGCAGTCGGGGACTGTGGTAGAGCCTGGATATCTGTAGTAGACTTGTTGTCAGGAATAAACTTTTTAAACTTACGACAATCGGCTAAGTCTCCTACTTTACCTCAGTAACAAGAACCCACGGAATAAAGAAGCTTTGAAAGGACTTTGCTTCAAAAATAAAAAATTTACTTTGATCTGTATTGCTTTCATCATCAATGCATCTTCATTATTTGATGTCAGATTCGATCTTTTGATGTTTGGATCTAGAATGTTGTTAATTATCGATATAAACATCTTGCTAAAGCCAAATCCTTCGACTGACGAACCTGTTTAGTCTCATTCTTTTACACAAACACATGATGAATTCAAACAAAAACATTTTTGGTTCAATTTATATCCCAGAGATTGTACAGCTATTTAAAGAGAATGATCCAGATGGATCCAAAGGTTTGGATATTGAGCAATTTTGTGTAGTAATGACAGCACTACACGGTGATTCTATTAGTGTAGAAGAACTAAAAGAAATCTATTACAAGATTGATACAAGCTATCATGATACTGTGACACTCGATGAACTATTGGCTTACCTTCACAACCGGTACTATGCATCAGATATCATAGCAAACAAAAATAAAATTTTCCCCAAACCTTTCAAAAACATTGATGGGAATGCTCACAGGGAAATCATCCAGTTGACATTTTGCCCAAAAAATGATGACCTTGATCAGAAAGCCAAGAGTTCAACGGAACAACTTAGGTCTTACCAGAAAGGTCAATACATCTCTATCAGCGCAAATGGTAAGTTGACCTCCTGGACAGACAATTTTGATAGACATTTAACAACTGAACTGAGTCTAGAAGAAAACAAGTATACTTTAGGATGTAAGAAAATTTGTGTAACTGACATGCTATATCTCGAACAAGTCAATCAGCTGGCTGTTTCTACTCTGGGGGATGAACTTTTATTTTACAAATACACTGAGAATGTTATACATCTTGCAGTGAATCATGCTATGTTAGTCAAAGACACAGTGAATGCAATGAACTACTGGTTTAAAGACTCTAAAGCAGTGTTCTCCTTTGGTGATATATGTGGAAATTTGTCTGTGTTTATCAGCTACTGGGTGAAAACAAATGGCCTCTTCTGTAAAGAAGCATATGAGAAAATCTCTCTGATGAAGTATCCAACAGTATATCAGGTAAACCTCTTAAGAAATACACATGAAGACTTTCTATGCTTTAAAGTCCCCATTTTTCAGGATGTTTGCAGCCAAATATTATACTTTCCATCCCTTGATTCAATTGCCATGTGTAGCAAATCATCACAGACAATGGCTCTTACTGCCTTGCCCAAGGGACACAGAAGTAAAGCTACTAAACAAAAAGCTACTAAAAAAGTCTACCACAGCAGGCAAAAGTTTTTTAATTGTGTTGATTACTCACCAATTGTTGAGTCTCTGGCAACAGGTGGTGAAGATGGCATACTGCGCATATGGACTCCACACACGACCATATGCCAAAATAAAGTAATAGGACATTCCACAGCGATTACACACATCAAATTCAATCACTACAACAGAACAATTATCAGTATTTCTAGGGACATGAATATGCGTTTGTGGTCACAAAATGCCTGGCTGTGTTTGCAAAGCATGCATGTTCAAGGAATGGGAAGTGACCCAATCTCTAGCGTATATTATAGCCCACATAACAATGCGTTAATACTGGCTAACTCAAATATTGCAACATGTTTAGGACAAGGAACGGATGGTTTTGCAAATACGTTAACATCCCATGATAATCCCATTTGTAATGTTCTATATCATGACTTTTTCAAGCAGGTAATCACTGCTTGTCAGACTGGTGTTGTGATACTGTGGGACATCTTAACAGGACAGCCACTCCTTGAATTCAAGGTCACGCCAGATCAGGTTGGGCTAACTGCAATGTCATTTGATGAACCACAGCGCAGACTAATTACAGTTTCACAAAATGGGACATTGAAACTGTGGAATTTTAACAGTGGAGCAGAGATTGCTGTTTGCCCTATGATTCTGCCAGATGGAATGACAAATGTTGTATGCTTAAACAATAGGATTTTTGTGTCTGGAAAAGACTCCAAGACCATTTTCAATCTTGATATGAAGGAATTTGACATCCAGTTTATGGAACACAGTGATTTAAATGATATTTCAACAATGGATGGGTACGAAAAGACACTGCTTACTGTCTCTAGTTATGGAAATATTGTCATGTGGGAAGTCTCCCAGACAGCTCAGGCTCTCTACTTGCTTAATCCCACTACAAATCCTCAATGCCAGACAGAGATTGTGTCTCTTGAGAGGAGTCAAGAAACAAATAGTGACAGTAGTACAAAATCTACACGGAGTTTACTTCTAAGAACTAGAAATGATCCAGTCAACGCAGCCACACTGTTGATTTCTGCAGATGATTACATCTGTGCATGGTCTGTCATTGCCAGTGTAGGTCCATTGGGAAAGTTCAGGGCAGTTGAGCAGGAAGATGCAGTTGTCACTACCATGTCAACTGATGCCAACGAAGAGATTTTACTAATTGGAGACAGCATCGGAAATATTTATCTGTGGGACATTACAGAATTTGGTATTAAAAGACCAAAAGACAAAGGGCCATTTGAAGACATAAATGGGTGGAGAGTATCATTACGTATACCACCTCTGCTGAATTCCTGGCGGGCTCACCGCACAAAAGTGGTGAGTGTTAATTGTGACCCAGCTTGTAAAAATGTATTTACTGCAGGGTTGGATTGCAAAGTCAGGTTATGGAAAAACACAGGATGGCACTTAGGCCTCCTTGGAAAAGATTCATGGGATCCTCTGCAATTCAATACTTTACAAAAAGGTGGCAATGAAGGAGCAAAAAGCCCAGTGGATGCTGATGAAACAACATCTCCTATATTAGTCCCAGAGTTCCCACTTCCTGACTTTGACCACATCCGATGGAAAGTTCAAATGACAATGATTGCCTGTAAATCGCGTGATATATTCCTACGCCGATGTAAGAACGAGCTACAGTACACCTTAAAAAAGGTAAAGAAGGACGAGAAGAAAGAGAAAAAGAGTATAAAAACAACAGAAGATGAGTCTAGACAAGAAAACACCAGATCTGATTCAGGAGAGTTGGATTCATTAATCTGCAAATTTGGATTTTTGGAAGAGACGCTGGATCAAAAACATACAGCACTGTACCAACAGACCTGCACCCACCTGCAAATCCATTACAAAGAGACAGACACTGATGAATGATGGTTTCTAAAAACAATTATAACAACAAGCAAGCGAGGCAGAAGAAGACAGTTTCTAAAAACACACTGTAGAGAACTTCTGCCTGAAATTAATTTATAATTGAAATACATTAGTCTTTTAAATAACATCTAACAATACCGGTGTAATTTACATGGGTCCTGCTAATGTAATATCTCATACACATCATATGGACAGCATGGTGTTGCAGTGGGCAGTGCAGTAGAGCAAGAAGATTCCGGGTTTAGTTCCTTTTTTGTGCAGAGATTGTATGTCCGCCCTATGTCTGCATGGGTTCTCTCTGGGTACTCTGGCTTCCTCCCACATCCCAAAAACATGCAACAGAGGTGAACTGGAAACACCAAATTGTCCAACGGTGTGAGTGTATGCATGTGTTGGCTGTGTGGCCCCGTTATATGTTTTGCAACCCGCAATCTACGGGGCAGGAAAAAGGATATTAAATATATTATGGAACGTGAAAGTAGTCAAGAGGCTGCACACGTCAGACTGAGAAGATACAGGCAGTCTGGCGTTGATCTACTGGTGTAATGTAGTGTACACTTGTTCCCTTAGTTTGAGGACAATTCCCTGGCTGAAATTCCCAGGGTGGCGTTGTTGTGCAACTGTCTACAATACTGAAGTGTGAACAGACATGTATGTGATGATCCTGTATTTTGTGTTTGTGTTCTGTTCATTCCTGTTTTTTGTTTCCCTGCCTGCAGGTGTTTCAGATTTTCTGTGACAAGGAGGCGGGGGTCAATCTCAGGCAGGCAGATGAGGAGACGCACCTGAATTGTATCTGTCATCATCCTTTATCCTCCTTAAAAAACAAACACTAAAGCAGTGATTTTCATACACACCTCTGTAAGTGGATTTTGAGCTGATGAAGTGGAAATAAACTGCTCTCCTTGTGCATTTGATCTACGGTCTTTGTTACGTCCATCAGCTTGGGCACTACGGTCTTTGTTATGGGCATGCGTACTAACTACTGGAGGGACAAGCAAAATTAAAAGCGGAATTAAAATTAAAAAAACTGAATTAAAATATAGATACTTAAATAAAAATCTAAAAAAAATCTTGTATTCTGGTATATGTTTAATAAAACAAAGTTATAATTTTGTCACATGATTCTGGGTCTTCGCTATGGGTTTTTGTTTCTGTGTATGCACTTTGCAATAGAGAAAAAAAAGACACTGATCAACTGGGGAAATGGCAAGCTGATTTGAATATACAATATTTTCAATAATCTATAAAACATCCCCAGCTGTGGTGAACAGCATGTCAACACACAACAGATGGATCGACACACATTATATTTTCCTGTTATTACACCACATGGTTTAGCTTTTGCATCACATAAAAATCCGCCTCAACAAGTCACATCACCTGTCCATAAAAGTGAGATTCAAAGGAAACATGTAAGCAGATTTCTAATTCCAATTGTGAAGCAAAAGTCTTCATATTGTTCTACAAAATATGGAAAATACATATGTATGTTGGTTTTTATGAATTATTTATCTGGTGAGAATTAATTTATTTCCATATGTTAACCCGTAGATGCACAGGTGGGTTCAAAAATGACCCCATGTGTTGTTTTTTAAAATCTTCAAATTGAAAAGTTGTAATATATTTGTATTCCAGGTGTTTCTCATAACACATGTTCGTGGCATGAAACCATTTGCATTCTTATTTATTTTTTCTTTAATTTCAAGGAATTGCAGTTTTTGTATCACTACCCCACTCTTCCGCAAGTCAGGTCACACAGTATGACCTGAAATAGTTCTTGTGGAATCTTGTAAGAACTTTTAATTCTTAGCAACTTTTACTGTCCCACTCACACATCTGATGTCATATTTCACTTCTGATGCAACTGTCCAATCAACACACCTGGTGTCAGCAATCTCACCACCCAGGAGCTCACTGTTACAGAGCAACACACGTGTAAGATCTTTCTCTATTTATAAACTTATTTTTTATTGATAGATTATAATGTGTGATCAAATTACTGGTCAAATGTGTGAAATGTCAGATTTGCCTGCTTTGTTGTTAGCTAAAACTTTTAGCTAACTTTTAGCTAACAACAAAGCAGGCAAATCTGAGGGTCCCCAGTGGTGGGCGGTCAGGGCCAGCAAGGCCTTCTCTGCTGGTCTAACATAATCAGAAATCACAATATTTTGTGAAAAAAGTCAATTATATTTTAATGCATTTTCCTTAAATATATATATATATATATATATATATATATATATATATATATATATATATATATATATATATATAATTATACTTTGGAATATAAAATAACATAGGCCAACACTGGGTCAGTGCTCTATTTTTAGATTAGAGAGGTTTTATCCAAACAGAATTCAGCTAGCTTGTGTTGCCAGGTTGAATTAAATCTGCCCAGGATCTTCAGGATCTAGAATACAGATCTCCCTGCACTGTGAGTGAAAGGGAACATATAGTTCATAGACAGATCCAATAGCCAATCAGATCACGAATTGGCCTTCCGGGAAACGCTATCTAGCCCACTTTGTCCTGACATGTACGTGTCCTGTGATTGGATACTCACTCTGAGAAGGCGGCGCTATGCAGACGCTATGCAGACACACGTTTGAGGAGAAGCGCTAGTGAGACAAGGGTCCGATTCCTGAACGAGCTAACCTGTTCTAGCTAGCCCATTCTAGCTAACCGGAACTAGATAATCTGTTCAAGCTATCGAAGTGTTCTTAAAGATAGAAAGGAGAATGGATTTGGTTTGTAAATAAGCCGTTTGAACAGCTGTTTTGGTGAATATTTATTTAAGTTTTTATATTTAATGTTCTTGTAATTCAATGTCACTATATCATGCTAATGATAACAAAATAAAATGACAAATGTTCTAAAGATAAAAAAAATGCTTGCCCCTCTGAAATGTGTGTAAATAATGTGGTGCACTTGAGCAGCTGTGTGATTGTAGTGGAAATACACAAAGAGACTTGTGTCCCTCCTGGAAAATAGCTCGTTTTGTACATGACAGAGGTGATGCAACATCTAGCAGTGTGTTAGTGTCTGTCTGTATTTCATTACTCTTGCTGTGGTGTCATAAATGATGGTCAGTTCAGTCGGTTTTGTTTTGAGAGAGAACAAAGACTAGAAGAGGTGACTGTTGTGGACCAGGATGTAGCAAAGATTAGCCAGGATGAAGTGAGGAGGGCATTGAAGAGGATGAAGAGTGGAAAGGCAGTCGGTCCTGATGATATACCTGTAGAGGTTTGGAAGTGTCTAGGAGAGGTGGCAGTAGTGTTTCTGACTGGGTTGTTCAACAAGATCTTAGATAGTGAGAAGATGCCTGAGGAGTGGAGGAGAAGTGTGCTGGTACCCATTTTTAAGAACAAGGGAGATGTGCAGAGTTGTGGCAACTACAGAGGAATAAAGCTGATGAGCCATTCAATGAAGTTATGGGAAAGAGTAGTGGAAGCTAGACTAAGGGCAGAAGTGAGCATTTGTGAGCAGCAGTATGGTTTCATGCCAAAAAAGAGTACTACAGATGCAGTATTTGCTTTGAGGATGTTGATAGAGAAGTACAGAGAAGGCCAGACGGAGCTGCATTGTGTTTTTGTAGATCTGGAGAAAGCTTATGACAGGGTGCCCAGAGAGGAACTGTGGTATTGTATGAGGAAGTCTGGAGTGGCAGAGAAGTATGTTAGAGCGGTGCAGGACATGTATGAGGATTGTAAGAGAGTGGTGAGGTGTGCTGTAGGTGTGACAGAGGAGTTCAAGGTGGAGGTGGGACTGCATCAGGGATCAGCTCTGAGCCCCTTCTTGTTCGCTATGGTGATGGACAGGCTGACAGACGAGGTTAGACAGGAATCTCCATGGACTATGATGTTTGCAGATGACATTGTGATCTGCAGTGAGAGTAGGGACGAGGTGGAGGAGAAGCTAGAGAGGTGGAGGTTGGTCCTGGAAAGGAGAGGGATGAAGATTAGCCGCAGTAAGACAGAGTACATGTGTGTGAATGAGAGGGACCAAAGTGGAAGAGTGAGGTTACAGGGAGAAGAGATCAAGAAGGTGGAGGATTTTAAGTACTTACAGTCAACAATCCAGAGCAATGGAGAGTGTGGAAAAGAGGTGAAGAAGCCTGTCCAGGCAGGCTGGAAAGGGTGAAGAAAAGTGTCAGGTGTGATGTGTGATAGAAGAGTTTCCGCTAAAATGAAAGGAAAGGTGTACAAAACTGTGGTGAGACCAGCGATGTTGTTTGGTCTAGAGACAGTGTCACTGAGGAAAAGACAGGAGACAGAGCTGGAGGTAGCAGAGATGAAGATGCTGAGGTTCTCTCTGGGAGTGACCAGGAAGGATAGGATCAGGAATGAGTACATCAGAGGGACAGCACATGTTGGAGGTTTTGGAGATAAAGTCAGAGAGGCCAGACAGATGGTTTGGACATGTCCAGAGGAGAGATAGTGAATATATTGGTAGAAGGATGCAGAGTTTTGAACTGCCAGGCAGGAGGCCTAGAGGAAGACCAAAGAGGAGGTTTATGGATGTAGTGAAAGAGGACATGAAGGTAGTTGGTGTGAGAGAAGAGGATGCAAAGGACAGGGTTAGATGAAGGGAACTGATTCGCTGTGGCGACCCCTGAAGGGAAAAGCCGAAAGGAAAAGAAGAAGTTCAGTCGGTTTTGTTTTGTGAAGTAGTTGTGTGCCATCTATAAAAGATTTGGCCATGGGGTTCTTCTGTGCCAGTGACAGTAAAAGGAATGGGGCTGGTGCCAGTTTTAGTCCCATTTGAGAGAAGTTATAAACACTTCGATCATGGTGGCAGCAGTAGGAGCCACTTACAGTATTATGGGATGTATTTATTCACGTTTGACTAAGGAGAACATCACTGAAGGCCTAGGTGTGAAATGCATGGCCCACAGGCTGGCTAAAAGTAATATACTTTAGTAGGTAACACGTGTTAGTTAACAGAAGCTACAAGTATTGCTAGCTAACAGTAGCCAACAGTATTCTGTTTTCTTTGCATTTCAAACATTTTCCTTTCTCGTGTTTTTTTTTTTTTTGTTCTTTGTTTTTATTTTATTTATCTACAGAGTATCTACCCCGATCGTCATGAAGTGCTTCGAGAAGCTGGTCATGGCGCACATTAAAGACTCTGTAGAGATAGCGGTGGACCCCCACCAATATGCCTACAGGAGGAACCGCTCCACCGATGACGCCATCTCCTCTGTGGTCCACACATCCCTCACACATCTGGAGAGCAAGGACTCTTACATCCGCCTGCTCTTCCTGGATTTCACCTCCGCCTTCAATACCATCATCCCCCAGACCCTGGTGCAGAAACTGACAGAGCTTGGACTGTCTGTCACCACAGGAAACTGGGTCCTGGACTTCCTGGCAGACAGATCACAGACTGTCAGGATTAACAACACGGTCTCCTCCCCCATCACCCTCAGCACAGGCTCCCCACAGGGCTGCGTGCTCAGCCCCCTCCTGTTCACCCTACTGACGTATGATTGCTCAGCGAAACACCCGAGCTGTCATATAGTAAAGTTTGCAGATGACACAGTAGT
Organism: Antennarius maculatus; assembly: GCA_013358685.1. Classification (NCBI taxonomy): domain Eukaryota; kingdom Metazoa; phylum Chordata; class Actinopteri; order Lophiiformes; family Antennariidae; genus Antennarius; species Antennarius maculatus. Next base: position 20,639,558 of record CM023606.1, read on the forward strand.
GGTGGGACGCATCCGGAACAACGATGAGTCCAAATACAGAGAGGAGGTGGAGCACCTGGTGCACTGGTGCAGATGCAACAACCTCTGCATCAACGTGGGGAAGACCAAGGAGATGGTGGTGGACTTCAGGAGGAAAAGACACTCCCCTCCTCCCCTGCACATCGGAGGAGCAGCTGTGGAGGTGGTCTCCAGCTACAGGTACTTGGGGGTTCATCTCACTGAGGACCTCACCTGGAGCTGTAACACCTCCTACCTGCTCAGGAAGGCAAACCAGCGGCTCTACTTCCTCAGGAAGCTGAGGCGTGCTGGACTGGGGGGTCCCGTCCTGAAGGCCTTCTACAGGGGTGCGGTGGAGAGCATCCTCACCACCAGCATCACTGTGTGGCATGGCAGCTGCTCTGCAGCGGACAGGAAAGCTCTGCAGAGGGTTGTGAAGGCCGCACAGAGGACTGTAGGGGGTGGCCTACCTACCACCGCAGAAATCTACACGAGTAGGTGTGGAAGGAGGGCCACCCACATCATGACAGACCCCACCCACCCAGCACACAGTCTATTCCAACCCCTCCCCTCAGGCAGGAGACTATGGAGCATCCGGAGTAGGACCACCAGGCTGAGGAACAGCTTCTTTCCAGAAGCTGTTAGACAGCTGAACTCTTGTGGTGCTCTGTAGTCACCCTCACGACGTCCCGTGTGTCACCACAGATACATGGAGATTCAGTGCAATATATGGAGCGCCTACACACTTGAGCTGCTGCGTTGTTGTTGTTGTTGTTGTGAACTACATTCTGCTGTCCAGACACCTTGAACTTCTACTGTATATCTTACATCTTAACTTCTCTTTGTTCTCTTTCCCTATTTATCTTATATTTTTAACTTTTTGTTTTTCTCCAGGTTTTCTTAACTTCTTTATCTTGCATCTTTTTAAAACTTTTTTAACTAGTTTCTCTTAACTTATTTATCTTATTTATTGACCGGGCTTACTGGGACCTCCAGAGACATATTTCGTGCTGTCAACTGTGGAAACGTGTGTCAGTATGACAAATAAAGACTCTGATTCTCTGATTCTCTGAGTTCATTTTACCTCAAAAAAGTTGTGCATCCCTGTGATGCGCTTCAAAACAATTTGTGCATTCCAACATGACATTTATGCATCCCAAAAGTAATAACAGAATATACGGTAGAAGCATATGCAAGGTTTGAGTTTTGCCAATAGTACAATATAAAAACTAAACAAACTGTTAATTTAAATGATTTCATTAATAAGGAAGTCAGAACTGTTTAAGTAAAAGGAAAAAATAGTTAAATTCTATATTATATTTATCAAAATGTTAAAGCTTGATAGTTATTAAAAAGAACTGTATTAAAAAGAACTTTTAGAAATAAAGAAAGATGTCATACAGTTTTTTTCACTTTTGCTTTTCACTCAATAGTTTTCTTTGCCTTTAATTCATATGTGGAACTGGCACCAAGCTGACAGAACCTTCTCCACACACATTTCAGTAATATCAGTAATATGTCTCTTTTTCTTCATTAACTTTAGATGTTTTTTATATTTATTCAAGAAAGCACTCATTTGGTTTTCCTCCAACATTTGCATCTTTTACGGAGGCATGGTCATAATCAACTTTCATTAAATCCCACGAAGCGGTGATGTAATTGTCAGTGTTTGTGTGTCCTTCCGTCCATCCACCAAATATCTTCACAACTGTTGCCGATAGAAAGATGAAAGAAAAAGCACATTACTCAGCTGGCAAAGGGGATGAAAATGATATGATGACATTGACCTTGAGAAAACTAGGTCAAGGTCAAATTTAAACTTTTGTACATTTTTTTGCACATATCTCAGGAACCGGATAAGATAGAAAGATGAAACAAAAGACGTTATATTAAGGGAGGCAAGGGGATGAAAATTAGATCGCAACCTTGACCTTGAAAAACTAGGTCATAATCAAATTTTAACTTTTATAAATTTTGGGGACACATCTCTGAAACCTGATGAGATATAATCACAAAACAAAAAGCAACATTTTCAGGAAGCCAGAGGAACAAAAATGTGTAGGTCAGGGTAAAAGTTTGTATTCAGGGGTGTCGCGGGAGGTTGCAGTCTCTGACTACCTTGTTTGTATAGTGCTTAATCACATCAGCAGACATTTCAAGGCACTTTAACGGACAGACAAACCCAACAGGACTCTGCAAGCATACGCGACAGGTTATGCTCGCTTTGGAGGGTCCAACTAACTCCTCTCTTACTACAGTGTGTAAAACGAGCAGCCGTCACTTTGCCATTTGGTCGATTTTTAATAAGGCAGAATCATGCAGGTGAGAAACTTCTGCGAGATCAAAACATAATGACAATTTCCGGGTTCGAAATTTAAGTGTAGAAATAGAAAAATTGTGAATACTTTTGTTGAATGGAAGTGCATTTAAAGCATGCATCCCAGGGACATACGCTGTCTGAAGATTAAAGAACCTGTCAAAAAATGCACGTCAAAGATCCAAGGACGCATGCAAAAGAGAACACCATGTATATATTCTTTTGGCTTTTCCCTTCAGGGGTCACCACAGCGAATCAGTTGCCTCCATCTTACCCTGTCTTCTGCATCCTCTTCTCTCACACCAACTACCCTCATGTCCTCTTTCTCTACATCCATAAAGCTCCTCTTTGGTCTTCCTCCAGGCCTCCTGCCTGGCAGTTCAAAACTCAGCATCCTTCTACCAATATATTCTCTATCTCTCCTCTGGAGATGTCCAAACCATCTCAGTCTGGCCTCTCTGACTTTATCTCCAAAACCTCTAACATGTGCTGTCCCTCTGATATACTCATTCCTGATCCTATCCATCCTGGTCACTCCAAAAGAGAACCTCAGCATCTTCATCTCTGCTACCTCCAGCTCTGTCTCCTGTCTTTTCCTCAGTGACACTGTCTCTAGACCAAACAACATCACTGGTCTCACCACAGTTTTGTACACCTTTCCTTTCATTTTAGCGGAAACTCTTCTATCACACATCACACCTGACACTTTTCTTCACCCGTTCCAGCCTGCCTGGACAGGCTTCTTCACCTCTTTTCCACACTCTCCATTGCTCTGGACTGTTGACTGTAAGTACTTAAAATCCTCCGCCTTCTTGATCTCTTCTCCCTGTAACCTCACTCTTCCACTTGGGTCCCTCTCATTCACACACATGTACTCTGTCTTACTGCAGCTAACCTTCATTCCTCTCCTTTCCAAGACAAACCTCCACCTCTCTAGCTTCTCCTCCACCTGTTCCCTGCTCTCAATACAGATCACAATGTCATCTGCAAACATCATAGTCCATGGAGATTCCTGTCTAACCTCGTCTGTCAGCCTGTCCATCACCATAGCAAACAAGAAGGGGCTCAGAGCTGATCCCTGATGCAATCCCACCTCCACCTTGAACCACTGTCCACTGTCCACTGTCACACCTACAGCACATCTCACCACTGTCTTATAGTCCTCATACATGTCCTGCATCGCTCTAACATACTTCTCTGCCACTCCAGACTTCCTCATACAATACCACATTTCCTCTCCCTGCACCCTGTCATTAGCTTTTTCTAGATCTACAAAAACACAATGCAGCCCCCTCTGGCCTTCTCTGTATTTCTATTTCAACATCATCAAAGCAAATACTGCATCTGTAGTACTCTTTTTTGGCATGAAACCATACTACTTCATACTACTTCACACTACTTCCACTCTTCATCCTCTTCAATGCCCTCCTCACTTCATCCTGACTAATCTTTGTTACTTCCTGGTCCACAACAGGCACCTCTTCTAGTCTTTGTTCTCTCTCATTTTCCACGTTCATCAACTCATAGTACTCTTTCCATCTTCCCATCACACTACTGGCACCTTTCAATAGACTTCCATCCCTATCCTTAATCACCCTAACCCTGCTGCACGTCCTTCCCATCTCTGTGTCTCTGTCTTGCCAACCTGTATAGATCAGTCTCCCCCTCCTTACTGTCTAACCTGGCATACAAGTCATCATAAGCCCCTTATTTAGCCTTTGCTTCCTCTACCTTCACCTTACGCTGCATCTCCCTGTACTCCTATCTACTCTCCTAAGTTCTCTCAGTGTCCCACTTCTTCTTAGCTAACCCATTTCTCTGTATACACTCCTGTACCTCCTCATTCCATCACCAAGTCTCCTTATCTATTTTCCTTCCAGATGACACACCAAGTACTCTCCTCCCTGTCTCCCTGACCACATTAGCTGTAGTTATCCAGTCATCTGGAAGCACCTCCTGACCACCCAGAGCCTGTCTTAACTCCTTCCTAAAAGTCATGCAACACTCTTCCTTTTTCAGCTTCCACCATTTTTTCCTCTGCTATGCCTTTGCCCTCTTCATCTTCCTCACCACCAGAGTCATCCTACACACTACCATCCTATGCTGTTTGGCTTCACTCTCGCCTACCACTACTTTGCAGTCATTAATCTCCTTCAGATTACACCGTCTACTCAAGATGTAGTCTATCTCTGTACTCCTATCTTCACTCTTATAGGTCACCCTATGTTCCTGCCTCTTCTGGAAGAAAGTATTCACTATAGCCATTTCCATCCTTTTTGCAAAGTCAACTACCATCTGTCCTTCTGCGTTCCTCTCCTGGATACCAAACCTGCCCATCACCTCCTCATTACCTCTGTTTCCTGCACCAACATGTCCATTGAAGTCTGCACCAACGACAACTCTCACTTCTAGGTATGCTCTGCATCAATTCATCAAAGTACAACCAGAATTTGTCCTTCTCCTCCAGCTCACATTCTACCTGTGGAGCATACCCACTAACAACATTGAACATCACACCTTCAATTTCTAGCTTCAGACTCATCACTCTATCTGACACTCTTTTTACCTCCAAGACATTCTTAATAAACTTCAAGATAACTCCTACTCCAGTTCTCTTCCTGTTTACATCATGATACAACAACTTGAACTCTGCTCCTAAACTTCTGGCCTTGCTACCTTTCCACCAGGTCTCCTGGACACACAGTATGTCTACCTTCCTCTTCTGCATCATGTCAACCAACTCTCTACCTTTTCCTGTCATACTTCCAACGATCAATGACCCTACTCTCAGTCCTCTCGAGATGCTGGGATATAAAATTAACGCAGGGCATAACAAACAATACCCTCCATGGAAGAGACGGTTAGACGGCAAGATAAGGGTGACACAGAGAGAAGTCAGCCAGCTAGCTGAGCTGCATAAGGGGACCATGGTGAATAAAGGGGTACCCAGGAAATACAGCATGCTGTCCATACCTGAAGCACTCGAAACTGCCAAACAGAGACTAACAGCTCTGGCTGAAGAGATACACCAAGGAGATAGAGGCCAGGACAATAAACAACACCTTCTCCACTGCTGAGGTGGAGAAATACTGGAAGGGCATATGGGAACACAACACACAAAACCGATGCCCAGTGGACCTGAGGACTGACCTCCCAAAACAAGAACCAGTAACCATCTCAATAGCAGACATCCAAGAAAGAGTGTCAAAGATGAAGAGTTGGTCAACACTGGGCCCCGATATGATCCATACATACTGGCTAAAGAAGCTGACAGTACTCCATGAGCGTCTAGCAGCACAGATGAACCATCTGCTAAGGGATGGGATGCACCCAGAATGGTTGACTGAAGGCAGGACAGTCCTGATCATGAAAGACCCATAGAAGGGATCCACCCTTCATAGAAGGGATCCACAACTACCGGTCAATAACCTGTCTCTGTACAACATGGAAACTCCTGTCAGGCATCATGGTGGCTAAGATGAGTAGGTACATGGATCAATATATGAGCTGGGCACAGAAAGGAGTTGGTAATAACATCAGGGGAGCCAAGCACCAGCTACTGGTGGACAGAGCAGTACACAGAGACTGTAAGAACAGGCAGACCAACTTGTGCACCTCCTGGATAGACTACCAGAAAGCCTATGATTCAATGCCACACACGTGGATACTGGAATGTCTGGAACTGTATAAGATCAACCGGACACGAAGAGCCTTCATCAAGAACTCAATGGGAATGTGGAAGACAACCCTGGAGACTAACTCCAAGCCAATTGCCCAAGTTAACATCAAGTGCAGCATATACCAAGGGGATGCACTATCACCACTGCTGTTCTGCATAGGCCTGAACCCCCTCAGTCACATCATCACAAAGAGTGGCTACGGATACCGATTCCGAAGCGGGACAACAATCAGCCATCTCCTCTACATGGATGACATCAAGCTGTATGCCAGGAATGAGCGAGAAATTGACTCACTGATCCACACCACCAGGATCTACAGCGACGCCATAGGGATGTCGCCGGATGGTATCAAGAAGAGGCAAGATGATCAGAACTGAAGGGGTTGACTGCTGGGATCATAAGCTGGCCAAAGGAGGAGATAGAAGCCACAGATATTAAGACTAGAAAGCTCCTCACCATGCATGGAGGGTTTCACCCAAAGTCCAGCATCCTGAGGCTGTACACTAAGCGGAAAGAGGGAGGCCGAGAACTAGTGAGCATCAGGGTCACTGTCCAGGATGAAACATCGAAAATCCAAGAGTACATCAAGAAGATGGCCCCAACAGATGAACTGCTCAGTGAATGCCGTAGACAGCAGAAACCAGAGAAGGAGGAGGAGACAACATGGAGGGACAAACTCCTACACGGCATTAAACCACCGTCAGATAGAGGAGGTGGCTGATATCAAAAAGACTGGATAAAGCTGGAATGACAGACAGCACAGAGGCATTGATCATGGCAGCCCGAGAACAGGCCCTAAGTACAAGAGCAATAGAAGCCAATATATACCACAGTAGATCTGACCCAAGGTGCAGGCTATGTAAAGAAGCCCCAGAGACAGTCCAGGATGTGGTAGCAGGGTGTAAGATGCTCGCCAGCTCAGCATACATGGAAAGGCACAACCAAGTAGCTGTGATAGTGTACAGGAATATCTGTATCCAGTATGGACTAGAAGTACCCAAATCCAAATGGGACATACCAAAAAAGGTGGTTGAGAACGACAATGCTAAGATCCTGTGGGACTTCAGCTTCCAAACTGACAAACAGCTGCTGGCTAACCAACCAGACATATTAGTGGTGGACAAGGACCAGAAGAGAGCAGTGGTGATAGATGTGGCGATTCCAGCTGACGCCAACATCAGGAAGAAGGAACACAAAAAGATTGAGAAGTATCAAGGGTTGAAAGAACAGCTGGAACATATGTGGAAGATCAAGGTTAATGTGGTCCCCGTGGTAGTAGGAGCACTTGGGGCAGTGGCCCCCAAAGTGGAAGAGTGGCTCCAGCAGATTCCTGGAACAACATCTGAAGCTTCAGTCCAGAAGAGCACAGTCGAAGGAACAGCTAAGATACATATACAATATACTGTATATATATATATATATATATATATATATATATATATATATATATATATATACACACACACACACACACAGTATGGTGGTAAGATGGACAGCAGTGGTTATCTATATGTATCCATCTATATATGTACTGTATATTGAGTGAGTATATATACTGTATATATTGTATGTATATATGTATATGTGTATATATGCATATATATGTATATATGTATATATATACATGTATATACATATAAAGAATCATTTATGCAATGGAAGCCGCTGGGCCGTGCTTTGGGATTCTTGCAAATGATGGAGTCCTGTTAGCTGAAGAGAGATGCAACATACCGTACACAAACAGCTTGGTGACAATTGCACAGAGGTGAGTTTCAAAATCTGAATGGATGTACCCACGGTGGCGCAGTGGGTAGCGCTGTCGCCTCACAACACGGTGGGTCTGGGTTCGAGTCCCACTCTGTGCGGAGTTCGCATGCTCCCCCGCCTCACGCCCTGAGACTGCCAGGATAGGCACCGGCTCCCCTGCTACCTGCATAAGCGGATTAAGAAAATGACTGACATACTGTATAATGGAATTTATTGTTTTGCTTCAAACTACCCATTTCTTACGTGTAAACCAAACATTGGTCAGTGTAATTTGCCTTCAGATATTTGTTACAGTACCAAGAGCAAATACCCTGTGAACAGTAGCTGACTACACTGGGTGACATCAAGCAGGCATACACACAGTATGGTGGTAAGATGGACAGTAGTGGTTATCTTTTGCTATCAACGCATTATTTATCTCAACGTATCATTTGTACGATCAGCGTTGTCCACCCAAGATGCTTGTAACACACTCAATAGTCATGTTATCAAGTTTGACAAATGTTGCACATTCTCATTTTCTATTAAAATACAAACGGGTTTCAGCATTTTGTAACGGACGTGTATTTTGACAGGCTGGGACAAACACTATGGTTTCCATCTGTACCAAAGTGACCCCAGTGGAACTATGGAGACTGGCAAGAAACTTGTATCGGAAACAACAACACTGTGAGTCTGAAGTGACCATGAAGATCTATGACATGAGTAACTTTATTGATTTGAATGTAGCTAGCTTAACTTTAGCTTCAATGAGCTGAGAGGAGAAGAAATAGCTTCAGCAAAGTTTCAGCCTGTGTACTGGACCACTGCTCCTATTGCATTGAAATCATAGCAGATAAATTCCGTTTCTCAACTATATAAGGATAGTTTCTCATAATCAGAGTAATGGATACCTCAAAAGGCCTTTTCTGATTCTGATGGGAATAAATTTGTTCTTTCATGCTTTGTATGACATTATTTAGGCTTGTGACTTTGTTTGCAGATGGCCTTGTTCTTTCTCAAACTATAACTGGTAAGGTTGGTCTAATGAAGGTATATACCAATCCCAATTTCCCCCTGAGCCTGAGCATCAGGGGGTGGATGGATATGGATATGTCCATATCCATCCACAAAGTAGATGGATATGGACAGTTCTGTGTTATTAAGTTCTTTGCTATTAAGTTCTTTGTAGGGTAGTGTTACCTTCTGATGATGTGACGAATGCCATCCCGTTTCCTAAATAAAGGCTTCAATCCCTACCCCTCGTAACTCTATTTACAGGGGCAGATCGGAATGTGAGGGGTAGGGTAAAAAAGTGAAATTGGGATTGGACCCAACTATCAGAAATATAAACTTTCAAACTAAAAAGGTTGAAGCAGAACAAACTTTCCATCAGGATTTATGCTCTTCCTCTGTTTGTTTCTAAATATGATGACTTCTTGGCTCCAGGCCGCAGTGTCCATGCTGAAGCAGGATTACAAGGAGGGAGAGATGACTCTGTCCTCTGCTCTGGCTTTAGCTGTCAAAGTCCTCAACAAAACCATGGATGTCAACAAACTCTCAGCAGAAAAATGAAATACTTTTCTTGCTTTATTTTCTTAATTGTTACATCCCGCTTCGAAGCGGTGATGTAATTGTCAGTGTTCGTTTCTCTGTCTGTCTGTCCGTCCATATGTCCACCAAATATCTTTGCAACCATTGCAAATATAAAGATGAAACAAAAAGCACATTACTTGGGCAGCAAAGGGGATAAAAATTAGAAGATTAGAAGAAGACCTTGAGAAAACTAGGTCAAGGTCAAAATTCAGCTTTTTTACATTCAGGAACCAGATAAGACAGATAGACTTGGGAGAAGGCCAGTGTGAGTAGCATTGATCAAAGCTAGTGCTTTGATCAATGGTAGAAGGTCAGAGCACTAGCTTTGATCTTTGGCTTGTGCAAGTAGGTCAGGGTAAAATTTTGAATTTAGGGGTGATGTTCATGATGTTTTCCACAGCTGTGGCACCCTCCTCAGCTTCATACTCAGGTTGAACATGTGTCCAACAATCACAATCAGCTGGTCCGCGCAGGATTCTTTAAACCCAGAAAGGAATTATAAACTACAGTAATAACACAAATAATTTATTGAACAGCAGTGTTTCATTGAGGACACATATCACATCACATATCATCGGATACATATCGAGTTCTGCGTTAAAACTGATGTCCCTTATGTTGTTCACTGACATCTTTGTTTCTTTTAGTTTATGAAAGTTGTGCAAAGAAATCAGAATTTGGTGGATCTTACGAAAGACATATCAGTCTTTTTCTTTACCACAGATTAGACTGCCTCATACAAAGATGTGCAAATGTGCAACTGCATGAAAGTCTGAGGAGCGACCTCATAAGATCTTCTTGACCGTATAGTGAGGGTATCCAACACTCCTCTTTTCTAAAAACCAAAACTTTCGAAAGAAGGGAACAACAAGAGTCACAACACCTTAAGTTATTCATATTAATTAAACAAATGAGAATTAAACTTAAAAGTTTGGTCACCAAGCCCACCAAATAAAGAAAATAAATTAGGTATTATCTATTACTTTAAATCGTTATGCACAGAGTACACAAGAACTATACAATCACATTGTGTGCAGGAAAGGAAAAAACATATTGCACTTCGATATTTCCGTGAGGAAAAAGCATTGTTTTACACCTTACAGTTCACCAGTCTCTCCCATCTCATAGATTAAACTTCATTCATGCCCCACTTCCTGGTTAGCCCCAAACCCTAACGCCCACAACAAATGAGCCATTTATTTGCCATGTTGATTACTGCAAAATCTTCTAATGCTGAGAATATATCGCCCTGTATTTATACGGTTTACAAAAGAATCCATTTATTTCTATGACTATCTGTGCATAGTGAAGGATGACTGTTATTTAAAAACATTTATAAAACCACCATATTAGTCACATCCATCTTCCTTCCTAATTGTGTTGACCAAATAAAACAAGAAGCAGACTTTTATCACACTATGAAAAATGTAAAACACCAAAAAAGTCAGTCAAGAGAACAAGAACCCAGTTTGTGAATGAGAAGAAATGAACTATAGTTGATAATTTACTGCCAATGTAAACCATTTTTGATTAAGTACGCCTCCTTTCTACAAACCATGAATTAAACTGTTTTTAATGACCGAAGACTGCCTGGTTTGGGACAAAGCAATAATTTATTACAGTCCCCATATGGTCGGTCGCACATACTACTGTGACTGGTAAAAGCCTCCCTGCAAACTCTGTTTTCTGCAACCACTGATATGATTCCTAAGCAGGACTGTGGAGTGTGTAATACAATGACATTTTGACCAAATACAAAAAAAAAAAAATGCTTTAAGGTTACAATAATTTCTCAGTATCGTCCAGTATTACAACCCGGTCCATTCACCTGAGTCTACTGTTTATGCATGTTAGCATGATCACACATGTTCAGTGTCTTGTTCTCCAGACTGCTGTTTCATCATTTCTTTCTTTCCAGTGCTGTAACAGGATCCAGTGTGAGGCCTACAATGGCGTGCGGTCATTGTGAGTTCTGTTCAGGTGTTGTCTACCAGTGTCTTGAGTCCACCAGCTCTGGCCGCAAACTCATTTTTTTTAGGGTCTCATAGCCAACGACAAGAACGATGGCAGTGGGTATGGATGAAATGATTCGTGCAGATAGTCCTTTGGTAAATCCAAAATAGCCCTCCTCTTCAATCAGCCGCCTGAATGTCTCAGTTATTGAAGTTGTTCCTTCAACCTTAAAAAACACACATACAGTACATGTTATGAGCTCATGCTTGCTCTGGAGGATTCTGTTGGGTTTCTCTGTCTATAAAATTGCTTTGAAATGTCTGCTGATATAATTCAGCGCTGTATAAATAAAAGTTGATTGATGTGCTTTTGTTTGGAACTACAAATTAAAATCAATACACTGAGTAAACCTCACAGCAATGATGTGTTTCCACACACAAGCCTGGAAAAATATTTCAGTCTTTCTGTATTTAGTAGAAAAAATTATTAAAACCATATAGTGCCTCCAAACTGAAATCTCATTTTTTGGACATGTGACCTATCGCTGTCACAGTCCAGTGTTGAACTGAATACGCAAATGGCATAGAAAATTGGGGCAACAGTAGCACAACAACCTGTGTTGTTCCAATGCAACAAAAACAAAATAAAGAATCAGTTGATGCTTTCAGCACTATAAGAAATTTCTCTCTTACATGCCAGCAATATCTCAAACCTTTGAGTATACTAATTAACCTGCATTGAAGTTTTTAAAAAAGACAAATTGATCCTGCATGTCTGTTTACCTGTACTCTGGCTCTGATCACATCCATTGGATTAGTGATTGTTGCGGCAGTAACAGCAGCTAACGGTCCAGCCACAGCTTGTAGAATCAGATGAGGGCAGTCACTTGGGGCCAGTTTAGAGAGTTGTTCTGTAGAGTATTACGTATATAAATAACTGATTAACCAATTCATACATCTGGGGAAGTCTTTTTAACTCATCACAAATGCAGAAATACACTGACAACACAGTCATAGGTAATGCATGATAAACCACGAGATTGATGTCTTAACACTTAAGATCTTAAATAAAAAAGAAAGCTCCTTACCGGCATAAAAATGGTAGAAAGGCCACCAGACAGCACTGTTCGGGATGTAAGTGAGTAAAGAAGCCCCATATCCCCTGTAGAAACCCGGGAAACCATCAGCAGCAAAGATTTGAGTCACAATATTCCTGGTTTGCCCAAACACTTTTTTAGTCTTTCCAGTCTCTGTGTTGGAACTGAGTCGAAAGCGGGTGAGGTGCTCCCCTTGGCCCTGCATCATTAGATGCTGGGAGACAACATCTATGGGAACAGTGATGCTTTGAGCAACCAAAGAGGCCAAGCCTCCCGCCACAAGTGACTTGACTGTATTGTTCTCTGAATAGTAGGAAACATATTTCCTCACCAGTTCATAGGTTGTCATGTATGTCTGTCCTGAGATAAGAGTAAATGTGTTGACCATAAATCCACGGTAAAGACCTCGAACGCCCTCTGACCGCAAAATCTTGAAGAAGGCGTCAAAGGTACCATTATAGAGGGATTTGCCCCTCTGCACCTGCAGTCGAGTTCGGATGAGAGTGGCTGGATAAACAGTGGCCCGAATGGTCATCGTCATAAAAATACCAAAAGAGTAAAACTTCTTTTTGTCAAGGTCCTCCCACTCGATGATCTGGATGTTTCCTTTCTGGTGCATTCTGCTTGCAGGTGTCACCTAAACAACAACAGACACGTCAACAAACCCGTTTTGGTTAGCTATACATATGTAGTATGCATGTCTATATACTGTACATACTCACATCTCCAACCAAGCAAACTTCAATTATAATGATAGCTTGATTTTTGGTCTTTGATAATTGCCATAAATGTATAGCATTCTGATATTATTAACTTTGAAATAATGTGTAAATACTTATGTAACAAAAAAACAATCTCACCATCAACTGTTTCACCTCAACCTCTCTCCACAACACTAGAATTCAATGGTCATAGAGGGAAGGGAAGCTGACTGTGATTTAAGATCCAAATGGTTTTGTAAACAATGAAAAGGTATGGTAATGTCATTAACGTGTCTTACAAATGTCGCTTTACTGGTCAACCAGCATTTTGTCTCCGTCAGCTGTGCCAATATGTGTTCAGCTACAACGACAAACGAGTCAGAGAACGTAGATCCCCGATCTGCTGTCAGGCCAGCAGACAGCTGATCGTATCAGTAATATCACTTAAACAAAAACAGGAGCCATTCAGTCACATTAAATGTGCCTGTCGTCAACGTTGTTAGTAAATATTCGGTTCGTCCTGAGTTCCGTAGTATTGATATGATCAATTAACATATTCTTAGGCCTACCTGTTTGGACAGCTGATTACTTCGATGTCAAGGAGATAAACATAAGGGTATCGACTTTTAAACGTCATAAAAATAAGGTGCATCCAAGCCAGTCAGCTAGCTATACAGTCACTTCCTGTTTCAGTTTAAACACTACGTGAAGAACGAATGACGCAGGAGGATTTCTTATTCGTCTTCTTGTATTATAGTATCATAAAATACTCAATGATTGTTTTACTGCCACCATCAGGTCAAGCGGGGAATATGTACTGAACTCTTATTCCAGTGCAGATGAAGCTCTACAGGCAGAAACATGGATATGCCACGGGCTCGTCGGTGTCCCCTATTGTGGCCAGTTTGTACACGGAAAAAGTGGAACACAGGGCCCTGACCTCGTTCAATGGAGCAACACCGAGCCACTGGTTCCGTTGATTGGACGACACATGGGTCAAGATCAGAATCCATGAAGTGCAACCCTTCACCAAACAACCAAACATATCAACTCTGTGAGCAGCAACATCAGGTTCACCAGAGAGGAAATAAGGGACAACAGTTTGCCCTTTTTAAGATTTTATATATATATATATATATATATATATATATATATATATATATATATATATATATATATATATATATATAATCTTAAAAAGGATGCCTCTGTGCCGTCTGTCCGTCCTGCTTTATCCAGCCATTGGTAGGTCTTCTTGATATCAGCCACTTCCTTTATCCAACGGTGGTACATGCCATGTAGGGGCTTGCCCCTTCATGTTGTCAGCTCCTGCTCCTCTTCCTCCTCAGGTTTCTGCTGTCTAAGGCATTCACTGAGCAGTTCATCTGTTGGGGCCATCTTCCTGATGTACTCTTGGATTTTTGATGTTTCATCCTGGACAGTGGCCCTGATGCTCACTAGTCCTTGGCCTCCCTCTTTCTGCTTAGTGTACAGCCTCAGGGTGCTGGACTTGGGGTGAAACCCTCCATGCGTGGTGAGGAGCTTTCTAATCTTTATATCTGTGGCTTCCATCTCCTCCTTTGGCCAGCTTGTGATCCCAGCAGGGTATCTGATGACTGGCAGTGCATACATGTTGATGGCTCGGACCTTGTTCTTGCCATTCAGCTGACTTCTCAGGACTTGCCTTACTGTCTGGAGATACTTGGCTGTGGATGACTTCCTTGCGGCCTCCTCCTGACTGCCATTAGCCTGTGGGATTTCAAGGTATTTGTAGCTGTCCAGTATGTCTCCTGTCCTGCCCCCTGGTAGGCAAACCCCTTCAGTTCTGATCATCTTGCCTCTTCTTGATACCATCCGGCCACATTTGTCTAATCCGAATGACATCCCTATGTCGTCGCTGTAGATCCTGGTGGTGTGGATCAGTGAGTCAATTTCTCGCTCATTCCTGGCATACAGCTTGATGTCACATCCATGTAGAGGAGATGGCTGATTGTTGTCCAGCTTTGGAATCTGTATCCGTAGCCACTATATATACATATATATCCATCCGTCCACTTCCGCTTATCCGGGGTCGGGTCGCAGGGGCAGCAGCTTAAGCAGGGAAGCCCAGACTTCCCTCTCCCTAGCCACTTCGTCTAGCTCCTCCGGGAGAATCCCAAGGCGTTCCCAGGCCAGCTGGGAGACATAGTCTCTCCAGCGTGTCCTGGGTCGTCCCCGGGACCTCCGCCCAGTAGGACGTGCCCGGAACACCTCATCAGGGAGGCGTCCAGGAGGCATCCTAACCAGATGCCCAAGCCACCTCATCTAGCTCCTCTCGATGCGGAGGAGTAGCGGCTCAACTCTGAGTCCCTCCCAGATGACCGAACTTCTCACTCCATCTCTAAGGGAGAGCCCGGACACCCTGCGGAGGAAACTCATTTCGGCCGCTTGTATCTCGTTCTTTCGGTCAAGACCCACAGCTCGTGACCATAGGTGAGGGCAGGAACGTAGATCGAGAGCTTTGCCTTTCGGCTCAGCTCCTTCTTCACCACGACAGACCGATACAGAGTCCGCATCACTGCAGACACTGCACTGATCCGCATGTTAATTTCCCATTCCATCGTACCCTCACTCGTGAACAAGACCCCGAGATACTTGAACTCCTCCACTTGGGGCAGCATCTCATCCCCAACCCGGAGAGGGCACTCCACCCTTTTCTGACTGAGGACCATGGTCTTTGGAGGTGCTGATTCTCATCCCAACGGCTTCACACTCGGCTGCGAACCGCTCCAGTAAGAGTTGGAGATCACGGCTTGATGAAGCCAACAGTATCACGTCATCTGCAAAAAGCAGAGACGCAATACTGAGGCCACCAAACCGGACAACCTCAGCGCCTTGGCTGCACCTAGAAATTCTGTCCATAAAAGTTATGAACAGAATCGGTGACAAAGGGCAGCCTTGGCGGAGTCCAACCCTCACTGGAAATGAATCAGACTTACTGCCGGCAATGCAGACCAAACTCTGACATCGGTCGTACAGGGACCAAACAGCCCTTATCAAGGAGTTCGGTACCCCATACTCCCGAAGCACCTCCCACAGAACCCCCCAAGGAACACTGTCGAACGCCTTCTCCAAGTTAACAAAACACATGTAGACTGATTGGGCGAACTCCCATGCCCCCTCAAGGACTCTGCGGAGGGTGTAGAGCTGGTCCACTGTTCCACGGCCAGGACGAAAACCACACTGCTCCTCCTGAATCCGAGATTTGACTTTCCGACAGACCCTCCTCTCCAGAACCCCTGAATAGACCTTGCCAGGGAGGCTGAGGAGTGTGATCCCTCTGTAGCTGGAACGCACTCTTCGGTCCCCCTTCTTAAAAAAGGGGACCACCACCCCAGTCTGCCAATCTAGAGGCACTGTCCCCGATGTCCAAGCGATGTTGCAGAGGCGTGTCAACCAGGACAGCCCTACAACATCCAGAGCCTTTAGGAACTCCACACGGATCACATCCACCCCTGGGGGCCCTACCACCGAGGAGTTTTTTAACCACCTCGGTGACCTCAACCCCAGAGATAGGAGAACCCGTCTCAAACAACCCAGACTCTGCTTCCTCATGGGAAGGCGTGTCGCCGGAAGTATTCTCCCCACCGAGTCACAACGTCCCAAGTTGAGGTCAGCAGCGCCCCATCACCACTATACACAGTGTTAATGCTGCACTTCTTCCCCCTCCTGAGACGTCTGATGGTGGACCAGAATTTCCTCGAAGCCGTCTGGAAGTCGTCCTCCAAGGCCTCACCAAACTCCTCCCATGCCCGAGTTTTTGCCTCAGCAACCACCAAAGCTGCATTCTGCTTGGCCAGCCAGTACCCATCAGCTGCCTCAGGAGTCCCACAGGCCAAAAAGGCCCGATAGGACTCCTTCTTCAGCTTGAGGGCATGCCTTACCGCCGATGTCCACCAGCGGGTTCTGGGATTGCTGCCACGACAGGAACCGACCACCTTACGGCTACAGCTGCGGTCAGCTGCCTCGACAATGGAGGCGCGGGACATGGTCCACTCAGACTCAATGTCCCCTTCCTCCCTCGGAACGTGGGTGAAGTTCTGGGGGGAGGTTTATTTAAAAAATAAAATAAATATATGTATACAGTATATACTCACACATATACTGATGTAATCTCCGAAGAGAAATTAGTGGCACACTCTAGTTAGTTGAAATCATGCATATATATACACTGCTGACAAAAATTAAAGGAACACTTAAAAGAAAAACATTAGATCCATCAGATCTCAATATGAAGTTGGATTTCTATACAAAAAACGACAGGGCAATGTCTTAGGAACAAAAGGATGCCAAGTCTTTTAATGGAAATAAAAGTTTTAAGCCTACAGAGGGCTTATTTGTGTAGACGCCCTAAAATCAGAGTGAAATGAAGATGTGGCAGGCTAGTCCATTTTTTCAAAAACTTAATTTCTGCTACTCAAAATGCTTTTCATTGTCAAGCATGCTTGTATGCATGCTTGACAATGTCACGGCATGCTCCTAATGAGACGACGGATGGTGTCTTGTGGGATTTCCTCCCAAATCTGTGCAAAGGCATCTGAGCTGTTCTACAGTCTGAGGAGCAACCTGGCGGCGCCTAATGGACCTAGACATAATGTCACACAGATGTTCTATTGGGTTTAAGTCAGGGGATTGTGAAAGCCATTCAATTGTTTCAATTCCTTCATCCTCCAGTTACTGCCTGCATACTCTTGCCACATGAGGCCGGGCATTGTCGTGCATCAGGAGGAAACCAGGACCTACTGCACCATCGTAGGGTCTGACAATGGGTTCAAGGATTTCATCTCGATACCTTATGGCAGTCAGAGCACCATTTCCTAGGCAGTAGAGGTCTGTGCGTCCCTCTATGGATATGCCTCCCCAGACCATCACTGACCCACCACCTGTACGCCACTCCACTTTTTAACCTACGGGCAGAGAGGAGATAGGAGAGGTTCTTGTGGTATGACCAAATGATGTCAGAGTGGACCAGTCGGCCACTATCTGAACCTTGGCAGGGTCGGTAGTTATCTGTCCCTTCTTCACCACAAAACCCAGATAACTCACAGAAGGAACATGAAATTGACATTTTTCGGCCTTGACATACTGTCGTGTTCTCCAGAAGGCACTGCAACACCAACCTGACATGCTGAATGTGTTCAAGAAAAAAAATTAAAATATCGTCCAGGTAAACAAACTCAACGATTTAGCATATGTTTACCTGGAAACACAAGAGGCCCATTAGTCAGACCCATCTCTAATTTTAACCAGATGGTATGTGTTCGTGCTTCAAGATGCGCGGCTTCACTACATTGCGGATTGTTAGTAGGTAGTCACGTGGTACCACATGTGCGTACTATTGTCTGACAGCATCAGTGTGTGCACTGCATTCTTAGATTCACGGTTTGTCCTGCAACTTTTCTGTAAGACAAAAGTGTTTTAAACAGTCTATAAAACTGTTGGAAAAGGTAATACAGATATGGTGGTTTAATCAGTGAGGTGCAGTGGGGTTCAAGGCGGCTGACGTTAAAGTCAGTTCTATGAGTCAAACAGAGCGGCATATTTGCCATTAAATTGACAGCCTGACATCAAAAACAGGTAAATTAATCTTTTAGGACACAGTTCAGCAGCGAGCAGTCTCACCTCACTTCAGATTGGACTACCAATTGATCAAAACAAGATTTAATTGATAAAAGCAAACAAATATCAGAGATTAAATATCTGTTTTGAACTTCCGATCGGGAAATAACCCGCCCTGTTCAAAATGTGTGGTACAGTTATAGTGTATTTAACCAGTTTTTAATGTTAAGCTGCTAATTTGCTGGCAAATGCGACACTCTGACTCGTAGAACTGACTTTAACGGCGGTGCTTCACAGCCGTGAACCTCTGCGCATGTCATTGGGTTTAATACCAGTATGGGGAAGGTTCATAAATGTTTAAATTACTGTAAATAATAAAATAATTATCTGGTCACTATATTGAGGAATGTCTGTCTTCGCGGGTGGTCCTGGAACACATTAACTATGAGTAACGAGGGATTACCGTACGTACTGTAGTCACCATCTGGTTAGTTGTACAAACTGTTGCGACTGGTAAGAGCCTTCCTGCAACCTCTGTTTTGTCCACTGAAATGATTCCTGAGCAGGACTGTAAAATGTGTAAAACAATGAAATTCTGACCAAACCCCCCCCCAAAAAAAGCTTTAAGGCTGGAATTACTTGTCTGCATTGTGCAGTATTAAAATCTTGTCCATTCACGACCATTTCAATTGCACTAAAAATCATCCATCCTTTTAAACATCAACACAGTCAAGTATGAACCTGAGTCTGCTGTTTATTCATGTCAGTATGATCACACAGGTTCAGTTTCTTGCTCTCCAGACTGTTGTTTCATCATTTCTTTCATCCAGTGCTGTAACAGGATCCAATGTGAGGCCTGCAATCGCAGGTGGTTCATGTTTTTTCCCGCCCAGGTGTCGTCTACCAGTGTCTTGAATCCACCAGCTCTGACCGCAAACTCATTCTTTTTAGGGTCTCATAGCCAACTGTCAGGACGATGGCAGCGGGTACAGATGAAATAATGCGTGCAGATAGTCCTTTGGTAAATCCCAAATAGCCCTCCTCTGCAATCAGCCGCCTGAACGTCTTGGTAATTGTTATCCCTTCAACCTAAAATCAAAACAAACACAAATAAAGTACTGTACATGTGTGTTTGTTTGGAACCCCAAACTAGAATCAGTGCTTAACTGTGCAGTATCTATACTGAGTAAACCTCATAGCCATGACGTTTTTCACACACAGGCCTGGACAAAACATTTCAGTCTTTCTGTGTAGGGAAAAAAATGCTTAAAAATTATAAATTGCCTATAAAATTAATTTTTTGGACACGTCACCCATCACTGTTCTAGACCAGCATGGACCACAGTATGGAGTGTGAACTGGTAGCTAAAGAGATGTCAATTCTCCTCCTGAACACTGCTGAGGTGCCTGTGAGCAAGGTTTTGTGTGTGTGTGTGTGTGTGTGTGTGTGTGTGTGCGTGCGTGCGCGCATGCATGATGTGTATTTGTATCAAGTGTAGAAAGACTTTTCCCATTGGGGATTAATAAAATTCCTAAAAATTAAAAAGTAGAATTTAATCAAATTAAATTAAATTAATCAATTCATTTTCTTAATGAGCAACATTGTACATCATTACTGTTAGTTGACTGTTGCATTTACTAATTTTATCGTCCAACTAAACAAACTGCACTTTTCCTAAAAAACACAAACAAAATAAACAAAAGAATCAGTTGATGCTAAAACACATCCATCCATCCATCCATCTTCAACCGCTTATCCGGGGCCAGGTCGCGGGGGCAACAGTCTCAGGAGGGAAGCCCATACTTCCCTCTCCCCAGACACCTCTTCCAGCTCCTCCAGGGGGATCCTGAGACATTCCCATGCCATCCGAGAGACTTAGTCCCTCCAGCGTGTCCTAGGTCTTCCCCGAGGTTTCCTCTCAGTAGGACATGCCCGGAACAGCTCCCCAGGCAGGCGTCCAGGAGGCATCAGGAACAGATGCCCGAGCAGCCCTGCAGCTGGCTCTGCTCGAGGTGGAGGAGCAGTGGCTCTTCTCTGAGCTCCTCCTGGGTGACTTAGCTCCAAACCCTATCTCTAAGGGTGCACCCAGCCACTCTACGGAGGAAACTCATTTCAGTCCCACAAGGGACATGGTCAAATTCCTTATCCAGATCCACAAAACACATGTGGACTGGTTGGGCAAACTCCCATGAACCCTCGAGCACTTGATGGACAGTGTAGAGCCGGTCCAGTGTTCTGCAACCGGGACAAAAACTGCATTGTTCCTCTTGAATCCGCGGTTTAACTATAGGTGTAATCTTCCTCTCCAGTACACTGGAATAAACTTTCCCCTGGAGGCTGAGGAGTGTGATCCCCCTACAGTTGGAACACACCTTCCGGCCCCCTTTTTGAAGAGAGGGACCACTGCCCCAGTCTGCCAATCCAGAGGTACTGTCCCCGACTGCCATGCAATGTTACAGAGACGTGTCAACCATGACAGTCCCTACACATCCAGAGACTTGAGGTACTCCACCAAGGAGTTTGGCTACCATCTCGGTGACTTCAGCTTGGGTGATGGACGAGTCCAACTCTGAGACCTCAGCCTCTGCTTCCTCGGTGTAAGACATTGTTGCGGGATTGAGGATATTCTTAAAGTATTCTTTCCACCGCCTGACAATATCCTCAGTTGAGGTAAGTAGCTCTCTGCCTCTGTGTTGGCTGTGCACCGCTTTCCGCTCATGAGGTGTTGAATGGTTTGCCAGAATTTCTTCGAGGCAGACCGATAGTCCTCTTCCATGGCCTCCCCGAACTCCTTCCAGACCGGAGTTTTTGGCTCCACGACTACTTGGGCTGCAGTATGCCTGTCCTGCCTGTACTTGCTAGCTGCCTCTGGAGTCCCACAATTCAACAAAATTTGACAGGACTCCTTCAGCTTGATGGCATTCCTTACTTCCGGTGTCCACCACTGGGTTCGGGGGTTACCGCCGTGACAGGCCCCAGAGACCTTTGAACCACAGCTCCTTGCAGCCACCTGTTTGCCAAATGACACCCTAGCAGGAGCATAAAGCCCCTGACAACATAGTTCCTGGGATCATTCGGGCACCCAGACTCCCCTACCACAATAAGGTAGTGGTTCTCAGGGGAAGAAATAAAACAAACAAAATAAACTAAAGAATCAGTTGATGCTTTCAGCACCAGAAGAAATTTCTCTCTTACATGCCAGCAATATCTCAAACCTTTGAACATACTAATTAACCTGCTTTGAAGTTTTTATATTTGTTTCATTCCAGAAAAAACAAATTGATTCTGCCTGTTTACCTGTACTCTGGCTCTGATCACATCCATTGGATTAGTGATTGTTGCGGCAGTAACAGCAGCTAACGGTCCAGCCACAGCTTGTAGAATCAGATGAGGGCAGTTACTGGGAGCCAGTTTAGAAAGTTGTTCTGTAGAGTATTACATATATAAACTGATGAATACATCTGGGGAAGTTTTTTTTTTTTAACTCATCACAAATGCAGAAAAACACTGAGAACACAGTCATAGGTAATACATGATAGATCACAAGTTTGATGTTTTTGGAGACAATGCAATTGGTGACAGAAACCAGAAATAATCTCCTTACCAGCATAAAAATGGTAGAAAGGCCACCAGACAGCACTTTTCGGCATGGAAGTGAGTAAAGAAGCCCCATATCCCCTGTAGAAGCCCAGGAAACCATCAGCAGCAAAGATTTGAGACACAAGGTTCCTGGTTTGCCCAAACACTTTTTTAGTCTTTCCAGCCTCTGTGTTGAGTCGAAAGCGGGTGAGGTGCTCCTCTTGGCCTTGCATCATTAGATGCTGAGAGACAACATCTATGGGAACAGTGATGCTTTGAGCAACCAAAGAAGCCAAGCCCCCCGCCACCAATGACTTGACTGTATTGTTCTCGGAATAGTAGGAAACATATTTCCTTACTAGCTCATAGGTTGTAACGTATGCCTGTCCTGAGATGAGAGTAAGTAGATTGACCATAAATCCACGATAAAGACCTTGAACGCCATCTGACCGCAAAATCTTGAAGAAGGCATCAAAGGTACCTTTATAGAGGGATTTGCCCTTCTGCACCTGCAGTCGAGTTCGAATGAGAGCGAATGGGTAGGCTGTGGCCCGGATGCTCACCGACACGAACATACCAAAAGAGTAGAACTTCCTTTTGTCAAGGTCCTCCCACTCGATGATCTGTATTTTTCCTTTCTGATGCATTCTGCTAGCAAGAGGTGTCCACTAAACAACAACAGACACCTCAAGGAACCAGTTTTCAGTAGCTTTGAGAGACGTCACCTCCCTTGTAGTATGCGTGTGCTTAAACTTAACATACTTTAAAGGAACTCATCTCCATGACAACTAAGCAAACTTCAAAGATAATGAAAGCAGGATTTTTGGACTTTGATAATTGGCATAAATGCAGTTCTGGGTTCGAGTCCCGCTCTGTGCAGAGTTTTATTGTCCACTCCATGTCTGCGAGGGTTCTCTCCGTGCTCTCCGGCTTCCTTCCAACTCCAAAAACATGTGCCTTAGGTTAATTGGCCGTTCCAAAATTGCCTGTAGTGTGTGAGCGTGCATGGTTGTCTGTCTCTGTGTGGCTCTGCTGCGCACTAGCGTCGTGCCCAAAGTTTGCCCCACCTCACGCCCTAAGCCAGCTGGGATAGGCTCCAGGTCCCCGTGACCTGCTACGGCGAATAAAGTGGTGATTAGATGATGGATGGATGGTAAAGTACTCTGATATTATTAACTTTGGATTAATGTGTGAATACAATAGCAATAAGAAAACAATCTCACCATAAGCTGTTTAACCTCAACCTCTGGCAGGAGACAAGGGAGACAAAAGAATAGATAGGTGTTCAGCATCAGAAAATGGACTAATTTCACACTCAGTGAAGCAATGAGAGCTGCTGAGGACAGAGAGTGATGGAGAGAGCTGTTCAACAGATCGTCTGTGGTGCCCTGACGATCCTTTGGGGTTATGAGATAGGATAGGATAGGCTATCATGCATTCATTCATTCATTTTCTGCTGCTTTATTCGCCGTAGCGGGTCACGGGGAGCTGGAGCCTATCTCAGCTGGCATAGGGCATGAGGTGGGGGACACTCTGGGCACGACGCCAGTGCACCGCGGAGCCATATACAAAGACCACGCACACACACACTCACTTCTATGGGCATTTGGTACTGGCCAATCAACCTGAAGTGCATGCTTTTGGGGGTGGGAGGAAGCCAGAGGCCCCGGAGTGAACCCACGCAGACACGGGGAGAACATGCTAGATGACAGATACAATTCAAATGTGTTATGGTGGAGAGATGTTTTCTTAAGACAGGACAAAATACATAAGTATAAATATTTATGTGTTGATTCAAATCATACATAGGTTGAGGAGAAGTCCAACAGAACATCGATGATATAAAAACAGACAAAACTTATCTAAAGTGATGAGGTCTCTCTGGTACCATTCTTCCTGGAGCCCCTAGTTACTTCTTTTCTTTCCCCTCTCCTGTCTCCCTTACAGTCAGGTCCATAAATATTGGAACATCAACATTATTTTCACCTTTGTGGCCCTGTACACCACCACAATATATTTGAAATTACACAAATAATATATACTTTAAGTGCAGACAGCTTTAATTTGAGGGTATTTCATCCAAATCAGGTGCACGGTGTAGAAATTACAATAGTTTCTACATGTGCCTCTCACTTTTTAAGGGACCAAAAGTAATTGGACAATTGGCTGCTCAGCTGTTCCATGGCCAGGTGTGTTCCATGGCCAGCTGTGTGTGTGATTCCCTTATTATCTCATTTACAAGCGGACAAAATGTCTAGAGTTAATTTGAAGTTTGCATTTGGAATCGAATTGCTGTCAACTCTCAATATGAGATCCAAAGAGCTGTCACTATCAGTGAAGCAAGCCATCATTAGGCTGAAAAAGCAAAACAAACGCATCAGAGAGATGGCAAAAACATTAGGTATGGCCAAGTGCATTCATTCTAAAAAAGAATGAATGCACCAGTGAGCTCAGCAACACCAAAAGACCCAGAAGACCACGGAAAATGACTGGTGGACGACAGAAGAATTCTTTCTCTTGTGAAAAGAAACCCCTTCACAACAGTTGACCAGATTAAAAACACTCTCCAAGAGGTAAGCGTCTCTGTGTCAAAGTCAACAATCAAGAGAAGATTTCATCAGAGTGAATAGAGGCTTCAGCACAAGATGTAAACCACTGTTGAGCCTCAAAAACAGGAAGACCAGATTGGAGTTTGCCAAAAAACGTCTAAAAAAGCCAATGCAGTTCTGGAACAACATCCTATGGACAAATGAGACAAAGATCAACTCGTACCAAAAGAATGGGAAGAGTATGGAGAAAGAAAGGAACTGCTCATGATCCAAAACATACCTCATCAGTGAAGCATGGTGGTGGTAGTGTTATGGCGTGGGCATGTATGGCTGCCAATGGAATTGGTTCCCTTGTATTTAGTGATGATGTGACTGCTGACAAAAGCAGCAGGATGAATTCTGAAGTGTTTCGGGCAATATCTGCTCATATTCAGCCAAATGCTTCAGAACTCATTGGATGGCGCTTCTCAGTGCAGATGGACAATGACCTGAAATCTACTGCGAAAGCAACCAACGAGATTTTTAAGGCAAAGAAGTGGAAAGTTATGGAATGGCCAAGTCAATCACCTGAACTGAATCAAATTGAGCATGCATTTTACTTGCTGAAGACAAAACTGAAGGGAAAATGCCCCAAGAAGAAGCAGGAACTGAAGACAGTTGCAGTAGAGGCCTGGCAGAGCATCACCAGGAACAGACCCAGTGTCTGGTGATGTCTCTGCATCCCAGACTTCAGGCTGTCATTGACTGCAAAGGATTTGCAACCAAATATTAAAAAGTGACAGTTTGATTTATGATTGTATAGTTTGTCCAATTACATTTTGTCTCTAAAAAGTGGGATTCACATGTAGAAACTTGTAATTCTTACACCATTCACCTGATTTGGACACAAATACTCAGCTGGAAGTCTGCACTTAACGCACGTATTGTTTGTGCTGGGAATTCAGTTCTAGCTGGCAGCCACACTGACCACGCAGGAGGCAAAGGTTGTGATCAAAGTTTTTATTGCTGATACTCTGGATGAGTGCCAGTGACGTATGCTAGGGGTTCTGTGAAGAAGGTATACAATTTACTATGTCCAATAAACAATCGGTTCAAACATTAAAATTATCAAAATGCATAATTAAATTACAAACATGAAATGAGTCAAATGCATGAAACCCTTGGGGACTGTTTGGTACCAAAAGTGACATTTTTGTTGTTTTTATGGGTTTCTCTCCCAATAAATCAGTCAATTAAAAGGCTAAATATATGAAATTTTGCCAGTAATTTTCTTTCAACTTTATTTTCTAAATTCCTTAATGCCTGTCATTGAAAATGTGTAGAATAACAGATTTTCACTGTGTATACACCTTACCTGATTGGTGCAAAAATGGTCCCATTGACCATTATAACCACATATTTTTCATATAAGTATATATATATATATTATTTATATATTATATAGGTATATGATATATATTACTATGTACAATAATGCTGACATGTTATAATGAAAAATGATCTTCATTGTCTGCAGCAAGACAATGATCCCAAAATCACCACACAACCCAGACCCAGACCCGCTGTCTGTTTTTACACACCTGCAAAAACCTTAATCCAATAGTTGTAATATCTTTATCACAAATATTAAACTGTGCACTAACTTGGAAATATTCCATGTTTTGTGTTTTTCCCATTAGAAGAAAAACAGGGTTCTAATGGCAAATTCGATATAAACATATATAATGATAATAAAAAATATAATAAACTTTATATCTATGGATAGAGCTGAAGTAATGGAAAAGATCAGATGCATTGAAAGAAAAAAAATATTTCTGTATTACATTTATTTTTTTACACTTTTATGAGACGGCCTTTTTGTGACCCAACAGGTAGTGTGTATAGCCATTGTAATTGGTACCCAAGGGTTAAATTAACATTAGTCCAACTTCAACTTAAATGCACATAAAATTGTAATCAATAAAGACAAACGTAACTTACAACGAAATGTCAAAAGACACACGGCATACATGACCAGCTTCAGCAGCATGTGTTCAGTGGCAAAGAGGAAGTCCTGCCCATTCTTGACTGTATTTATAGGGGTTGCAATGACAGACAGGAAAAGTTTCCACCACCTTGTGGAGTGGAGGGGGAATGTAGTCTTTGGGTTTTTAGGATATTTCTAACAGTTTGTGTCATTTCAAATCCATTGTGGTGGTGCGCAGGACCAAAAAGATGAAAATAGTGTTGATGTCCCAATATTTATGGACCTGACTGTATATCTCTGAGGACAGAGGAGGAGAGAAAGAAGAGCGAGAGGGAGGGGGCCTTTTTTCCTGTTATTGTGAAAGTTCTCTTTGGCACCAAGCACCAGTCATGTACTCACACTATTTATAAGGATTGGTATCAAACATTACTTAAAACTTAGGTCCTATTACCCTTTACACTAAAGAACAATAAAAAACATTATACCACATTCCCCCCTTCTATGGCTTTTAAGCCATGGACCAAAACCGGGAAATTTAAGGTGGTATAACAATGCAATTTTTAACAAAGGTGGCGCTGATCTATGGCTAATGTCTGTATATGCTTCCTTGCAGATAAAGGCTAACAATCCCAATGTCAGCATTATGGGGAGAAAATTCCTCTATAGACCTCACTGAGCAATCGCGTTCTTAGCCTGCACGGAAGACAATTCACAAGAAAAATTAGTAGCCTCAAATATCAAAAATAATGATAAAGCATTTAAACATGAACATATGATTCACAGATGAACATCACTGAACTGTATGAGATGTAGATGTGGATTTATTTCAAAATAATGATCAACCAAGTAAATTCACCTCTAATATGAATTTGATATTATGACTGTAAACTTTTTGCAGAATTCTTAATCCGGCACTTGCATTGAATGTAGTTTCCAGTACTGCTATTATGTGGTTAATATTGAATGATCATCAGAGGGACGGCACATGTTAGAGGTTTTGGAGATAAAGTTAGAGAGGCCAGACTGAGATGGTTTGGACATGTCCAGAGGAGAAATCGTGACTATATTCGTAGAAAGATGCTGAGTTTTGAACTGCCAGGCAGGAGGCCTAGAGGAAGACCAAAGAGGAGGTTTATGGATGTAGTGAAAGAGGACATGAAGGTAGTTGGTGTGAGAGAAGAGGATGCAGAATACAGGGTTAGATGGAGGCAACTGATTCGCTGTGGCGATCCCTGAAGGGATAAGCCGAAAGGAAAAGAAGAATGTTGAATAATCACTGCAAAATGATTATGTGAAAACATTCAGGTGAGTCCTTTATGTATGGATGCTTCATTTATGTGAGTCCTTTATGTGTGAGTGCTTTGTATATGTGAATCCTTAACTAATTTATGCACTCGGTGAAGATTCATCTTCCATGTGTAGATTCCACATTGGTGTCATAAGCCACCTGATTTGGTTTTTCACAGTTCTGGAGTCTCATCCTTCGGTGATGTCACCTTTATATCTTCTTAGAGGGAGAGGTTACCAGCACTCCACCCATTGGGTCACTAACAGTGTTCTTGTCCTGTGCTTAGCTGTATATATTGCAGCAGGACACTGTTTCATCCCTCCCCTTTTTCTTCTGGCTCGCTGCCTTACTCATTCTCATCATCTTCAACACTGGAAGGCTCTCCTTTTGCTTCTCCCATGTCCTCCCAGTCAGGTACTGGATACAGGTCTGGAATCTTTGGAGGAAACCCACCTAAAGGAGCCAAAACTCTTCAACAGTCATCCACCTGGAAAAGTCTAGGCCATCATAGGTGTTCAGTTTCAAACAGTTCAACAAAACTCGAGTTAGAAAACTGGATGGCACCCGAACCGAATCTCATTTATAGTACACAATTTTCTAAACTTATTGTGTTTTTCGCAGTTTTGTGGCACTGTAACATTTCCAAAAAAAACACACTCTGGACTTTTAACCACTGCAGTCCACCACAAAAATGTATGTCAAATAGATGATCAGCCAGTACAAAATTTACCTTCACAATATTCCCTAGAACTGTCATCTCACACAATTTTTTCACACCGAATACATTGTCTTTTAACTCCTCACTTACCTTTTTATTTCTGTTTTTTAAGTTTATTGAAAGTCACCCATTTAATAAGAGAAAAAGTTAAATATATGTCTTTATTCAAAGCAAACAGATATTAGTAAGCGGGACAAACAACATATATTTGGACAACTGCTCAACCAAAGACAGCAGCTTGTGGCTGACGTTAAAAGACCATAGTCATCGTAGGAAGTACAGCCAGCTCTGGCCATTCTCACAGCACCTCTGTGTTTCCAGTCTAGGATATTTTATCATCCAGGTGTACCCTCAGGCACCCGTGAGTGGGGGCCACCTCCACATCCACAGTATCAACAGGAGCGGATGTCTTTCTTGTCTCCTGTTGTCGCTATCTCTCCAACTCATACCCAGGCTGACTCTCACTGATTCTCTGCAAAATGACGAGAGGAAGAGGAAAAACGGAGCAGGATGGGAACAAAAATATGAAGAATACTCTGGACCAGATGGTCTCTTCTATGAAAGAGTTAAAGAGCGAGTTAAAGAGCGACTTTGATAAGGTTAGGAGTGACTTTGATAAAAAGTCACTAAAACTGGTGCTAGATGCCATGGAAGAAATAAAGGATGATATGAAGAAAATGCAGAAAGACATGGATGAAAAAGACCAAAGAATTGTTGTCTTAAAACAGGGACGACAAAGAATGGATGAATTGGAACAAATCATTCGTATGAATGATGTGATTATCACTGGAATCATAATCAATCCCAGGAATTATGTACATGCTGTGGCCAGGGGAGATGAAACTCAGCACAGCGCTGACATTGAATCTCTGGAGCAACAAGTGAGTTCTCAACTGAGGGATCT
The DNA here is from genome assembly GCA_013358685.1 of Antennarius maculatus. Classification (NCBI taxonomy): domain Eukaryota; kingdom Metazoa; phylum Chordata; class Actinopteri; order Lophiiformes; family Antennariidae; genus Antennarius; species Antennarius maculatus. The sequence continues at coordinate 20,669,247 of CM023606.1, forward strand.
GGAGATAACTATAGATCCGGACCATATTGAGACATGTTACCCATTACCATCTGGAGGAAGGAGACCACCTGCAGTGCTGATAAAATTCCAGAATCGTAAACACAAAATTGCTCTTCTGAAACAAGGCTTCAAACTGAAAGGAATGTCTACACTAATGAGAATCTCATTGAAAAGAATGCTGATATCGCTAAAAAAGCTTGACAACTGAAGAAGAATGGACTGATCGACAACACCTGGACGAACAACTGCAGGATCTTCATCAAAGCAAAGGGGCTTTCTCCGGACCAGATGAAAACAATGATGATCAGGAGTGCAGAAGAGTTGATGAAATACGAGCAATAAAGACGGACAAGAGTTGTTACTACACCAAAGATCGGTACAACTGAGTCACTTCAATAGTGGGAGCTCTACACCAATTTTGAACTGTTAAAACCAGCATTATCAATGTCAGAAACATGGATTAATTAACAAACAAAAAAAAACATGGATTTCTGAAAACATGGGATAACATTAAGTTTGAGACTTTAAACAGCATGTTGATATCTTTTGACAATATAATAGAATGTGAAACTGTTAAAGTGTCACTAACAAATATGTGTTAATTCTTGGGTAAACACTGTCTGCTGAAAGAGGTGAATATGATCATTATATTCATGTTAAGAACACTGGCAAGGTCAATCTCTTGTTTTGACTATCTATTATGTTAACAAACCTTGTGTTCCTTGGAGGAATGTAAACATGGTTATGCTCTAGGTTAAAAGGCTAATATCTGGAAGTGGATAAGAGTATGAATGTCAGTCAAAATTCAATGGATGAACTGGTTGAAAACATTTAATGTCTGAGTTTGTTGAATACATATTGTAATGAGAGATATTTGTTGATTCTGGGGGATGGAAATTTCACAAGCCTATTGGCTTCTGTCCATTCACCAGCATTTTAATTGCACTAAATATCATCCATCTTCTCAAACAACAACACAATATGAACTTGAGTCTGCTGTTTAATCATGTGTTACTGTGATATTCAGTGTCTTGTTCTCCAGACTGTTGTGTCATCATTTCTTTCATCCAGTTCTGTAACTGGATCCAGTGTGAGGCCTTCAATAGCGTGCGGTCCATGTTATTTCTGTCCAGCTGTCGTCTACCAGTGTCTCGAGTCCACCAGCTCTGGTCGCAAACTCATTTTTTTTAAGGTCTCATAGCCAATAGCAAGGACAATGGCAGCAGGTAAGGATGAAATTATGCGTGCAGATAGTCCTTTGGTCAATCCCAAATAGCCCTCCTCTTCAATCAGCCGTTTGAACGTCTCGGTTATAGAAGTTGTCCCTTCAACCTAAAAACAAACACACATGCAGTACATGTACACTGAGTTAACGTCACAGCCATGATGTTTTTCAAACACAGGCCTAAACAAAATACTTCAGTCTTTCTATTCTTTGTAGGAAAAAAATGATTAAAAATTATAAACTGCCTCTAAACTGAAATCTCATTTTTTGGTCGCTGTCACAGTCCAGTGCTGAACTGGATACGCAAACAGCAGAGGAAACTGGGGCGGCAGTAGCTCAGTCCATTGGAACTTGGCATGGAGGCAAGAGGATGGCTGGTTCAAGATCAGTGTGGACAAGAGTGTGGAGTGCGAGCTGGTGTCAGTTCTCCTCCTGAACACTGCCGAGGAGCCCATGAGCGAGGCACCAAACCCAACAAGCTGCTATCAGGTGCTGCTGCATAGTTGCCCATCTTCATTATTTGCATGTCTACAGGTACTTGTGTGTGTGCGCGCTCGCTCGCGCGTGCGTGCGTGCTCCAGCCTGTATGTGTTCATATCAAGTGTAGAAAGACTTCTGCCATTGGGGATTAATAAAATTCCTGAAATTTAAAATTTAGAATTAAATCTATCAATCAGTTCTTAATAATAAGCAACATGCTGCAGCATTTATACATTACTACTGTCATTCAAAGTCTCCCTCCAGGATTCATTTATTTATAAGTGGTTGACTTGCACTTGATATAAACAAAATGGGCTGTTCATTTTCTGCCAGCTTTCACAACAAACAAAACAAGAACCAATGGAGTCACAGACTGCAACATCCCGCGACACCTCTAAATTATAAATTTTACCCTGACCTACTTGCTTAAGCCAAAGGTCAAAGCTAGTGCTCTGACCTACTGGCATTGATCAAAGCTAGTGCTTTGATCTATGGTCTCACACTGAACATCTCCTTCGTCTTTCTATCTTATCCAATTCCTGAGAGTACAAAAGTTGAAATTTGACCTTGACCTAGTTTTCCAAAGGTCTAAGTCATCATCTCATTTTCATCCCCTTTTCAGCCTGAGTAATGTACTTTTTGTTTAATCTTTCTATGTGCAACGGTTGCTAAGATATTTAGTGGACATACGAACCGCCGGCCGGATGAACGAACAAACACATGAACACTGACAATTCCAATACATAACTGCTTTGAAGGGGGATGTAATAAACTAAACAATCACTTAATGCTTTCTGCATCACAAGATATTTCTCTCTTACATGCCAGCAATATCTCAAACCTTCGAACATACTAATTGACCTGCATTTATATCAGTCCAGAAAATGACAAATTGATTCTGCCTATCTGTTTACCTGTGCTCTGGCTCTGACCACATCCATTGGATTAGTGATTGTTGCAGCAGTAACACCAGCTAACGGTCCAGCCACAGCTTGTAGAATCAGATGAGGGCAGTCACTGGGGGCCAGTTTAGAGAGTTGCTCTGTGGAATTTTACATATATAAATAACTGATTAACCGATTAATACATCTGGGGAAGTCTTTTTAACTCATCACAAATTCAGAAATACACTGAGAACCAAAAAGGAAAATACAATGAAAACCAAGAAACCAAAAAAGAAAAGCTCCTCACCAGCATAAAAATGGTAGAAAGGCCACCAGACAGCACTGTTCGGGACGTAAGTGAGTAAAGAAGCCCCATATCCCCTGTAGAAGCCCGGGAAACCATCAGCAGCAAAGATTTGAGTCACAATATTCCTGGTTTGCCTAAACAGTTTTTTAGGCTTTCCAGTCTCTGTGTTAGAACTGAGTCGAAAGCGGGTGAGGTGCTCCCCTTGGCCCTGCATCATTAGATGCTGAGAGACAACATCTATGGGAACAGTGATGCTTTCGGACACCAGAGAGGCCAAGCCACCCGCCACCAGTGACTTGACTGCATTGTTCTCTGAATAATAAGAAACATATTTCCTCGCCACTTCATAGGTTGTCATGTATGCCTGTCCTGAGATGAGAGTAAATACGTTGACCATAAATCCACGATAAAGACCTCGAACGCCCTCTGACCGCAAAATCTTGAAGAAGGCGTCAAAGGTACCATTATAAAGGGATTTGCCCCTTTGCACCTGCAGTCGAGTTCGGATGAGAGTGGCTGGGTAGACAGTGGCCCGGATGGTCATCGTCATGAAAATACCAAAAGAGTAGAACTTCCTTTTGTCAAGGTCCTCCCACTCGATGATCTGGATGTTTCCTTTCTGATGCATTCTGCTAGCAGTGTCACCTAAACAACAGACACGTCAACAAACCAGTTTTTAGTAGGTGTACGACATGTCACCTCCTTTGTATTATGCATGTCTTTATACTGTATATACTTTAAAGAAACTGACATTTCCACGACAACTAATGGTAATATGATTTCTTTGGTCTTTGATACCTGCAAAAAATGTACAGTACTGTTATATTATTACATCTCGCTTCAAAGCGGTGATGTATTGTAATTGTCAGTGTTGTGTGTTTGTCCATCCATCTGTTCATTAGTCCACCAAATATCTTCACAACCATTGCAGATAAAAAGATGAAACAAAAAGCACACTACTCAGGCGGCAAAGGGGATGAAAATGAGATGATGACCTTGAGAAAACTAGGTCAAGGTCAAATTTCAAGGGAGAAGGCCAGTGTGAGACAATAGATCAAAGCTAGTGCTAGGATTGGCAAAGCTCAATCCTTGCGTATACGGTTTCTACCGTATATTCTGTTATAACTTTTGGGATACACGAACGTCATGTTGGGATGCACAAATTTGTCTTGAATCGCATCCCAGAAATGCACGACTTTCTTGACCTATAATGAACTCTGATAGAGGGAAGGGGAACTGACTATTTGTGATTTAAGATTCAAATAGTTTTATAAGTAACGGTGAGACATGGTAATGCCGTTAACATGTCTTACAAATGTCGCTTTACAGGGTTCACCAGCATTTTGTCTCAGTCAGTTGTGCCAATTTGTGTTCAGCCACAATGGCAAACGAGTCAGAGCATGTAGATCCCCGAGGCTGCTGTCAGGCCAGTAGTCAGCTGGTCCGTGTCAGTGAAACCAGTTAGACAACAAAAGGATCCATTCAGTTACATTAAATGTGCCTGCCGTCACCTTTGTTAGCTAATTTTCAGCTCATCCTGATTTTCATTGCATTGATATGATTAATTAACAGATTCTTAGGCCTACCTGTTTGGACAGATGTTTACTTCAATGTCAAGGAGATAAGCATAAGCATAGCATGCATCCCAATCAGTCAGCGAGCTATCCAGTCACTTCCTGTTTCAGTAGACACTATTTGAAGAACGAATGACGCAGGAGGATTTCTTACTCATCTTCTTTTATTATAGTATTATGAATCATTCGATTATTTCATTACGGACACCACCAGGGCAAGCGGGGAACATTATCATTCCTGACATAATTTAACCAGTGTTAGAGTTGAGTGATACTTTTGTTGAACAGCTTTGAGAGTGAGTCTGAGAGAAAACAGGAGAGTGACTGGTGTCAGTTAACAATTTATTCCTCATCACAGCTGGTGATTACAACCAGGTAGATTTAAAGGTTTCACTGCCCAACTTAAACCAACATATGGACTTTTCAGCCACAGGGAGTCAACACAATGGATCTGGTGTACACAGACTACAAGACTGCATACAAGGCAACCCCCTACCCCACATCACCTAGGTCCCTCCGATCACATCTGCAACTTTATGGCAGCTGACACCACAGAGCTAGCAGAAGCCAGAGCCAATCTGTCCCACAGAATCAAGAAAGCTAAACAACAATACAGCAGGAAAATATCAGGGCACTTCTGCGATACAAGACATGCATCTCAGGCAACAAGCCTCAACCACAAACCTGTGAGAGCAATATCACTTTGCTGGACAGCCTCAATGACTTACATGGCCACTTGAAACACAGAACAGCACACCAGAGAATAAATTAAAGAAAGTAAAAGTAAGGATGTATATACAGTAACCGGTGACCACATTTCTTTTCCTCCTTTCCTACCATTCGACTGTCAGAGTGAGGAGTTGTCCGTTTGAAGGCAAAAGGCAGGAAAGACTTCCTTTGACGTGGGGTTGAGCCGAGTACTCGTTTCAGACGAGTATCCGGTACGGATAACGCATTTTTGACGAGTACGAGCATGCTACGAGTAAAACTTGTCAATACTCATACTCGTTCATTCATTCATTCATTCATTCATTCATTAATTCATTCATTCATTTTCCTGACTGCTTCATCCGCTTGCGCGGGTCACGGGGAGCTGGAGACTATCCCAGCTGGCAAAGCTGAAGGAAAATCCTCTGAACTGTCTTCACGCCGGTCACACACACTACCGCCCCGGTAGTGTTTCTTCAGAAATGTAGAAACACTACCGGATACTCTGCCCCACTCTCGCGCACACGCAGACATTGACTGATCTCTGTGTGTGGCTTCTCTGCAGCTCACGTTCCTTTCCTTAGGTTTTCATCAGCTTGTCTCTATGACGGTCTATTGAATGTGGTGAACTTGTTTCCCGTTTTGTTTTGTTGCGCGTACGCGGTGCATTTGACCAGACAGAGCTGTAAACTGTCGTATCGCCTCCACTCCAGTCATTTTTTTTTTTGCCTGCTTGCTCTTAGTTTGACACTTTCTCACTTCAGTTCAAATTAATACTTGATATACTTTATAGATAGTTGAACTGTTACGTGCTCTCTCTATCTCTCTCTCTGTCACCCTCTCACACAGTCACTCAGTCACACACACATGCACAAACACACACACACACACACACACACACACACACACACACACACACACACACACACACACACACACGTTAATAAACTTTGTTTAACTTTGTGTGGAAAAAAGATGGCAAGAACATCAGGTGGTAAAAATAAGTAATTGAAAAAACAGTATGATCATAAAAATGAAAAAGAAATTCAGAAATTTGTGTTGAGTACGACAATTCTTGTTCATGCATACTTTGTAGTTTATAATTTCCTATTTCATGCGTTGTATTCATTAATGCACTTCATGTTCTGAGTTCATTAAAACCTTGTTCTGTATACAGTTCCTTTACTATTGTGATCAAAACACTGAATCTCAATTCTGAGGCTGTTTTGTAAATATTCATTCACACACTTAAAAAAAGTACTTAAGAATATTCATTTTCTGAGTTAATAAAAAACTTGTTCTGTGAATAGTTCTTACTTTTGTGATAAACATTGTTTTGAATCTCAATGTTGAGACTGTTCTGTAAATAGTATTAAAATAAACAATAAATATAGCCGTCCCCCGCCTCACGCCCTGAGACTGCCAGGATAGGCACCGGCTCCCCCGCGACCTGCGTAAGCGGATTAAGCGGGTTGAGAAAATGAATGAATGAATGAATAAATATAGCCACTTCTGATCAATCCATATCAATTTCAGGCTTAAAAGAATGCACAGATTTAAACCCCACCCATTTCCGGTCAAACTACACCCACTTCCGGTCTAAGCCCCGCCATTCGAGTACAGACACGGATACAGATAATTCAGATGGTTGAACAGCTACTGATACAGATAGTGGTGTACTCACTCATCCCTACTTTGGCGCTTACTTGTGCATTCAGGAACGGTTGTCCTACTACTGAATGAAGTCCTGTGTCTAGTCAATGTATTACACATGGGAGTGGGACTCATTGTCCAAGATGACCCTTGATTTGGTCAATGTCCTCCTCTCCAACACCACCGTCACAGAGTCCAACTTTGTCCCTAAGAATGTCACCAGTGGACCAATGCTCCCATTGCACTGAAATCATATCAGATGGATTGAGTTTTTTTTTAATTACCAGTATGTAAAATAAGGATAGCTGCTTATAATCAGGGTAATGGAAACCTCTTCAGGCCTGTACTGTAGTGATAGGAATAAATTTGTACTGTCATTTAAAGGATTATACCTGCTTATGTAATGAAACAACATTCCAGATGTGTTTTATACAAATCTTCACACAGCATGTTTAGCTTTGTATGCATGGTTGTAGATGCAGACGACAGGATGCAGATGCATTGTCCAACACACCAGCTCCCACCACTTACAGTATTTAAGGAGGAGAAGGAACAGAAAGAGAAGGATAAATGAACAAAATCATTGTTTTTTCATAAATACTACCAAATTTTGTATTGTTAGGTCTTCTACATTAGTAGTTTTGAAACTGATACAAGCATTGTTAGTGTCCTTGTAATAAGGGGGCATCTAGTAATCAACAATTCCAAACTAATTTGATCTAATTATTCATAACATTAAAGCACCAAAAAAAATTAAGCAAAGACATTCATTTTATCTTCAGCAAACCATTTAATCTCAATTTATGTACTTTATCTATTTACATAAACATTTCTGAGATTTAGTCTGGTACAATGCCACGAAGCACCCAATAAATTAACAACATAATTTCCATTCAGTTTCAATTCAATAATAAACGAAGTGGTCAAAACTCAGCCATGTGACAAACACAATCCACGCTTCTCCACACGAACTGAAAGAGGTGATCGACTTTCACGTCACCGTTTCAAGGTCGTATTTATTCTGTTCGCTCATGTTTACAGTTGCTGCCACATGGTGGCGTTGTCACATCGTCACTTAGTGGATGCAGCTTGAACGACGAGAACAAGGTCTGTTTTCTCTTTTGTCAGTTTATTTATAAAACCTTTTCTAAACAGCAGTAGGTTACGTTTACGTTTGTACAAATTGAAATATAAAGGATTTATTGAATTAAAAGAATAATATTTTACTGTAAATACAAAGTAAGAGAGGTTTCAAACATTACCGTGAACATGTTGGATATTCTATTTACCAGTTGATAGTCTTTTTCCCTCATGCTATTTGTTGACACTGACATCCATACTTCCTTTATGTGGTTGAGTTTTTTCTGATTTTTAAATATTCTTGTAGAATAACAACATTGATCATCAAGTAAGACATTTTATCTAGCACCATAAATAAGAAAAATAGAAAATCTATCTCCTATAAACAAGTACGAACAATCAAACTATCCAAAAAATTCATAGCCTTATACATAATCAATGCAGATTTTCATCTTCATCAGTGCTGATCAGTAATAAAAACTCAGGGACAAAGCATGTAGTTGGTCAAGACTGGATTGATAGTAGCTGCTGTCAATGTTGTAGCACAGTTTATGATAACATGGCCACCAAAATATTGAACACAAAACATTTTTGTGTAGATTCTTTTCATTCTGAAAAATATTCCATCCTTTTTTGTGTTTCTGTTTTAAGGATTTTATTTTAAAACACACTAGCTCAACTTTCCCAAAGCTGATAGTGGCACAATAAAAATAACAATACTGACCTGTGACAAACTGTCGTCCAAATGTTTATTTAATGTTTACATAAATGTAAGTGTTTAGAATGGATCAAAATGATAAGGTGTTTAGTCGACGCAAGTGACTGAAACAGAGTAAAAGGTTATGTCATTTTTATTTCTTTTATTTGATTCCACATCACTAAGAAAATAAATCTGGTGGGAAAAATAGTAATGTGTTTGTGTAATTGACATTTTCACAGTGTTTTGCCCTGGCAGGCTTAGAACAACTAATATACAAATCCATTTGAAAACATTGAATGTTGACTCCCCATCCGACATGCTCCCAGTTGCAGTGTTGTAAGCACGACCTTGATGTCCTGAGCTGTAGCTTCTGAAGACACGGTTTTCCACAATGTCACAACTTGTATCACTGTATGCCAGCACGGCTTCAGAAAGTACAGTTCCTAATCACAGTTACATGAAATGAATTTTTTCCTGTTGTCCATTTGTATTTTGGAGGAGACAAAGTAATGTCTTTATCTTCTTGTATTGCAATTACATCATTACATCAAAAAAGTGACACTGTTCTCTTGTTTGAAAATATCAGTGATTCCTGTGGCTCTACATTTGGAGCAGGATAAAATTTTTTTATTTCATTATTTATTATTAATTAACAAATAAATGCAGTACCACGGAAATTAGCCAGTGCTACTGCCTTAACTGTTGACTCCGACTTACAAGTGTGATCTGTAACACTGTTACGTCATCTGTTGTGGGCAAAACAAAGCAGCTCATAGAAAGTCAGACAGCATTACACTCTACAAGGTATTGATGACCTTTAACCCTGGAATCAGATGGAGCCTGATTATTATGTGACAAAAGCACTGATTAATATTTGCAAAAAGAGGTAAAGCACACATCTCAACAGTAAGTATTATGTAATTAAAAAGTCATGTTTGTTGGCCTCAGACAACAAATTTAGCATAATTTTACTGACTGTACAAATGTTAAACCAACAAATAAACAAGTTACAAACAGCTGTAATATGACAATATTTGTTTTAGGAGGGTACATAACAACATCTGTGAATTCATCTTTACTTAGTCTCAGATTTAAATGTAAAAAAGTCATCTCAGAGCACATTTGACTGTGTAAACCCTTAATGTCAGGAAGAAAAACCTGTTTTATTTTGCTGTACAATCACTGTGTTATAATCTACTGTAAATCAACAGCCCCAATTCATTTAAAGGACAGACACGGTGAGATCATGGCATTCACATGAGCACTCACAGCATTGAAGGGGGGAGGATCTTGGCATCCCACAGGAACAGGGATGTCCAGCCTCCCCTTGCCTTTATTTCTCCGAATCCCACAGAGTTAAGATCATGAAAGAATATACTTTGCAGTTTCCATTTATTTTGTCTGGGGCCTTTTAATTGACTTTAAAGACAATCATGAGCATGTTGGGATGTCCCTGGCCAAGAGGCTCACCACTGTCCACTGTGATGAAACGAAGAGGGAGAGCTGGGCAATCTGTTGCAGTGTAAACACAGCCCCAGAAAAGCACTGGAATGTTTCTGCAGTGGGAGCTGGAGTACGAGGTCAGCTTGAGGCCAAGGCAGGTGGTGTACATCAGAATCGAGCCTGACATCTCAGCATTAACTAATCCAAACAAGAGACAGGCGGCATGTTATCCTGCAGTAGAAGAGGAGGAGATAGAGGAGGAAGGAAGAGAAAAAAGAAAGACAAAGGGGGGAGTATGAGGGGAAAGGAACGAGGGGAGTGCCTCTACCATGCAATCATCTCCATCCAATCGCTCCCTCTGTCCCAGAAGGGAAAAACACCAGTTAGCATAGGAGGCTAAACATGACATGAGACGTGCTCCCGTTTCAAAAGCTTTTGATCTTGCTCTGGTAACCAATTGCCAGAGTTGTAGCCAAGAATCACTGGCAGCAAAGTCCAAGAGGGTTAGGAGAGCAGAAATTTTACGACATGTTGAAGTCCAGCCAGTTCATGTTCTAGAGCTGTTAGGTGTAAAAGAAAACATCTTTCAAATTAACAGTGTCTACCAAAATATATTATTTTTGGGTAAGTGGGGTGTTGCCTTCATGTTTGATAGCAAAAAGATTTGACTTCACATATGAGTCACTAGTAAGCCTTTAGTAGCTAATGGACAGCTAACATGGGGTGGCTTTAAGGACTCAGAGCAGCTTAAACTCACCAGGCCACTCATTTACCAGTAGAAGTAACAGTAGTGGTAGGAGTAGTAGTAATAGCAGTAGTAGTAGTAGTAACAGTAGCAGCAGCAGTAACAGTGGAAGTAGTAGTAGAAGAGTAGCAGTTGTAGCGGCAGCAGTAGTAGTAGTACAGCTAATACAGTAGTAATAGTGGTAATAGTAGTAGTAGTAGCAGAAGTAGTAATAATGGTAATAGTAGTTGCAGCGGTAATAGTAGTAGGAGTAGTAGCAGTAGCACTAAACTGACTACAATCAGAAGAGTACCAGTTCTGTGTACTGTGTACTGTGTACTATGTGTCCTGTGTGTACTGTGTGCTGTGTGTAGTGTGTACGGTGTGTACTGTGTACTATGTGTACTGTGTACTGTGTGATGGAGTCACAGTAAATAGCTCTGACCTGGACATAGGAAAGACTTGTGTGGGGTTAGGGTTCGGGTTAGGATTAGGGTTAAAGTTGGGTTAGGATTAGGGTTAGGGTTGGGTTAGCGTTAGGGGTTAGGATTAGGGTTAGGGTTAGGGTTAGTAGTTGTAGCAGTAGTAGTAACAGTAGTAGTAACAGTAGTAGTAGAAGTAGTAGTAATAGCAGTAGTAACAGTAGTAGTAGTAGAAGTAGTAGTAGATGCAGCAGTAGTAAAAATAGTAGTAGTAGTAGTAGAAGTAGTAGTAGTATTATTAGTAGCAGCACTAGTAATAATCGTAGTAATTGTAGCAGTAGTAACAGTAGTAGTAGTCGTCGTCGTAGTAATAGTAGTAGTAATAGTAGTAGTAGCAGTAGTATTAACAGTAATATTAGTAATAGCAGCAGTAGTAACAGTAGTAGTAGTAGCATTAGTAGTAGTAGTATTAGTAGCAGCAGCAGTAGTTACAGTAGAAGTAGTAGGAGTAGGAGTAGTAGTAGCAGCAGTAGCAGCAGCAGCAGTAGTAGTAGTACAGGCAATACAGTAATAATAGTGATAATAGTAGTTGTAGCAGCAATAGTAATAATAGTACTAGTGGTAGTAGTGGTGGTAGTAGTAGCAGCAGTAGTAACAGTAGTAGTAGTGGTAGTAGCAGTAGTAAAAATAGTAGTAGTAGTAGCAGTAGTATTAGTATGATTAGTAGTGTTAGTAGTGGTGGTAATAGTAGTAGGAGTAGTAGCAGAGCAGCAAACTGACTACAGTCAGAAGAGTACCAGTACTGTATACTGTGTGTACTGTGTACTATGTGTACTGTGTGTACTGTGTGTACTGTGTGTATTGTGTGTATTGTGTGTATTGTGTGTCCTGTGAGTATTGTGTACTGTGTGTACTTTGTACTGTGTGTACTGTGTGTACTATGTGTACTGTGTACTGTGTAATGGAGTCACAGTAAATAGCTCTGACCCGAGCATACAGTAGGAAACACTTGTAACTCGGCTGAATGTGGTGTTTTGTGAGTCAGTAATTCTCTGGGCAATAAGCCCAATAAGTAATAATGTCGATCATTCTCATCCCTCCAGCAGGACAATAATAATCTAGTGTAATCCTTAACCACCGACTGCACTGCATCAAACCATGAGCTTTTATGGATTCAGGCCATAATAACACACCTGTGCTTACACTGGATTGTTCCTGTTATCAAAAGTTACACACGAGTAAGTTTCCTTAATGAACTGTGTTATGAACTGGTGGCTTGTCTAGTGCATGTCAACAGAGGGAAGGATCGTCTGACTGACTGCACCACTTACCATCATGCTCCTATTTAAAGCCGAGGCCACGCACTGGTGTGTGAAATCTTGACCTTACTGAGAGTTAGGAATTAAATAATCTTCTCATCCATGACAGTAATTTTGTGAGCAACCAGCATGTCCTTGAGATTACAGCGTCATTGCTTACCAGCAGATCAAGACAGTTCATTATAAATGGGGTGGAGCTGCACAAAGAAATAATTACAAAGCAGTGTTGCTGATATGACCTATTATTGAGAGGTATTTGAAGCTGTTGATTGCTGCTATCACATAATAAATGCCTCAGTCGCGCAGTGCAGTAGTTGCTGTGATCGGATATTTTGGGCTATATATTTGCACGGCTTTGATATAAAATTACAGTGCGCCCTCGTGCATTCGTGCATCAAAACTCGGGACTTCACCTCATTGGTAATTTTTGGTGGGCGGTCAGGTGATACCGTGTGCACATTCTATTGGCTGATGGCATCTGGAAGTGTGCTATGTTCCATTAGTCTTGGACTTCTGTGAGACACAAAAATGTTTTAAACAGTCGATAAGAGTGTGGGAAAAGGTAATACAGATAGAAGGTGGTTTAATATCAGTATGGGGAGGGTTCATAAACGTTTAAATTACCGTAAATAATAAGATAAATAGTTTTTCGCCATATTGCGGAATTCATCATTCGTGTGTGGTTCCTGGAACGCATTAACCATGAGTAACGAGGGCGGCGCACTGTACATGATTATGGCCAAAAGTGCCTTAAGGGCAATTTTCTGTTTTCTGTCAGTTTTAAGACTAATGGTGTGAGAAAACCTGTTCCAGTTGGAAATGCTCATAATAATAATAATAATAATAATAATAATAATAATAATAATAATAATAATTATTATTATTATTATTATTATTATTGTTATAATTATTATTATTATTGTTGTTGTTGTTGTTGTTGTTATTGCTGTTGTTATTGTTATTGTCACCAGTGTTAAAATCAAGTAGGAGAGACTCACAGCATTAGTTGGTTTGACGTCTATTCATAAGGACTTCAGAACGGAAACCATAAACCATGTACTCCATGAAATATAATCCAGTCTCAGTCATAGTGAAGTGTGTGTAGTAACCAGAGGCTTAATGCTAGATCTGTGAAACTTGTAAAGGAAATTAACTGATGGACAGATGTGCTGAGTTCACAAAGTATGGTTATCTTTTGAAATGAAAAAGCAAAAAAAATTTTAATACACACAACATGGCTACAGATGTAATCTTAAATGGTGTATTTTATTATAAATTTCAGCTCCACAAAGATGTACAGATAGTTGGACAGATGAGGTAAACAGTCCTGAACGTGATCAAATCAAGGGTGAGAAAAAACTCAAAGCATCGCTCACCTATAGAAAACAGATCTGAAAAACAAGTATGGCTCAAATAAAACTTAACATACACTGATTTACCTAATGACACATCAGCTGATACGCTGTGAACGATGTCTTTTCTCTAACTGCACAAACACACCTTCTCAGCAGGTGTTTGTCCTGCTCTCTTAAAAATCTTTCATCTCCTGGTGACCTTGGTCACCTTGACCTGCCCGACTGCAGCTGGCCTCACCGGCTGCAAGCATTACCCTCAATGGACCTTTTGTTTCTCTGTAGCAACTCCGTTGAAACAATACTCTGATTTATTAAAGATGTTATACTTTGATCTCCCCGTAAGCACACATGTGGCTGACACATCATGTCATATTTGACCATCTTTGGGAGAATATTTAGCTTTTACTTCAATGGCAGACAGCTACTGAGAGGATAAAACATACAAGCATTCTGAGCATGTGCATGAAATATAACGATATTCTCTGGGCCTCTTAACCCATTTTGTTTTAAATATGCAATGCTTGCCTTTATCCAGCATCAAGATTTATATATACATGTGAGCAGTCAGCCATACAGCACACTGACATCACCAAAAGTTTTAAGAAAAACTTTTAGAAGTTGTGGCCCAAGCCTGCATCCATTGTCTATGCTGGAACATCTTCCATTGCCCCCTTTAGATAAAACTCCCCCAGCAACTCAGTCTGTTACATTTTTGATTAGAGATGAGGTCTGAAAACAGCGGGCGGCCCCTAAATTATGCAACCGTTGGCATCCTCTTAGGGCAAAAAGTAGAGTTGGGCTGAGTTGTCAAAAGGAACGAGCTATGACAGGCCTGTGCATGAGGGGTGGTGACTATGCATTATGAATGGTGCTAAGTATGCCTCAGCTGGAGGAGATGAGTGGAAGTGATGGAGGGCGATGGGATAGTGCCAACCTATTGGCCACCTGCAGGTAATGCATCACCCCCCCCCTCCAGCCCCCCCCCCCAAAAAGATCTTTCCCATTTGGTTCCACTATTATTGCACCGCCTTTCAACACAGCACCTGCCACATCCTTATAATATCCCTCTGAAGTACAGAACCTCCGATTTACCAAAAAAAAATCATGCAGTCGCAGCAGGACAAGTGTAGGGGATGTCAAATAGCCTGTTATAGTACTTTCTGGGATCAAGGTGGATTTTAGATGGACCTTTTAGAAAACTCTTATTTATGATGCTAACCACAGGGAAGCCAGCCAGTACTTGAAATTTTCATCATAGCTATATATTTTAGGTGTTCTTGAACCTTGACTAGAATATCTGACAAAAAAAAAGGAAAAGTACAGACAGCTTGAATTGCTTCTGTTCCATCAGCAGGAAGAAGTGTAGAGTAAAATATCTCTCACTGCAGTGTTAGGGAAGAAGAATACCTAACATAGTGCTGGCCAGTAAAGTAAAATGTTAAGCTGTTCTTGTCACAAAGCACTACTATGAGATTAGAAAAGTCTAAAGTAATTAAATCATATAAATGCATTTTTAAAGAACTATATTTTACTATTCACAAAATATTCTCTGATTATTCCAACAAGCTGAAGTGCGAATGAATTCATAAAACATGTGAAATAAGTGCAGGTGAATTACATTAATGTCAAGAGATCAGACATTAGATCCTCACCAGTCCTCACCAGTGGCAAAAAAAGGCAAAATCAGAAGAAATTCCAAAGATGAGGACATTATCTACAGCAGTGGTCCCCAAAATAAGGCCCGCGAGCCAGATGCAGCTCACCTCCACCTTTGGCATGGCCTCCTGAACAGTACCAGAAAAATCATCTACATCCACAGTATGTAGATGTAATCATCTACAGTATGACTTTCGTACTGTAGATTATTGTATCCAATTCATACGATGAATAAAAAGGACTTAATACTAACTTGAAACTTCCCAGAAGTTTTTGACTTTTTAAAAGTAAGCAATGTCTTCATCTAACTTTAACGTACATCTTAATTTCCCCACTGCAAACCATGGTGAATGGCTGAGCTTTATGGAGAAAACCCAGTTCATGAATGATGAGTAGCAACTTGAACTCTTTAGATATTGAGGTCCCATTATATCTATTATAAACCAGGCTGGTGGCACTAGCAGCAGCAACATCACCCACCTTCCCTGTCCCTCAGTTGGGGCATCAACACCCTTTTTGGTCCAGTTCAGCATTGTTTAAGTTGTTAAAAGCTTTAAAAGCATGATAAGAGATTAAATCTGACGTTGTGTCACAGTTTCTTTTATTACTTGTTTTTCAAACTGACTTCCAGGACCTCTTTCTGTTTGAAATAACCCACGATCCTTCAGGTCTCCTCATGCAGCTGGATGGCAGGGAAATCCCACTGGAATCCAGCACTGCTAAGCTGAGTCTCCTAACCAAGTTTAATATTTGATGAAATTAGTTCTGCTCGCTGCACTCCTGCTTCTGCTGAATGCCTCCAAGACCTAAATGGCAACCTAAATTTGCCTTTTCAGTTAATGGTTGATGTGTTTCATTGTAATGAGTGACAATTCAAAGCTATTTACAAAGAACATTTTACTACTGGAAAACATGGACTGTATTAAATTCACACAACCTGTGAAAATTCACTGACAGGAGCATAAGGCAAGGTGCCAGTTCACCTCCCAAGCATGTTATCCAATGAAACGCTCTGTTTGCTTGGTTAAATTCACTTTTTTTTTTTTGTCAAGACCTTGTAAAACTATAGTGAAGAGATGATCACACATCTCTCTTTCTGACTGAACCACTGTAAGGCTCACCAAACACCAGATGGTTGCATGGTCTCACTAAAACGAGACTTGATGTTAGCGTCAGCATTCGATGCTGAGAAGAAAAATTACATGCATATTTTGTATTTCTGTGAAAAAGTCTTTTTAGAGGTTTCTTCTAATCTCCAAGGTGTTGCTAAAGAGTCACCACACAAGTACATAAGATGAATACATCTGTACACAAGATTGATTTGACACACTGTCATAATGGTGACATGGCACAAACATGAAGCAGTCTTTATGAATGTTGTTGACTGCATTGTCACTTTTCATTCAAAGTTGTCATTGTCATAGTAGCAGGCAACTATGAAGCTTAAGGAAGCTAACTTTATCCACATGTAGTTTAAATTGCTTCCATCAGCTGACATCAGACCAGGAGCAGGAGCAGGGACTGCCTGCCCTACAGGCACGACGTAGGATCAGTAGCTTTTGGACTGTAGGAGACATACACCGGGAAGTACGATACAAACACAAAGAGTACACAACATAACAATTTACTTTAAAAATCAGTTACCTGTCATCAGACTGACACTAAGACCTTTCAGTGACATTCCTGATGGTGAATGGCTAAAAAATATTTTTAAGAATGATTATACTCTGTAAAAATAGTGTGTACTGGGATTGTGCCCGGAGTGTCCCCTGCCTCATGTTTCCAGTCAGCTGGGATAAGCTCCAGTACTCTGCGAAACGCAACAGTGGACAAAAACAGGAAGATGGATGGATGGATGGATGGAACAATATTGTTGGAAAACTAAATGGAACACCGTCTGTGACCTTTTGAAGGTATATTCTTAAGACTAATTGTGTTATTTGGTAATTGTGTTTTATTTGGTGTATATGTTTTCCTCACTTAATTGAAAACATTTGGAGGGCTTTACATTTGTCTTTAAACATAATTTTCGTAAATTTCTCTTTCTATGGTATGTAAATGTTTTCTTGTATTGAGAAACGGTGGTCTGTCTGCTGTGTTAAACTTATCTTGTCTTACTGGGGCTTAAGATTTCTTTAACGTAAATAAATCAGAAGCAGTTCTATTTAATTGACCGTAACAAAAGTGCAATGACGTGTGCAAAAATAGAATTGAAGATGGTCTGTGTTCGGAAACTAAGTTTGTATATGAAAAGAGAACAATCTGAATTCCTAAAATAGCTCCTGTTAAAAGCAGGAAGGAATATTTAGGTTTCACAGCTCAGGCAGATGATTAATGATAAGCAACAGGACATAAGGGAGAGTGAAGACGTTTCATATGAGGTGAACACTGACTGAATTGTATCACATCCAGGTACAAAGTGTCTGGTGTAATAAATTAGAGATGTCACCATCCATGCTCAGGTTTCAGGATGAACAAGTGGAGTAAAAGCCTGATGTTTATTTAGAACTGATTGATTTAGTGTTTCTGAGAGGGACTGAACTTCGTCCTGCTGCTTGTTATTGTCCATTAGATGAGAGCCATGCCTCAGGTCTGTGCAGCACAGGGTGCCTTCAATGTGTGTTTGCATTGGAGTCCAGTGATTGATGCTCTGTGGGATTTACATATCAACACACACAAAAGTTGTTCTACGCTGGAGACAAATGTTCCTAGTGGTATAAAAATGAGATCAGTTTCTGTTCTAATGCTGTGAAAATTTTAAATTAAGATATAAGGATACAAGAAATGCATTCATATCACTGCTCCAACTCAGCACATCCACAAAATACACAGATCTGATGAAAATACACACAACACATCACATCGAGTGTGAATTTTGTTGTCATTCGTGTGTTTGATTTTCTTATGGTTATCTTTACATCTCGTAAAGCGGTGATGTATTGGAATTGTCAGTGTTTGTGTGTTCATCTGTCAGTCCGTCCACCAAATATCTTCACAACCATTGCAAATAGAAAGATGAAAGAAAAAGCACATTACTCGGGCGGCAAAGGGGATGAAAATGAGATGATGACCTTGACCTTGAGAAGACTAGGTCAAGGTTAAATTTCAACTTTTGCAAATTTTTTTGCACATATCTCAGGAACAAGATAAGATTGAAAGACAAAACAAAAGGCGTTTTATTCAGGAAGGCAAGGGGATGAAAATTACATCACAACCTTGATCTTGAAAAACTAGGTCAGGGGTAAAATTTTCAAATCCAAAAGGGTAACGATTTAGGGTAACGTCTGGCAATCCATCCAATAATTGTTGACTTTTTTCCACTTGAAACACAAACGTTAGTCTGCGTCAATAGAGTGTTTAAAGAATGTGGTGCAGCTCTATTGACCATCTCACCAAAAGACCCATTTTATTTTAGAGTCAAACCAGAAGTATAGCTAAAAACAGAAAATCAGTCCTTGTACCCTTTGTACTGGAGGAGGTCCATAAATCTGAGCTCCCTGTTAATATAAGAACAAAATATTAGATGAAGCTAATACAAAATGTACTAAATGACAAAAAAGTTATCAGATTTTTTCATGTATCATTTTGTATTCTGTCAGAATATTCTTTCAAAAGCTAAACATCCAGTATTGGCTATTCTTTACTAAATGCAAGCATTACTTAAAAATCAAAGGTCCACAATGATGAGATAAAACTTTAATATCGTCTCCACCATTACGTCATCCCTCATACCATAGAAACAGAGCTGCAGCTCTCAGCAGACATAGGTGATAGACGGCCTCTTCACTGATTTCTGAAGGCTTCACACAGTCAGTCTATATAAGATCTACACCACATTTGTGTGTTCACAAATAAGCTCAGGAAGCCAACTTTGTTCTTCCATCTTCTTTGAACAAACTGTTTTAATGTTTAGAAAGTTGCAGGAAATCTGACCTCTGCACCTTGTTTGTTTGTTGGTTTGTTTGTTTAATCCCTTGAGCTCTGAAGTAAACAAGCAAGAAGTGGAGAAGAGAGGGTTTGCTGGGGAAAGAGAAACGACTCCATCCCTGTGTCTACAGCCTGCAGTACAGCAGACATTATTGTCATCTGCAAAGAAGTGATGACTGTAAGCCCAATGCTGGTCAGTAAAACCAGCACAGACACCAATTTGGAAATGACCACTGCTCATTAAAATAATTCTCCATGAGAAATAACATCCTGCAAAAATAATGTCGGTAGCTATCAGCGTTTACCTGAATCCGAATCACGTGAGATTAATTTTGTTGACTATTTGATGATTTTGCATTTTACATATGAAACTGAGCTATTTCTATTCACTGGGCTTCACTGTGTCGCATTCCATCTTACTGTCGTTATGAAGTCATCTATATTCATGAGTGGATATCAGATAGTTTACACTTAATAAAATTCTGCCCAAAAGCAGAACAGAACTGATTCTTACCTGAAAAAAAAGAATCCAAACAATGTAAAGATTTGCTGTAGAAACTCTGCAAAATGTAATGTGGCTGCAGGCGGAGGGCATTACAGACACGGGTGGGCCTGATTGTTATCTAAAGGTCTTCCTGTCATTGAAATGCCTGTGCTGGTTGAATATCTACAAACTGCTACATAACATCCTCATAATGGGCTCCAGTATTATGCAAACACAGTAACATTGAGCCCTGTGTTCAACCAGCATTCTTCTTAACATCCTCAAATGATTCCACTTGGCCTTGAGAAAGGCTTCTTTTATCACTTTTATCAAGTGTGTCTGCTTTATTTTTGCTAAATCCCAGCTGACTTAGTTCACCTTGAACTTCACTTCATCACAGGGACAGAAAGACAAACACCTAACATAATCAGATGCACATACTGTAAATAATAGTATTTTGAAGCTGATTCGCTACAAGAACAGGTTCAGTAATGTTCAGACTTGGAATACGTTTAATGATGTGCTTTTATCAGTTTGAAAAAGAAAAGACAAAAAAAAAAAAACGCTGAGATTAGTTAAGATCACCACTTCTTACATCTGTATTTTAAGCACGGCTTTGCAAAACTTCTGAAGCATCTACAAGAACATTGTCATGTCTACTGTTTAACAAATGATTTGTGGTGTTTGTGGTTGCAAGTAAACTTCTCTGTTCAGCAGCCGCAGATTCATTCAGTCAGTGTGACCAATGTTACCAAACCTCCATGAAACAATGGGCCTCTCTGTCTGCTGATTACAGCAACAAACTTGCACGTTCTTGATAGAACTCCTCTAAAAATACACACAAAGGCTTAGTTTGATGCCTCAGAGGCACAGGTCCCCAGGGGGCCAGTCCAACCAGCTTTATCTGGGTAGGTATGGCAGGTGGGCACCTGCCATACCTACCCAGGTTGAAGTACAGTAGAGGTCCATGAGCCCTGAATTTGGATGCGTTCTGAATGTCTGGAGGTGTTGTCTGATGCAGTAATTGTTTATTTACAGATGTTTATGTAGAGAATGGTTCCGGTTGTGTGAAGCATATTTACATCATGGGTTGAGTCGGTCACACAACTGGTGAGACCTTGGTGTATACACTGAAAGTTAACGAAAGGGGAATAAACTTTTCACCTGGTTATGCATGAATTGCTTATTCACAATCCTAGGTAGGAGTGAACGATGGATAACCCTAACTATATGTCACTAGGTTATTGTTTGAGTTATTAACTACACGAGGAGGCGAAGCTTAGGGGTTCATCCCTGTGGTAGAACATCGACAGGTCTGTGAGAGCTGCAGCATCATCAGACAAAGCATTAAAATTGTTTACAAGCTAAAAAAGTCATTCAAACTGCAGTAATGTTGCATTTAACTTTGTATGAAATAAATAAATGAAGGCCAAGTTATTTTCTTCTGTTAACAGCACAACATTCACATGAGAGAAGAAACCACTCACTATGTTGACGGTGGGTTGGAGGGGTCTGCCTCTGTTCCAGTCTGTGTGTCTGACACTAGGAGACACAGGACTGGGTGACTTCCGACCTTTTGTTGAGGTCTGACTTACAGGTGTTGGACTTATAAAGGTTGAAGCTTTATGTTTGCAGCTTGTCATTTTCTTGTTGCAAGTCCTTTTCTGTGGATTACTTTATTTCTGAATGTGTGTCCACATATTTATTCTTAATTATTTGATTCTTTATTATTTCAAAGCAACATTTTTTCCTAAATACCCTTATTCTGGTTAATTTGTGCTTGAGGAAATACTAATTATTCTGCTCTTTTAAACTTTATAAACTTTATGTACTGTATGTCCCCCTTGTAGATAATTCTATTTCATGTGAACAAATGTTTAACAGCATCAAATTTGTTTTAACATTACTTATAATTTGTATGATGGATGCTTACTAAAAGCTTTTGATGTCACTTTCTCAGGAAACTATTTCTCCACAATAAGACAAATTCTCATTTGCATGGTGACTGAGAAAGCTATTTTGCATGTATTACAATGAAAAATAGCCTTGTCTATAGTTGTGATGCTAATGTCACTATCATACAAACTAACAGTAACAGCACATTTTATTTATGGAATCGTTTTCAACATGCTGAGAGACGTTCAACTTACTGTTCAGTTCTGACGATGAGTGTAGACGAACTGCTGATTACAGCAGATTCAACCCCTGCAGATAAACAACAGTCACTTGCAGCCAAGATTATTTTATCAACGCTTCTTTATCCTGCAAATAGTTGGAAGCTGTAGAGATTTGATAGCAAACGTGTGCCTCACAGAAGCATGACAAATCACCCCCTCTGGCTTACTGTCCTTTTTTAAAAAAAAATATTTTCCATGATTATCCTGTTTTCCTGCTTTTCCCACCCACTTCACATCCCTTGAGATGCAGGCAGCAGATTTTCAGATCCCACCATGCTCTGCTCGCTGGGAATCTGCTGCCCTTTGGTTTAAACAGCATAACCCATGTGTCCCTTATTCCATAAACAAGCAGGAAGTGAAGACCTCGCTGCTGAGGAGAGGATGTTGTGTATTTATTTATTTTTCACCAATGTGCGTTATTTTAGATGTTTTCCATGCCACCTCTGAGATATGAAGACCATGTTTTTAAACTTTTTAGGTGTCCCTTAAAAAGTCTTTAAATCATGACTTTATAAAAGGCTCTGTGCATCGTAGAAATATAATTCAGAATTTTGTTTGTTTTTATTTTACATGTTTTCACTGAGAGAAATCTCAGTGGAATTTCTTCTTATCTGCTAGTTGTACTTCATGAGAAAATAACCATTTAAACGCTCCCAGTGGGTCTTTTCTCCAGCATTTCCTCTTGGTAGGAATGCAAGGAGTGGGAGTATTTCAGTGTTAAAGGAAATACTGTACTTTGATTTATATCTGCTTCAACAAGTTACAGATTAAGAACAAGATCATCTTCACCCTATCATTTCTTTGAAAAAAATACAGTTCCTTTTGTATCTGAGTTGTAAGCAACATGTAACACAGTTTGACAGGAAAACATTTTTAGCTCCTAGTTTCCGCTGTGTGTGAAACAATAAACACAGTCACGGCCAGCGGCAGCATCCTGGACTGCCCAATGCCTTCTAAGACCTCTTTTTCTGTTCAAATGATTCATGCTGATGTGCAAAACAAAACACAAGCTGGTTGTAGTCAATGGTTTACATCATCAGTGTCACTGAGTAACCTCATTCAAGGGCCTCTGCTGTAAAGCTGTGAACTGTTTCTCAAAGCTACACAGAGCATGACTGATCGATAGTCAGCAGTGCAGACAAGGAGGTGACGGAGACAGAAAATGGTTTGCTCCAGCTGCTCTGAAGAGGTTATGGCCTCGTATTCAAGGTTGGATCTTCAGGGTACAATATTTTGTGAAGTTAAGATAAAAATGCTACTGGCTGACTGAAAATGATGTTGCTTATTTGTTGATAATGTAAAGTTGATAACCAAGGTTTGGAAGGTTATAAGGCTAATCTTTTTATGAACTGTATGAAATATACATCTACAAGTTCACTGGATATTTGGTGCTCTGCAGGGTAATGGGGGGTTAAACCTACCCCAGCTGGCTTTGGGTGTGAAGCTGCCGACCTGTCCAATCTGGACAGGTCGGCAGCCTATCATAGCTGCCAGCATTACAGCGACTGTGAGAATCCTGAAGGAGGAACCTGCTGGGTGGCATGCCAACAATCAGGTGCTTTGTTTTATGCAACACATGGTGACTGACACAGAAACACACCAACACACATATTATATGTGAATCTTGAATGAGCAGCTTTCTCATGTCCTGTGTAGGAATTATGTCCTGAATGAGATCAATTCAGAACACAGCTACACATTAGACGCTAAAGTCATGTAAAGACTTCTTCTAAAGACACGTAAAGGACTTCTAGTCACAAATTATTCTTGATTTTTTTGTCTACAAATTAAAAATAAAAGTCATAATAAATTCATCAGACTTTCATATGTACGTTTTGTTTTTATCCTTAATCATGAATGAGGTGGAGGGAGATGTAAGAATGGCTTCCATCCATCATACTATCTGTTTGTCATGTTTCTAGAGCAAAACTACTGAACCAAAAACGGTTAAGTAGTTTTTTCACTTACTACAAACAGCATATAATGGTTTCTACATTCCTACATATGTAAAAGGCTTTGGCCTTTAACGGGCAGCAAAGTATACATATGTAAGGCTTCCTATAAAAATTACAGTACTTTACAACAGCATTTATTTTATTTATTAGTTATATAGTTTATAGTTTGGCGGGCCGGGTTACAAAGCTCAACAGGCCGTACTTGGGCCGTGGGCCGTAGTTTGCCCATGCATGTACTAGAGAGATCCCTTCTCATGTTTTAGGAATTATTGAGAAGTTTATTTATTCATTTATTTATTGTGGAAACTGGAATTGTTCTCACATATGCAAAGCAAGAACTGAAATTAACAGGGACAATTTATATTAGGTTTTTTTTTTTTATGTCTTCAGTGTAAGCTGTTGTGGACTATTGTGTTTCCGACTGATTTCATGCAAAGCTAATTCACCACTGTTTCATAGTTAGTGTACAAATAGGATGTACTATAATCACTTCAGGTAATGTGGTTAGTAAATGTTTACCATTTACAGTGACCTCAACATTCCTCAATGCACAAATAGATAAAATGAGTAAAAAATATTGAACAAATTTACTTGAAATTAGAATTGACTGATTTTATTCAAATAGATTTTGGGTGAATCTAAACCTTTAATTTAACCCTTCCATTGTTGAAGGAACAAAAGAGCTAAACGCATATGATGTGAGTATTTGGCCTGGACTATGAGGGCTGATTGATTTCCTGCAGATGAAGGCGATTCGTCACCATCCTTCTGTCCTTGTTGCCTCTCACAGCAGGTGTGACAATGTCTAACAAGTGTTAGAAAAAGAGAGGGGGCAGATCAAATGTGGAAACCAAATGGATGTGGTGCTGTCGCTTGGTAATCGAGTCTTCCTGATATCATCGGTTTAAACTTCAATAAAAATCCCTCAGATCCAATTTCTAACACGTCACGTTGTTTGTGAGTAAAACATACATACATACGTCTGATTATATGTAATGTATTCCTGAAACAGACCATTTATTGGACCAATTATTCCCAAACGTCACAAATGCATCCTTCCTCCTCACAGTGTGTGGGTGAAAAAGTTTCCTAGGACCTCCAAATGGATGTCTGACAGCACCACAGAGGACAGGGAGAACACAAGCTAAGTGCTTTAGCAGCGGGTGATGCTAATATGGCAGGACAAGCTCAGTGTGGCGTGAAGCAGAAGAGTGCTGTGCGAGGTGACTTATGGGACAATGGGGCCGCTTTTCACAAATAAAACATGAGGCTTATTCAGAGCCTCAGAGCTAGAGTCTCGGTTTCCGTCAGGTGTTGGTGGGTAAAATGAGGGGGGTGAAAATCTGATTTCATGCTGCTGAATTATTTGGATTATCTGGTAGATACAATGACGGGTAATTCATTGAAATACAGGTATATCATATCTTTACACCCCTTAACATCCTGTCTCTTACTTTTACTTCTTCTTATGCTGTTTTAATGCAGACAAAATATTTTATTTCACGTCTGTTTCATGTACTGCGTGAAACAACTGATCAGTGCTGAAGGAATTTTACTTTAAGTAAAATATTAAGGCCTTTTGCAGCAGCCGTTCAACACATATTAAACTTGAGAAGACTTTCATAACTTGTCGGGTAAAATCTCACTTCTGTTTGTTACATTCATAATAAAAGTAAAACGTCACGTCAAAGACACATCAATACAAGGGTAGATCACCGTGGCATTGCTCTCACAGATTATTATGTATTAATCTGAAATGTGATCTAATGCTCCACTCAGAGTTAAGATTAATCTACAGGGACCTGACCTAATCCCTAATTACAACATATGAATCAAAATCCTCCACGCAAAATTACATTCACTGCTTCACTGTCTTCTCATATTTGGCTTCATTTTATTGGTTCAATTTCATTCTCAATTATTCAAAACCATTTCACATCTTACTATTTCTGAAATAAATACATTTAAGTTATTTCATAACAGAAATACATTGTTTGAAGTTAAAAAATTTTGGAAACAAACAATTCAGGCAACTTTCAAACTATTTGTTATTAACAAATATACTTAGACAATTACAAAATAATGTTTTATGGAATTTTATTAAAATAATTACCCTAACAAACCATCACGCAAATAGTATATCCATCCATCCATCCATCCATCCATCCAGTGATGTCAGTCTTTGTAGACCACAATTGTAATGTGTGAGGCCTCCTGTATTTAAAGCCTCTATGACGCCATCGTTCTTGCAGTACATCCTCACAAAGAAATATTTGGCAGGAACAACTTGGTACAAAGGTTCAGTGCTTTGAACCCTCTTTATGCCAGAGTGTCATGGTTTCCAATGATTGTTTTTAGAAATTTAAATGTTAGTATTAAATGGTTGTTTAGATGGCATGATGACATAAAGAACAAACAACCAAAAGCTTAGAAAAGTTTAGACAATGGGCTTTAAATACACTGTTTTATTAACAATAAGTAATGACACATACATGTACTTGATATAAATAATATTGTTATACAGTAGGAAAAAATCTGTGTTTCAAGCAAATCCATCATTAACTATTTACAAAGGTTTCTTCGTATTAAGATGTAGATAGAGCACCACTGAAAAAAAATAATGGAGGCCGTGAATGTAACCTGGCATCAGTGGTAAGCGGTTCAAATTCAAATTTGTTCAAACTCTTCATGTCTATCTGTGAAGTCTTTTGAATTTTTCTAACTAGAACAGATTTTATGTCACAAAAATAATAATAAAAAGAAGATGATAATAAGTTATCATGGAGAGGAGCTGCTTTATGATGATATTTTTTGTGCATGTGTGTTGTATTTAATAGATAAATGTAACACCCTGAATCTGTGGTTGAAGTGCAGAAAGCTGGAAGTCGACTGTACATGAAAACATAATGGCAGAGATTGTACGAACTGTATGTGCTTGATAAATTAGTGAACACTCTCCAGCCCAGTCAATATTTCATGGAAGAATGTTACCGTCATGGAAAAATGCAGTGGGAAACATGTTGGTCCTTAATATTTTTAAAAGTCATGCAGCTGCAGGCTGCAGCTTCAGACCTGTGTGTGTCTGCGACTCCTTCAACTTCACAAGAGACCGTCTGACTGCTGGTGAAACACGTCAAACTGACAACACACCATCTGACAGTTAATAGAAATGTTTGAAATGTGCTACATTGTCACACTGAAAGATAACATTAGTTTTGAAGTACATCCAACTCAATCATCAGCGGTTAATACAACGTCACAGCATCCTTTATTTTAGCCAGTGGAACAGATTATAAAGCGTAAACCAACTTTATCTAATCCATGAGGAGAAGACATTTTAGACACCAGATTCTTTCAGTTTCCCTTCAACATACAAACAGTAAAACATTTCAAATTGAAGCCCACTGGCCAGGACATCACGTTTGCTGTTAAATTTTAAGTACTCAAGCAGAATTAGTCTTATTTCATTATTTCTATTTTGTTTAATTGTGCAAATCAATCAGTGGAGTTTTATTTTACTCATCCTTTCTGATCAGGCTGCATCCAAAACCTCGGTTATACAAGTGTCTTGTTTTAACTTTACAGCCTCATCTGAGCAACAGTCCAAATTCTACAAATTAAAATTATACGAAAAAGAGAAAAGCCATAATATTGTTGTTTCGATTTGTCATTTCATTCTTCACAAATTTATTACCAAATAAACTGATCCAACAACGATGTGAGTCAGTTTTCTGTTGATTGGAAGACTGTTTACTACATGTAAACTATGTTGTAATCTACAAGCTCTAAAATTACTGCAAAATTAAAATACATTTAAACCACTAACAGTGACATTAACACTTGTTTTAATAGCTCAGTAGTCAATGTAGTTTTGTCCTAATAACTCCATTCTCCTACATTCACTGGCTTTCGTCTTCTTTCAGCATTAATATCCATCGTTTGAATTCAGTGTGTACAGAAACAAAGAGAAAACATACTAGATTGTCTCTATTTTTAGATCAAATCACTGAGGAGCAGATACGTCCATCCCTTCGACCGCCCCCTCCTCTCCCTGCAGGCCTGATTGTGTTCGTATACAAAGTCAGGAAACAGTCCGGCCTTAAGGCCTGCCTTGTTGTGAGGAAACGCGCTGCATGCTGGGCTCACGTCCAGAGCCGAGCCTCAATAAACACAGCTCAGGCTGTTCCCCCGCCCATGTCATTTATATATCAGCCTGGATCCACATGGTTAAAGCACACATAGGTCTGATGTGTCATCATCATCATCATCATCATCCTTAATATTATTTTTATTATTATTATTATTATTATTGACAATAATAAATTAAGCTTGGAGTGGTTAAATAAAATTACATTAACACTGACTAAATTATCTGCAGCTTTCTTCTCTCTGTGTGTTTGATTACAGCTGAGGAAATATTTCTTTAATTATGAAAAGCTATTAGGAATAAACTCTTCAACTATCTTTACAATATAGTAATATTCGGATGCTACATGTAATAAATATATATGCACACATATCTAAACAATATATAAATTGAATTAACCCTTTTTATTTCATTACTATTGTTAATTATTATCTGTATTTCTCATTTTTGGGAGGTGACGTCAGTCGACAAGAGAAGCGGAGCAGCATTCAGGTGTCCGTCAGTAACTGTCCCACATAAAGGTCACGCTGAAACGCGTGTGATCCTGACCTGAGGCCGAGCGCTGGCCTTGGGTGGGGTGAGGTGGGGGGGGGGTGGATTGGCTCCCATTGGCTCCCATTGGCTCTCATTGGTTCCCCGGGTCCCATAGAAACGGCGAGGGGCCGGGTCTTCCTGCAACAGCTGAGGCGGATCTGCGGGTTGATTACCGCTCACAGCGGACTCCAACATAATTGATGACCTAATTGAAAAGCCGGTGGGGGCGCGAGAGAGAGAGACAGAAGCGGGGGCCCATCACGAACCGGAGGAGAGAGAGAGAGAGAGAGAGAGAGAGAAAAGTTTACTTGTTCTTCCTCCACACAATCCCACCGCTGATGTGAGCGCAGAGGCTTTCTGTTTTTACGCGCACTTCTTCTCTCCCCCCCCCACCAGCGTTCACCTCCTCACACACGGAGCACCAGCCCACCTTCACCTTTAGTTTAGCGCGTCTGTGTTTCTTTTCGTCCCTTTTTATGAATGATTCTCTCTCGCAGTCCTGCTAAGACCTCCACGGATACGTCGCCCTCACGACCTCACCTCGGCACCTCTTCCGTCCTGAAGCTGAAGCGCCAGCAGGACCTCCACTCCAGCTTCAGACGCTCTTGGGGGAGATTCGGTCCGGCGCACAGAGAGCTGATTGTTGGCGCAGCAGCGGCGGGAGCCACCGAGGAGACCGAAGACATGAGTCTCAAAGCCGACGCGGAGCCCAATAATAACGTTTCCATCGAAGAGGAGGTGAGTTCGGGGAAACTTTGCGCGTTTCTCTCTCGGTTTGTCTTCCACCAGGTCGTCTTCATGTTCTGTCCGACGGAATTATGTCCGCTTTAACTTTTTTTAGTAACTTAAACAGCTTCAAACTTTTCTCTTCTGTCTGAGGCATGATAAGTAAAACTAATATTTAGCATTCTCCTCAAATTTGCCGAAATAACAATTTGCCTACCTAAAATCTGCAGTGACGTTTCATTAATGTCAGCAGCAGGTGTGATAATTACAAATGAACCAATTTAGATAAAGTCCGTTTTTTAAATTTTTTAAATTATTTTCAGACCTAATCCAGGAAATTTAAATTTGAATATTAAAAATGCTTGAAATGAGAAACGGTTTACAAAACGAAAAAATATTTAATTAGAAATATTGAGAGCCTTGGGTCGTTAAATTAAAACATTTTTATTTTACATGTAATGATGGGTTAAACCCTCCGGTCTCTCTGGTCTCATTTCATGAACTCTAAATGAATGACGTCTTGTTATCCTCACTTGTAATTTGTAGGTTAAAACAGGCAGGCATATAGTTTTAAAAAATCTTATCATAAATCAGTCTTTTCAGTTGAATTACATTTCAGGATTTTTTTTATTACAGCTGACTCTGGCCATCTAGGTTTCCTCTAATGACTCCTGATGGAGGGGCGCTGAGGGGAGCACAGGGCCTTTTGTGGGGCCTCCTTTGTTCCCATTATCTTTCTGCTTTGCCTCTTGGGGCCAGTTGACTTTTCTTAGCTTAATTTGTGATTTTTTTTTTCTCATCAAGGGTCTGATTAAACACAAAATTTTAACTCTTAAAATTAGGATTATTATGTCTGTAAAAATTTTTTTTTTTTAACGCCTAGATATTCACCTCAACGTATCGCTGCTGGACTTTATTATAGTCCTGGATTGGCTCGGGTTAGCAGGAGGCCAGTGGACAAATTAAAAGTTTTTGTCCAGCTTGGTCAGCCTTGAATATCTGTATGCGCTGACTTGCAAAGGGCTCAGAATTGCTGCTGTGGAGCACCTGAAAAATGCCGGAGGGCCGGCGGGGTTGGGACTGCAGGCCAGAGGAAGGAAATGGTGTCACGCTGTGCACTGTTGTGCATTGCTGTTCGTCTGGCAGTCCCATTGTACTGAGGGCTTCCCCACCGGCTGGGAACTAATGGGCCTCGCACAACACAGTTTGTTTCCCCGCCTGCATTGATCTGTGCTCAGCTTCACGTCTCAGAGTCACGGCCAACCCCGAAGTCCCCAGCAGGCAAGATGAAGACTATCTTGCTAGGCTGGCATGTTAAAGGAATGACAGGCTGTCTCTAAAGTAGCCTGTTTTTAGCGAAAAGTGCTCATTTAATTGTTTTATCAGTTACATGAAGTAATCATCTGAGTCAGGAGAACCATAAGTACTGTTCCCTCTGTTGAGGGTTAGGATGCAAAAAGATGGAGGTCTGGGCCACATCATAGGGGTCATTTTGTCTTAACATCCTGTACAAAGTGTTTGAAAGGAATCAACAAATTGAATATTTGAGCGTTGATAGATTGAAAAATAGTTTTTTGTAAGTATTATAATTTAATGTATTTTCAGTGCTGTCAGATAGATGTATGATTTTAAACATGAGGTTGTTCAGGAAAATACGTCTCAACTTTCTTTTTCAGGCTTTTAACATGTTGAAATAAAAGCCTCTTAATATTTTTTGTTCTGTAAACATGCAGATATACTGTTGCAGGCTCAGGGTTTTTTTTTTTTTTAAATATTTGGATTATTGTGTCATAAATGTGATAAGCAGCCAGTTGTAAAGGTTTTCAAGTGGAAATGATTTTACCTCCAGTTTCAGTTTGAGATCATTGTCCTGCTGGATATCCTGAGATTCCTGTGATGAACTTGGCCGTTCAGTAAAAATGTACACGGTAATGGTTTCCTGCAGTAAGTCGCCCTGTGTTAGGCCAGCATTGAATCCGCTATGTGTTGCATGCCGTCTGGTGTCATTACCTCCAGCAAAGAGTCCATTATTTCACCCCTGCCTGCTGGATGTTTGTCAGAAGAAAATTACTTCATATTTTACATTTTTGTATTACACACATGGGTCAGAGCACCCCACACACAGGATTAACAGGATTACACAAGAATGATTAAATATATTTGGTATATGGATAGGGCGTGAGCCATGAAAAAACCCATTATTTTGGTGTGGATATGGATGAGAATGATAAAAAAAAAAAGGTGAAATTGTTCTTTGAAATTTTTCAATTGCTATCAATATGAAGTTTAACATTTTGTGGATAGGTGCTAAAAAAAGTATGATCAGCTTTGCTGAAGAGGTTCTAGCTTCCCTCTGCCACCACTGACTTCATGTTCTAAAAAAGTTAGTCGCTGTTGCCAGACCTTCTGGATTCAATCCTCATTTTCTCCCATTAATTGAAGGGGAAATCAGCTGGTCTGCTGTGTCACTATAGATCACAGCCGTAGTTCCCACCGGTGTTCTTACAATCCGCTTAAGGAAGGTTTTTAACGTCTTGGCCATCTTTCACAAATCAAATGCATTGTCAGATATTGCCTCAAGACTAATTTCAAGCACAAATTTAATGTTTTATAAGTGAGTGCCCTGTTTCTGGTTAAGAGGTTACTAGCCAAAAGGTTTGGACACAGTGGTTTAAATGGAGATGAAACCAATTAAACCACTATTTAAATGAGAAACCATTTAAATAGTGAAAACATAAGAGGGTAGTTTTGGCATCCTTAAAATAAGCACCAACATGTTGCTCTGGTATACCTATTTAACTAAAACAATCACCTGACTCGCACTTTATTTAGAAATAAAGTGATTTTCAGGTCAAATAAGCTTCTGCGTGTCAGTGTGTTCAGATGGAGCCAAACAGGACTGTGCTTTTAAATAAAACATCTATATTAATTTTGTGATGACAGGATGTGATTAACAAAGACGGAATGTTTAAATCCTTCTGTGGGTTAAAGAGGAATGAGCAGGTGTTTGGTTTTGGTCGGGTCTTTTTCCACATGCTTCTTTTGAGAAACTAAAATCAGTGAATATAAACACTTTCCACTCAACTGCTGCATGTTTTGCTTCGTTTGCAGGTGCGGACATTGTTTGTAAGTGGCCTACCGGTTGATATCAAACCACGAGAACTCTACCTTCTCTTCAGACCTTTCAAGGTCAGTCGCATCCTAAGGAAAGCGGTTTATGTATGACGCATGGGTTACATGATAGATTTGGAGTAAATAAATCGAATAGACTTGTCATCCCCCTTGGAAATATAAAGATGGAAGCTGGAATAGGTTCACGGAAAGTTTTTTTTTTCTTTTTGTACTAATCTGCACAGGGGAAGAACTTTTTATACATGCAAGTAGGAAATAAGGGGATAACTGCAATCCAGGGTGCAGGTATTCTAGTGTGAAGCACTTTAGTATCCATTAAAGACCTGAAGTGTTTGTAGCGTCAGCTCACAATGTTTTCATCTGTTTTTGTTTTCCTCATAGAAGTCCAGATATTTGCATACAGTAATCACTCGTTACTCGTGGCAATACAGTAATACAGTAATTTAAACGTTTATGAACCCTCCTCATACTGATATTAAACCACCTTCTATCTTACCTTTTCCCACACTCTTATGGAGTGTGGGAAAAGGTTTAATGCACTTTCGTAATGAAAAGTCGCAGGAGGAACCATGAGTCGGAATGCAGCACACACACTGATGCAGTCAGCCAATAGCATGAGCGTACGGTATCACGTGATTACCTACTAAAAGTCCGATATAGAGAAGCCGTGCATCTTGAACACGAATTAACGAGGGATTACTGTCTATGGAAATGAGGCCACATCGTTGTTTGCTCACGGCTCGGCTTTTGATTGGCCTCCCATTTCATAAACATCCCTCCCGCCCGTGTCCTACCTAACCAAATTGAAGTGGTATCCCTTGCACATGGATGATCTTGTGGAATGTGTAAATGAGTAGCCCTTGCGATTGGCCAACCAACCCACTTAGTGACCCAACTTGCCCACGGTGAAGGAACATTTTTATTTCCTAACAGATTGTGAAACCCCTGCAATGTTTTATGTCATTGTAACACTGCCTTTTACCTCTGTAGTAGGCAAACACAGCCAAGTGTGGAAATACGGTTAAATCTGATTCACCGATAGGTTGACTTCAGGATTTCAGGTCGTATCAAATCTTGCAGCTTTTAACTAGTTTTCAAGAGAAACTTTTTTTAATACCAGCTGTATACTCCTGTTTTTAAACTCTGAATTACGGCTGCTAAATCTGTTTTGGATTGTTGCTTAGGATTTATCACAGCTAGAGAAAGTTATTCAACTTTCCATGACTGTAAATCAGGATCAGAAGTGATCCCATCTATGGATATTCCAGTCAGGCAAAATTCCCCATCATTTCTCAGGAATTTGCTCACGCTTTAACCAACCTTGTTGTTTTTATCTTTAAAATCAGTGGTCCTATTAGGAGTCATGCTTTATTTTTATAAGCCAATACATGAAATAACCATGAAATACCAGACTGTTTTCCTGTGAGTTGCAGATTAGATTGCCTTGGTTGAAAATTTGCATGATCTGACTTATTTTAACCAAATGTAAGGATCTGAGACTGCCTATTTCAAGGGAAGGTGCAAGCAGGCAGGTTATTCTTGATACAGCCAAGTGTTCATGCCTGACTTCCTGCATGTGACTCCTGGGTGGATAATTGACTATCTTTCTTCCCCACAGGGTTATGAAGGGTCACTGATTAAGTTAACATCAAAACAGGTGAGATGCCTTCCGTCAGTGGAGGGAGCTGCTTTAGAGCTACACTAAAGTACTAAACAGCGTTTGCTCCATTTGAACTTAAAGGATGGATAAATTCTCCTTACTCTTGATTTGATAGGATTTTCTCCTGGATAATGAATATATTTAGATTTTTAAGTATTCAGCGATATGTGACATGAATGCACGATGCAGTGTTGGATTCTTTTTCCCATGGGGTTGAGTTGTCACCGTGTGTCTTCCCTTCTACCTTCCAGCCTGTCGGGTTTGTAACCTTTGACAGTCGTTCTGGAGCTGAAGCTGCAAAAAATGCGTTAAATGTAAGCATTGCTTCATTTTTTCCTGTCTGTTGCTGTTCAATTTCCCCCATTTTGTGGACCTTTTTACATGTTTGTATTTTTTCTAACCTTTGCTTAAACCCAAAGAAAAAAGTGGGGATTTAAAAACCTTCTTTCCCATAGATTTTCTCAAAGCCAACCCATTTTGTCTTTTATAATTCAATGGCAGGGCCATTTTTGGAAAGAGACCAGAAACCCGTAGCCTTACGGTAGTTTACTTTGACCTTGATACACATCCCTCCTTAGTCTGGTATAGCCTTCCTTATTTTGCATATCACTGCTTTACTGTAATACTTGTTCTATAGCCACATGTGTAGTGTATTTGGACACATCTTTCAGTAGTGTAACCCCTTATTTTGTCACCCAGTAGCCCACATTGGCAGTATCTAACACTTCTCTCTCATAGCTTAGCCTTCCTTATGAGCATCACGTCTTAGACACACCAGCATTCACAGACAGACACACACATACACCAAATACTACTCACCTGCATGTGGGCACAATGCTTAGGGCACAAGAACACAAGCAGGGTTAAAACCACCCGAAAGGAATTACTGTCTCGCCATCGGCCCTTTTCCTCGTCTCCCTCTCCTCCTGGCTCCTGCGACGGAGGAAACTCCTCCAGTCAGTTGTGAGGAAATAGAGATGACAGCATGTTGAGATATTTCAGGAGTGTATCCTTCAGCCTGCCCATTTTACCTGAAGATATTATTTTTACCATGAGCACTTTTAGTTGAGCTTAGCAGTCAGATGGAAACAGGTGTATTTTAACATCCCATAGGACACAACAGTGTTTAAATTGAGGGACGCTTGAAGGATGCAGCCTGAGTATTGAGACACGGCTCTAGGAAAGGAGGCCATGTGAGACGACTGAGCTACAGGCCCTCAAGCTTCGTCCATCTCCCTTACGATACCATGTCCCCCTCCTCCCCTCCTCCGTCTCTCCCCCAGGGTATCCGTTTTGACCCCGAAAGTCCCCAGACCCTGCGCTTAGAGTTTGCTAAAGCCAACACGAAGATGGCAAAGAGTAAGCTGATGGCCACACCGAACCCCACAAATATCCACCCTGCTCTAGGAGCACACTTCATTGCACGGGACCCATGTAAGTTGTACGGCTGCACCACTCTAGGCTCTCATCCACTCTCACCCTTGGCATTACAGTACTCGGTTGCTCTTTTAACTGTCTAAACGTATTTAAGGTTAAACAGCAGGGTTCATAGACTGTATTTAACTAATGAAGGACTAACACACCTCCACGTGCATGTGTCATCTTGATTAAGACGGCCGCTCTGCTTCTGTCCAGCTGGGAAGCTCTGTTCTCACAGGGATGGGTTGGTTGGGTAGTTGTTTCTCTGCTCTTTGCCTGAACACCTGTTGGAGTTATCAGGTTTGGATGGATGAAGGTGAAGTAATGAGAATTCAGACACAACTTTGCCTGGTAAACTTGACTCGTTGGTTGGATGAAAGCAGGCCGGTACAGGAAATGGCATGAGTGTAGCAGCACACAACAGTGGATGTTACAGGTATTACACATTTGACAAAAGGGCTTTTATTTTACTCTGCTCTGGCACTTGCTGCAGGAAAACACAACTTTACTCACTTCGTTGAGCCATGCCGTTGTAAAAAAAACATAGAACAAATACATCCTAATGTAAAAGTGACTGCATTGGAAAGCTTTGCCCTGTACACATTAGATCAGTTTCAAATCCAGTCTGTTCCAAGTAGAAGCAAGTGAATTTGTACAAGCTGGTAAAAATAAATTGGTATCTGGGGGGAGGGGGGGTGTTGGTACTAAACCTTAAACCCGTGTTATGAACCCACAAAACGGCAAATATATTCCAGAATTTCTTGGTTAGATTTTTTTTTTTGGGGGGGGGGGGACTTTCATCCTGATTGCTTACATGACTCGAGACCACATGTTCAAGAGGTCAGTGAGCCTGTTCTATCCTCTCACCCTGTACTTCCCCAGATGATCTGACAGGGGCAGCACTGATCCCAGCATCTCCAGATGCTTGGACTCCTTACCCCCTGTACACCACGGAGCTGACCCCGGGCCTGCCTCACGCAGCCTTCACCTACCCAGCTGCCGCAGCCGCCGCTGCAGCCCTCCACGCCCAGGTGAGGGACCAACCGGTGTGTTTCTCTTCTAATTTTTCCTGTAAAATGTCTAGTAATATTGACAATACTGGAACCTCCATAGAAACTAACGAAATGCCTGCATGGGAGTACGCCGTTAGAAATCATGCAGAACTGCATTAAATGCGTGTTTTGTGTGAATGTGCAGTTGTGGTTGTACTGTCATCACAGCTACAAAATGATTCTTGTGTGTAGAGTTGAATCAAAAGTGATGCACCATTGCGGCCTCAGCCTGAATTACAGGTAACACTGCGAAAAGCAAAGATTTTGGTCCTCAAGAACATCCCAATGACCCTTTGAGGCATTAGAACAAAACTTCCTGAAGCCAACAGATTTCAAATCTTGGTTATAAATTTTGTGCCCAGTCTTAATTCTGTGAAAGAGGGGAGTGAAAGAATGTTACAATTGTGAGTCACACAATGTCATTTTTGAAATGGAAAATACTTGAACTCCTTTTCTGCTATTAGTGGAAGTGATGCAGCTTTGCAATAGTTGGCTTAAAGTCTTTGTGCTGATGTTGGCTCATGGTGTTATTTTTGTGGAAGAGTCTGACAGGTATATATCTTTCCTTTAATGGTACTCCATGTGTCACTGTCTCTGGGTGCTGGAGGTTAAAAGCTTCTCTTACTAATAAAACAGCCCTGTTTTGGTCGGCAGTGCAAAAAAGTAGAAATAGTTTTGGATAAATAAAATATTGAAGTTGCAATTTGATCCTTGCCAAGACTTGTTGCCTGGCTTTCGTTTAGGCCGCAGCTGCATTTCAGTGACCACTATCACTTTCAGTAAAATTATAGTGATCCCCTTATTTCTGGATTTAATTAATATTATCTTTACCATAAGACATGTTCCATCATGCTCTCCTTGGATATGAATAAAGATGGAGGGTCCAGAGAGTTTACGTTGTCCCCTAATAAGTCTAGATGCTGCAGCAGTCTGGTGGGCAGGGCCTTCAGTAACAATAGCAGTGGAAAATATTTCTCTTGTTAGGTCATTTAAAGTTCATTATGATTCAACTTCCTCCTCCAATATAAAAGCACAGGGGAGTGCTGCACTGCAAGGCAGGCAGCTATTACATGGGCCACTTTGTCAGGCACAGGCGGCAGAAGAATGTAAGGTATTTGGAAAAATTGTCAGACGCAGTGGCTTTCTCTGGAGGTGCCAACTTACTGTCCATGTTCCTGTTGGAACATAAGCTGACTGTGTAGCCACACAGAGGGGGAAAAGCCTTTTTAATTGCAATCTGATGAAAGATCCATATGTGCAGAGTTCCCATCGCACTGACTTTTGTTTGACTGTAGGGCACTGGAATGGAAGCGAGTCTCCCAATACCTCTAAACCTGATCACCTCCTGGAATTAGTGGAGTTAATACCTTGGTTTAGCACAGTGTGTAGGAATGCAAGCTCTGTTTATGCCACAGGTATGGAAAAGGTAAAGCAGCATGTGGAAACGTTTGACAGAGGTTCGACTCTCCACATTTCCATGCTTGTTAATTACTCCCACTATTGTCCTCAATGAGGGGCTACGACCCACATTCCCATGGATCCAGTGACCACGGCTTAAAGGGACAGTCCTTATTGGCCAAACGTACATTTCAGTGACTGATGTGTAGTCGTGAAGGACTGAAGCCTGGTGTTGGTCTGGTGTTCATGACTATGTTTGTGTTTCTTTAGATGCGCTGGTACCCCACTCCCTCTGAGACTTCCCAGCCTGGATGGAAGTCCCGGCAGTTTTGTTAGATATTTAGTGAGTAACCTTTGGTCCCATGATGCTTCTAGCTTGACCAGCTTCCCTGACTGTCTTCTAACTGCTTAAATGAAACCTGCTTAATGACAGAAAGTGACTAAAAACTGTCAATATAAAAACTCAAATTTAAAACATGTGGCTTTTTTTGTCAAATTTCAAGATTAGATTAAAACAATGTGTTGGCCCATCTCAGTTCTGTCCGTCTTCCCCAAATTGTCTGTGGCGCTCAGCCCAAGCCTAATCTTTGAAAACAGGCCATGAAAAAGTGTTTTAATTTTCATGCTGAAACATTTGCATCAACAGGAAAAGATGTGAGATTTCCACCAAGTAAACTGCAGTGGTTACTGTTGATCTAGTGAAGGATGTCAGCAGTGGAGCTCATTTGGGGTGTTTTTGGACAACTGCTGTGCTTCTGCATAACGTAAACCAACAATGTTAATAGGATTATTTTTGATATTTTCCCTGGATTAAGAGAATATTTCCAGACCTTCAAGCTGAAATACGGCTTGTTTGGATTTTATACCCGTGAAATTTTTGCTGGATAACTAAACGCATCTTTGTGTCTTATAAATAGTGGTTATTTCATGACAAAGCTGGGAACTCGAGTTTGAGCCAATTCCACATTTGGTATTCTGTTGTCATGACATACTTAAAACAATGTGTATTCATCCACAACTGAAAACAGTCCCTGGCAAGCCCACTGTTTACTTCTGAGACTTATCATCATTTTTCCCCCCATAGCTTTGATAGCAACACATTGACTTGAGGCTGAGAGCCACCGACATGTTGAGGCAGTCATATTCTGGCAGACGGTTGTCGTGGGGATCTTTAGCTTTACGATTAGGACTAACTCTTGTTTCTGTTTCTTTAGGCCTCTGGAAACCACACCTTTGTCCAGCTGAAGTGAGGTTTGCCAAGCTCTTCAATAATTTAATCAGGTTTATTTAATGGACAAATGTGCATTACTATAAACAAACAGTATTTATATCTTCTCCCAATTGTCTCTGGGGGGAGTTTGCTGTCGACAATCTGAGCTTATATTTGGCAACAACTGCGGTACCATCTTGGCACTTCAAGAAACCCTCATGCAAGTCCCAGTTAAACTCCATGGATCATAATTGCTGAGGAAAATTGAAAAAATTGATGTTATCGTTGTTGAGCTAGTCCTTCCATGGGTTGCTGCTGCTCCTGGAAAGTTTAGAAGCGTTAGGAGTCATTGCATGTTAGTCTATTTTGGCATGAATTTAGAACGCAGAGTTCTTTGTATCCTAATTTTCTTAGTGTTTGTGTTGCCTCTTTACCTTGGCTTAGACAGCAAAATATTTTGTTTTCCTGTAGAACCTTGGTCTTACCTCTGTGAAAGCTAGGCTGTTGTGTAAATGGCTTATCTCGCATGGACCTTGTGAATGCATCCCTACGTTCTATGACAATCCCAGTCCCTATGATCATATCAATGTTTGTCATTATTTGAGCAAAAGTACAAATATTTTTGTACTTTTGGCATAATGTATATTTATGCATTTTTATGCAACTAAATAATGAATCTGTATAAGTTGGATGTTTAGACGTTTCTTGTGTTTTTGGTGTTACTTTTTGATCCTATAATCCAGTTGTAGTTTTAAAGAGGAAAAAAGTGCAATTTGTTTAAAGAGGAAGTGGGTATTTGTCAAAATTGTATTCTGAACGTGGCTCTTGCCATTCTGCTAAAACGAGATTGCTGTAAAACCATCTCTCAGAATGTGAAACTGGACTAAAAATGTAAAGGGTTGCTTTGGGGGAGCATTACGAAATGAGAAGCAGGATTAGTGTGATGGAGGAATTTAGTTTGTGGTTTAAAACGTATGTCTTTGTATCTGCTGTGCATAAGATGTAAAAAATATCCCATCTTATGAATAAAAGTGGTGAATGCATTTGCTTGGACAATTGTCATTTGTTGCTGCACCAGGTCTGCAGCCAATCACAGCAAACACACTGGATGTAAACTCAAAGAACTGAGTTGTGGACATCAGATGTTGATGTCAATAATTCATGGCAACTTTTCATTTGTAATGCACCATTGCATCAGTCTTGTGTCATGTGTGGAGCTGACCTCCACTCTCTGCCCTCATAAGCTGCTAAGATGCTCACACAACCATGAGGCTCCTCTGGGACCCCTAAGTGACTCAATACAACCAGATGCTTTAATGTGGTGAAGGTCCATATTGTTCCAGTTATGCTGTAAACATCTTGGCAATTGTGGCAAACGCTTTAACAGGATCCACGAGGAATAATTGCTTAAATGTGGTTGTTTAAATGAAGATGGGAGAAACTATCGACTCACTATTAAATAAAACTAATTTTGCTTAAGTTGGGAGTTCTATTTTCATCCATGACTATAAGGTTTTGGTTTAAAAAAAAACACTCTGGCCTATAAGACGGACATTTTCTAGGATAAATAATAAAATTGCCCTCCAATTTATAATTTACTGCAACCTTAAGCAGGATCCTTTTACTTGACAACTGGTCATCAAAGTATCGTGAATTAAAGCAAATGTTATGAAGAAGGTAAAATTTCTCAAACTTCCTGCCCTCCATTGAGAAATGGGTCATTTCACGTTTTCTCTAATATTTGGATTGACGTAAAATCAATAGTGCCAAGACGATGGCACTATAGTCACAACCTTTGCTTTCTTTTGCTGTTGTCTACAGATACAAGCTACATGATTACCTAAGCAGAGCATACAATATCTTATTCTCATGTATACTGTAGTATTCTTTATAAAAACACTGTTTAAGGTCTGTGGTAAATCAGTGGGGTTCAAATGTTTCCTACAGATTTCTTTAATGACAAATCCCATTATTTTAACATTTACAGTAAAGATAAAACAAGCAGCTGTTAATGTAGTGTTCTGATGCTTCGGTATGACATATCAGGGGGGTCTCAATAATATAGAACCCAATTACCATTTATGCATTAATACTTCTTCAATTGCTAAATAAAAAATAATTAGTGCAATTCAGGGAAATGTCGCACACACAGTAAAAGAACGGTGCCGCACGTTTTTCCACGAAGGACGTGTAGCTTTTGTACGAGCAGGAAAAAGAATGTACGACTCCAGCAAGAGATAGTTTAATGCTGGACTGTGGCGCCCTCTACTGGTTCAGTGGCCACATGACCGCTGGAACGAGAAACGTTTAACACAGTTGGCCTTTATGACGACAAAGTCAAAGGGGTAGAAGAAAGAGTGGAACGAGTCAGAGTGGGAGAAACCATGCAACGATAGAAAGACAATGAGGCAGGAAATAAGAGGCAGTGAATTTGAACATCACTAAATCTTTCCTCAACCTCTAGGAGTCTTCAATGTGTCCTCAGAGCTCTATTAAATGAATTTAAAACGTTCAAAATAACTTATTTTTCTGTTTTCCCTTTTTAATAATTATTTTTATAAAAGTGTATATTGATGTGATAGTTGTCATGTTGATAAACATTTCTTAGGAAATATGCAGCGGTCAACTCGTTTGTATTTTGACAAGCATCTGGTCAAATCAGCTAAAACACTATAATAAAGCACACATCAATTAACTGAATGGTTGTGTTTGTTGAGTTTGGGCCCCTGTAGCCTCTGCATCCTGGCGGCGTCTCAACTTTGAGGCGAGCTGGACTATCTGGTCTGTTGACCTCTGGCCCTGCATCGACTTGGACTCCATCAGTGTGCATCCAAAGTGAACCACTGTACATCTACATGAATCTATTTAGTTGTTTGAACTCCATCTCTGGTCCAGATTGGTGAGCGCCCTAACCCTAAAGCACAACACTCCTCATCAGTGTTAGTTTCTTGTGTCTTTGTTTCTCTTCTTTTGTAAGAGTTACACGATGTGGATCACACCCTCTTTAATGATATACAGTACTAGTTTTTCAAAGAGGTGAAGGTGACATCCACAGAAAATGTATCTTCAAGATCAAATTGCATGCATTTTTTCAAAATGAGTTATACTAGCTTATGTTAACAAGTATACATGAAAGATTTAAAGAGTCGTTAAAACAAAATCACATCTCTGGTAACTTCCTCAAACTATCTCCTGGCTTTTCTTCAACTCCTCTGAAGCTCCTGTCTGGATTTGCAGCTCTTTTCTAGTTCATTGAACTTGATGTTGCTGCCATCAAGTGGACATTTTGTGAAGTACATATATGTCTACTTTTCTGTGTATTATGTAATTTGTTACTCACTTTTCTGCAATTAACTTTCATCCCAAATGAAATAAATGTTTCAACGAGCAAAAAACTTAGTTCTTGTAAAATTCTTCTTCTTCATGCAGACAGAAATATAATGACCCAGGTTTAGGGTGTTGAGGTTACTATTGATGCGTATAGTATCGATATTAATTTCTTTCTGGCAGGATCAGAGGACTCCTGTCCCCTACTCAACACTGCTGTGAAGTTCTTCAGTGCTTCATCATGAATTTCAATCGCTACACTATACGCCGAAAGTATCGCCAGATCGTTATACGGCTTCTCAATAACGTAACTCCTCAAACATTTGCTAAAAAATGCCAACACTGACAGAGAGCACAGATTTTCAGCTCTCTGTCAATCCTGGGATGTTTTAGTTTGAGGAGTTACGGTATTGAGAAGCCGTGTAACGATCTCGCGATACTTCTGGTGTTTTGCCTTGAACGTCCTCTACATGCAAATGCGATTACCGTAATGAACCAAATGTGTGCGCATAGTCTAGCACGCTTGACTGCTGACAGCGCGGATGCTAGCGCCGTAGGTAAAGGGTTCATTTTAAAGGAATGCCTAAATAAGACAAACACACATATTTCTAAAAATTATGTCAGTAAACATAACACTTAATTCTATAAACATTGTGTTAAGTATAATAATCCAAAAAACACATTTACAAGAATTGTAACATTTTAATTGGCAAAAGTACAAATATTTTTTTAAAAAGGAAAAAGTACTTGATAATAAAAATACAATAAAAATAAATGCTTGCAGCCACAGGGACATAATAGCTAAGCAGCACCATTTCACAAAATATAGTAGCCCATAAGAACATTTCGACTAGAACCAAGGCAGTCAAAAGATGCAACATCTTGCGACACCCCTGAATTCAAAATTTTATCCTGCGCTACTTGCATAGGTCAAACATCAAAGCTAGTGCTCTGACCAACTTTCATAGATCAAAGCACTAGCTTTGTTCTATGGTCTTACTCACACTGGCCTTCTCCTTCATCTTTCTATCTTATCCGGTTCCCGAGTGTACAAAAGTTGAAATTTGACCTCGACGTACTTTTCTCAAGGTCAAGGTTATCATCTCATTTTCATCCCCTTTGCTGCCTGAGTAATCTGCTTTTTGTTTCATCTTTCTTTCTGCAACGGTTGCGAAGATATTTGGTGGACTACGGATGGACAGACAAACACACTAACACTGACAATTACAATACATCACCGCTTTGAAACAGGATGTAAAAACTGGCCCAACATTTTTATATAACAAAGTGCATAGTATTTTAACATTTCTCTCAGAACAAGAGTATCTAACTATTCTCTCAATGCTACCTCATGTTACTGGATGCCTCAGGATTCTTCACTGCTCCAAAAGCTCGTGTTTCAGAGTGAGCAGTTTTGATGGGAGAGTTTTGTTCCCCAATCCAAGCATCAAAGTATGGATGAATTTTAATATATAAATGGTATCACCGCTGCCAGAAGATCACATTGACAACATGAAGCTATGTTGTCTTTTAAGATTACATGTTTTTTTGTTATTTCATAAAAATAAATGTTTTTAACAGGTCTAGGTTTTTATAAGGTCCAAAATTTCTGAATTAAAATTTTGAAATGTCTTCCACAAAGTTACCTCATGCCAATTTAACAACATAAAATACTGATTTAGAACAATAAATTTTAGGTACTAAGAATACTTGAAAAAAGAATATGGTTAATCTTCAAACAACTGCATTGACATTTTTGGCTACATGAGTCTGATTGTGGCATACTTGACTTTCCGTGAACAGTGCTGGCCATCATTCAACCATGTGTTGTACTGCAGGCTCTTTTGTCACTATCTCCCATCTACATAGTGTGAATGTTTGGTCCATTAATTTTAAGACAAGAGTTCCATTTGCTGTTTGAAATGGATCTTTTGTCATCAGCTGTAGACAAAGTTTAAAACCGCACTTACAATGCCTTGCGAAAGCATTGGCCCCCCCAAGACTTTTTTGACATTTTGCCACATTTCAGGCTTCAAACTTAAAGATTAAAAACTGAAAATAATTTTCAAGAATCAACATTTGAGACACAATCGTGAAGTGGAACCAAATGTATTCAACATTTTATATTGTGTTTACAAATAAAAAACTGAAAAGTAGTATGCGCAAAAGTATTGGCCCCCTGTTCTCTCAGCTCAGCTAACCGATTGATGACTTCTGAATGATCC
Source organism: Antennarius maculatus (assembly GCA_013358685.1). Lineage (NCBI taxonomy): Eukaryota > Metazoa > Chordata > Actinopteri > Lophiiformes > Antennariidae > Antennarius > Antennarius maculatus. The sequence continues at coordinate 20,714,150 of CM023606.1, forward strand.
AATGTTGACCTAAATGACTAACAATGACAAACAGAGTGCATCTGTGCGTCATTTGGTCTCACATTTGCACATCCTGTATATTTATTCATATATATTCGCAGTCAGCAGTTGTTAACCTGACACTCAGTGGTTTCATGAGTGTCGGAATAATAAAAACTGAAGGATTTGACGTCCTAGTGTTGGGAAATGTGAGTCAAGCCCGATGTGGAGACGTGGTGACATGTAAACAGCACCATCTGGTGGCCGTTTCATGTTTCATGTCACACAGAGACCAGTCACTGATGAGGTAAGCCTATCCTCAGAATTTCATCATCTTGAGAGGGTTTTTTTGTTTGTTTAGTAAATCATCCATATTCCTCTTTTTAAAAAAGCTCGATTTCATTCTGGAATATCTGTGCATTTGTCAAACCTTTTTTTTTTAAAATTAAAATGGAAATAGACATCTTTTAAATGCTACATCAAAATATTAAATTAAAGATATGTTAGACCCATGAAGCACTGAGAGTCATTTACCCTACAACTATCTGAACTTTAGAAAACTGTTTTTCTCTAGCAGGGTACTTTAAAAAAGTATAACTTAAAATTTCAATTTTAATTTTTCAATCATATCACTTGTTTGGAGACACCAACACCCCAAAGCAATGACAAAACGACAAGAAAAATCAAGGCTTCAAACGTTGAGGGAGATAAATCTACTTGCGTAGAGACAAACTTCAGAGAGACAAATGATGACTCATCATTTCAATGTTTAAGAATAGACTCTTTATACTATCCAGAATTAGAATACTATTTGTTACCTGTCTTCACAGAAAAGAACAGCACAGGAAGAGGGAGACCTGGAGATGGGGGCGACCAAAAACAAACAGAACACCTCACAGATCGTTTAACGTTGTCCACATCCCAAAGGAATTTCAAAAGTTGTTTTCACCATTTTTAATCCTATCTTGTCCGGTTGTGTAGGAGAATGCAACTGCTGTGATACTTGTGATAGAGCAGAGGAAAGCTGCTTCAGATGATCTGACCTCAACAACCTCCTACATATGCATCAGCATTTATTCTGCAGGTTTAAAAATGTGTTGTCATGCTGGTATAGAGATTACCTGCAGCTCCATTTGATGAGGATGCTTTCTTTTGTGAAGCAAATGAGAGAGATAGATAGATAGATAGATAGATAGATAGATAGATAGATAGATAGATAGATAGATAGATAGATAGATAGATAGATAGATAGATAGATACATACATACATACATACATACATACATACATACATACGTACATACGTACATTCGTACTTACTTACTTACTTACTTACTTACTTACTTTAATAATCCCGGAGGAAATTGCACAGATAGACGATAAAGAAACCATAAATTGTTCAGCTGACCTGGAGGCTTTTCCCTCACTGTCTCATTTCCAAACAGTCCTTCATGTATCATGAAACTGTCTTCATTCAAATTTGTCATCAATAATATACAATTTCAAAATGTGACCATTTCATTTCATACTTATTAAATTTTAATAAAAATGTATTTCTAAGTTGAGATTTACAGTATCATTAAAGGTCAATCAACTTTACAGAGATTAGAGGAGATTCCTTTTGAAACTTATATTTGAAGGAATCGATCAGCTGATAATGAACAAACACAGACTCCATCATGTAGAGAGTAAATGATATAACTACATAAAACACTAACCACTATCAAAAACTACTGCTCATCATTTACTCATACCCTATGCTTTGTATTTTATAACTATTTATCTTCTCAATATGCTGTAAATCACTAAGAACAAGTTCCCAGACTTGGAAAAGCTCCTGCAAAGATGATCAGTTATGTACTTTCCAAAGCATTAATAATGACGTCATGATGAGCCCCGTCTGAATGTTACCAATTTATTCATGAATGACTTATGTTTCATTTTATTGAGTTTTCACAACACCAATCCAAAGATTTATTCATAAAGATCCTCCAAGACATGTAAGAATCATTAATCCTTAAAAATTTAGGACAAATGCAGGATGGGTACATCAGCAGCCTATTTAATGGTAAAACTATTGTATTTCATTACTGCACACATTTCATAAACACCGACACAACACATAAGGAGAATGATTAAAAAAAAAGTACAACATGGTGCATGAATGATTAGAGATGCGTATCTGCTACAGAATTGGGGTAACAAATCTCTTAGTGCAGGATGTGTCTCTAGATCAAACACTATAAACCATATGACTTGATTTTAACATTCACGCCTATTTAGCAATATTTTGACATGTTTTCCTGTGACTTCCTTATTTAATTTCCATCCGACTGACGGAGAGGACACAGGAACGAATAAGCGCTTTAGGGCCACGCTGGGGGTCACGTGACTGATTGTGTCGCTGGCGCACCGCGCGTGAACAACAGGCTCGCGCCCGAGCCATTCGCTGAGCACACGTTCAAAAAATTTATCCTAATTAGAGGCGCCGCCTTCATAAATATGAGCTTTCAGGACTGGCGCCAGTTGTTGTGGTGGAAGCGATATTTCTTTTAGACTGTCAGTCCACTAATATGGCGTTTTCCCTGGTGAGTGAAGAAAAAAAATACATTAAACCGCTAAATTAGCTTCGTCACAGAGAACCACTTGAACTTCTGGTGTCTCTTCCAAATGCCTCCGACGCCTCCTCTTAATTCGACGTGGAACTAGTTCTCTAAATTCCTTCCCTAAAATTGTTTTTTAATGCTTAATACAGGCCTTAAAATGTGTTTAAACGTGACCTTTTCGTGAACTTCTCGTTCTAGAGAAACGATCCCCGCAGGCCGGAGAAGCCGGACTCTGAGTCTCCGGCTCTGTCCACCTGCAGCAACGCAGACATCTTCCGCGCTATGAACAACATGCTGGGCAACGCGCTGGACTTCACGGGGGTGTGCACCACACCCAACGCCAAGGGAAAGCCCGACCTGCTGTGTGGTAAAGCCCTTATTTCACGGGGAGTGGGAGGAAAAAGCAGGGAACCTTTCCACGCGTGGATGTCCCATAGTAAAAAAAATAAAAATAAAAAATTCAAGTGCGTTTATTTTCTACAAACTTAACCCAAATTATTAAATGTTGTTCATTGCCAAACTCTCTACTATTTTGGCTGGCTTGTTGGTTCAAATGGAACCAGAGTCGCCTGTTTTTATAAAGTTTAGTTTTTTTGGCTGATTTGGTTTAATCAGTCCATAATTTCCAAAAACCTCCATCTCCCCTTGGAGGTTCTCCCAATCCAAATGTAACATCATAAATTCTTGCTTGAATCAGATCAGATCTAGGACCACATGACGGTCAACGGAAAGGTCAGATTGTGTCCCACATCTCTAGAAAAGATTTGTCACGTTAAGGCAGCGGAGTGGACAAAAGTTCCCTATGAGGATTATGTTTCTATTTGTGAAATGAAGGCTGACCTCAGTGCCCTCCATGGTGAAAAGTCTCATCTCTGTCTAAGGAGCCTCTTTCACTTTCACCCTTTCAGTTTCCTTCTGGTCAGCCTGCTTTATCCTTGTCATTATCATCTGGATGCCAGCAGCTGATTCATGCTGCATAGCTGGCCTGCAGTATTGCAGTACTGTTTTGTTTTTTTTTTTCTTTTTTTTATAGCCTAAGATTTGCCAAGATTTAAGGTCAGCACAGCTCATGGCATTTAGGAAATTTCAACCATGATTATGTAGAGTTTACAAACTTGGCTGGATGTAAGCCGTTGTATAACACAATTTAACTTTAAAGTGAAATGTGGATGCAAACTGGGCTAAATGTCTGGTGTGGCCTTTGCCCTGCCAGCCCAGCGTGGTGTTGCTGAATCAGGGCTAGCAGCTGGATGCTTTCCAGTCCTGAAGAGAGAAGGGAGGAGCTGGTGGTGCAAATCACTCTGTCCTCCACGTCTGATCAGTCAGGTTGCTTCTGTCACACTGGTGTCCTGCAAGCACTTTTCTTATTTAAATAACTAGCATACTTGTTTTTTGGTTGTTGAGCATCCTCAAGACTGAAGTTCTTTTTTAAATCCAGTCTGCTGAGTCATTTGCTCCCATGCTGCCTCCCACTGAAGCTCTGCCCCCCTCCCTCCTCTGTCAGCTCGCTCAGGAAACGAAGCTAGACAGAGTGAGCAGCAGTTGCTTGTCGTCCACCGACTGAGGCATGCTGTGTCGACTGGAGAGGGGAGGACTTCTATCAACAAGCCAGTAGCTCTGACAGGAATTTTTTCATTACAGTTGTTGGGCAAGGAAGCAGGGAGGTGGGGGTAAGCTGATGTCATTAGCAGGGGTGTGCGAGTGCATCAGCAGCCATGTCACATGCTGCTTGGTGGGTCAGTGATGCGGACGGAGATGCATGGCAGTTTCACAGAGAACAGAGGCAGCAGGTTAGCTCCCTGTCATCCAGGGTAGGGGGAGGTATGGTGACGAGGGAAGACTTGCACCTCTTTTTTTGTTTTTTTTTCTTCTGCAGAGTTTGTGTTAATGAATCTCTGCTTCTGTCCTTGTAATGCTGACTGAAATAATAGTTTTTTTTAGCTATCTAACACTTCCTTTCCCTCTTTCTGCATTTCTAAACTGGATCTTGGATCTGACAGAGTCGGAGCTGGCTGCGGTCGGCAGCAGGAGGATGCTTTTCCCCAACTGTGGTGGCATGCCTGGCCCTGACGAGATGCCATCGTCCAGGGGCCCACCCGGTGTCACAGACCTGGGCCTGGGCCTCCAGTCTCTCCGGCTGTCCGGGTGGGACAGACCCTGGAGTAGCCAGGAGACTGATACACACACCTCCCCTTCTCATGTTCAGACCAGCTCTCCATCTAGTAAGTATCAGGTCATTTGTTGACTTAAGTTAATTCAGGAGTAACGGCAAAGTGTGTGGTTTAATATTTCAAGTTCCTATAATGGTCCCAGAGGGTGGAGTCAAGACTTTTGTTAGCTCTTTGCTATTTCATTTTGATTTTGATTTGACAGGATTTTTGCGTGGCATGTGTAATTTGATTTTTGTAGCCCTCGTTTTTATTCATCTGTTAATCACTAACGGCAGTCTGTGAGAGAACAGACTGGTGTCACCGGGGAGGATGATGTAGCACTTTTGCTTGCTGCATCTCCCCCAGTCCATCAGTAGAAAAACTGGTGACGTTGCTCATCTTTTTACTCAAATCTGGAGGTTATAAATAACCTGTTGACTTTAAAAGCTGTCAGGCGTGTCATGATCAATCTGTGGTGTTACTGTTGCACATCAAATGACCAGATACGACTTCTTTTAGAGCTTTCTAAAGTGGGACAGAACTACGAATGTTGCCTAACGCTGAGTAATTCCTTTAAAGCCTCAGGGTCACTGATATTGGTCACCCGATACATATGAGTCACCAGCTGACCCGCTTTTATCAAAAGGAAGATGCCAAATGTAATATCCTATACATTGCTGAACTTCAAGAACAGAATTTGTCATTTGATGTTCAGTAATAGTGTTAAATAGAGAGGTATTCAATGTCTGACTGTTGTGCTTTTGATAAGCATCAGCCAAGTCATAAAACGGCTCAAGATGTAACCTTTGTGCATCAATAACTTTGACATTTTGACTTGTTTTTGGCAGCCACCTTGCAAATTAACTAAGTTTACATGCAGATTGTGGAAACTTGAATTTGGATTTCAGTTTTTCAGTTTTACCACCCACACCCAGTTTTATTTGCGTATGCAGTTGCAAAACCCCTAAAAGGGCAAAGATGCAAATTTTAGACGCCATCTAGCATACTCCTGACAGATCGATATGATTCTGTAGATTGTGCAGACTCGCCCTACGTCAAACTAAAGTTTGACGTGGTTCCAGCAACCACACGCAAATTCCGAATTCCGCGATATTGCGACAAACTATTATTTATGGTAATTTAAACGTTCATGAACCCTCCCCATACTGATATTAAACCACCTTCTATCTGTGTTACCTTTTCCCACACTCTTATCGACCGTTTAAAGCACTTTTGTGTCTCTCGGAAGTCACTCATGGAACGTAGTGCTCTTCCGGATGCCAATAGAATGCGCGTATGGTGTCACGAGACTACCTACTAAAAGTACGCGATGAGGTGAGGTCGTGAGTGTTAATGCGCGAGGGTGCACTGTATTACCATGGATACTTGTACTGTTCATTCTTAAATGGTTCAGTCATTTCAAGACTACAAATGGTGTAATTGTTCCATTTCTCCAGTGCTAGGTACTCTGAACAGTCCCTTCAGCAGCTTTCTTGGGAAACCCCCCGGCTACCTTCCACCTGAGTCCGTGAGCATGACGGCTGACCTGTTGGAGAAGTTCCCCAGCATGGCTCGTATGGCAAACCGCCTGGACTCCAGCTCCTTCCTAGATTCTCGTTCCAGCAGTCCTGAAGACTCTGAGACCAGCGGTTTCAGCTCGGGCTCAGACCACCTCTGTGAAATGCTGGTGAGGCGATGATTCTTATTCCGGACTGTCTTTTGAAAACCTCTGTGGGGTTCAGTTGTAGAAACTTTGATGATATAGTGTTTGTGTGGTATTTTTAAGATGACATGTAATCTACGTTTTCCCGTTAGGTATAGGCAGTTGGCTGTTTGAGATTCCTGATAAGACAGTTTAGGATTTCGGCCGTCCAACATGCATGTAATGATAGTAGGGGTTGAGGACAGCTTTACATTATATAGTGCAGCAGCAGCGTTGGCAGAAACTGGCATCAAGCCTGCAGTAAGTGCACGAATGGCATCAGTTCTCCATGAAGGTGTGTGAGTTTGACACACAAGATGGCACATTGTGGCTGCCAGATTGATCTTGGAGGCTTTAATTCATTAGTTAATAGAAACTTTCCTTTTGGCTTTGTAAAGAGTGATGTGGAAATGCACAATCAAAAAATGCACCACTAGCATATTTGCTCTGGTAAGAAAATGGTGAACAATATTACATTCAGGCTTTAATTTATTCAGTAAAAAGAAGTTGCCTGAAGTTCTGGCGCTCACAGCCCGAAGACACATTTTACATAATCCTTCATGGATCCTTCATCACTGACTGCAGCAGTAATCCTCCTTATTATGGACTTCTACAACATGCAGATGTCATGATGTGTGATGTCGGCTGACTGGAGTTACTGCGGAGTGTGTTCATGCTGCCACTTGGTGATTGTTTCTGTGGGGTTTGTCGAGGCTCATCTCCCAGTCCATAACTGGGACTGGACTCTTCACAGGTCTGGTGAAGTGGTCCTGTCAACCAGCGTCGTTGGGTTCGTCAGTCAGTCGTGCTGTAGACTGTTGTCCTCATTAGCATGTGCAGGATTGGTGCCAGTGGACTCTGCTGCTGTGGTGGTGCTAGGCGGGACCTTTGAGCAGGGCAGCATGATTCCAGTTTGGTTCATGTTTTGGTTGTTTGACACTTTGGAGTGTATTGTCTTAAACCAAGATAAATGTTATAGTTGGGACTTGTTTTCTCTGCAGTCGACCCTTCGGATTTCCCCTCCCTTGCCTTATCTGACTTCAAACATGCAGAAGGATCTGTTGCGTCTGGGCTCGCGTCTGGACCCCCAGGACTCCAGCTCCCCCCTGACCCCTCCATCCACCACTGCCTCCTCGGCCGTGTCTCGGCGCTGGCATACCGGCTGCCTGTGGCCCGGTTCAGATGTGCTTGACCAATCAGAGGATGCTTTCAGTATTGAGAGGGAGGCCCGCCTGCACCGACAGGCTGCAGGTACCGCAAAAACACCCGGGATCGGACTAATTGCTGGTCTAATTGTTTTACTGCACCGCTTTAATGTTATGTGTAATATTTTTGGTGTTTTGAGGATGTAAACAGAACAGTTTATATTCATGTAAAATTTAAGAACATTAGTCACACTAAAATACACCTAGCCATTGACTCATGAGTTGTGCATGCAGTGCTTGAGTCGAACACAGCAGCAGTTGAGCTGCTGTGAAACAAAGTTGAATTAATCTTGGCCAGGTTCAAGCAGGGTCAGTGATAAATGTGGGTCATTAAACACTGGCAATCATTTCAAGAGACAAACTGGCTGGGAAAAATTTGAATTGTGAAAGGGTAATTTAGATTGTACTAACATGACAGCCTCCTGGAAATTTAATGTTAGCTGAGTGTTACTTAATTCAGCCAGCTTGATTCTTCAACATAGATTAAAGGTGCCAAAATAATTCTGTTATCAGTATTCATCACAATCACAACAATAAAACAATCGAGTGCATGTACTCTATTAGTAATGTTACTGTGTGTGCGCCAAATCATGCCTTTACCATTTATATCTTGGAAGCATTGAAGGTCTCAACTGGAGATTTTATCCATAATTGACTTCAACTTGTAATACAATATACAAACTGTTTTTAAATGAACTTTTAGCAATTTGTTTATAGGACAGGTTTATTAGAAACTAGTCTAGAGATTCAGCCTCCTGAACTGATGTCACGTTGACACATCCCCAAAGTCATTATGTTGTATTCCCTGATGTTTCATAGCTTGATGCTGATAAATGACAAAGGGGTGTGGGTTTGGCATGACCTCCTGAATTTTACCTTGTTTTTGACTCCTCAGCTGTGAATGAGGCCACGTTCACCTGGAGTGGTCAGCTGCCTCCTCGGAACAACAAGGATCCCTTGTATTCCTGCAAGGTGTTTCTTGGTGGCGTGCCCTGGGACATCACAGAAGGTAACTCCAGGGCTTATAGCAGCAGGATGGCAGAAAGTTTAAATAAAGAACATAAAAAATCCTTGTCAGGAAACAACTGAGTAATTATGACCAATGAAAAATTTCTCAGAAGAAAATGGAGGGTCATCCAAATGGCAGATCTGGATGAAAAGCTTAGCTGTTGGTTCACCATGTTCGTCTGAAAACACTAATCCTTGATTCCAGCCGGCCTGGTCAACACCTTCAGCGGCTATGGCCCTCTGACTGTGGAGTGGCCGGGTAAGGATGGGAAGCACCCTCGCTGCCCTCCCAAAGGTAATGTTGCCAAAGGTAACGACGAGCTGGTAGGCTACTTTTCCCTTCCTGGTTTGTCGGTTGCACTGTGGTGAGCACATGGCATGCTGGCCAGTTTGACCTCTGGAGGTCTTTGGTGATGCTGGTGCTTAAATGTAGCGTAACGCTGGAGGCAGGCAGGGAGGGGGGGGTGGGGTTTGGTTTCTGGTGACTTGGTGTTAAGACATGAAACCTACACTAGGAAAGATTAACACAAACGTCCAGCAAGACTTCTTGACACACACACAATGTTGACTTATTCATTATTGATATGAAATAATTGATTAGACCCTTAAAACTGGATTGTCTGGCCCCTTCCAACAGTCTGCAAATGGCTATGCAACTTGTTTGTAAATATAAATAGGAGGTGCTACTTATCACACTGAATGGCATGTAGGATTTTAGTCATACATTGTTGTGGGTGCCCCATATTTCTTTGCTGAAGTATTTTGTTTTTAGGCTACGTGTACCTGGTGTTCGAGAACGATAAATCTGTGCGTGCTTTGCTCCACGCCTGCTCCCAGGACCCGTTTCACCCTGAAGACAACAGGGAGTATTACTTCAAGATGTCCAGCCGCAGAATGCGATGCAAGGATGTGAGTAGAAACCAAACTAGCTAGACTGAAATATGCTCAGTCATCAGTGTGTGTGTGTGTGTGGGGGGGGGTCTGACTGGAGTAAAGCCACTTGAATCTGTCATTCCATTTTCTATTTTTCAACTTTTTTCTCCGTACTTTCACTTTTACTCATTTCAATTAATGTTTTTGGAAAATTTGAGTTCTGTTGGACAGAACGGGTGACCTGTTCTACCAGTGTCTGGAGGGAGAAATTCCACTGCAGTTTTTCGTACAAGACAGTCAAATTATCTCAATAAGAACTTGAGCTCATTAATGTCATGTCCCTTAATGATTGCTGAAAATGAGGTGCCATTTGTAATGGTAGCTGTTCAATGGTGAATAACAAGCCTCTGATTGGAAACAATATTAAACTTTGAAGTGATTGGCTCTTGCTTCTTCCCTGGTCCAGGTGCAGGTGATCCCCTGGGTGATCTCTGATAGTAACTACGTGCGCTGCCCTGCCCAGCGTCTGGATCCCAGTAAGACGGTGTTTGTGGGTGCGCTGCATGGCATGCTGAACGCTGAAGCGCTGGCCAGCATCATGAACGACCTGTTTGGAGGAGTCATGTATGCCGGCATTGACACGGACAAGCACAAGTACCCAATAGGTGAGAAGAATCGAGAACAATATGCTTGAGAGAGAAATGCTGTTAACAAGATGTCTGCAAACTGCATGGAGACGGAAGCAGATGTTGGATGTGGAGGAAATTAACTCTTTGGTCTGTAATGTGTCAAATGTGAAACGGCATGTTCTATACAAAATACAGTGTGCCCTCGTTCCCTGCGGTTAATATGTTCCTGGAACCGCATGCGAATAACGAATTCCATGATATAGCAACAAACTTTATCTTATTATTTACGGTAATTTAAACGTTTCTGAACTGATATTAAACCACCTTCTATCTGTATTACCTTTTCCCCACACTTTGATAGACTGTTTAAAGCACTTGGTGTCTCATGTAAGTCCAGGCCTCAGGGAACAGCGTGCGCTTCTGGATGCCGTCAGCCAATAGAATGCGTGTACGGGATCATGTGACTGCCTACCAAAAATTCCCGATGAGGTGAAGTCGCGAGTGTCAATTCGCGAGGGTGCACTGTATCACTAATTTGCTGATACTTGTGAAATTGATGAAACTCTTGTGAACAGGTTCTGGACGTGTCACTTTCAACAATCAGCGCAGTTACCTGAAAGCTGTGTGTGCAGCGTTTGTGGAGATCAAAACCCCTAAGTTTACAAAGAAGGTACGGCTATTTCCTACTGTCAAGTCGAGTCACTTGATGTAAAATGAATTTCAAATGATTGTTTTTTCTGGGGCTTCCGACTGATTCAAGCTAACAAGACTCCTTTCGCCTGTCGTCAGGTCCAGATTGACCCCTACCTGGAGGACTCAATGTGTCAAGTTTGCCTTCGCCAGCCTGGGCCCTTCTTCTGCAGAGACCAGGTTAGTGGAGGCTGGCAGTAAAGATGCCGACAATGCTGTTTTCCTTTCAGTGACTAAATCCAGTTTTGTGATTAAAAATTATAAATGCTACAAAGGTGACCCAAGTTCTAATTGAATAATGGCTTTCAGCCTTTTTACATCTAGTTTTTTAAATGGGGAATTTCAACAGTGGCCTCCCACAGGACATGACATTAGTAAATGTCATGCTGCCACTTCATTTGCAGAGACTCATTTGACTTGGAGTCCTTTTATGCAGTCTCTGCTGAGTTGTGCTGGTGGTAGGAGCTAATAGGAACTGGGTTGTTTGGGCTTGTAGATACAGTAAAGACGTTCTGGCAGATCGCTCTCAGACCAGTGTTCCTCATTTAATTGTTTTAATACACCTTTTATGTTTTTCCAGTCTGTATTTGATGCAGAGATTTAATCAACTGTTTTCCATCTCCTGTCCTCCAATGCACTCGACCCCCGTCTGACTCCAGGCCTGCTTCAAGTACTACTGTCGCTCTTGCTGGCACTGGCAGCATTCTATGGACATCCTGAGCAACCACCGGCCCCTCATGCGCAACCAGAAGAACCGGGACTCCTGCTAGAGCCAATGGAGCCCCCACGCTGTGATGCATCAGAGGAGGCGCCCCCCCCTTGACGGGGCGAGGCTGCACGCCAAGGAGAGCACGAGTGCTGGACAGCCCTCCGTTCTAGGGCACGATGGCACTCCACCAGGCACTGGGATATCACTGTAGGAAATGTTCACTTTTGCACTTGCTACATTTTTGCTGTTCACAGTGGCACGATGCACACTGACTGTTGGGAGAGACCAGGGGCCCTTCACACTTGCGCATTTTCCCAGTCTTGTGGCCAGACAGAAGGATGGGAGTTAGCCTAAAGTTAAGAAGTGGAAGAAAATGCCATTTCTTTTTTTTTTTTGGTTTACATTTGTTGCATAGTGAAGAGCAATCACGCAAGTCTCATTGCCGTTCATTGGCAAACGCCATACAGTGCCTTTAAATTTTTTTTCTCCCCTCCTCTCCCTCCCCAACCCCCAGTTGGCATCAGTTGTTCCTGTGCAAGCCAGCTGGTGTGTCTTACTTTTGGGAGTTGAATGTTGGGCTTCATTTAACCAGTCGCATTTCAGACATTTTTACGCAGTTTTTTACTAATTTGTACACAAAACGGTTTTAAGTCATGACATTCAAATTTTGAACAGAATTCTGCCAGGTGGCTGTTTGAGAGAACCCCCCCCCCTTTTTTTTTAGTTTTTCTTCTCATACATTTTTCTGCTTTTTTTAATTTGCCCTCCCAAATTTCAACTGAATGGGCACAAAATGTTGTACTTTCAACTTTACTCCATATTAAGTATATCTGACAGTCGTATTAGATGCACTAAGTGGTAACCCACCAGCTCCTCCAGTAACTGATGGGCCCCGTTAAGACGAGTGAATATTGTGTTGTGTATAGTTTTCACTTTTTAATTTGCACACTTGGAGAGGTGGCAGTGGTTTTTAATCACTTTTGTACATCAGCAGGGGGACACGCCTATGTTAGAACAGCTGCTTGTTTCCTGTTGAATGTAAGAACTTCCACTAGCTGTTAAATTTAATTGATCAGAGCTTGAGTAGACCCCAGTAAACTTCATCGCTTTCTTATTCCATTTCCCCCTCCTGTTCCAGTTGGACACGGAACAGATAAGCTGTGTGCCAAAGACAAAGTGTCTTTTCTTTATCAATTTATTTTGTCATGCTGAGCTTGTCCCTTCAGCCCAGCTGCTTTTTAGAATTTTGAAAGTCTACCTCATTGTGGTCTGCCAAGTTTGTTGCTACTTACAGTTGTGGAGTTTGTTCTGATTGGGCACAATAAAGGTGTTTAAGCATTACTGGACGTGTCTGGACTTCTTTTTGGAATCCTAGTGTTACTGTAAGAACCTGATCGGAATGTTTTCAGTCCCGTCTGACTGATGTTCTGTGAAGTTAAACCCTGCAGGTTCACTTCAGTCATACCACACAACCAGTTTAAAGAACTCTTGATGTAATTCCTGTCCCAGATCCGATGTGTCACCTGTAAAGGTCTCAATAAATCTGGTTATAGGGTCCCTTGAAAAACAATGCTTTCTTTTTACTGATAGTGTTATGCCAACTACCAGTTTAACATTGAATGGCATTGAGCAGAAGTCCTTGTATCGATGGGGTCGCAGACCAACAGCAGCAGGCCAACTCGTACAATCCCCACCCCAGACTGTTTTCTGGAGCAATTTGAATATTGTACAATGTTCAGACGAGGTGAAGTGGATGACACCGTCGTGGCTGAGTTGCTATTGTTTCTATCGCTTCCACTTTATTAGAGAAGTACAGTAACAGTTGATTTTGGAGTATTTAATACAAATGAAATTTCACAGCTTATTGGACAGGTGTCATCCTGAGTGACTCGTTCTTTCATGTTTGCACAAGCAGTCGAAATGTGGTTGTGGAAGTGCTTGGAATACCAGAATTCAGTGATTTGGATAGCTGAGCTTGTACTTCAGGCAATGTCCTTCAGAGCCCATCACCAGGATGTAAGGCTGGGGTCCGCTGTTTAACTGTTCTACGTCAACTTCAAGAACTGATGGGAAATGTTCAAATGACTTTGAATCAAGATCTTCAAAAAAGCAAATTCAAATGTTTGGAGTAATGATTTCATTGTTATTGCAGCTCCAAAACAAAAACCTGGATAAACTTAATCATTTTATGTCATTCCCTTATTTTTGTTGGCGTTTGTCAGGAACAATCCATTAGTTTCAGATTATCTGGATTTTCTCGATCCTGAAATATTTACTTTTGCCTGATGGCAACCTTTGAGTTTGGCTTCCTAAATCAGGAATAAAGTCCATGTTTGGACAACAGCATCTCCTGATCCAGGTGTGTCGTTCTCCTGTTTAACGTCTGAGGACTCAAACTGTTCTGATTCTGTTTGGTGTTAAACAGTTTGTTCCAATAGCTTCTGGTTGAGCTTCTGCTGTTGAACAGCCAGATTAGACACCATTGTTGTGTTTTTTGTGCTGTTTGTATATGAATTAAATAAATTGTATTAAAGGACGTTTCCTTATTCTATCTCTTTATTAAGATGATTTTAACACATGATTCTACAGTCCTCGTGGCGTCTTGAAGTTCATCCCAATGGTTGGCTGAGTGACCTGAAGGTTGGAAATGCCACCGAAATCCTGCAAGAAGACAACGTATAAATGTTTCTGATAGAAAGCAGGAACGATGTGATGTTTCTATTGGAGCAGTCCCTCTACAACATCAGTTTTTAACAGTTTGCATGTCCATATTTCTGGGTTAAAGATCAGCAATGGCTAAAATTTGATTTTACAAATGCTGTGATGGTTGCAGCTGTGATGGTTGCACCATCATCCTACAACTACTGTCCAACTACTGACATTAACGTCTGCATCATCCATGGCGTTCATTCATGTTTCATTCATTCACCAAAGCTGTGTGATTTGCATTATTTATGAAGAAGCAAACAAAATCCAACCTGACTGTGATGTGCAATACGGATTTATCCAAAACCATTCCATTGATTAACGCCCTGCCTTTTACAATTACGTCTGACCAACATTTGCTTTAAAGTGCAAATCTAAATTAAGTGAGACTCTTTAGAGCAAAAGCTTGTCGAAGTTTGACGCTTACCAGCATCTTCAGCATTTCTTTAGTGTCTGGGTCCACCTCGATGAGCTCCTGGTCCAGAGCAGAGATCTACAGAAGGAGATAAATGACAGAAATTTGAATCGATACCCAAACCACGACTACGGATGTGAATATCTGAATCGAATCAGCACCAAAGAAAACACAGAAGGCTGACCTCTGGGACGTAGTTGTCCCTCCTTTCCCTCTCCTCCTCCTGCAGCTTGATGGAGATTCCTCTGACTGGACCACGTTGGATCCTCTTCATCAGGTGGGTCACATACCTGAGAGACAAACAAGAACATCTGGTCATCACCAGGATAACCAACAGGCCATTGTCTAAAACAAGTGTCAAACTCCAGGCCCGAGGGCCAAATGTGGTCCGCCACATCATTTTTTGTGGCCTGTGAGAGCATAAAAGGTCAGCGTATAAAAATCTTCTTCTCCTTTCAGCTTTTCCCTTCAGGGGTCACCACAGTGAATCAGTTGCCTCCATCTAACTCTGTCTTCTGCATCCTCTTCTCTCACACCAACTACCTTCATGTCCTCTTTCACTACAGCATACAGGCAAACAGAGTCACCGCCATGCCTCCACTGGGCAAGTCATACCACAACCTGGTGTACATCCAGACCCAGTACACCCCCCTGGTCCAAAGTCAGGCAGTCTCTACACGCACCATCAGGAGATGGACTCCTGAAGCAGAGGAGGCTCTCAGACACTGCTACAACACCACGGACTGGGACATACTGCTGGGTGGACATGAAGAGGACATCGATGGGATGACCCACTGTCTGACGGACTATCTTGGTGGTCGCCCCCACCAAGACAGTTCGGTGCTATCCAAATAACAAGCCGTGGATAACACAAGACGTCAAGGATGTCCTCAACAGGAAAAAAAAGGCTTTCAGAACGAAGGATGAGGAGATGAGAGAAGCACAGAGGAAGGTCAGACGCTGCATAAAGGAGGCCAAGGACTCTTACAGGAGGAAGGTGGAGCAGCAGCTGAGCACCAACAGCATGAGGGATGTCTGGGAAGGTGAGAAACATCACTGAGCACAAAGCCAGGACCTGAACAGAGGTGGGAGGGGTGCAAAGAGCCAACGACCTGAATGACTTCTTCAATAGGTTCAACCAGGCCCCCCGCAGCATCCCCTATCACCCTCCACCCTCACGACCTCAGCAGCAGCTCACCAGCCTCACCTCTGTCCCATGGCCTCCTTCCCCCCTCCACAGCAGTAAAGTGACTCCTCTGGCTGATAAATACAGTTTGCAATTAAACAGCAAGCTTTCAACAATTCTGCCCACAAAATGTTTCTGTTGTTCGAACATTACCATGTGACCCATAACAAGTGGGTCACATGTTAAATATAGATATACAGCTATAGGATGCTCAGCTCTCAGGGAACTCGCTGCCTGCTGACTCAATGTGAAACTGCTACAACTGCAACACGCTACGGCCGTGCTAAAGCAGAAGAAATAAATTATCACCATGGTTTAATAATATGGAATAAAAGAGGTGCTGTTTGCATCATTTAACCGGAGATAAATGTGGGCAGGTCGAAGCACAGCAGACAACAGTTTGAGGAAATCCTTATAAATCGATGAAATTTAAGAAGAAACGCTACAAAAAGGTGTGTAAGTGTAGAAAATATCCCATTACTAGGGACAAGTACAACTGACCAAATAACATTTGTGTTTTTAACAACATTTGTCGTTGGCTTTTTCAAAATTCTACCTTCAGGCTTGCATTTCCCAGCTGCAAACCCTGAGGTGTCAAACAGACTTAAAACATAAAGATAAGAAGCTCAAACTACTCATTTCATTGAAGGATTACATGAGATTCATTTACTGTCCCAATAAAATAGAATTCTTCTAAAATGCATTTCTGGCAGTTCAACTTTCAAAAAAAAAAAGAAAAAAAAGAAGTAACACTAAAATTTAAACAAAAGTCAAAAAGATCCTCTCCAGTACAGACGATGGGTACATAGAGTACCCACACAACAACCTGCAGCCACCAGACAACAACCCACACCTGCTAGACAACAAACTTCTGCCAACATCATATCTTGACAACTTAAAAAGGTGAACCTGCCCTGAACAATTCACCCCCTCTAACAATCACACCTATGGGAAACAATGCTATTGGACAGTGAGGAAAACTAAGCACCCAGAAGGAGTCCACAGAACCTGCACACCTACAGGTCTAGATTTCTACTATGCCATCCCATAGGCATCACATGACATCACACACACAAACACTCAAGATAACAATAAAATCTTGTTACCCTGCGATTTTGTTACGCAGAGGCTTGCTGGGGATGATGGCGATCTCCTCACACACCCTCTTGTTGGTGTGGAAGTCACTGCCCAGACGGGTGTAGTATTTCTCAATGATGACCCTGGCGGCCTTCTTGACTGTCTTGGTCCTGACTCGTCCCTGCAGAAACATAGAAGACAGTGTTCCAAACAGGGGATGGTAATTTTAGAAATTAATTTGTGCCATTAGCTCATAACACAGCATATCACCAGCACAGCTTTAGGCACCTATGGAATTAACCATAATATATGCAGTGAATATTAGTATTTGATCTGATCTTATACTGTAATATACAGTATAATAAAGTTCCAACACTCCATCTGGCCTTTGAAATTTCGTTGTACCGAATGTGTATAATGACAATAAAAGAATGTTTGTTTTTGTTTGTTCGATTATTACTTTTATTATGGTAACTAGGGCTGACATTGAGAGCTTTTGCAAGAAACTACTTCAGATACAACTTTTTAAAGACTATCTGGAATAAAAGTAATGACAGCACAATGTATGGAATTATGAAGTAATGTTAAGACATAATTTAAATATCTGTTCCAGGCAAATAATCTTG
This sequence comes from Antennarius maculatus, assembly GCA_013358685.1. Taxonomy (NCBI): domain Eukaryota; kingdom Metazoa; phylum Chordata; class Actinopteri; order Lophiiformes; family Antennariidae; genus Antennarius; species Antennarius maculatus. The sequence goes on from CM023606.1 coordinate 20,731,711, forward strand.
AAAAAATTTCAAAATTACTATGACTACTTGTGACATTCGTAAAAACGGACAGCAGCAGTTAAACCAAGTGATTTAAAGAGCGGAAAATCGTAGAACCCGCACCGATATTTTAACATTTTAAATAACGAACTGACGCTCTAGCAGGTTAACCATCCGGTCGCCGTACGCCGACATCTGCTTGTGTTTACTAGTATTAAACTCCTCTGCAGCGCCTCAAAACACGGCGTTCATGATCTGTGAACAGTTTGTCTGCTGACTGAGCTCTGGAGCCGCATGTTGGGCTGACGGGCAGTGAGGATTGTGAAGGATTGTGAGGGCAGATGAAGCGATGTATTCCGTGTTTTACCCACCATGTTGACCTGGACCGGTGGAAGAGAAGCACCGGAAGTTCTGACAGGAAGTTTATAGATTATGCCACGCCCCCCGCGGGCCCAGCGCCCACTAGCGGTGGGATCTGAGAAGTGCGGGCAGTAAATACCACTGAAAAGGTTTCATCCATTCATGGAAATGAAAAAGAAACGGTTTGAATGTGACATTGTATCATTGATGTATACAAACACTGAAAAATATACCTATCAAAATGTATTTCCTGACTGAAAAACATTGTTAATTTAATACTTAATATGCATTCAAGAATATTAAAAAAAAAATTCTATATTGTAAAGGAGAATTAAAAGAAAATGTGAATTGTTTGGACTGGCAGAATCTAATACTCATCTTGAATATGTCAGGTTTTTTTTACCCACTTCTCGAAATACTTGATCACTGTATCTGATCATTTGTATCTGCTAAGGGCGGCACAGTGGCACAGTGGGTAGCGCTGTCATCTCACAACTCAGCGGGTACGGGTTCGAGTCCCGCTCTGTGCGGAGTTTGCATGCTCTCCCCGTGTCTGCGTGGGTTCTCTCGGTTCACCTCCAAAAGTATGTGCTTCAGGTTAATTGGCTGGTCCCAAATTGCCCATAGGAGTGTGTGTGCGTGGTTGCATGTCTGTGTGTGGCTCCACAGTGCACTGGCGTCGTGCCCGGAGTGTCCCTCGCCTCATGCCCTATGCCAGCTGAGATAGGCTCTAGCTCCCCGTGACCCGCGTCAGCGGCAGAAAATGAATTAAATGAATGTTTTGTATCTGCTGACCACCCCCCTTAAAAATTTAATAATTTAATGCACCTAAATTATTTTACATGTTGACAAAAATAAACCACTGACCGTATCAAAAATATTAATCGTTCATTTACCACGTAAGCAGTTTCAATTCTAGGAATTACATGATGAATCTACAGTGTATTATAATTTCAAAATGTTTTTTTTCTACAAAAGTTCTCTTTTTGAACTGTTAAAGAATCAGACACCCCTTTCCAGCTTATAAAATCTGAACACTGACACTCGGTAATTCATGTCTGAGGAGACATTCCTATGTAAATGACTGAATTAAGAGAAATAAAATCATGTTTTCTTGTTCGCCATTTCAATTTAGAAAACAGAATCTAACGTAGTTCCAAATCATCTCACAGAGGCCAACCCCAAGGTGGAGAGATCTTTTATTTTACATAAAAAAGGGTGCAAACTGGAGTTTCCCTTTAGATGTGGAGGGAATAAAAAGTGATTTTATAAGTTCATGAATGAAACATATTTCATGAATCTGAGGAGGAAAAACAGGCATCTCAAATAAAAACGCCTTTCACTTTCCTGTAAATGAAAAATATGAAGCCATAAAAAGGAAATGTGGGTCCTTCGTTCTTGAAGCCCTTGACTAACTCATTCAAATACATTTTTGAAGTGACATTCATATTTCAACGTAATATTTATTTACAGTTTTAAGATTTCTCTTTATCATAGCTCTGGAAAAAAAACAATGCTGAGGGGAGGATAAACTCTTGGAACTGTACAAATTGATTTTCCACAGTATGACAAGAAAAAAAAAATCAGTATACATTATTTTATACGGAATCCCAACAGAAATAACAGAAAGTAGAATTGTGAACTCTGTACAATTTACAATTTCCAAATAATCATCACAATATTGCAGTAAATATCACCCTAAACCTCTCCCTCAAAGAAAAATATACAGTAAATCCAAGACAATTCTACAGTACAGCAACAAGGGAAAAGTGCCAGAGAACCCAAAAACACCTCAGCCACACTTTAACTGTCCTTTGCTTTGATTTACACAGTTTTGACACGCAGGAATGTGAGTTACGGCAACCAAAGCCATCGACACAAGTCTGATTGAAATAACGTGAACTAAAATGGAATGTCCTGTGAAAAGACACTGAAAGTTTATTTTACATGAGGACCGGAAGCCATAACATCTCACTGACTCAAAAGTATAGGAGCCCTACAGGTGAGAAAATTCACCGCAGACAGAGACCGCTCACCATCGTCTCCGGAGAAGCCATGCAGATACAAAGCATACAGAGCACTCCTATATCACTCTGTACGAGGCCCAGAGAGTAAAAAAGCAAATACATCAGAGTAATATATCTATATCTACCATTTCAGCCATCGTTAAGCTCAGTGACCCACAGGTTAAAGATGAAGCTAATGACCAGTCACAAGCGAAACTGAAACAAACCTGGTCGATAAAATGGTGCTGGTTCCTTTTTGATTTACAACAAAAAAAGAAACCAACCAACCTCTGCTAACACTTTATATCATCTTCAACAACACTTCTGGTACTTGAACTGAGTTGTGTTACTTTGAGTTTTCAAAATAATAGTGGGCACATCAAGGAAAAAAGGTGGAATAAGATGGTTTAAAAAAACAACAAAAACATTCAACTTCATATTTTCCTGGCACAGGTGAAAGGCATGGGGTAGTAGTAGTCTCAGGAATGGCACTCTGGGAATTCAGGGGAACATCAAAGGCTATATAGTCTGGATATCCATCTCACTACACAGAAACACTTTCGCCATTTCTCAGGTAGGCTTTATGGGGAGAATCACAGGCAGCAGATATCACAGGTTTGGACTCTGAAAAAAGGATTTCTCCAACACCAGATTAAAACTACATCATGGTGAATGTTTCAGAGACAAAAAAAAGGGGGGATTTTAATCTCCAAACCAACAACATCTAACTGAACCTCATCTTGATGAAACCAACCAAACCCTCACCTGATCATGGACACCAACTAGAACAAGAGGAGAGTCTGACAAATTTCACCTGTCCAACACACTTGAGAGTCACAGAAACATCTCAAACATATGAATACCTGTCATTCAAAAAGACTGTTGCCTAACATTCCCGTCAAATCCTATGCATGGACTTACTATGACCAAGAAAATTAAAAAAAAAAAAGGTCCCGTAGATTTTCATATTCAAGTACTATCAATAACACAATAACTTAGACCCTGGAGGAACTGACATGTCATGTGTAAGAAGAAAACAAAAGCTATACAGTGTAAATACACACAACAAGCAGGTTTACATACTGGTTCTTTCATCTGAAACATCTACAACAATGGATTTCTAAAGAGGGAGCAGGTCCTCTAAATGCCAAATCAAAGTTGGAGAACTGGCTCAACTGGGACTAGCATGTGTGTGTGCACAAAGGAAAAAAGAGGATGGCACCAAAAAAAGGAGTGGGTGAGGCTGAAAATCAATTTAAAGTGTATTCCCTGCACCATGTAGGGAAGGCCTAGCGTACGAGGCAGCTACAATTAAAGTAATAAGCATGTTTAAAACACAGTATTAAGAAGGCAAGGTCTGAAAGCTGGAGTCAACAAATGTAGTGCAGTCATGGTCTCAAGATTTTGTTACCCCCTCTTTCCCCCATAAAACAATGGCTATTTGGAATGAGGAAAAAAAAAAGTGTTTAAAAAATTCACATTAACAAGATAAAATAAAAACATAAACCCATGTACAATAATTCACACTACTCGGAGGCTAGACAAGGTGACATATTGAGGATATTGTTTCAAGGCAGTCCTCCATGACACTGAACTCAAATAAAAATGTATGGCCTTTAAGGGTCTCTCTGCGTCGAGGGTCCAGGGGTTCTGCCGAGCCGGCCGAACATAAAAACCTCAGGGTTCAGGGACGTTTGAACACTATTATTACACCAAACTTTCAATTTGGCATCGTCCTCTTGGGGGTACATCTTCCGTGTACAAGTATAGTCATTAACTACTCTGATGCTAGCTGAGAACAATCCCCAACTTTTACCATAAAGGTGACGCCAGGAATTTGTCCTGTTAAGTCTTCCAACCCTCATGACGCCAACTTATGTTTTCGACTGGCAATCTGGTGGTCGACCGGTTTGTTGGTGGGAGATTAAGGCATTGAAAGGTAGCGTAGCGAGGCTGTGATTATCAGTTTCTTTTGTCACTCGGAACCAACATCCACCGGTATCCACCACTATAGAGTCCATGTTTAACCACAACATTATTAAGATCAAGGACGTTTGAGGTCCTCCTACCCTCAAACACAACTAGATTTGGTCTCACTTGTTCCTTATTTAAACATTGGTCTCAACGCCCTAACTACATTTTCCTTCCCATGCACACGACAGATTATATAAATGCTCCAAAATCATTTACTCTTCTGTCCATACATTCAGTGTGTATGTTATAGAATTAGTAAGAAACCTGGAACAACCATGAGATAAATAGCATAAATAGCATTTTCAGACCCATCTATAAGCGTCAAGTTGCTGCTTGTCATCACAAAGCCAACAGGAGCGAGACTACATGACAGTCACAGAGATTGTAGTGTTTCGACAGCAGCGTGGTTAAGGGAGTGCTTTAACCAGCATCGTGAGCAGAAATCTTCCTCAGAGAACACAGTGCAGGAGGCGTCTCTGGTCTTCTGTTCTCTCAGGCCCAGCTTGCAGCGCCAGGGTTGACCTCTTTGGAGGAAAAAAGTGCAGGGGCCAAATGGCAGACTGAACCTCTTTGTGCCTGTATGTGACGATTGGCAGTTACACTCTTGGCTCCTTTGTGTGTTCAGGTTTACATTCAGTCCCACATCAGGAAAACCCAAAGGGGCTTTGTGTCTACATGAGTTAGCAGACTGACCAGGGGCAAACCTCTCTGAACTGGGACTTGAAAGAGGGGAAATTAATATAATTCTGACTCAAAACAAACAAACAAAAAATTCCACAGGAAGATCTGTCTCTTCCTTTGCAACACTGCAGGAGAGAAAGCAGAGTGAAAATTGCCATAAAGCTTTAAGAAAAAATAACTAGTTCGTTGTATTGAAAAGAAAATGGATTCTCCTCTACTTAATTCCAACAAAAAGGTTCCCCGTTCAGATGACTGGCCTGCAAAAAGGAAAAAACCTGAAAACGGACTTTCATCAAAGACACAAACATCTTTTACATCTCAAACCATTTTAACCTGTCCTTCCAGAGAACAATTCAATCAAGATCTTGCAGCTGTCTCCCTCTTGTATTCTGAATGGGACCTTTTTGATTTCTGAAATCACAATCAACGGAGCCGGACACTTGGAGCGCTTTGGGTTGGTGGTGGACGTTCATTTGTGCCTCGGTGTGTTCTTCTTCCGTTTTCGCCTGAAGAAACAGCAGCACCTGCAGACAGAGGTGGGAATTAAAGCAACATGTGGACGAGAGAGGCTTCAGGTGAAGCAAAATAGAACAAACTTAAATTAGTATGTGGTACTGAATTAATTTTCTAAATCTTGATGTTGGAGATTATGATAATGAGACTGGCAGCCGCAAAAAGATCTGATTAAAAAAAACAAAACACTAACATCATGGACACAGTGGGTGCTTTCCCACCAAGTGTTTGGATACTTGTTTATCTCCAACACTCTAAGAACAGGTACAAGTCAGAGAGGACACTACCACACACTGCTGCACTGTGATTCTGAAGCAATAACTTCTCCAGTGCATAAAATGGATCAGTGCACACACAGACAACAGGACACAGTTAGCCTGAAAGGCCACTAAAAACAGAAAAAGACAAGAGAAATATCTGTGGGACATGACGTAGGACAGTGACTGGGTGCTCTTACAGTAATTCAGTCATGGTGGACATGCAACAAGAGTGTAAAGACCTTTAGTCTGAAGGCAAATGTGCTGCTATTAAGTAGTAACATCTCATTTCTTTCAAATCCTACAAAAGTCCACAGAAGGATTTTTGTGCGTTCTGTCCTGATGTGACTTCTGCAGTGTGTTTACTGCATGGTTTATTCATGTGCCACTTAACAGAATTGGGCAGTGTAGAGATCTGACAGCGCACATGGTAGACTGTTCTCAGGGAAAAATGACACTGTAGCACCAGTGGGAATCTAGTGAGCAGCTGTAATTAACTCCACCGGGCCCAGTCTGGGCCGGTCCACTCCCTGTCCCATGAGTCTGATGTGGACGAGCAGAGAGGGACTCACCACAGGTTGAGCATTTTCACGCAGCTACAGAAGAGGAGAGAGGAAAGAGTGTCAAGAGAAAAGTAAGAAATTATACAGCAAGACCAAGGTGATGGGAGTGGGCTCATGCCACACAAACATGCACACCAACACACCACCAACCACACAAGTGGACACACGGGCAAAGTTTGGCAGGAAAATTTGAGGTCTCCAGTTTAAACTAAGTCATGTGATGCAATGAGCTTTAAACATCCTCTGTAAAACAGCTTCTTGGTTTATTAAGACTTTTCATTTAGCGCTTGTTGTTCATGCAACAGCTGAATCCTGTAAAAACTGAAATATATTTGAGTTCCTGGGTGAGGACTCATTTCAAACCATAAATGTAGATGACAACATGAATGAACACACTACATGTGGTGTTAATAGTTATTCCCTCAAAGTCATAACATGAATTAAACTGTATCAGGTAATTGATTTGCATGATTTAGTACGTGTTTTTATATTAAACATCAACTGGTGTGGAAAACTATCAAAGAGACCGATCACCAGATCAAACCACTCTGAATGGAGATAACAGGAGGATGGCCCATCTTCTGAGCAGAAATAGAAGGCAGTGCACATTAAAGCAAATGACTCTAGAGATTCATGTGGAGACAAGCAGAGGAGATCATGGTTTTGCTGTGGTTCTGATGGACTGAATGGAGGGATGGTAAATATGTGTCACATGATCTCTAAGAGCTGGACTGAACAGGCTTCACGTCACAGGATGAGCAACGTTACACCGGTTGATTAACAGGAAAGGAAAACTTATTTTTCATGGCTAAACTACAGGAATCCATTAGAAAGAAGATGATTTACTGACTGGAGGTGTTTTTACACAGCATTCATTAATAATGAGTGACATGTCGCCTCTGCATGCACAGCAAGCGTCTCAGCCTCTGGAGCAGAGATCCATCGGCTCCACCCTTGTCACAAGGCCATCCAGGGACACGTGTGACCATGTAGTCACTGAAACATTCACCTAACATCCCAGTCAGAGATGCCTACCAACATAGAGCAGTTCTTTGCAGCCTATAATCACTCAGGTTTCCACCACAGGACATGACCAGGCTGACCTTCTTCCTTAGGAGTGTTCCAACACGTCTATCTTGATATAACTGATTGTTCAGACGACCAAAGACACAATCTCAGTATGCGTCGGTGTCTAGTAGCTTTTAACTGTATTATAGCGCAAAGTTCCATTTGTATTTTTATTTATTGATTTGATTTATGATTCTGAACAATCATAAATTATAATTGCACCCAAGTTTCTCCAGTCAAGTATTTCAGCCTTTTCCTCTCAGTCAGCTCAATCCTGGAGCGTTCAAGCCAGCAGTGCCGTTTTTTCAGTTGGCGGTCAGCCACACAGCCAGAACCAACCCCAACCCACTCACATCACATCATCTTCATAAATGTGAGTGAGTTAATGTGGTTGGGTTGTGAGAATGTGGCGTGTTATCCTCACTGGCTACCAGGGTAGAATAAGGTAACTGATACATGCTAAGGTATCATCTTCTCCTCTCAGCTTTTCCCTTCAGGGGTCGCCACAGCGAATTAGTTGCCTCCATCTAAGCCTGTCTTCTGCATCCTTTTCTTTCACACCAACTACCTTCATGTCCTCTTTCACTACATCCATAAACCTTCTCTTTGAAATGATGTAGTTCCTCTGAAATGAACTTACACTGGTGTGTCTTTCTAAAAGGAAAATGTGAAAGGCTCTTATGAAAGGTGGACAGCAGTAAAGATCAGGCAGACAGAAGATGAGAGCAGCAGGAGGACAGCTGGGGGATGGAGGTTGGGCCGCCACAATTCCACAACACAGCAGAAAGTGAGAAGGGTAGAGAGGAAGAACAGGTAAGAGAGGAAGCGACAGCTGGAGCGGCACGTGTGTGTGACACATACTTGGCCTCGTCGACTGCTTCCACCTCTGCCTGAGCTGTGATTGGAGCGTTGGAATGAACTGTATTCGGATCATCAGCATTCAGCTCCCCATTGGTTGAGCTGACCACCTAGAGCACAGACTGGAGTTACTTCAAAACATTTCAGACCAAAGTCGATGTAACGTTCACAAGAGATGGAGAGTTTTTCCAATTTAAAAAAATGTAAAACCATCCATTTTACTTGTGTCCTCTTCAATGAAAACAAGTCAAATGGTAACAACACACAACTACACACCACTTACACATGAGATGAATTATTTTTGTTTTGACACGTCTTGGCATCACTTTAAGATTGTCAAAGTAAATAAAAGAGGATTTTTGAAACAAACTGGTCTCATATCACGAGAAGTGATAGGTGTGGGTTTTGTATCCTAAAAAGTGCACTGTGGTTCAATCAACGGGTAGAACTTTTACCCTTGAATTTTCTTCTCTTAAATATATGGTATGACTGAAGGTAAATTCAGCTTTGTGTCCACAAAAAAATCTTGCTAGTGAGAATCACTGACCATGTTATCTTAACAAAAGGTTACGAATGTAAGGTTAACTCATTTGGCGTAGGTTTCCTGGTGCAACAAGATAATTTCAAGCATGTCTAAATGTGTAATTAGCAAAGTTTACATCTACAGTTTATTTAAAATGCTTACATCTCCAGGAATTCATAAGAATGCAGAATATTAATGCTTTTATGGTTTGTGGAACCTACAGGCCAAAGACCTGTGTCGACGGAGACTTAATGAACCATTATACATTTATAGGGGTGACTTGATTGAAAAAATGAGAAATAATGCAACAGATCCCATCACCTGTCGTCTCAATGTCTGAGTTTCAAATGGCACAGATGGAACACACATTTTTCAGAATAAATATGTTTGTTTTTCCACTGGACCTCCAGAGTCTTCTGATTGTAGTCTTCATCATCAGCTATGTTTCCTGAAAGTTATTCCTCAAGCGTATTTGAGTCTTCTTCTGGGTCACCACTCACATTACAGTTTTTCAGGGGAAGAAAACACCTTAAACATTTGTTTTATGGAGATCGGGCGTTTTACTGAGATCGGACGAGAACCTTGGACAAAGGAGTAAGTTGAGCTGGTTAGGGCATTTCATTAGAAAGCCTCCTCTTCTCCAGAAGGTTTTGGGGCATGTCTAACTAGAAAGAGACCCCAGAACTCCTAGGAAGGATGATAAATCTCACCTGAAACATCTCAGGACCCCCCCCCAGAGAGGAAAGTGTCAGCCTGACAGGGACATGCTGACACTGAACTTATCCCCGGATAAGTAGAAGAAAAAAAACCTAATGGATGGAGGGATATAAAATGTGACTGCAGATCAGACCCCAGAAGCTTTTTGAAAGATAATTTTATGTTTGGATGAATATCCATGACAAGTCAATAAATTTTCTATAGAAAAAAATCAAACCCTCAAATTGTGCTTTTAAGTTAATAATTTAATAACTGCTTTGCCGTCCTCCCTCGATCACAGTCACTATCTGGCATATGATGGTTTAACATGGGTTAAATACTTCATGTGTACCTGACAACTATCAAATCTTCATCCTTTTTTAAAATGACAGTAAATGACACTGAATAGAACAGCTGGAGACCTATGAAGCATACACTGTACACACCTTTATGAACAGAGCTTATAACAGACCAGGGGAACCTTATACATGAGTCGGATGCTACTTTCAGCATAACGATCCCATACGACTGACGAGCATGCGCTAAACTGTCCGAGCCCGGTCACCCTGCCATGCAACAGGTCTCATGAAGACGTCTGGGACCTGCGATCAAAAATGCCGAGACAGAGAGTGCCATTCTCTAACGTTTCACAATCGGGGATGGGTGGCACCAGATGACATGCGTATGGTGATGCAGAAAAATAACATTTCCCAGCCAGGGGTAAAGGAGTGGGAGAGGTGTATGGTTGTAGATCTGTCTCACACACAAAGCTACAAACTAGACAAATACATGTCCTGACACGATGTCTGGTGTCTGCTGGTATCACAAATGATAACCACAGAATCTGATAGCATTCAGGAAATACCACCAATCTCTGATCAATCATGATTATAGGGTTGACAGAGAAACAAGAACCCTTCTGTAGAACCTGGAAACATCTAAAAGTTTCTAATGGAAAAGCTTTACATTAATATCATGAGCCAAAAATATTCTAAATCTGCTTAACAAGGCAGAATCACTTGAAACTGACAACATTTTGAAAGCTTTTTCACAAATATTTGCATTTTTGTTATTGTTGAGCATTTTATAATTTATTACCCAGTATTTCCATGTTTCACATTCAAACATGTTGAGTGTTATTCCACATTCAGACATATGAGACAGATCTGACTCCATAGACATTGGGTGGGGGTTGTGGTGAGGGGTCTATACCTGCACTGAGCCCCCGTGCCTGTCCGCTGCCAGGTGGGAGGTCAGGTAGGAGGAGTTTGCTTGGCGTGTGGGCTGCACCTCCCATGCTCCTCTTCTGTCGGAGGCTGCCGTCTGCTCAGTGGTCGCAGGCGTTGGTGTTGGGAGAGGAACAGGTTTCAGGAGTGTGATAGGAGGGGGTGGGGGGTGGAGGAGTGATGGAATAATTGTTAGGAACGATGGATAATTGGGTGTGAGGCCAGGTATCATGCAAAGCAGAACGAGAAATAATGAAGAAAAAAAACAACAAAAAGGGAGTGAAACAAAATCAAAGCAAGTCTTCAGGCAGAGAACGGAACTACAAACTACAAACTAACGATGGCGGTGAGCTGTCACGCTCCAAACTTCAGCCTTAATCTGATGACACATTTGACAAGTTGTCTTGGTAACAGCAATCAGCAACACAAACTATACATTGCACAATGGACTCACTGAAAAATACTAATGGTCTACTAAAACCCTTAATGTTTAAAACTCTTTGAATCTTTGTTTTCTGCAAAAAAAGGAAATGAGATTTTTTTTAAAAAATCACAAAACAAATGCAGGAGTAAAATACAGTCCATTGGAAATAGTGGCTGAAAAAATGATTTCAACAGCTTTGGAAAACCTTGACCTGGATAACTGAGAGCCTACACAGACATATTGATTATCATATTGGTAAATGAAGTATCCTGACTTGTCAACATATTGAGTTCTAGTTTCTCTTCATCCTCACGTCACGCTCAAGGTGACACTGAGACTTGAGCTCTTTTTACACAGCAGAGTCAGGATGGGCCCATTGTACTTTATTGCACCTCTATCCTCTGTATTAAAGTTACACAGACATAATGCAGGGTTGATGTTTACCTCTCATCTCACGAGAGCAACATTTCTGGGGCATGATAATGGCTTTCCTTGACTCAACCTGACTCAGCAATCAAAGATTAGAATGTCTGCATCCTCTCAAAGGAGCTTGGCCATTTGATTTGACCTGTGCAGAATCTCCTGCGTATGATTCATGCATCCTCGATGACCAATCAATGAGCCAAAACTCCATGGTGGAAGCATTATTGGTTCTAAAACAATGTCCATATATAAAAAGACCCGGAGAGTGCGCTGTCAAAAGGCATCACATGGTACGACCCTTCCGTACTGCAGGTATGCCGTTTTGCTTGAGAACCAGAGGGTATGACACCTAAAGCCACAAGTTGAGTCGATATTCCAGTTTTGTTTTATTTAGCATGAGTAAAAAATGTGGGGTCCTTGTTGTTGTGGTTCTGAACAATCTCTACGTATAAAAAGGCTCTACTCTACCATAAACAGAGGGATGATCAGATGTCTGGACCTCAAACAAACATTCTGGGTTATAATCCCTGTTTGCCTTCTTTCTACTGGAACAAAAGTCAGATCAAAACCACACAACTGAAAACAAGTCCTGGTGTACCTGATTTCTGATGGGTGGGTGCTGTGAAGGCCGGTCTCTGTGAAGATGGCTCTCTCTTGTGACAGCAGATGCTCCAGACTCTATATGGACAGACCCCACTGGTGTGGGCTGAGAGGAATAATCATGTAAATAATGGACAATCAGGTTGCTCAGAAACACTTTTATGTTCACGTGCATTACTTACTATCTGCCTGCCGACCCAGTCATACGTGTAGTCAAACGTGTATCCTTTCCGCTCAAACAGTTCAGTGAACAGAGTCCTCAGATATTCATAGTCGGGCTTTTCGAAGAAGTCCAATCTTCTCACGTATCGTAGATAGGTAGCCATTTCCTCTGAATTAGACAGAAAAGACGTTTGTCAGTATTTTTTTAACGTAACTATGATTCTAATCATGTCTTCAAATTTTGTCAAATCACAGTCACAATGCCATTCGTTTCAAACTGTACAGCATGGCTTGTATGTTTAATATAGCAGTGTACCTGGGAAATTTTCACAGAGGACCTCGATGGGAGTGTTTCTTTTTGTGTCTCCAATTTTTTGGTACCGTTCTTTCAGAGTGTCTGCCTGCAGGAGGAGTAAGCAGAAAGGTTTTGATATTACTAAGACATTATGTCGCTACACTTCAAATTAGTTGAATAAAAGAAAAACACTTAGAAAACTGATAAATGAAGTTTTTATATTTATGTCGTCTCCTTTATGAAGTCTGAGAATAGACGTCAATGTAAAACTGTCACAAACTACTACGTTTAAAACATACCAATCTAAATATGATTTCACACATTCCAGTTAATTAAAAAAAATTCCTACACAGAATAAAACTGATTTTCCATCTGACCCTGGAACAGCCCCATCTACCTAGCATACCTTTAAGCCTTGCCACGGCAGACTTCCACGAAGAAAATACATGAACATGTGGCCTAAGGCCTCCAGGTCATCTCTTCGGCTTTGCTCTAAATCAACAGAGTTCAAAAGCTGCATTTAAACTATAAACACATTTTGACAGTACAAAACCAAACAAAACCACAGCTATAAAATCTTACCTTTGCCTAAATGTGTGTTAATGGACATATATCGAGCAGTACCGGTCAAGCTCTTATGTTCCCGGTATGGAATGTGTTTTTTGGTCTCAGGGTCGATGTACTCCTTGGCCAGGCCAAAGTCAATGATGTGGATAATATGTTCCTTTTTATTCCCTTGCCGTCCAATGAGAAAGTTTTCTGGTTTTACATCCCTATAGATGAGGTTCTTAGAGTGCACGTACTCCATTCGAGAAATCTGGGGGGAAGTAAATACAACAGATTCAGCAAAAACATACACTAAGAAAATCTAATCTAATGACAAACCAGATGATCTTATCACAACCACGACAGAAAATACCCTTCAAGATGTCGAACCACCTGATTATCGTGGCCTGAGATCTAAGGGTACAATTCAATCCAGGTTGTGACATTCAATACGCCATTATCCATGAATAATGCCCTATTAAAACATGAACCCTCCTTGTTTTTCTCTCTCGTGAATGTCTGGACAGCAGTTGGTTGACAGTATCTTTCTTAAAATGTAGTCATATCGGTAATGGAATCATCATTTTTAAAGTAAGCATTTTTCCATTACATTTTTGTTATGTTGAATGAGGTTAAATCATTTATAACCAGCCAATTTGTTTGCACCAACTGACTAATGATGAATTCACTGTGCTGTACAGATACCATGGAGAGCCATTATCACAGAGCTAAAGCCTCAGTTAGTGGTTAGAATTTAAGGCTCGTCAGGCCAATCAGGAAAATGCAAGACATCCTGTTGGGACTATACAATTAAGATCAGAACAATGATGTGTTTACTGAAGAAATCTTAACCAAGTGCTCATAGTGGTTACCCTCCATAATAAGAAATGTAATTGAGAACAGCTACACAATGGGAAAATTATGTCATGATGGCAGTAATAAGATCTTTCATGTGGGATTGATCAAAAAGGATCTCGACTCCTTGACACTCAGCTCCTTTTTTTGGTGTGGTTTGAGTACCAGCGTAAATGATATGCTAGATAAAAATAGCACCTAAGCTAAATGCAACTACTTTTGCAAATATTATTTGGCTTAGGACACTGCAAGTTAACTTGACTTGTAATATGTTATTGGTCACTGGGGTGAAAATCCTCCACCTGATGGACTAGATTTGTTGTTTGGTTGTTTAAATTAGTTGGCACTACTTGATGGATTATTTTAATATCAAGACCATTTCTATGCAAACGTCCCTGCCAAGGATCTTGTATATTTTCCCTCTGTCTACTCCTTTTAAATACAGTTACAATAAAACATCTCGGCAGAACTAAAAAATCTTGGAAGAAAAAATAAAGCATTGATCAGCAATGAACTGAAAATAAAGGCTATCCTGTTAACTGAAATCTATCCGACAGAAGATGTTGTTTCATTGTTGTTGGTTTCAAATATTTTAAATTTGGAACATCATTAATTTGTGCTGCACAGAAGTTATTAAAAAACAAAACAAAAAAAACTTCATGTGTCATGTATAGCTCAGAACTCACCAGCTGAATTGCTATCATTAAGACTGTCTTCAGTGAAAAGGTTCTGTCACAGAGGTCAAAGAGGTCCTCCAGACTGGGGCCCAGTAGCTCCAGAACCATGGCATTGTATTTCCCACAGGGTCCAAAGTAAAACACCTGGGGCACGCCTTCAGCTGAAACACAAGACGGGAGAAACTGGACTTGTGAAAGCAAAAACCGGCTCCATACCAGCCCTGAGTACACAAATCATACATGCACATCTATTATCCAAGTCTTTCTTGTTCATCTTTCAATCTCATGTGTAGAAAACATGAAATATCACCCTAACCATTTTTATTATTAAAAAGCACTACTTAAAGTAAATGATATGCATAACTGCACTGCACAACATGCCTTCAATGTGTTGCACATACTAGTAGGAAGTCGGAGAATAAGAGTGGCTATAATGTTTATTATCCTTGTCTCCTCTGACAAATGATATTTCCAGTTGGGTTCAAGGTGAAGCAAAGAGGAACTGGTTAGATAGAAACAGAGGCACCATAAGGTCAGTGAGGCAAGGGCACAGAGAAAGGAGCTAGGTAAACATTAACCCTGAAGTAACACAACATAGTGCTTACAAACAGAACAGGGTAAGTCCTCTGCTGCAGGCTGAAAACTAATCTTCTCTGCAGCCTCACAACAGAATCATATCCTGTCTGCTTTTCTCGCTTTAATTGCTACACAATCCCTTCCATCTGTCACTTTGGCTCCTATTTTATTTCTGTCTCTGGACTTTGGTGTGTGTGGTCAGTATAATGTAACAGCAGTAATGGGAGGTCTGATCTTGGAAGCCCTTCATATGAATTGTTTGTGACATTGGTAAATGTGTGTAAATGCGATGTTATTAAACTTTTGCGTCAGTATTTTAAACATCAGTAGTGCTCAAAATCAATATATCAAAGTATAAAAAGCGCAAAGAGGTGTATCATAACGTGAAACGCACGTAGTTCTTCAGGAGTCCAAGTTTATATCTAATCACTTATTATTGGTGATATCTGTATTCTTTGTTGTCTTACTGACCACATCCTGAAATTAAGTTTCAAAGAACAGGAAATCAGGTCAAACTATTATTGGCCCTCTGGGGGAGCATGACTCAAAGTTTGTCTGATGCCAGTCAGTCCTATTAAAAAGATCCCCTTAAGAGGCTTCAAAGAAATGCTGTTGCTCCAGTCATACATGCCTCATTTTATCAGTCTGCCTAAGCTGAGCTCATGGCTTGAAATATCATAATGGCCTAATAGTGAAAAAGAAAAGGAGCATCCCGATTAGTTTTCACATGGTATCCGGAACTTTGTCTTTAACACACAGCATCTGCCAAATTGAACTTTAAAATCCTGCAGTGGCTTGATTTGTCTTTCATATATGGAAATGCATTTATGACAACTCTTAAGTAACGGCCAGAACTGATCTGACTATTCTGCTGGATTTTGAGGTCCCTGCAGGAAGACGGCTGACTGAATGTGTGGGTTTGTGTCCCGTAAGTGATCACTATATTTAAAATTCAATTAATGTTTGGCTCAAACTTTTCTGCATGCTATTTTTAAGTCAAGTCTTAAAGAGGAACATCAGATTAGGTTGGCATGTATGGAAATGTGTGCGTATGCATGGACATAAAGCTCCATACACGTTTATCCAGACAAACATTTATTGCCATTGTTTCCCACACCTGAAATGATGATTTCACACTAAATGTTAATTGATGTTTTTTTAGCCTTTTGGTAGCAGTGCTATAAATGATACACAACAATGATGTACAGTAATACCGTACATTTTTGTAAGAAGCCACAGTGACCCTGTTTGAAAACAGTTGATTCCTTGGAAATGTTTTACATACATGATGTTACCATGTTTATTCTCTACCCGTCTGTCTCTGATGCTGTGGACATGCAACTTTTCAAGGAATCAGCTGCTTTGCTGGCTGACGATCTCAGTGAAAGTGGTGTGGAGTGTGGGAAAAATAAATGTTATCAACATTTATATTTATAATACAAATATTTACATTTATAACATGAATAGTGGTAAATATTTCCTTCTAAATCTAAATATTTACTATCACCGTCAATAAACACGTCTGAGCATTTTTTCCTACTGCACACACAGCAAGCTCTCAGTTCCAAAACGAAGGAGAGTCTAAGAACTTAAGTATAATATTCTACTGGAGTAATTGAACCAGACTGATGAAATGCTAAATTTGAAAGCTAATCCCATGGCAGTACATTAATATATTTGTATGATTGCAGTGCTTTAGGTTGTCAGCTGGGTAATACACTATGGCATCACGGGTGGTGTAACTGTTTCCAGTGAGCATATGGACATGTAGGAGTCATGGTGAGCTCCATCCTGTGTTTCTGGACAGTGTTATGCAATCCTGTGGGTTGCTAATTGTACAGCAGAAATAGGCGAAACCCTTGAAAACCCTGTGTGCCTGTGGGAGATCTAAAAATGTGTTTGATTGATCTTAAGCTGTAAATAAGTAGCCAAATGTTGTTCTTTAATTTTCATTCAAAACAAGGTTGGTCAAGATTTTTAATCACAAATGAAAAGCAGGAATCTCCGAATCATAAACCAATGAAAGTGAAACAGCCCTCAGAAGAACTTGAAAGTTCTGTACTGCTAACTGCACCTGACTCGTACAGGAAGACGACAATAATGAGCGACGCCTCGATGTAGTCGCTATAGAGTTGACATTCAACTCTATAGCGACTTGAAATGACCTTGAAGTCATTTCTAAAGTACAGTATTTTGCGCACTATAAGGCGCACCTAAAAGCCTATAATTTTCTCATAATCTTGTAGTGCGCTTTATAATCCAATGCGCCTTGTATATGTATTAATATTAATATTAGTATTGGTTAAAAACAAGACCGCTGAAAAAAGCCGACAGTGGCTGGCAGTCATGCCGCACCAGGAGGCACCCTCAGAAGGCACTACGCCCCCTAACAACGGTAGTGAACGGGCGTCACCGAAGTGCCGCTCTCACTGAGCTGCTGTGTGACGGCAGAGCAGTCTGCGGAGAGCAGCGGTACCTGGCAACGATAACGTAGCAAAACAAGGAATTTTCAACAATTCTATTCATAAAGTTTGACTGACTGACTGATCTCGGTATTTCCCAACTACTTTGGCGACGGAAATAACGCACTTTAAACTTAATTGGTCTAAAAAATGTCATTGTGCTGTCATCTGGTATCTAGTGACGGTCCATTCTATTAGTCTGTGGAAACACATGGAGAAACTGGCATAAAGGTGAATGAAAGACCCTAAAAGCTGAACTTCCATCCTTTTCTGAAATTTCAAGAGCTGAGTCACTGCTAGACAAAGGTGTCTGTTCTATAAGTAAAACAGCGTCGGATTTGCCAGTAAATTAGCAGCCTAACATTAAAAACTGGTTAAAAATTGTTTAGGACACACAGTGCAGCAGCAAATAGCTGCACCTCACCTACAACTGGACTACCGATCGATTGAAACAATAATTAATAAACAAAGACGAACGTCGGCGCTTAAATATCTGCTTCGAACTTCAGATCAAAAATAAACCGCCCTGTTTGAACTGAGTGGTCCACTCGTAATGAATTTACCCAGTTTTTAATGTCAGGTTTTTTAATATGCGTGTTGACTTCTTTCTAAGGCCCCGTCCACACGATGACGGAACTTTTTGAAAACGCAACTTTTTTGTTGCGTTTACGCCTTCCGTCCACGCGACAACGCAGATATCCGGAACGAAAACGCAACTTTTTTAAAACGCTGGCCAAGGTGGATTTTTTTGAAAATGCTGGGTCTGTGTCGTCGTGTGGACGGTGTATCCGCAACTTTTGATATCCGGGGGGCGTGTCCCTGGGACCAAAACCGCTGTGACGTCATGCATGTGACCCGTATCTACATGTACAAACGGAGCTAAAACCGGGAATTTTCTGATGTATAACAGCTCCATGTCGAACATGCGTTGATTAACATGCTTTGCACTTAAATATTTATTCATCTGTTTATTTATGTGTCATAAAGTTTATATATGTATTTATTCATTCATTCACGTTCCTCGCCAAAGACACCGACGCCAGTTCTGGGTCAGACCGGGACGCACTGCCTGCTGGTGGGAGAACTCTGTGATGAAGGTCGTCCTTCAGGAGGAATTTCCACACGTCCCGGTCCTCTCTCCTGTCGTTCTCGGAGTTGTTCTGCTTATACACGTGTTGATAAACGAACTGATGCGTTTACGTGTGGACGGAGATTTTTTTGAAAATGCCGTCGTGTGGACGCGAATAGTTTTCGATGCCGGGTAAAAAAAAGTTTTCAAAGAGTTCCGGCATTGTGTGGACGGGGCCTGAGATGGCAAAGTGATCAAGTGATCAGGTTTCCTTGATGATGCTCAGAATGGCCTGATTGACATAACAATAGCGGTCATTCACAGCTGATTAAAGGTACTCACAGTCATGAATGCTCTAACTAGTGGACAGACTAGCGCAACTACAGCCACTAGTTTTTTAAAATCTATTTTAATTTTTTTTTTATTATATGCGCCTTATATATGAAATAAATTATAAAATAAAAAATTCATTAAAGGTGCGCCTTATAATCCAGTGCATCTTATAGTGCAGAAAATACTGCACATAGTCGTTGCCACTGCATGAAAAGCACGTACAGAAGACCAATAGCAGTTTCAACCCAACATCTACACCGATGGTATGCAGTACTGGGTAAAGAAAGAAAAAAACACTTGTTTCTACAATTTGCAGGCGTCATGTTTTTAAAATGCTTCAGACTATAAAAAAGGCTATTGAATATACACATACAAAACATGTTAAAATTTCAAAATTCATGTTAAGAGCTTTCAAGACTCCAAATTTACTTTAATTGTCAGGATCAGAGTGTTTGTTTTTTTCAATACACACTCCTGTGTATATCAGGCCTGTGATAGGTGCTCACCTGTCCAGGGTGTACTGCTAATGAACCCCTTTATGAAGGGAGTGGTTTCCTGTAAAGCTCTGGGATTAGAGTGGCATCAAAACAAGAAGGACAGATGTAGAATCACATGATTCTACCTCTTGCTCCTGTCCGAGGGTCCATGATTTGACCTAATTATACCATATTAGTATAACGGTATAATTACCGTTATACTAATATGACATTCTGTTGAAGTTCCACCATCCAAACTCCAGTCACTATCCATCACAGCAGAATATGAGGTGTGCTAGCCTGCAGTAAAGTGTGTATCTACATTTAATTCCAGAGGCCAAAAGCACAACAGCAAAAAGCAAGCAACAAAAACAAGGCAGTCAGAGAATGCAACATCCTGCAACTTACCCTGAAAGTAGCACCTGACTAGTGTGTAGACTAGTGCATAAGGAGAAGGCCAGTGTAAGTCAGACCATAGATCAAAGCTAGTGCATAGGTAGATCAAAGCACTATCCTAGACTGAACCCTTCCTTCTGGCTGAGTTTTAATGGCTTGTATTAACATGAAAACTTATCATATGAAGCAACATGCACAATCCAGAGCATCAGCCAAGTCAAAGTCAGCAAATGTACCATATATGCACGACATACAGCACAGATGAAATTGCAGTCCTCTCAGACCCACGGTCAACAGGCAGTACAACACATGCGGTCCAAATTTGGCAAAGCTTGTGTTTGAAATGCCTTGAGGAAAAACCCATCATTTTAATTAGACAATCGACTGCCTGATGTTTCAACTACAGATGACCCCTTGGTCTCCTTTCTACGTCCTAAAACACCAAAACATGCAAGTTCTTTAGTGCTTTAATTACCGTTGTACAACAGTAACATAAAAACACTAATTTTTAAAATACAGTAAAAGATTCACATTTATAGCCTAAAGTAAATTAAGAGCATGACCTCAGTGCTGAGTACAGCATAAGCTTTCAGGTTGTAAACCGTCTGAATAACTTGCCATTGAATAAACAAAGGAAACATACACCTGAGACTGTTTAGTCAAGATGGAGCTGCAGCCAAAATGACAAAAGACAATGACACTGTTATTTAACACCTGCAACATGATTGACAACCATTAAATACTGAAGGTACCCCACCTTTTCATTCAAGGAGGTGGACAGACACACAGTGTATACTACAAAATAGGAATATACAAAATAATAATGGTGAAATGTTGACAGAGGGACAAACAGCTATGATCCCATATGCCTGGATCCTCTGGTAGAAAGTCAATTAGGTGTTTGTTCATATTTAGCAGTACTACCCCGTTATCGCAAAACGAAAAAGGCCTCCTCCAAAGCTGTCAATAGTAAACACAAATTTGAAATAACCATATCCTTTTTATGGCACGGTTTCAAATTTTCAATGGTTTCATTGTAGATTTATTGATGTGGAAACAATCAGTGAAATATAAAAAAACAACAAACAAGGAGAAAACAAGCACCTAGTAGTAATATTTACTGTTCTAAATCTTGGAGCTTTATTTATCAGTCATATGCATATCAAACTAGAACCAAGGCAGTCACAGACTGCAACATGCCGTGACACCCCTGAATTCACAATTTTACTCTGACTCACTTTTATAGTTCAGGGTAAATCAAAGCATAGGGAGATCAGAGCACTAGCTTTGATCTATGGCCTTACTCACACTGGCCTTCTCCCTCGTCTTTTTATCTTATCTGGTTCCTGAGTATACTAAAGATGAAATTTGACTTTGACCTTGTTTTCTCAAGGTCAAGGTCATCATCTCATTTTCATCCCCTTTGCCGCCAGAGTAGTGTGGTTTTTGTTTCATCTTTCTATCTGTAACGGTTACAAAGATATTTGGTGGACTAACGGACAAACACACGAACACTGACAATTACAATACATCCCCTTCTCGGGATGTAATAAAAAACTGACTACCAGTTTGTGTTGCTTTGATCTGATTAACCATGTAGAATAGTCAATAACACAGGTAAAACTACAAGTTCTGTATTAGCCTAAAAATCAATTAACATTAACGTCACACATTGTGAACGGTCGCATTAAACACGTTACAGAAATTTTCAGGACAATAAAAACGCTGGATGGAGGAGGGATAACGACTCCTTGTACTTCATTTTTGGTGGGAGATAGTAAAACAAGAGGAAGAACGGTGTGTGCTTGTCCCTCCTTGATGGCTGATAAGACAAAGGTTGTAGAATTATAAAAAATCTCCTCTAATATGCCTTCTAGTGTCTCCCAGTTTTTTTAATGGAAGCTCTATTCTTAACAATGATCCACAGTCGACCTTTGTGAGAACGGATATTGCAGATAAGACCTTTCCTTTACATGTCTGTCAGACCTAGTAGGCCGTGTCCCTGGGGAAATGTTTAGTCTCAGGACCTGTGTTGGTCAAAGAGCTGGTGTAGTGTTTCCTGATGGTCTGCCTGTCAGTGCCTTCAACGGCTGGGTAATGAGCACCCACCTGTGATTTTCAACACTGTCTTGTCTTCAGCACAATAGCACCTCATAATCTGTGTCTTGTAAAACCCAACCACTGATTAACACACACAATATTTGGTCAGAAGTTAGTGTGTGTGTGTGTGTGTGTGTGTGTGTGTGTGTGTGTATATCCAGAGACAGATACGTAATTGAGGATCTGAGTCAAACCACATTAATTCATAAAGACCCTGTTGCACAAACACTGCGACAACCACATTGGCTGAGAGAAATGTGGCGCACCGCACAGCCAAGAAGAAATGAGGTCACGATATCCCATCTGGAGGAGAGGACAGAGGCAGGTTAGCGAGGCAGACCCACTCTCTAAATATTTTATGAGTTTCTGCACAGTTGGCCTTTTCCAGCTCTTGCCTTTGCAAAACAATTGCCATTATATTCACAGTCTGGTTATCATATTCACAACCATCTCAAAAGCACATTAAGGACTATGCATAAACAGAAACTTGGCTTGTATTTTTTGTGCCAAATGGTAACATCGTGATCCGACTGGTTTGTAGGGAAAACCTTCAATAAATGCACAATAACTTTATTGTTATTATTTAAGTAGGTTTAACACAAGAGCAAACAATTATAAGAGTTCCATTGTTACTAACCATCTCTTCTAGACCACAGAACAACAAAAGGCCTGCCTTAATTTCTTTCTCCTCTAATCATTTAATGACCCCAAGATTCTTGTCAGTTGTTGCAGCAAACAACA
Organism: Antennarius maculatus; assembly: GCA_013358685.1. NCBI lineage: Eukaryota > Metazoa > Chordata > Actinopteri > Lophiiformes > Antennariidae > Antennarius > Antennarius maculatus. Next base: position 20,754,550 of record CM023606.1, read on the forward strand.
ACAAAGGTGACAAAACAAATCACCATTTACTGGGTTTCTGACACTTAGTATTGACTAATTATACTTAAAACAGAACAGAGGTAAGTAGTGACTACTAAATGATCATCAGCTGTAATGGATGAAGTAACAATTAAGTTAGTGGTTACCAGATGCGTGGAAAAATGTTACAGAATACATATTAAAATATAATGTAATTCAAGACCATCTACTGATGTGGATTAAGGCTGACCTTTGACCTTTAAGGTGAACTAAGTAACTTAGCTCAGCTACACGCAACACCACATCCTCACAAATAAAGCAATATTGGTTAATAAATATGGACTTGTACTGTAAAAGACAATAGTATTTCTCCTAAGTGACTACAATAAATAGTTTTAATAATAAGATGAGTCAAATTATTGTCATTTAAAAGGGGTGACAAGCATATATTGATAGAAAAGGTCTGAGAAGTGGATGAAGACTCTAAAAGTGTGATTGATAACTCAACAGCATTCACACAGTCCAAACGACCAGCCAGTATACCACTGCATGTCATTCTTTGTTCACTTCATGTACATGAGGACTCAACCATAGTTTGAGCATCGACTTAAAGTGGGTTTCTCCAGGATCAAACACACTACCTTTTGAAGAACAGAACTCAATCAGAATAGTTCTGATATTAGGTCTGCCTCATTTGTTTTTTGACAACAGTGAATTTTTTGTGATACTTAAAAATGTACATATTCAGAATCAACAGATCTAGAACCTATGGGGATGCTATTATTCTATTTTTTCCACCCACTTTGGATATTACCCGTGAAGTTCGAGAAAAAGACCCTATAAATGCCCCCATCCCCCAGTGGTAAGGAATCATTTAAATTCAAGGTCTAAATAATGTCATACCCTCCCTCTCTTGACAAACCAGAATACCTCTACTGGCGCCAAAGAATCCTCTATAATTCAAATCAAGCTAGAATCAGTCATTTTCCTGTAGCCACAAATGACATTTAAATATTTGTAACAGCCTACCTTTTAAATCTTGTGAATCCAAATTTTTATGTGCATTTTCATCAAACTACACATTTATAGATACCAAACCCCTCACTATTTTAGACTTTTTTAATTATAAACTCTTTTAAGCTGTGGTAATGCAGTGGCATTCAGGCACAACCCAACTACAGGTTAACCTCGGTTTCCGACCACAATTCGTTCCGGAAGGCTGTTCGAATACCGATGTGTTCGATTTCCACATACATTTTTCCCATTACAAATAATGTAAATTGGTCTTAATCCGTTCCAAGACGCTAGAAAACTACCATTTTTCAACATAATATGTTATTTCATAATGTCATTTATATATAAAGTTGTATAGTAATGAAACATATCAAAGAAATGTAAAAGAAAGAAGCAAACACGGGAAAGAAAGAAAAAACCCCCGACGTAATCAGGTTAACCTAAGGTACGGGTTACCGTCCCCTTTTGGACATAAGTTTACGGTACCGTAACTCGTACCATAGGCAATGGAAAACAAATTAAGTGAAAAATTATTGAATACAGTAAACTAAAATAAAAAGCACATTACCGTCACATTTTCTCTAGACTTTTCTCGCCTTTTCTCGCGCTTGGCGGCGAGAAATAATAATAATAATAATAATAATGGATTAGATTTATATAGCGCTTTTCTGGACACTCAAAGACTCTTTACATTGGATCCATTATTCATTCACTCCTCATTCATACTTGGTGCTGGTAGACTACGTGTGTAGCCACAGCTGCCCTGGGGCAGACTGATGGAGGCATGGCTGCCAATTTGCGCCTACGGCCCCTTCGACCACCAGTGGAACAAATACACACATTCACACACCAGCTAGTGTCCCACTGGAGTCAAGGAGGGTAAAGTGTCTTGCCCAAGGACACGATGACAAATGACTCGGCGGGAGTGGGAATCGAACCGCCAATCTTGAATCATTGAACAACCCGCGATACCACTGAGCCACGGTCGCCCCAAAAAGGCGTTTGTTTCGCGTTAAACTTCCAAATTTTGTTCAACTTCTAAGACAAAAAAAATCCGAATTTTTTGGTCGAATTCCGATTTGTTCGAAGTCTAAAGCGTTCGAAAACCAAGGTTTGCTTGTACACGGTTCCCACTTACTGGCCCACATCAAAATCAAATGTGATCTACTCTGGCCCAAAGTCCAAACTCTCACCAAGTTACATGTAAATCCATTCAGAAGTAAATCTGAAAATTCTGTAAATCTGCTGGCAATCCAAAAAACAAACAGACAAAAGGGAAAGTGTGGCTGGGACAAGTAAACTCATGCAAAGACATGACCTGTGGGTCAATTTAGTAAAGACTTATTCAGCAGTGTTGCGCTTACAGCTTCTTTCCATTGCCACCCAGTAATAAAAAAACAAAAAACTGTTGGAACTTAAAAATAAAAAAGAACAGTGTCTATATTGAAAAGTCACAGTATATTTATTGATTAGAACTAGGGAGATCCACATAGAACACATTTGGCAGACTAAACAATAGAGATGTTGAAGTCTTTCTCTAACTGGCTCAGTTGCATCTGAACAATGGTCGCATGTTCGGCTACCACAGACAGAACACTGACTCCAGAAATACAGCAGTGAAACAGGTTCCATCCTCACACAGAAGGTGCATCACCTCCTGAATATTTATGCCTGGATTGTAACAAGGAAGTCTGTTCAGTGGGCAAGAAAAGATCTGACACTGCATCTGTTTGTTGGCTTTCAATCCACACCTTCTATAATGAAGTGTATCGCTGGTTTCGTTCAACAAGGTCACTCTCAATGCTTCCTATGCAGGTAGGCATTCAAACACAAAGCTTTGAAGATTAAAAGAAGGTGCCTACCCAGCTTAATAGCAATATGTAACCTGGGTGCAGTAATCAGTTGTTGTGGAAATGATGAAATCTTTTACAACTAATCTTCCAAAACAGTTAAATCATTGTCATGCACACACACATCAAAAAAAAAAAAAAAGAGAGAAAATGTCCCAGACAACTGACAAATGAGTGACCTTACCTGTAGATCCCAATGTTTTGTAAAACCGGTATTCTAAATGCAACTGCGGTGCCCTCGACTTCACTGGTTCCTGCAAAGTTAATAACATAATTAATGACAACGACGTCATGGCCAACGACAAAACAGCAAAAATAACAAGTGGGACTGCTTTTCAGTCGAAATTGAACAGCATTTCTTTTCAGCTATCAGGAAAAGTCTCAACAGAGGGAAAGATATGGTTTAATGAGGTAGTGTAAAATGATGGCAGCTTCAGTGGTAAAACAAACATTACTGCTGGAAGCCAGCAGATGTCTGAACTATGTTTTAACACATTTATGTTGGATTTAGTCACAATTGCAGTCTCTTCACCCTCTCTTGTCCTTGACATTATAGTAGCATGAAACATTGGCACAACTACTAGGGTTAATGTAGTACAAAACTAGAACAATAGATTAGCAAAGTGTAGTTGTTTTGTCAATTAATGTAGGTACATTACATATTACTTTAATGGGCTGTAAAAACAAAGGTTATGTCAGTGTTTAACATGAACTACCAATAATATTTACCCACCATGGTTTCATAACAACGCAAAATCAGTTAAACATTCCTCACAATAAAGTCAAAGATCTCCAAGTCTGCACTGCACCAATCTGTCAGCGCAGCCACTCTCAAACAGCTCATAATCAGGTTTAGCTATAACTTTGGTAAAATATAATAAAGTAATTGACCAGCTTTGCCTATAGAGTTCAGTCGCACTCTTCACTGTTTCCCATAATTACTTGTGTATTGTATACAGTATTTACTGAATACCCACTGCATACCTACTGCATACCCACTAATACAGTATTTACTGAAATTTCTTATTCACATTCTCAAACTGCAAGAGATCATTTCAAACTGATGTAATCTGGAGGGAGATAATGCTCTAAGGAAATCCCCGGAAGGTATGACATCCACCCACCAGTCTAATGGCATCCTGTGGATAACGACAGAGCAGCTCCACCGTGTAGATGCAGCTTTCATAAACATCACCATCAACCCATTACTCTGTCAAAAGCTAAAATTTATCATTGGAGTCAAAATAATGAGTCAAGAAAATTTTTTTAAATATTAAGTCTGTACCCAACATTACATTCCAACTGAAATAAGGTAGCTATATAATAACTTAGTTCAAGGTGACAATCCAACATAAAAAAAACAAAAAACCACCATCAACCATCCACTGTAACAATCTAACCTCCATCCACTTCACGTCCACCCACTATTACAACCCTACCATTCATCACCTGCAATAACCATTTCACTTCATCCAATCAACCTTATCTAGTGATGTTTGTGAAGAGAGTTGTCTATCAACATTATTGATTCTATGTCAAAATGATAGCACATACTTATCAATTGGACACTTTTCGTAAAATAATTTGTGTAGTGTACACAGAGCTGAAGTATCAGAAAAAGAAGGCATTCACTTACCAGTTTAATGGCTACATACTCGTTGGTGTACAGATTTTTACCTGAAAAAAGACATGAAAATACTTGATACTTAAAAAGAAAGCACACCCATTCCACAAGGCAGTAAGGAATCACTTAAGCCACTGTATTGGTTTGATTTTTAATGTAAAGGGCAGATTGTGGGCTTTAACTGCAGTATTGTATTGTAGTGTAGTATTGTAGTGTTGACCCAGAGACAAACAATATGACAGACACAAAATTAGAAATGTCTCAACAGAAGTGGTGAGTTGACTAGTTTTATGCCATGCATGATCTAAACCAAGGATCTTTTTACTCAACTTTGGTCTGACCTGTAGACCAGAGCCAGCCTTAGAATATCCTATGAATTTCTCAACTGTAAGCATAAAAAAATATTGCTTTGACGATAGTTCTTTATTGGTAACACCTACTTATGCACTCACAAAATCTCACACTGTAGTGACTACATATGTCACACAACAAGAATCATGTGCAGTTTCTAAAACGCAAACATTAGCCTCAACCTACCAAGTTTCAATTCACCAAAGTTTCCACAACCGATCTTCTTGCCCACACGAAAATTTGGCCCCACCATGAGAACACCTGAAGAGCTGGAGGAGCCAGACGGTCGTGACGAGTGTCCGCTGCGGCTTCCTTGGGAAACTTTAGCGGACCTCGTGGGCCGCTCGCCATATTTATCTCTCTGTTGATCCATGGTGTGAGCAGCACAGGTCAGGGGTAGCCAGGAGTCATGTACAGTCAGGGCTCCTGGGCCGGGCCCAACACAGCCCTGGTCACTGGCAGTGTCTTGATGGTTCAGTCACTGTCATGAGACAAAGCCTGGTACCCGCTACCCAACAGTCCTCCACGTCCTCACCCAGTCACCTCTAATAAGTGTTGAACAGGCAGTCGTCCGATCTCAACATTTGTCACAGGAAGAAGTTAAATAATCTGCAACAAACAAAAAACATGATGAAATTAATCAAAATGAAATAACAGAGTTGCACATGGAAAATGATAGTGTTGCACACTATCACACACACCTCATTATTTTCATGAAACTCAACAATGTTGGATGATCTCTTATAGTGATCTTTGATAAAGTGCTAAAAGTGTACAAATACCACAGAAACTCTTAAATAAAATTACGACACTCAAAATAATCCTTGAACTACAAGTTTATTGAAAGAATCTGTTGCTGAAGGGCTTAATTATGAAACCAGTGGCCTCATGAGTCTTTTGTAAAACAGAATGACTAACAAAGGATTTTATATTTTCTAAACTTAAATTCAATATACGATGGCACGTATCTTTTTCAATAGGTGTTTACAAGCATGCTTGTAAACACCTATTTGTGCATTTACAAGCGTGCTCCATGAGGACAGTCACACGTCTGCAGGGGTAACAATAGAGATAGCCATCAAGCCAACGTAGTGATGGAAAACACAGCTAAACAGCCTCCGTATCAACACCAAACTTAAAACACTGATCGTAAAGCCGTCTGGGATTCCCCACCACCCACGGATCCTGCAGACAATATCAACGAAGAAATGTTATGAACGCAATTATATAACTCTTAGTCTCCTCACAATGACAGGATCTTTTATTCTTATGGACGCAACTTTGATTTAAGTTCAGAATAACTTTTTGGTTCATCTTGATCCCTCTGAATGCATTAAATTATATGAATGTGAAACATGAAGTCTATTGAGTGACTTCAATAACACAAAAACATTATACGTATTGACTGGGCACTTCCCGCCCATCTTCAGAAGGGTTTCAGTATTTTCCGCACCACATGGCGTACCTAAAAGCCTTTATTTTTTTCTCAAAAATCAACAGTGCGCCTCATAATCCAGTGCGCCTTAATTATGAAAGGGTTTTGAAATAGGTCATTCATTGAAGGTGCGTCTTATAATCCAGTGAGCCTTATAGTGCGGAAAATATTGTAATCTATTGAAAAAGCCAACAAGTTGTTTCCTGAAAATTATGCAATTACTAGTCCCACTGATTTTTCACTCCCCAAAAATTGTGTCTCCAATTTACACTGAAAATTTTTTATGTTTTTAGTTAAGACAAAAATAAAAACAACCACTAATGTTTCCGTGACAATGCTGTAATCCCTCACATGGAAAGGCTGCTGCTGACAAGTATTTGTGTGTGGGCATCTGAATGACTCACTCAGTATTGCATGCAGATCTAAGCATCAAAGACAGATAGTTTGCTCTCAAGGGCAACTGTGCACTGCTGCTATTACATAAAATCAAGAAAAGAACATCGTGGCTATAAAGCATGATTACAGGTAGGACACATGGTAAACTAAGTTTTCATTGTGGAACTTATAATGAGTAACCCACTGTAATCCAGTGTGCACCGTTATTCAAGTTAGCATAGCTCTACCTGCGCGATCTGAACTACACTATTAACAGGCACAGAATTGTACAGTAACACCTCTTACTGATACTGTGTTGAATAACCTGACCGACATTGCAGATAGTGTGAACTGAAAGGACATCATAATTTTTATTCACACATAATGCAGTCCTGTTTTGTTTTACTAGCAGGAAAACATTACCACAGCCGCTGCATTTTCAACATGCTCCGACATGCCAGGCTGGAGGATTAGGTTGGAAAAATAAACATCAAAGTGGGACTAGATCTTCGTTCATTCCCTAAAAGGAAACTACACTTATGCAGAGCAGCAACAGATCTGAAACCTTTAATGATGAAACTGCTAAAATAATCTCAAGGGTATCATTCATCTACCATGCGTCGTTTCTTTTATTCTTACGCTCATCAATAAATACTGCAATTTAATAAAAAGCCAAAACTAAAGCAAGTCAAAAAGATCTCCTTATTTACCCTTTTTAATGCCTCATTTTGAACTTGAAGCAACGTGTTTAATTTTCTTTCACCTTCATGAAGACGGAAAGATGTAGAGCAGGGTTCACTAATCACCTTACAGCAGGGGACTTCACTGTGGACCACAGAAAAAAAACTGAACAACCCATGAATTGATTTTCTTTTTTGTTTAATAAAAGGGATTCTGTGCTGGTAACAGATCATGACAGCAGTCTGGATCTTACTGCTTCAAAGTTGCTAAAAAATGCTACTACATATGTTACATGCTAACGTTCAACAAAGCAAGGCAGAGGAAAACAATATGCATGAATGATACTATTATCACAAATCAAATGAGCTGACAACAAAAACTGAGTTTTCCCAGACGCCCAGACAAAGAAGTATCTGTTAAGTCTTCCACTGAACAAATTCTACGAAGTTGCTGTACAGAATTTGCTTGAAATTGCAAAAGTGTTCAGTGTTCATTGTATGACAACATGGGAGGAATTCCCAGTGAGATCCACCTGTCTGTTTATCTAAGTTTCTGTAGAAACTGAACCAACTAATTGATTAATTTAGTACCTCTAGTCATATAAACGTTTGTTGAACGTGTACATGTTTATTTGTCTGGAATTCAAGTCATGGCACATTACCTGCAGTGGAATGATTTTTATGAACATGGCTGAACACGCTGGACAAACTGGGTATCAGTCCTCAAGGACAAATGCTACTTTTTGGATATCTAAACTACTTCCACCCCAGTTTTGCTTTCTTTAACTGGAATTGATAAATGTTGTCTATCTTGCTTGTCTGCTGCATGTGTCAGTGACTCCCACAGTGCTGTCTGACAGGCAGAGGAGAAATAATGAATTTTAGATCATGAGTTTGTTCTTTCATCTTAAAAATTTAACCTTTAGTTCTCCTTTGAGAATGTTGTTTTTAAAAACTGAAAAGGCTTCTTTCCAATGATAATTTTAGAGAAGAACTTGACGTATTGCTTATGTAGTGTCTTTGTTTGCCAAACATGAGAATTGATGAACAGGTTTCCCGTCATCTGACAAAAGAGACCAACCCATATCTGTAGCTGTATAATTGTTCAGGGGAGGAGGTTTGACTTACTAGGCCACTTGAAAATAGATATTCAACTCCTGATATCAAGCAAAAACCATAATCTTTGTCAGTTACTTCACAAACTATATGAAGTATATAGCATAAAGTGTGGATAAGGTTTTATCAGCTAAAAGTTATGATGCAATTGCAAAACTGTATTATGTTGAAAAGACAATAAGACACGACAAATAAAATGAACAATTCAAGCACTTCACTGGACATTTCCAGTGGAAAACAAATGGCTGCTTTAGTTTTGATGCTATGTGGGGAATTCCCAGTCTATGGAAGGGCCACGGTTCCCGATTAATAACTTTGAGGATACACGCCTTTTGGCGTCCTAGAAAAGTACCAGTAAATTACTTTTTGATAAGGAGGAACAACTATTTTGATATAACCTTTACTTTTTTGATGTGTTCCAAGGACTGTATTTGATAGCAACTGATAATGAAATAGATAATAAACATTTTCAATTAAATGCTGGTTTTGCCAGTTTTGGTTTAAATTTTCATTGCAAATACAGTGGAACCTCTACTTACTTAATTAATTGGTTCTGGAAGAAATTTCGTAAGTAGAAAATTTTGTAAGTAGAGACGTGCTTTCCATGCAAATATCCTAATCCTTTCCAAGCCCCCCAAAATTCAGACATAAATGTTTTATAAAGCATAAAATTGCATCAATTAGATTATTACACAAAAAATGAGAGTTGTGCATAATGTAAAAAACAAAGAATAGAGTAAAGAATAAAAATGATGCTCATTTATCTTTTAACTGCTGTCCTCATTGTCTTTTGCCCTCTTTGGTTCATGCGCTCTTGCCTCACCATGCCGAACAGAGTGAATTCCAGTCCTCCTTTTGAATTTCTCCAACCACCCACGCGATGCCTTAAACTCCTTAAACTTCCTTTTGTTTTAATAACGTGGCGATTGTAGCTGCATTCCATATTCTTTGGCGAGATCAACCAAACGCATCCCTTTTTCATGCTTTTCTATTATCTGTAGCTTTGTTTGTATGGACAAAAAAAACTCTTTTCTTCGTATTTTCTTTTCCCCTTTTCTCCATCACTTTCTTGGGGTCCATAGGGAATACTCAAAAGAGATAATATATTTGCATAAAACTATCAGAACACCTCTTGGGTCGAGGGCCGAATGACGAGGACGCTGAATAGACACCTATCTAGCCACATACAGAGGTCCCTCTTAGCCAATGGGATGCCAGGATGCTAGGTAATAGCCAATGGCAGAGCAGCTATAAGAATGTTGCGTTCAGGGACCTTTGGGAGCTGCGAGTAGCCGCCCATATTGTATTTTTACCTTTCGGAACTTGAAATTTCTTTCGTAACTAGAGGCAATATTTCCCTGTTGAGGCATTTTGTAAATAGAAAATTTCGTATGTAGAGACATTCGTAAGTAGAGGTACCACTGTATGGAATTACTCCTTTGTTTAATTTGGTAAAATGTCTACATGTAACATCCAGCAATCATATCCAGGCTTTTTGATTCAAGTTGAAGTCTCATTAAAACTCCATGATATAATGTGCCAGTATAAATAAAATTGATATATTGTCAGAACTGCAGGAATAACAGGACTCAGATCATTCAGAGTGTTAAGGGTCATTATGGATTTCTAGACTACTTCTGGTAAAAAGATGTACAAAATGTTGGAGGATTGCTGATGTAATTTTCAGTTGATGCTACCATGCAAATGCTATAGTTTAAATGGATTCCCACTTATTTTTCTTCTTATAAACTGAAGTTAATATTATTATTTGTTAACATCATTGTAATACGTGGACATAATGTAATTCTGTTTAAGTGAAGCATCCTTTTCCTTTTGAGCATGCCTCATTGCTTTACTGTTTTGTTTGATGCTCATTCTGCATGAACAAGAAATGTGTCATATTACCGTTGATGCTCTCAAACCTGAAACTACAGACAGTAACTTCTGCTGATCTCATGTCTGTGTCATCACAATTTCCTTACAGCTGAACGTTTATTAGAATATTTTATTTCAGAGTTATACACTGTATGGAACTCAAAATAAGAAAGTGGCATAGGATATTTTAATACATTTGATATATATACCTTGTGTGTATATAATAATAATTAAGATGGAGGAATGGATGGATTCCCCTTTAACTGTGGTATTAAAAATCCATGTAGCCACAGCAGCAAAACAACTGCGTGATGATGGAAGCAATCAGAAGCATGAAGATGGATTATTTATTTCATTCCTAGTTTTAAACAGGAGTTATACGCCGTCAAAACATCTCAATGTCTTCAGAAATCGATCCTCTTCTAGCTGATTTGCATCTATTGACTAATCTGTTGACACCTTTTAATTTTTTCAGAAACATAAAGGCGCTGAGTGGATTGATTAACCTTCAGAGGAAAGATCAGCCTGAAAGGGGGTCTGCCACTGGTGCAGACTCCTACTGGGGCCAAGCCAGCTAACAGCTGCTTCTCTCCTTAAAGCCAGCTCTCATGAACTTAACCAGGGGGAATTTAGAATATCTATATCTGTTCTTATCCATCAATTCACAGATTAAAACATGGATAAATGGCTGCTGTGTGCACCCAGGTCCACGACAATGAGCCGATTTTGCACTAGAACAAATTTTAAAAACCTTTCATTAATATTGCATTAGCCAGGCAATAATATTTTTTTGAGAAGATAGCTACCAACTTTGCTGAAATATTTTACATTATGCAGTGATTAACGAAATAAAGGTAAACTATTGTCCACAACTTTGTCTAACAAATAATTATATGCCATATCTGTAATGATTAGTTGTGATACACATATAAATTGAATATCTAACTTAATTACTCAACCCTTTGATTAACCTTCAACATATATTATACTAAAATAAGTCTGGTCAGCATCAAGTTTATTTGTGCTTTCATTTGTGTGCAGCATCATCTGTTGAAACTGAATGGCAGTGGAAAACATACTTCTATTCCTACACACAACTATTTAATGACCCATCCCTCCACAAAATCTTATGGAACTGGCTAATGAGATAAGAAAAGAAAGGAAAAAAACGGAAATACAGTATTTGTCCTTTGAAAGTTTACTGGTAAATGCAATGACTTCTCTCCTGACCCATGTCCTGTCCTTTTCTCCACGTTTCTAGAAGATCTGTCAACCAGTTTTCTGCAATCCTGCTGACAAAACAAACAATCTACCAAACAACCAACAGACACGGGTGAAAACATGAGCTACTTGGCAGAGGGAATACATGCAACATAACACTTCTCACAACCTGCCTTTTCCTTCAGTAAGACTCTTTTAAGAAGTGAAACCAATATCCACACACTCCTTGTTTGGACAAATGATCAACTAGTCATGAACCGAATCTGAACAAATTAAAAGCTAGTATTGATTTAAAATGTTTTCTAAAAGCATGCTACTGTACTGTTCAGTGAAAAATGTAATAACTATTTGAAGACGTAGAGGTAAACTATCAAGTCATTGTTGGCCTTCTTAAAAATGGCAGATATATTGAGGTTCATTTTGTGTGTTTCTTATCTTGGACATGGTAGCAGTGATAACCTCTACATGGGAGGAAGTATTGTGCAGGCAGCTCAGGCTAATAGAAAGATAATGGATCCTTTGTAAACAGGCCTCCATTTGAGTCAAAGTACAGGATCCTGCTGAACGCCAGCGCTCCGTGGCTCCAGCCTGAACAGGCAGGAACATCCGTGATGGTCACACCGATCAGTGGGCGAACAAACGTACCCGTTAGCCAACACAGCTAACCAGCCGAGAGGCAGGACCCGACCTGCCCGCTACGAGGCTAATGTTAGCCGACATTATTTACCCTAAATTAGTGGTCTGGATAAAAACATTTACAGGTTACAAATATTGTTTGGAACCTCCAGCACTGGTTCTGTTCATGAAGCATAAATAAAGCGACCGGGTAATCTGTCTGGCTAACCTGAATAACGCCTCAGCCTTCCCCTGATGATGGCTGAGTGACAGCTGGACTGCAACGAGGAAATTAGCTCCGTTAGCAAAGAAAATATTAGCTAACAACCCAAATGTTGGTTTGGAGCTCACCGCAAACAAACAACAGACTCACCTTCGTTGTGATAAATCCAAAAGCTCTCGTCACTCCTTGTGTTCTCGTCACGGGAAAAATGTAGCCGAGAGCCAGGAGTTCAAAGGAGGCTTTTGTGTGTCGGCTGTTGTTGGTGATGTTTCACGCTAACGGCGGAGTGTCAGATGTGGAAGCCTCTCCATTCTTCGCTGTTTGTCTGCCTTCGCTGCTCGTGAGAGGTTCGAACATACCGGATGTAGAAAAACGGCACCGCCCGCCTCAGCGCACACACTTCCGGGTCACGTTTTAGTGTCTATCCCGTGGGATCACAGAATACTCCAGTTGATATAAAAAAACATCAACTTGATTTTTAGTTTATGAAATGTTTTGGATGTCATTTGAAGATCAATAACTGCAAACTCTGTTTGATGCCAGAAAATCAGACCTTGAAAAGTAATTCCATGAATTTATCATTTTCTTTTTTATAAATCACTTTTTGTATGATTACTACACCTGAAATAATTTTTTAAAAAAGTTGGGAAAAGTAATTCCATGAATTTATCATTTTCTTTTTTATAAATCACTTTTTGTATGATTACTACACCTGAAATAATTTTTAAAAAAAGTTGGGTTTCTTGATGGGAGACCTAACATGGAGTTTTCAAACATACTAATGTGTGTGATAATGTCATGTAGGCATTCATCCGTGAGGTTGTGAATATCTTTTCAAGAAGTGAAGAATAAACATTAATAGAAATATAAACCATCAGATATTTTCCTGTTTTGTGTAATTTTTGGCTAATTTTTTGCTTTTTTATACTTCTATTATAACATCTATTTATCTTCACACAGTGATGCGAGGGAAACCTTGGGAAGTTTTTACTTAATAGTTTCACAATACAGCAAAGGCCAACAATCACATGGATGGAAAAGACAAGAGTTCACAAAGATATTTCAGTTAGAAAAACAAAGGACTAATGTTGTCATCATACATCACAACATACTACAGCCTCAGTGGCACAGGTGGCGTGAGGTCATCGCCAGGTAAGTTACTTGTAGTTTAGATGTCTCATTGAAAATGCAGTAGTTTCACCATGCCAGTCAACAATGACAGTGTAGGATGGTCTGCTTTAGTATATCAATCACTGAAGTTATTCTTTGACAAGCATTTCTTTTATATCCTGACATTTGAAAGTTGGACCGTATTAAGGCAATTACAGAGAAAAAAAAATTATCCTTTTGCCCTACTGTTATTTACATGTCTTGTTGGCTCCTTAATTTTCTACTGAACAATCAGTTGCATCAGGTTAAACAACAGGTTTTATTCATCCTCATGGAAACAACAGCCAACAGCCCAGTGTAAGCTCAAGGCCCCTCTGGTGTTTATATTCAAGCTTTAAATACTGTATCAACATCATCAACAAATGTAATCTTTGAATTTTAAATTTCCATATTGTTTATAAGAGTATTTTTTCTTTCCTAAAATGGGAGCTTTAGGATTAGTGTAATATCCAAAAAAAAGAAGAAAAAAACCCCATATGTGTCCATGGAAATAGATGTCCAGACTACTAGAAGAGATTTAGTACTGATGTATCTTGAAGAGATGATTGTCGATGATTCCTAGTTGAAGCAGCACCAAGACGAGCTGTACTAGTTGAAGTTTTCCTTCTTCTGATGATTGGCAGACTAAACGCTGTTGTCTCCAGTTTAGAATTTCTGTAAGCTATATTGAATTCATGGATGTAACCAGCAATTATACAAGTTCAACTGTGCTGAAATGCCTAAAAAAAAAAAAGCAAACTGAAGAGACCTGTTATGAAATAGAACTCTAGTTAACGCCAGACCATATCCGTCCTGAACAGCTGGACAAAACATTGCAAAATGCAAAACGATGCTAATCATAAGCAGAGTTTCGATGATTCATAATTTACCTCTTGAATGAGAAATCCTAACAAATACACAATAAAACAAAGAAACAAACAAACACTAAAAACACAACCCAAAACCTAACCAACTGTATTTATTTCGTACAGCGAACTGTAGTCGGAAAACACTGTTCTAATTCAAAGTGGTTACAAAAATAAAGCACATTCTTACATTAATATGACATGACAGTAAACTACACTTACAAATGTTTGATTAGAAAAGAATGACTGTTTGAATGTCTGTGCTTATCTGCATGGTTAAGCTCATTTATAAAAAATGCATACTAATGTCAGACAGTAGTGGCATGATTCAAGTATTGTACATGTGTACATACATGTCTGTTGTCATTCACATGGGCAGTAAACAATCCTTACAAATGACTTTTCATGGCCGTTAATCTCTAATACAAGAAATCCAAGTACTTAAAACTGCTGTGGAAGAGATGCATCATTATAATAAAATGTATTACACTGTACTAAAATGATACTTGCAAATACATTAAATAGAAAATACCAACAAAGTAGCAATTGCATTTTTTTTTTGGAGCTGGTACTCACTCTAACTTTGCATATCTGTTCATTTTGTAACAAGCATGTAATAAAGTCACCTCTGAGATTTAATCTCATTTCTATCATCGAATATATTCTGTGTGATTATCTGTCAGAACGTTCTGATACTCCTGGTAAATAACTCCGTCATAGTGGGTTTTCATCAAAAAACAACTTCTCCAACACAATGCATTATGGTGCAACAAAACGACATTTTTTGACATGCACAAAATGTTAGAGACTGGAATGACAGAAATGTTCTTATGTAAATTATGGGAAATATTATTCTAGGGTAGTATCTCTTTGTTAACACTTCAATATAAGAGTTTAAGGATGAAACATTTCCCACTTTCAGAAGGTGGGTGCTAAAATACTAGGGTTAATCTCTGATGGTTTCTTGCTTTGTGTCATTTTATCAGTGAAAAACATAAACAAGGAATTAGGCTGAAGAGATGTTGTGTAAACTCAGCAGCTCATATCAAAGAACTGTACAAGATTGAAGAATAAATTGCGATTACGAAGAAAAAAACTGGATGGAATCTTCTGTTTTCAAAATTGTCCTCAGTTCCTGGTCAAAAGGTAAAGTGTTCGAAAGGCAGTTGGGTCTTCCAAAGGTTTTCCTCTTTATTAAGCAATTGCCTTTGCCTCAGGAAGGAATGCTTCCCAAAACTTTATGAACTGGAATGCAATAAAGAGGAAAAACAAGTTAAATTAGGTTGTGGCAGCGCAAACAAAATCAATTTTGATGTTTCGTTTTATAATAGGGAACTATTTGTCATGAATAAAACAGCCATACTGAGTGAAGTGTGCATGTTGAAGAAATACTTGAAACGGTTATGTGATTACCCGTTGTTGAGACTGCAGCATCGCCTCCAAATATTTGACGATCTGACTCTTGAAGTCCTTGGCTTTCTCCTTCTGCAAAGATTTAAATGTTGTCACATATCACAGTTTTTGCTAATGGAAAAAACATCCCTAGAGTTTTGGCATAACTTCACCTCGCTCTACAGGACAGAGAACAATGCCATTATGAGCTCTGCTCTTCTTTTGGGTCATCATCAAAAATGCACAAAACTATTAAAAAAGATTGAACATAAATGAGTATAAACTACAGTCCTATGGTTTACGGCAAGTTGTAGCACACTGGAATAGAAGAATGTGGTGTGACTTTTGACATAATAATGGTATTTGGTCTATAAATGGGAAAAGGAGAACTGATCCTATTTTTATCGCAGCACAGCCACTACTATTAGTTTAACATTGCGTTTAAAGTTCACCTGCCTTTTTGTCTAGAATTAGGATGCTCAGAATGTAGACACACAACTCTCTACCATGGGAACAGCACAAATGTAGTCGTTGGTAATCTGGTGGAAAATGGATCTGAAGCCAAAAGTCCTAAGACAGAAGTCTGAGGAGTAAACCTGAGAATAACTCAGGCTTGTAAAACCAAACCAGAGTCTGATGCTGCTTAATTGTGAAGTTCTATTACATACATTACAAGTTTTTATGCTAAGTCAATCAGGTTCAGACATCAAATATACATCATATTTTTTTAAAAAAAACAAAGACATTTGAGTTGTGAAAGTACCTCAAATCTGAGGACCTCTTTGCGTACAGTCATTCCAACCCTGTCAAAATCTCTCTCGTACTGAGTGACTCTCGCCTCCCACTGAGGACAAGCATGGGAAAGAAAACAACAACCTTTCAGATTCTCCAGCGCTGGATGTGAGCATGACACTTAACAGTTTTAAAAACAATGAACACACACATCAGTTTTTTCTGGAGTAAGACACAGACACCACAGGGCATCCTCATATAAAAACATTTTAATCTGTTGATGACCAGTGAAAGATAATAGTAAATAACCACAGCACCCGTGGTTTAAATGTGTTTGTATGATACACATGCACTTAATTTAGAATCATATAAACCACAAAAAAGCAGAAACTGCTCGAATCTTGCTCGATAAAAGAAGTGAACGATTAATTGCTGATTAAAATTGTTGGAGCTTAATTTTTACTCTATTCTTGCTAATGCATGTTTGGTGGCAAATTAGAAACCAATAATGTAAAGATGGTAAAAATAAAAAATAAAAGTAAAAACACTGAGGGTAGGAATGAAAAGCTCTTCCAGGTCAAACTACTGTGGCTATTTGTCTGTAAATGGAGGTAAAGTACTGGATTGGAGCACAACTCCAATCCGTTACCTCAGAGATGTCCTCTTTGGCCTGCTGCAGCTTCTCAGGCTTGTTAGCCCACAGCAGCTTAGCCTCGGCCTCTCTCTTCTTCTGGAGTGTGCTTTGAGCCTCCTGCCACCTTTGCCACGCCCGCATGCGTTGGTCAAAACATCCCTGTGAACACCCAGTTTAGATTTGATGACAACAGTCACACAACACCTGATTGTTACACTTACTGAACAGAGAACAGGAAGCACATGTGCACTGAAACACAAACCACCATACGGTTTATAAATGATTGTTACAGAGAGAATTTACTGTTTTTGTGTTTCAACTAAAGCTTTAAAATAAAAGCTCAGCCACATTTTTCAATTCCTGATTGAAATCAAGATTTGACGCTCAGTACTGCAGACAGGATCCTCCCTGATCCTTTAAAATATTAGGAATTCTGTAAATCAAATCAGTTTAAGACATTTACTTTTCCAAGATAAAAGTGGCTTAAAATATTTAAAAGACAGTTTCTTCTTTATTTCATCCTGGTATTAGTTTCTACAACAGTTTTACTTTCACATGTGTCAATGTTTGGGAAGAATTTTCACTCCAAGTGCTGCTACCAGCCATTCTGCAGCAGTGATCTTACCCGCACAGCGCCGAGCAAACGTATGTAATCAGCCAGCAGCTCCTCGAAGATGAAGAAGTCACTGGCTGCTTGCTCCTGATGCAACTGTTCCATCTTGTCCTCCACCTCAGCCAGCTGGGACAGGGCCCGAGACAGGGCTGTGTTGTCCTCAGAGTTCCCCAACATGGCCATACTTTTAGCAAATACTGCAGTGTTCCCACACAGCTCTGGTTTGAAGAAGGACAATGAAGACAAATGCATTCACTTGTAACATTTTGTAAAAGTTTGTCCAAGCAAAGACGAGTGAAAGACAAGAGACAAAGCTCACCCTTCCTGTGATTGACCAGAGTGTCGACCAGAGCATGAAGCCTCCTCAGCTGCTGCTCCTCGCTCTCCACCTCCTGGAATTTGTCCTCAAACCACTGAGACACAACAAGAACAACAACCATCACAAAAAAACAAACAAACTACCTCGGCATGGCAAGACACTAAAGCATGTTTGTTTGGTTTCAATTTCAACTAAAAAAAATTTAATAAAAAAACCCAAACTCAAAAACAGATTAATTTTCACTTCATACTACAAAGTGTCCTTTAAATATTAAATATTAATCTTTACAGTTATTTAAAACAATCCCATCAAAAAAGAGATGAGTAATTTAAGTTACTGGGCTATGAAATCTAAAACTTTAGAAACTGAAACCTGGACATTAATTAAATCATTGCTTATATTTTCAGTACTCTCCACTGATCTGTCAGAATTTTCCCAACAATGATTTTTGATATTCTGACAGAATTGTTAAACGCGCATTGACACATGCAAGCCACATGTGCTCCCATTGTCCTAAAGTGTAACCCACTTCACCAGGACGCCTCTTACAGTGTCAGACTCGTTCATCTTGATGGTCATCTTGTTGACAGCATCTGAGGCTTTATTGATCATTTTGAGGAAGCCAGCTCCGCTTAGTGTCTGGGTGCTCACCGCTCTGGGGAGCTGGAAACACACAAAGCTCTGAGTTCACACCTGACACACTTTGGCAATGCGTCATTCTCAATAATCTAAAATTTAACATACTCTTTACAATAGATGGTGAAATTCTAGAATACCTCACTCATCAAAAAAGCCTAAACCATAAGGCTATTTAAGATGAATCTGATAATGAAACGTAAAACAATTTAGCAAACACATAAAGCAGAATCAAAAAGAAATGATTAAGTCATACTTCAACCTATCTCTACAGTAAGATAAAAAAAAGAGTTCACTCACATCTTCTCTCTCCAGGAACTCACGGACATCAGGATCTTGTATCAGTGATGGGTGAGACACTACTCTCTGAAGGTATCTATGAAGAACAAAGTGACAGGCAGAAGAAGTGAGCCTCAGGTGAAGCACACACATAAAACATGAACATACTGCAGGTGTGAACAGAAATATAGCTGAAAGGCCTTGAGCGAACCATACACCTGCCTCGTGTTGTCATGTATTATGGACTAATGTATGATGACTCCGTATTTGTCTTAAAACATAAACTAAGTTAAAATATAAACACTACTTTCCATCTCAGTAATAATGTGGCTGTATGAAACGTTTGGATGCTTACCTCTCGAGAGCCGCTCTTCTCCTCTCAACGAACTCCACTGATGACGGGTCATCCATCCCCACTTTCACTTTAGTCATTCCTGTTGATCCAGACAACAGTCATGAGAGAAAAGCAAACGCAAACAGACTTTCAGACGCACATTTAGAAACGAAAGACCTGGGCACACACCTACGACACTTTTCTCCGGTGGTGGTGGAACGATGCAGCCCTGGAGGGACTGCTTGACTGACAGCTTCTCAAAAAGACCCAGGAAGTCACTGTAACGCCTCCTCACAGAGAAGACCCTGCTTCTGAACATGAGCAGGGACGTCTGGAGGCAGAAACGAGGACAGTACAATAATAGGAAAAAGAATCTGAAAGTCTTTGTACTTATAGATAACAATGAAGATTAGGCTTATTAGGACCCAAGTTAAAAAAAAACTTATCGATGTAAGTTTTACTACAGACCCTGGTGGATACTTTGTACGCCACATACGCATTCATGCCATCTCCTAGGAGGACAGAAACAAAGAGACGTTGACAAAGACAATAAGTTTAAGTGCAAAATTAATTTGTTGGAGATTTGAATATTTTACAGAAAACACGTCACTGCTATAAATATCCATCTACTGTCTACATAACATCTGAATTACATAAATCCCTTTACATTATTTATATCATAAACAATTGACTTCTTTGAGAATATTATACAGGGTTCCCAATTCTTCATCACCAAATTCTTTACATTGATTTCCATTTGCCAAATTCTCAAGGTAGATTTTTATTGTTTGTTTTTCTTTTTTAAATGAAGACTGGCTCTGGCTCAAAGACAACAGGTCACGTAAAGAGGCTTGAATGTCTGCTCATTTCTCAACAGAACTGTGTTCCAGACAAGCAGAGTTACTGCTGGCTTTAACTTTCTCGCTTGCATTTTAGCTCAACCATTCATGCATCCTACAGCAGAACGTAGCCTGTTTAGTGAAAGTACTTCTAAAAAGCATCTAAAAGAACCTGAGATTCTGTATTTACACACAATGTAAATTAAAGTTCTGGGAACCCTGTTATTATTATTACTGTTTTTAATTGTTTTTATCGTTTAACAGCATTCCACTGCCATTCTCAAGGTGAATATTGGTTGGCATTAACAAAATTAGAAACAGTCTCTTGTCTATCACTTAAAATTGTTTTTTAAAACAACAAGAAAAAGTGCAAAAAGATTTTTCAGCATTCTGACAGGTTTAAGTGGTAGTATTTTGGTTTTATATCTAGGAGTGCTGAGGGAAAAAGCGTCACTGAGGACGGCTATCTCGTGTACAGAAGTTGAAATGTTTGATTTTGATTCCATTTGTCTCTAATGTCCATGGATGGGAATTTACACCAAGCAGTATCATACATTTAACAGACAAAAAATCTCGGACTAACCAACTTTTTCGGGGTTGGTGACAGCAACATCCACATCAAAACTATCACCGGCCTCTTCTTCTTCCAACTGCAATTTACAAGAACACACCTCAGAAACTTTACTGCGAAAAATAAATTATTTGCTCCAATCATACAGTAGATACAACAAGATCATGCATGTAATAAAATCGATTCAATGAACACTAGTTTGTACCTGGTCCTGGGAGGTGGGCTGCATGACTCCAGGGCTCTGAGTGAAGGAAGCAGCAGGACGGGGTCCAGAGGAGGTGGAGAACTCTTTGGGCTTGGAACCTCCAGGCTTGTCTGGGTTCAGACAAAAAATGACGAGTGTGAGAGACTTTTCTTTAACTCATTTGCAATACAACAATCGGACTGACTGGATCATCTTTGCTGGTGGATCGGTTCTTTGGAGGGTGGCTGGATTAGTTTGGAACTTTTTAAAAATATTTCCTTAAAGTTGCATTTTTTTTTATATATATCACATCCCGCTTCAAAGCGGTGATGTATTGTAATTGTAAGTGTTCATGTGTTTGTCCGTCCACTCATTCGTTCGTTAGTCCACCAAATATCTTCGCAACTGTTGCCGATAGAAAGATGAAACAAAAAGCACATTATTCAAAGGGGATGAAAATGAGTTGATGACCTTGAGAAAACTAGGTCAAGGTCAAATTTCAATTTTTGTTCTCCCAAGAACTGGATAAGATAAAAAGACGAGGGAGAAGGCCAGTGTGAGTAAGAACATAGATCAAAGCTAGTGCTTTGATCACTGACAGTAGGTCAGAGCACTAGCTTCGATCTTTGACCTAGGTCAGGGGAAAATTTTGAATTCAGGGGTGTCGCGGGATGTTGCAGTCTGTGACTGCATCGGTTCTTGTTTTTAATTGTCATTGTCATGTTCTACATAATGACTTAAGCACACACAGTAGAGGCATCTGTGGCCAAGTGCAGAGCAGCTGGCATCAGACCCAGCACGTGAGTTTGAGGCTGTGGATCTTGAACAAAAATCTGTGGACTGTTCCCTCATGAACTCCAAAAAATGATATCACAGATATTAGCGGCTGAAATAGTCTTCTTCTATGGGTGTCTGAGCTCTGCCTCAGTGATAAGGTGGAGAGCTTGGTTATCAAGCTCAGAAGAGAGCAGCAGCCTCTTCTTGTCAAAGGGAACTGGCTGAAGAGGTCAGGGCACCTCCCTTTGGAGAGGCTGCAGCTCATAATGGTGAGATTAATTTAATTATCAGTTGAATTGCACTACAGCACAGTTGAATTCACAGATGATTTGTTAACCAGTATAAATTCTACACTAGTAATTAGAACCTGTAAAGTTAATAATTAATGCCAAATTAATACAACCGAGTAAAAAAAGTATGGTATGTAATAATTTTTGGATTTCAACATGTTAAAACCAAATTTGTAAATTTGTTTACCAGAAAAATTATCCAATAAAGTTCAATCACAGCATAATTTAGCAAACTTAAGACCACAACTTGACTAATAGTATTTTTGCATTCCACCACTATGTTCATGGACTAAAATGACCCTGATTTATGAAAAAGGTGGAATGACCCTTTAAAATTTATGCTGTTTGGATCAAGATTTATCATAAACCATGTCACAAGACTGGATTTTTTTAGACAGTGTTAACACTGAAAAAAATACATTTTAGTGGGGGGCTCAACAGGAAATATTTGCTAACCAGCGAACAGGTCGTGGTCTTCATCAGAGTGGACTCCGTTGGGTTTGGCAGCGGTGCTGCTGGCCTCCTTTTCCTCACCGAACAGGTCTGGAGGCTCTTCATCAACTCGGTCCGGCTGAGAAACTCCTCGACTCACAGCTACAGGGGTTCTCTGAAGAAAGACGCCTTTTTAATGACAAACCAACACATTTTTAAGTAAAAAAAGAGAGATGACAACAGAGGAGCCGTGTCTCTAAGGGTTGTGGCCTCCCAATGCAGGCACAGACTGCAACATCCCGCAACACCCCTGAATTCAAAATTGTACCCTGATTTACTTGCATAGGTCAAACATCAAAGCTAGTGCTCTGACCTACTGGCATTGATCAAAGCAGTAGCTTTGACCTTCTCCCTTGTCTTTCTATCATATCCAATTCCTAATTGTACAAATGTTAAAATTCGACCATAACCTAGTTTTCTCAAGGTCAAGATTTCATTTTCATCCCCTTTGCCGCCCGAGTAATGTGCTTTTTGTTTCATCTTTCTATCTGCAACGGTTGTGAAGATATTTGGTGGACAAACGAACGAACGAACGGACAAACACGAACAAATACATCAGAGAGAGAACGGGAGACGTGCGGGTCTGCTCATGTACTGGATACCAACAAAGCCAAATACTACATCATCTTTAGATAATTTAACGTTTAAGCACCAGGATGGGCCGACAAGTCGAAAGAAATGCTTAGTTTAATAGATAAAAACCAAGACTGATAAACAGCCGTGGTGCAAACCGGTTTAACCAGATTTATCAATCTGTATCGTCGTTTTCTAAGTTCCATACTGTGACGCTTGTCTGACATACTTTGGATGAATATCAGATCGAGGCGGACCAGTGGCTCATTGACGTAAAGCTTACCACCTTAACTTAACCCCACTATTCTGATTCATGACGTCACGCTGTACACATACGTTATTGACGAAGATGTCTTCTCCCTCGTCGCTGTCTTCGTCTGCCATATCAGATAACCCTGCTCCCGGTGCTTCTGTGGCAGGGAATGGTGGAGGATTCCGGTCTGAGCTGGCCGCCATATTCCTTGTTGTGAGGGGGGAGTGACGTAGGCGGAAATGGATAGAGCGTCCAGTGAAACCCAGTGGCGTTAGCGACATCTGCTGGTTGTTAAGCAACATGGCAGCGCAATGCAATTACATCTTCAACATTTCAACATGATCTACAATAGCAGCCAACCTAGGTGTGTTAAACTACTGATGAAATGTTAACTTGCATGCAAACTACTTACAAAGGATTCATTATTTCTGGTGAAACTTATGGCCGGAAGGATGAACTGTAAAATAAACTAAAACCGCGATGATGTACAGATCTTCTTCTTTTCCTCTCGGCTTTTCCCTTCAGGGGTCGCCACAGCGAATCAGTTGCTTCCATCTAACCCTGTCTTCTGCTTCCTCTTCTCTCACACCAACTACCTCAATGTCCTCTTTCACTACATCCATAAACCTCCTCTTTGGTCTTCCTCTAGGCCTCAAACAGGCTTGTATGTGGGTCTGACACTTTCTGGATTGTAGACAAGACAACTTGAGTTATTGTAGCAACCATCTGGTTACATGTATAAAGTGTTATTGATACTCTGATAGCAAGCATTCATTTCTGTAGTAGAAAGATGTCTGGACATGATTACCTCTCCTCAAAATCCCTTTCCCCAATTAATCTTTCTCCTCAACGCGGTCTCCCCCTCCATTTCTTTTTCAAAATAATCCAAAATCTTAGGTTAGCTTATGGTTCTATCTCTAGATGATTTTTGAACAGCATTTACATTAGCTTTGTGGTTGAATCAAGATTATCCCAGATGTGTCAGCAAGAAATTTTTGAAAATGTTTAAAAAAAAAATAGGAGAATATAAAAATACATAAGAATTTTAAATGTAAATTCATTATCTAGTATACCAGACATACAAACCAGAGCAGTACTGTTAGAATTCAGATTTGATAAGACAGTTTGAAGTCTTTCATGAAGCATGTAAAGGAGGGCCTGTCGTTCCTCCACTTATTATTCTGCTGTTCTTCCAACATAATTTGTGCCCAAAACCTTTTGCTACCTTGTCTCTAATTTAGCATATTTTACTATTTTTAAATGTTAAATTATGGTTATTGTTTTCTCCATTACTGGCTATTATCAGGACCTGAGGAACCACTTTTGTTCTGTTCCCATATAAGTGTCGATTAGAATGGCCATAAAACATAAATTTTTAAATTAAATGTCGTGATTGTGGTTTACATGGTTTTATACCTCATTAGAATAACACAAGTGCTCCATCTTGACAGGCAGGTTTTCACCAAAACCTCCTGCTGCTTTTTGTTTCAATCACCTAAAACTATTGCTGGAATTCAATTTTTTTTTTTTTGTATTTCATAGTTTGATTGGTTGTCTTGTGCATCTGGTCAAGAATCTGCTTCAAGTTTAGGAAATAAAAATAAGAATAAACCAACCACTATATTCTATTTGGAGGAAATGAGCTTCCATGACTTTACCCTCCATAGAGAAGCGTTTACTCCAAACTTACCTGTGATTGTAATATCCAGGATGTCTCAGTTTATTCTCATAATTCATTTGGATTATTTCCCTTTTGTTTCCTTAAAAATAATCCAGTGAAGTTCTTGAAAGAGGCTTATTTATACTCTGATTTATCTCTTCAGTCTCTTTTGTGACCACACACACTTTAACAGGAGGCTAAATGCATCTGAATAGTTTGTTATTGCACCTGCAAGTGAAATTAATTCATTAAATATTGTGGTTTACTCAAACCTCACAACTTTGACAACAGATCATTAAACGACAGACTAACTGCTCATCAGTCACTTCCAGCTGTTTTAACCAGTCTCATAGGACAACTAAGAACATAATACCACAACTAGAAATCTAATCAAGTACTGGTTGGCTGCAAGATGTAGACTTTTAGATGTTTGTTTTGTTGTCATTTACAGTACTAATTTCTCAGGAAATATCACCTGAACCAATAGGTATATGTGAGGGGCAGCCCCTGGATTTAGGGGTTTGATTCTGATCGGTTGTTCTGAAAATCTGGAGACTATTTGTACAGCTTTTGTGTTTCTTTGACTCGCGTTACCGATTGCAGAAACATTAGGTGCAGGGCTGCTGTTTTCAGTTCAAGCTGATCAAGTGAGAATAGTTCTTCGTTTCTATTTTTGCGTTTGATTTAATTGTGGACATTTCAGTTTATATTGAGACATTTTTTCCTGATACTGAGTTTCCCAGCACCCACTAGCCCTCTCTTTTGATTTATTCTTTGCCGTTATTAACCTCTGTTAACCGATTCTAAAATTCTGAATGTTTAATAAAGCACTTTACCTGTTATTCGACCTGGGTCATTTTTTTTGTTGCTTCCCTTTCCCCTAGACGGGTCGTAACTTAAGTGGGGGCTCGTCCGGGATCTTATTTTTTCCTGAGCTGAAGGACATGCGATTCTGTTTAGTTGCCTGCTGTCTTGTTTATCACTGGAGTGGCAGTTCGTATTGTGAAGGTTTTGCCATCAATCAGATCAGTGGTCTCAGTCATATGCCAGTCCGTTAGGACTTACTGGTAGTTCAGGCTACTGGAAAGTGGCCACTTTTGTAGACATGACCTGTTAGTTTTGTACCTGTCCACCTCACGTTGAGGGCTTTTATGAAAAAAAAATAAAAATAAAAATAGGAAGAATGTGTTTGAAAAGCTCTCAAAGGCTCCTGATTCAAAAGGTGAGACTTCAGTTAAAGAGAAAACATTACGTCTGGTGATGCACTCATGTAGCGTTGAGCACTTTTTTTGTGGTTTGTTATATTCTGTGAAGCAGTTTTGGTCTGATTTTTTTGTCAAGGTTCCTTACAGGACCCTGACTTTAATATATTACCGATCACATTTTTCTGTGTTCTGCTGATGAATGAACGTCACTCAGGCCGACCAGCAGCCTGATCAGTGATGAAAAGACGACGAGTAGAAACATTTACTTTGTTAGTATTCATAATAGTTTGTATACACAATGTATAGGAGCACCAATAAAAAAACATCTTTTTTCCAAAACTTTTCTGAACGTTTTTTTTAAAAAGCCACCGATTTTTTTTTTTTTTTTTTTTTCCTACAGAAAGCAAAGAAAGCTCTGTACATGAACAAGCAACAACAGAATTCCTCACCATGAGCGCCGGGTGAACAACTCCACTCAAATTCATATCATCTCTGAAGCAGGAAAATAAACATAAAAACAAGACCAGCTGCCTGCTGCTTACCTAGGACACTACGTTACACAAACAGCTTCTGATACTTTTAACACAAGATATGTAAGAAATGTACTTTTCAAAAATTGTGAAAAAGTGCAATACAGGTTCAACTGCTTACAACTCAATAGATTATTTCCCAAATGGAGTTCACCCCCCCACACCTTTCAGTATTTTCCCCCCAAATCGTGTTCGTTTGTATCCATATTTAAATTCTCTTACAGTTATATTGACATTCATGATGATGTACATTTGAGAAACATGGTATTCACAAAAGTAGAGCAAATTACTATGATTGCAAATGACAAATTCTTTGGGTAAGAGGGTAATGAAAAACTAGTTTGTCAATGAACATTTTTTTCTTTTTACATCTGATCTGTATAGACAAGCTTCTTTTTTTTGTCTTCATACAAAAACCACCGCGTAAAAAAAATCTGGGAGTCCCATTCAAAAGGCCAGCATCTTTGCATCTTTTAAGATTTGCAGAAGATCCACGGCGCCTGATGAAGAACAGCAGGAAGGAACAACAAACACACTCCGCTCCGCCGAGGGTGGGAAAACACACACATGGTCCAGCGGTTCAGATGCCTGAAACCAGACACTGGTGTTTTTGGAAATGACACACATTCCTGGTATAAAAGATGTCTAGTCTGCTGCAGCTGATGGACTGATTGATTGACCAGGAGCCATGTGAGGTCTTTTCTTTTTTTTACGAGGGTTGGGGTCAGCGCCCTGAGTCCCACTGTAGATAACCCTGACCTGTGAAGAGACATCGTCAAGTCCTATAGAACTGCACAGAGGTGACGGCATGACTCTGAACAACAGTCGTCATGACTGCCTGACATACAAACACGTTGGTAAGGCTTTTAAAACGGAGCTCCCACAACAAAGAACTGAAAAAGAAGACGTTTAATGTACAAAGAGAAGACTACACTGTAGAAACACATCAGGCTTCTCTCCCCTTTTCATATGAACACTGAGCTTCAGGGCTCATTTTTTCATCCCACATAATAATAATGAATGATGGGAAAAATCAGAAAAATGAGGCAGTTAAAAAAAAAACCCACTGTATGTACATGTTAATGAGGATATGTGTGTAAAAAATAATACAATATCTTAAAAAATAATAAAAATAGCAAAATACATGACACAAGGGGGTAAAAACTAAAATCAAATAAATGACAGCGTTGATGAATAATGTAGGCTTGTAAAACAGGGATGATATCTAATGTTCATTTCACTGAAACGGCCCAGTAGATATACAAAATGCACAAAGGAACCACCAATCAAACACTGTGTGGACAGCGCTGCACAAGCGCCAACATCAGAACCAGCATATTTTTGGACTTTCGCCTTTTGACTCCACATTAAAACCCACAGCACGCATTTTTGCTGAGGAAAAAAATTCACAAACTTCCGGTTGAAAGCGACCCATGTTTTAAAGTTCATTGTCTCTGAGAATGGTTCTTCATAAAAGATGAAGCCTTTCACTTTTCCTTCCCTCTCCTGGCAATCTCCTTCCTGAGACTGAGCAAGGTAAGCCGAAAAAAGTTCCCCAGTGTCAGCCGTTCTTTTCTCTGCAGGGTGACGTGAGAGTTTTCTGGGGCGCAAAAAGCCATTTAGTGTCTGTCAGCCTCTGCCCCTACAGGGTTTATGTTTGGGTGTGTTTGTTTGACTGTGTGCCTCTGTGTGTGTGTGTGTGTGTGTGTGTGTGTGTGTGTGTGTGTGTGTGCGAGAGACGCTTAGTATGCATGCTCATGGCGCTGTGGTGATGGCGTTCAGGTCCTTCATCAGGCCCTCGAGGTGGGCCATCTCCTCGGTCAGCTCGTCGGGCTCGTAGCTCTGAGGGAGAGGAACAGGGTTACTGCGGGGGGCGGGGGAGGGACAGGGGGGGAGGGAGGCAAGCACCTGGAGGGAGATAGGGAGGGGGGGAGATAGGGACGGGGGGAGAGCAGAGGAAAGGAGAGGAGGAGAGGGTCAGTCAGGGATCTGTCACAGAGGAAAGGGGGATAATGGGTGGGATGAGGCGAGCTGGGGGGGGATGGGTCAGTGGGACTACAGAGCCGTGGAGGAGGCAGCAGACAAAAAGCAAAACACCCAGAACCAAACAGAAGCGGATGTCAATCACAGATTAGGAAACAGAAATAATATTTCATGGTAAAAATAAAATCATTCCAGTTAAGGGTTGAGAAATGGTTGTGAAGTTAATTGATCAAAAGGCAGCCGACAAATGACACAACAAAAAAAGGTGAGTTTGAAGTTGGACAGAATAAAAAAGAGAGAAAGAACAAACAGAAAATGTGGTTAAAACCAATCCAAATTGTATAATCCAGTGCCCAAAGAAAACCTGACATGGATTAGGAAGGAATGTGTGATCAGTAGAATTTTAAAGAACAGGACTGAATAATCGACGAGTTCTCTACCATCAACAGACTGCAATGCTACACGAGGCCAGCGTGAGGCGCTGTACTCACGCTGTCTACATCCTCCAGCATCTTGCTGGTTTCTGGCACATCAGGGGCGTTGGGAACGGTGACTATCATCGGTGATCGTGTTCTTCCTAGTGTTCCGATCGAGGCTGTTTTAACAACGTGGGGGTGAGAAGGAGGCCCTGAAATCAACAAGCGCACAAATTCACCACAGTCAATGAAGGCAACACAACTGCTGTCAGTCACCAGCTTAATTTCTGAGAAAATCTGTTTTAACCATTTTTAAAAAACGAAGCTATTACAGATAGTCCTCAACTTACAAACATTCGACTTACAAACATTCGGAGATACGAACAAATGCGCACTGTCAAAATCAACTATTGTCCTGCAGTTACATTTTCTGCCACAACCCCCCGCAGGGGCAGCACCGCTGCGTTCACACAGCTCAAACACTCGTCTCCCCCTCTTGCTGTTTTTTTATTGTGGTCTCTTTTTATCTGGATTCTTTACTGTTTATCTTGGATGATAAAGGAAAGGCTAGTGAAGATGTTGGTAATGGTGACAATTTCTCCGATGACAACTCTGCCTCTGACCGACAATAACTCCTCCCTCCTCCCCCTTCGCCCTAAGGGCGACATGCTACATGCTGTAGCTACATGCTACAGTACCATACGATGGATTGTCAACATCAACAGCTGACTCTGACTGTTGTTGGATGTGCTTAAAAAAACTTGCCGAGTTTCTTGAAGCGTTTTATTCTTCTTCTCCTCAAGGATTAAATAATAACAAACAAAATCTTACAGTGGGTAAACTAATCCGAATTCAAAATAATCATGTGTGACACTTAGCAGTAGATATTGGAACTAAATGTATTTCAATGCATGTTTTCGTTCTTATCTATTGTACAGTAACATGATATTTTGTGCTTTTAATGGTTTTCTAGTGATTTTAAGAGTCCAGTATTTGTGACAGACATATAGTTGAGTGAAATGACGTACACTTAATTATTATTTTTCCGTGTATTTTTGTTGCGATTATAGATTGAAATTTAATACATAATGACTTACGAACAATTCACCTTACGAACGACCTCTCTGAACCAATCTGTTCGTACGTTGAGGACTACATGTACTGATTGTTATGACTGAGCTCCCAGTGAAACATGCACTCCCTCTCACCGGTCTGAGCCAGCAGGGGGGTGCTGGGTAGGGCGGGTGACTCGTATGATGGATGGCCGCCGGCTGGGATCGCAGGTACAGCGAAGCTCTTGAGTGGGTGGGCGTGGGCGTGAGGGTGGGCTGCGCGGAGGGGAGGCAGGTTGCTGGAGTAGCTGGGTTCTTCCTCTGTGGTGGTGGAGCCGTGATAGCTGCCCTCTGGGTCAGCCATGATCTCCGAGGGGCAGGAAGCCTGGGAGGAGGCGATGGCTGGTGGGAGGGGCTCTGAACTGGGGGTATTCCTCACCGACTCTGGAGAGAGGACAGAGGGGAAGAAGAGGAGGGACGATGAGCAGATGGTTTACCAGATTTGGAGGGATTTTCAGATTCACGCAGTCCCTGAAGTCTTCTTTATCATCTCATGTCATGCCCTGTATTTCAATTTAACATTCGGAGTCTGGGATATTTCTAATTCATCTGTATAAGAAGTGACGTGGCGACGCTCCGTTTCACTGGTTTGTTACACTCGATACAGTTAGAGTGAAATGCAGAGCTGAAATAATTAGTTGGTAATCAAAGAACATTTGGTAACGGTTTAAGTCTGTGAGCAAAAAAAGGATAATTTCATTGACTTCTGCTTCTCAGATGTTCAAATTTGCATTTTCCTTGCTTCACATCTGTGGAATTTAAACCATTTAATACATCTAATAAATAAAAAAGATGGGTAATAAAAAGTACTGTTAGCTGCAGGTCCGCGCAAACACACACACACAAACACGCACACACACATAGCACAGCACAGCAGAACTCATCACCATTTATCTTATTCATGCTTCTTTTTATAGCAATAGCACTAAGGACAATTCATAACATTTTCTGGGAAGCACTCGTCAGCAATCATACTGTGTATCTTGTTTGTACTAGTTTGTAAAAAGTAATAATGCTAAAAATATATTATTGTTTAAAACTACACATTTTGCAAAAATTACCCCCAAATACTTGATTCCACAGTTATATTATAATGGCCAAACTATCATTTAAACATTGCTCAGAGGTGCAGTCAAATAATGTGGACATGGAGCTGAACAGGCAGATGCTGTGCTGTCTGATTTATGTATAAAATAAATACAAAAAAATATTTTTAATTGTTGCAGGCATCTATTGAGAATCTATGATGGAGAAAAACAAGTTTTTCATCCCGAGTCCTGATATGACCACAAAGGTGGTGGCAAAATATAGTTTAATTTGGTAAAAAATGAGCTGCAAAGAAGAAATGATACAAAACTTTTCCAGATGGCAGATGGGTCAGAGAGGAATGGTTAGTGACATTTTGGAAAATATGGGCGAAATGGCTGCAGCATGTGAATGAGTGAGTAAATCAATGAGTGAACGTGGCCACACACCACTGCCCTGTCCTCCCGTGCGTGTCTCCTGCTGCCCAGTAGGGGGCAGTGTCTCACCTGCAGAGTCCACCCTGTCTAGATGGGAGAGTGGGGTGGCGCAGGCCTGGGGCCGCGTGTGTCCCTGGTGGTAGAGGTAGCTGCGTGTCGGCGACGCCAGGCTGCCCATGTGATAATGGTGGTGATGGTTATCAAGGGAATGGATGGGGTGTGCACTAATCACAGCTGTGAATGGATATGAACATGAATACACACACACGTAAG
Organism: Antennarius maculatus; assembly: GCA_013358685.1. Classification (NCBI taxonomy): domain Eukaryota; kingdom Metazoa; phylum Chordata; class Actinopteri; order Lophiiformes; family Antennariidae; genus Antennarius; species Antennarius maculatus. The sequence goes on from CM023606.1 coordinate 20,786,483, forward strand.
CACGCACACACAAACACACACACAGACAACATAGAGTTAACTCAGGGTAATGATGAATGGGAGACTCATGCAAATTTCTGAACAAAAGCGATACAACATGACTGAAATGACATCTGGCAAAACATATAATAAATGATTATTATAGCAGTGTATAAAGTTAAAAAATTAAAAATGAAAAAAATATTTTGTGGGAATAATAAAATGGATTTCACATCATGGAATTAATTTGAAATTGGTAGTTAGCCATTAGAACCTGATGTAGTTTCTAGATTTCATGAGGTCTGAATGCTGCCATTAGTTCACCTGATCACAAACACACACTTACGCTGAGGCGGCTGAGCATCAAAAGGCATCATCATTTTAGGCCTCATCCCCCGTCGGCCTGCTAGTGTAGACATGCTGTCCTCTGATTCGTGGCCTAAAATGTATAATGGAAACCAGCCAATCAGCGAGAGAACTGCAGCCCTACAGTTCCTTCTTGAGAAAGATTCATCAGTCCCTCTAAAGATCCTCCATCGATTTTCTATTATTGATCTTTTTGTGTTTCTGAACGTCACAATCTGCATTCCTCCGTTATGCTCTAATGATATTCCATTTGCGCTGAAAGATGCATCACTGGCAGCGTGTGCTTATAAGTGCTGTAATCATGACAAATAATGGACATCATGTGTGATGAGCATGAAATGTTTCACATGAGAAACCAACAGCAAACAAAAGTGTTGACTTGTGAAACAAACACCAGTGAATTCTCCCAACACTCCCCAGTCAGGTTCCTGGAGGCGAACCAGAAGGTTTTAAAAGTTTCCTGTCGAAACAAACGACAGTTTCTTCCAGTGAAGCAACCAACATGTACTTTCCTGTCTGCCAGCCAACCTCCAGCAGTTTGCTCAGTGTTATTATTCATGTTGGCTCAGCAAAGGTGACGCTTCACTTTGATCTCCTCACTCATAACTTCAAATTTTAAACATTCCCCTTGGGAAAAGACTGACCACGGTAGGAGTTGCGACGCTGTTGCAGGTGGGGGTTGCTCTCCAGGCCGCTGTCAGCCGGTGTGATGTCCTGAGAGGTGCGGGGGATGGGCGTTTCAGTCATGACTGGGTTGGGGTCTGGTGACTTGTCCATGGGCTTGAGCTCCAGCCTCTCATGGTGAATCCAAAGGTCGGGTGGCTTTAGGTCTTTGGAGTTTCCCTTGTATTTGTGGGAGCCGTTGGAAGACTTGGAGGCAGCCCGCTTTCTGTGAGAGAAAACAAAAACAGTAATGATGAAACTGTGATGTAAAAACAAGGGTGTATAAAATGTTATTTTAGGAGAGGGGCTGGAGAATGAAAGGTCAAACTTCTTACTTTTTCTGGTGGGATGTGGTGCGCCGTGTGCACAGGAAGGCCCCCACCACCACCACGATGATGGTGAAGGCTCCCACAGAGATGATGATGACTATGACCAGAATGTGATTTTCACTGTTGCCTCCAACCCCTGATTTACCTCGAGAGGAGAAAGACTGGATAAGACTAGGTGTATTCATAAAAACCCCGGGAAAGACAAAGACGAGTGACTGAACAGGGGAACACACACATTTAAAGGTCTGTGATATTCATCTTTCTGGACACGATCAGGTGATGGTTTGAGCTGCTGTTTGACTATCATGTGGGGAAAATCTTACCAACTGCAGTTCCAGGGTCCTGTGGATGTTGGTTTCCAGGCGGCCCCGGCTTTGGGGGAAGGTTTGAGGCTGAGTGGAAATAGAAAAAATGTGTTCAACAGCTATTTTCAGTTCTTTTACAACCTTTTGCACTGTCATACATCTTCCTCTATGCTGAATTACAACATTTTCTAAGATTTTCTACAGGCCGTCATTCAGCGCAACTTTTCATCAGCCCAGAAGATAGGAATCTTTACAAAAGGGGATACATACAGTGCAGAGTCAGCAGAGAGAGGTGAAAGTGTGGAAGGGGAATTTACCTTGGTCATTAGCCATTTTGTCAGAGGACTCAGCTTAACAGGCCAAAGAGCAGGGAGGGAGAGACAATAAAAAGAAAAACAGGTTAGCTGAAAAAAGCAGCGAGGGAGACAGAAATGAGAGATGGGGACTGAGAGGACGAAAAAGGCAAAGTCCTCTACAAGAAAAAGAATTAGTTAGAGAAGCAAACACACTCTTAAGTCATCCAACCAGACAGTAAAATCAGATTATCAAAAACAAAACCTTAAAATGCACATTTGATTTTTCATTATGAAATCCCCTGAGTAGTGATTGTCTTAAAGGTGATATAGCCAGATAAACACAAAATCAAGTTTTTTTCACTTCAAAATGACTCAATTTGATTTACAGTACAGTAATTTTTTTTTCATATTTTGGTTTGGGACCAAAGAGTTGATGGCCATCCCCTCTCCATGTCTGCTTCTCCTCAGAGAATGATCATCAGGACCGTTCTTCTAAACCAGAAGACGTAAGTAAGTTAAACGTAATTTGCTGACAGGGTTGCTGATGGTCCAGGAAAGTGGAGAGCAGCACATTGATATCATTCAGGAAGAGGATTTCTGTGTTGAATCTCTCAAAGCTGCAGTGTTTCCACGTTTTAACGCTTCAGAGCAGAGTAACTGTTACTGCTAGAAACAACCTAGATTAAAACTCTAATATTCTGCCTTTTTAAAGCACTTATCTGTTATTAAAACTGAATTGATTCATGGATTTCTATTTACAGTATTTTCTGCACTATAAGGCGCACTGGATTATAAGGCGCACATTCAATGAATTGTTCAATTTTATAATTTATTTCACACATAAGGCGCACCGGATTATAAGGCGCATATAATAAAATAATTGAAATAGATGTAAAAAAGTAGTGGCTGTAGTTGCACTATCTGTCCACTAGCTAGAGCATTTATGACTGTGAGTACCTTTAGTTAGCTGTGAACGTCCCCTATCGTTATTACAATGAAGTCATTCTGAGCCTCATCAAGGAAACCTGATCACTTTGCCATCTTAGAAAGAAGTCAACACGCATATTAAAAAACTTGACATTAAAAACTGGTTAAACTCATTACGAGTGGAAGTTCGAAGCAGATATTTAAGCTCCGACGTTCGTCTTCGTTAATTAATAAAATATTGTTTTGATCGATCGGTAGTCCAGTTGTAGGTGAGGTGCAGCTATTTGCTGCTGTGTGTCCTAAACATTTTTTTAACCAGTTTTTAATGTCAGGCTGCTAATTTACTGGCAAATGCGACGCTGTTTTACTCCTAGAACTGACTTTAATGTTGGTGTCTCACCGTGGTGAATCTCACAGCACGTCTCTGCAGACAGAACACGCAAGCCGAAATGCGCCCCCCCCAGTAACATGTTGTTTCAGATATCAACTACATTTGCACATCAATTGCAGCACACCAGACACCTTTGTCTAGCAGTGACTCTGCTCTTGAAATTTCAGTTTAGGCTGGAAGTTCAGCTTTGAGGGTCTTTCATTCACCTTTATGCCAGTTTCTCCATGTGTTTCCACAGAATAATAGAATGGACCGTCACTAGATTCCAGCACAATGGCATTTGACCAATTAAGTTTAAAGTGGGTTATGTCCGGCGCCAAAGTACTTGGGAAATACTGAGATCAGTCAGTCAAACTTTATTAATCGAATTGTTGAAAATTCCCTGTTTTGCTACGTTATCGTAGCCAGGTACCGCTGCTCTGCAGGTCAGTGAGAGCCGGAACTTCGGCGACGACCCTTGACTACCGTTGTTAGGGGGCGTAGCGCCTTCTGAGGGTACCTCCTGGTGGCATAGTGCGGCATGACTGCCAGCCAAACTGCCGTCTTTTTTTCAGCAATCTTGTTTTTAACCAATACTAATGTTAATATTAATCCATATACAAGGCGCATCGGATTACAAGGCGGACCAAGGGATTACGAGAAAATTACAGGCTTTTAGGTGCGCCTTATAGTGCGGAAAACACTGTAATAGCACCTTAAACAACACATCTCCACTAGAGCAGCCCTCTGCATACACAACTCACGGGAAAAAAATCATCTCGAAGAACTAGATGCAATTATACTAATCTCAGCAGCAGGTTTCCTCTTTTCATATTCAGTTGCTGAACTTACTTTTTGGAGTGCGGAAATGCACCGCCTCAGACATGGGGCCCATGCCCTTTGAGTTGCGAGCCTGGATCTTGAAGTAGTAGGTGGTGTCCAGCGTCAGCTCCTGGATCTGATGGGTCAGCCGATTGCCGACGACGGGCTCGACGACCCAGTCGTGGACCTCAGCATTCACGTCTGTGCTGTAGTAGATGATGTAACCTAGAGCAGGAAAGGTCAGAAAGACACACACCAATCCATTCAGATGCAGTCTTCTGTTGACGGAGTGCATAATGAGATCAACTGGAATCATTGTGTTCTACTCGGTTCTGTTCTTCAAACTGTCACGTATGAACAAATTTATGAACAGTGCAGCGATCAGACGGAGACGACTTCCTCTGTGACTATTACAGCGTTAATAAAACACATTTTATTTTGAACATTTCATATATGCAATAATTTTGAGGTGATTGGTTCTCAAACCTCTCAACATTTCACTGAGAGTCAGAAGTAATGGATTTAATTTGAACTCAAAACAACAAATGTGAAATCTGTCCATAAAAGCAGAGTCGTTTCTGGTAAGGGAGAAACCCACCAGTGAAACTGACACTTATCTCTGAGAGCACAGCCCACAGGAGGCGCTGAGACTCACCTGTAATCTTTCCATTGGCCTCCGAGGGCGGCTGCCAGTTGACAATAATGGTGCGAGGCTTGTTCTCTTTGCTCACCACGGTCACGTCTTTCGGGGAAGAGCTGGGAACTGAGTGATGGAGATAAGTCATCTGCATGTCGCTCCGTGCACAGAGTTGAATACTGTTTGTGCACATGATATGTCTTTGTGACGTTTATGTTGTACACGGATCGTAAGTGCTCCTGCTGGCCTCAAAAATGATGGACTTAAGTTTATTACTTGTTTATAGATGTGTGTGTTTTCATTTTACGGCCATATAGACACCATCCAGTCACGTATGCACGCACGCACGCACACACACACAAACCCTGCTGGGCCAAATGCAAACTGTTTGGTTTTTTTCTCTGAAATAAAAACAACAAAACTTCCCTAGTCTTTTTAATAATATAATAAATCTCAATAATAATGCATATAAAAGCGTTGTTTTAGAGAAAATTGGCTTTTGTTTTTAATGGTTTATTGTCAGGCGACTTTATGATAAGCAATTACAACTTACAATGTGGTATGGGCTCTGATGCTATGCAGCTGCATGAATCTTATGCAGATGCTCAAGGGAATTATATATATTGAATATGAATGACCAAGGGATTTTATGCACTATATGTCACTATGGTGATAGCAGTATGAGCAACACCGGTAAAGACAACAGGAAGTTGTGCAGAGTTTAACAGGAATGGGAAAATCAAGCAAAACAGAATGAATTTGTTCCCACAGGTTGATGTTCTGTGGCTCTACGGCTCCTCAGACCCAAAACTCAGGCCAACGGTCTGCAAAGCAACATATAAGAAACACTGCATGAAAACCTTGTTATACCACTACTATTGGAATTGCACAGACTATGAATATATTCTTATCAACATAACTGTAATTATTAGTTCATTATTTTCACCATCATAATCATTATTATTATCAATGTTATTATTTTATTATTATCATTGTTATTATAATTATTAATATTATTACTATCAGCATTACGATTATTATTACTATCAATGCTATTATCATCATTTCCATTATTTTGCTATCATTATATATATAATAATTATCATCATCATCCTAATCATTACCTTTATTCTGTTATTATAATAAATACTGTATATTATAGATATCATTATTATTATAATAATAATTATTATTATTAGTCTAATTGTGTGTTTTGCAGGGAAGCCAGGTTAGTCCCTCTCACTTGCAGTAAACAGCAGAGCAGAGCTGAAATCATCCCCAGATTGCCTGCAGGTTTCTGTACTCATATCATTGAGGGTTAAGGAGAGATCTTTTGATGAATACCTTCTTTATTACATCGATTATATTAAACTGTGCAGTGACAGCTTCATTTTCCTCAGGTGTGTCCTCTCCTTCCCTCTGAGCTGCAAAAAGCCAAAAGTTACTCCCATCCAGCCAATGTTTCATTACGCTTGACAGGCTGCTGTTGGTCTGGTGAGTTTACGTGTGATTATTAATTTTATGTGAGTGTGTTTTTGTGTTGTTCCTACTGGTCTCATAGGTGGTGCCCTGTGCTGTCATGCTCCACGTGCTGGTGCGGCGGCCTTTGGTCACCATGACGGAAAACTCGTACAGTGTGTTGGGCTTCAGTCCCGTCACCACGTGGTTCAGGTTGGTGGTGTTGGCCATCTGTTACCAAGAGACCAGGAATCATAAAAATGACACGAACAGAACAAGAGATCTTTTTGTTTGATGGAAGATCAGGATGATTCAACTAAGATGAAACGACAAACGGTAGCTGAATTATTTGCGGTATGAACACAAATGAAAATATATTTCAAAACACACAAAAACAGAAGAATCACACTGTCCCGAAGCTTAAACACATTTCAAATCTCTCGGAACAAATGATTTTCTCTGAGAATTCCATTATCAGACCATTATAGTTCAGAGTGATGTACAGAGTTGAGGATTCATTACACAAACTGACCACTGACTGAAACCAGAACCCTTTACTATTCCTGGTGCTCCATCACATTGTGCTATTTATATTGTTGTATAGTGCCACACAAAGAGAGGCACAGTCATTATGAATAAGTTTTAAAAATAAAAATTGAAAATTCAGTAAATCACGTGTTGAATAAATGATGGGACACATTTTGATGGCCTTGCGGATGCTACTCAGCAGGTTGAACGGCAGCACAGCTGAAGCTCACAGGGGGATTGAAGCACAAAGTCAGGCTTGCCAGTTCTCCCTGATGTTGAATGCTGTGGCAAAAGTGCAGCTTTCCCGCTGGGGGGCTGTCAGACAGAGGGCAATGGGATAGAGAGAATAAAGGAAAACACTCCAAACATGTGCCACGAGAGAGCAGTCTCCTCAATAATGTACAAGCGTGTCTGGTTAGAGTCACTCTAAGACAAGACATGGGGAGCAGCACCTATCTGGCGTGGCTAGACATCAGATGTAGAAGCACAAGGTCTGAAAAAACACCAGAAAAGATCAGGCTAAAAAGACTCGCTGATGGGTTGGGTTAGTTTAAAACATTAAAAAACACACTGAGTCTGTGTAACGTTAATTACTGCCACTGTGACTCAAACCAGTTAGAGCATCCACTAATGACAGCAAGACCTGTCAGTGTCTGTGTGTGTGTGTGTCTCCACAATTCCAGGTACGGAGAATGCATCATGAGATCTATACCCTCCGTTTCCAGTTCTCAGTTTGTCTTGTCCTTGTTGAATAATTTATCCTTTATCTGAGGTTTGCTCGGTCACAAGTTTGCACACATGCGTACAAGAATGAAGACACACACAAACACACACAAAAAACACAAAAACAGACAGTGGGACCAAGCGTTCAAAGATAAATAATGATAATTTAGCTGCCGGTCAAGAATCACCTTGCTGTGATTCACCACAAATATTTCTATTTTTCAAAATGCCTGCAAGTGAATGCAGTATTCTAGCAACTCAAAAATATTTCAAATTTATAAGGTGATCAACCAAAATGCATCAATCAACAACTACTTTCATCATCATTTCAATCCTTAAGCAAATATTTACTCATTTTTGTTCTGCTCGTGATTGTAATTAGCCTTTTCCACTATTTCCTGACCTTTCTTGGACTGCACTAAATTCTCCCAAAGCTGCCCTCCACACATGTATGAAGACAAACATAGAAAACGTCTGCAGTGAGTCTGAAATGGTTTCTGCAGTCTGCATAATAATAAGTACAATTAAAGAGCACCTACTACACGTCTGAACATGCAAAAATTTGTAATTTCACCATAAGCCGCCTATTCTCTTCTACGTATTGGATCAGGATTGAATCGTGCTCCTCGGCCAGTGGATGAGACTCAAGTCTTCTTACATCCAAGTCTACATTCAGTACGATTTGTGGTCAGCATTTCCTTTCCAACTGCTGTTTCAGTAGCCAAGTTCAAACTTGGTAATTCAGTGTTGTTGCTTTCGACATCAGTCTCCCTGTTCACTCTTCTGTCAGCAGTGCTATTGCTAATGGTGCGTTGCTGGAGCACTGGGAAGCCTGAGTTTCCGAGTTCCCAGCCAGGAGTTTCAACTGGAAACTCCTGACTTATGTGTTTCATTAAATCAGTCTTACATTTAGTATCATCCAACTTACAATTACTGGACGCGTTGCTATGGTGATGTATGGAAAAACTGTCACATAGTTAGCCGTTTACATTCTGAAAGTGCAAGTAAAACTAAACTGCTTTGGAGATGTTCATCCCGTATCCAACTTGTTTTCGTGAATGTGGAGTCATTCCCAGGTAGATGGACATAATAATTAGATAACAATGCACATTTCCCACTGTTGCTAGTACGCCATTAGCAAAACCCCGGCTTCCTTTGACTGCAGAGTATAAACACAGTGTAAACACAGACAGTGACTTTTCAAATGTTTAAGTGTAAAAATTTCACAGATTGGGTTCATGAAGCTGCACATCTTTGAAGGTCGATCATGGCCTGATGGAAAAGGGCAAATCAGAATGCTGACAGAATGTACGTTTGTTTGGCTGTGCTGTAAATGGATTCACCAAATGCTTTTCATTCCATAAATCTCTTTTCTCTGAGGAGGAGGGAGATGTTAGTTAACTTTTTTGGGCAGTCAAGAATGAAGAGCTAGACACACGCCTCCAACAGGAATCAAATCGTAGATATTTGGTAAATCCCAAATATTGTTACTCAGTGTGTTACTAAACCAGGACAGAAGCCATCAGGATTAGAACTTCGCCAGATGATTACAAATAATCGATGGTGGCAGCTCTACAGCTCTACATTCCATCAAAAGAAGATAGCTAATTAAAACACTACTCCTGCACATATAAATTGCTACAAGTTGAGCCAGCAGAATTAAAACAAAAAGATTTTATTCATCCTCCATCCTCATGATCAACTAGAGTAGACGTTTCATTCATATGCAGCTGTTTACTTCACAACAATTTGATTAGGTTGATTTCTGTTGATTTCAGCCGCTTCATCTTTTCTTTCTCCAAGTGAAACGAGAATTTCATCTCACAGAGAGATGTTTCTTTATACTGCTTTGAATGTGGATAAAAATAGATTAGTGCTTGGTTACAAACAGTAGCAATATACTCCCACTGTGCTTGATAATACTTCGCTATACATCTTCGTATGGCATTGGCTTTTATTTCCAGCGCATCAACCATTTCTCTGGTAAGTGTAGGTGAGAGGAGCTGCACAAAGTCCCACAGCACTGAGATGTCATCAAACCAAAGGCATAACATGTAAGTTTGATCAGACGGGAATGATTTGAGTAGTTCTTGGCTGAATCACATCATCCTGTAAATACGCTACTGCATTTTACATTGCTGGGAAAAACCAATCAAGGCCACCTCCCCCAGTTGTGATTTAAATGTGAGCAGAATGAAATGTGATCTTCAATTCAACAAAATGAAATTCAGCACCTGGGAGATGCTTGTATATAATATGATTCTATATTTATTGAACTGGTTTTATTAGTTATTCTTCAATGTGAGTTTGACCTAAATTCTCATTTTCAAATTTTTCAAAATGTCAAAAGGAAGTTGGAAGGTGTGAAAGGGTTCAAAAAAATATATTTGGAGATATGCTTTGAAATAAACCCACATTCATATGAGACTGAGAAAGTGTGAATACAAATTTAGAAATACTGAAACTATCAAAATGTACCTCTTCAGTACAATAAAGTTCTATAAAGTTTCATGAAATTATGAAATTATACTGAAAGGTTTTTAAGACCTGTGATGGCTAAGAATTCTTGAAACAAGGTTTAATGTAACAGTGAAATGTATGAATCTTTCATAGAGTCAAAGGGCGTCTCTTCAGTAAAACAAAGACATGTGTATGTTTGTTAAAATAAAAAAAAAGTTTTTGAGTTAAAGATGCACTGATTGCTGTATGCTCCTGCATATGTTAGGGGGATTAAAAAAGGTAGTGCTTCCTTTCCAAGAGAAACTACTCTTGATTAAATCAACAGTAGGTAATACCTTTTGAATCAGTAAATGTCAAGAAATCTCCATCCTGAATGAAAGAGACGCATAATGAGGAATCACTGACCTTCACTTTAGTGTTGGCTGGAATGTTGGTCTTCCAGCGGACGGTGTAGAAGCGATTATCTGTTATCTTCTGGTTTTTGGGCAGCGAGTTGTCAGCCCATGTCACTTTGATGGTGTCATGGCTCAGGACGGAGGACTGAACACCCACGGGTGGCATCATGGGAGAGGGGTCTGGTACTGGGGTGAATGGAGGATGTAAGAGTTCGTAGAAGTCAACATCGGGGTCAATGGGGTCTGCATGCCAGGCAGAAAAACCCGCACGCATGCACAAAAAATTAAAATGACCAAAATTAAAACATATGGAGAAGCATGGCGTGGAGGATCGGACAGAGGAGTCAGAGCAGGGTGCAGGGAGGAGCCAATGAAAGAAGATAAGTTAATGAGTTAAATGAAGGACGACCACGAGGGAGGTGGACAAAGATAATGCGAGTGCAACAAGGATGGGATTGGGAGGGGTGAAGAGAAAGAGAGAAGATTCTATTAGAAAAAAACAGACAAGAGTTCTACAATAAGATCTACAAGTCTTGGATAATAGAAGATTCAATATAGTTTGTGGTGTTCTACCAATAGGTACTGTCGCTACAGAGAGAACCAGAAACAGAGAGAGAGAGATGAAAAGACACTATTTTTGTGAGAAGTTTACAGTAAATGAAAACTAGAGTGCAAGCAGTTACCCACAATCCTACAGGTAGCATATCAACTTGCACATTAAAGCATTGGACTCCTCTTTTCAGAGGCAATAAAACAACATTTTTACAAATACATTTAATACAAAGTGGATAAACTGAAGAACATTTCTCTCTTTCAAGAGCGAGTTGACAGGATACATTCTGTCCTCGAAGACTGCAGAAGAATACCGAAGCTTTAAGTAGAGGAGCCTGCTGGGAGAGAAGAGGGTCACTGACGAGTCTGTGGTTGGATCAGTGTGTGGTTAGTGCTGCTCCTTCAGAGGCTCTAAACGTGTACCTCATTAACCACAGATTATTGTGAGTATATGTTTATTACTCTTCTAATTGCAAAACATCAAGATTTGAAAAACTGTGGAATGCTCAAAACACCCGATTGGACTGTTCCACAGGTAAAGAGTTCATTTGTGAAAGGTGATAGAATCAGGAAACGGGTGTCCTGAAAAAGGCTGAGATGGGGACGTTTCCAATAATGTATGAAAGAATGATCAATAATTCAAAACAAATTTCAATGTGAAACTGGAATGAACTTGTCTATTTAAACTGCAGACCATAATATCACTAAACGATTCAAAGAATTTGGAGAAATCCCGGCACCGGCACCGAAAGGTGACAAAAACCAACAATGAATACGGTCTGACCTTCTGTCTGTCAGGCAGCGCCGCATCACAACCCAACAAGACTCTGAAACATTTCATCACATCAGGAACACTTTAGAAAAACACCGTTGGCTCAGTTCATCTGGATCTAATATTTACCCCTGTGAACGTATCATTAATGCTGAAAGGTAGATAAAAATGCTGCAGCATTCTCTGGGATGTCTCTGATTATTCTAGGAGGACAATGAAGACAAATTATGGTGCCTTAGAACAGAGTGGAGAGAAAATCCAGATACTAAACTGACCTGTCCCCCATTGAGAGTACGTGAAGCATCATGAATACGAAACACCAGAACACACACCTCAAAATGTCGAGTCACTAAAGATGTACATTACACAAGAACGGAAAAGAATTAAGCTTCATAAAATTTTTAAAAAGTGATGTCAGAAAACCGCTGTGTTCATCAATTTTATTTTTGATGCATTCTTTTTAACTGACATTTTAACTAATTGTTGTTGTATTGCAGCTTTATTTATATGGTTTGAAATTTAAGAACAAAAATGCAAATCAAATAAAATAATCAGATAAAAAGTCGTTTCCTTGTAATAAGTAGAATAATATCTGACGGTTAAATTTCAAGAGCTACAGAAAAGACTGAACTTAACTAAATGCTATTTATAATGTTACATAACAGCTTTCTTTTTCAATGATATGTTTAAGTATAGCCTATATACTGTATATGTTTGCCTGAAGAACACTTGTGTGTTTGTGTCTTAGGTGCTTGCCCATTACAGCCCACAAAAGCTCACAAATAGCTGTGTGTGTGTGTGTGTCTGTGTGTGTGTATTTGACTCGAACGAGCAGCTTCTGGCCAGAATACTAAAGGGCAAATACTTCAAGATGGCCTTCTGGCGACGAGTTCCTCCATTCTTGGGTTGTTGAGGTGGAAGAAAAGCAGCCCTGGTCGGTCACCCACGGCGACACTCCTCCACCAACACTTGTTGGTTCATTCTCCTCTGCGCCTCACTCCATTTGACATTCCTTTGTGCAGAGCTGCGCTTATTATAATCTGCCTGAGTGTGTCTGTGTGTGACAGTGTGTGTGTGTGTGTGTGTGTGTGTGTGTGTGGCACCGAAGCAGAGCTGTATTTCTTTATTCTGCTTTAAGAGAAGAGTCTGTGCTGCTCGAGTTCTTTGCAGGAAACACGCTGACATGCCCTTGAAAGAGGTTTGTTTGGAACAGACGTGGATTCAATCCCTTATTTCTCTCTTTTCAGTTAAGACATCATAATATTATTATGATTATTATCCATTGGACTGAGTCACTCACTCAATCTAAGTTCACCGAGTTTCTCTGAGAAGTTTAAGCCCTATATAGGTCAGCTCGTCTTTTTAATCCCGACTTGAACAAACTGGCAGGAACGGAACAAGCCCCGGAGGATGTGGCGGCGGGCGGTGGTGGTGGGCTTGGTTCTGCTTTGAGAGGAAACGTTTGGATACGATGAAGGGTTGCCAAAGCTACCACAGGGGGTCTGCATATACGCAGCATTGTGTGTCACGATGTGAAGAAGCAGGAACTGTATAGAGAGCGTATGTCAGCATGTGGGTTTGTGACTACCCCCACACCCCCCTCCCTCCAAGAATACTGACGTGATTCGAGTCAAAAAAATGAAAAAATAACGCCACCCTTGTGGAGCTCAGCGGTGGAACGGTGCTGCAGCGGAGACAAAGTGGAGGGATCAAGGCTGGGTAGGTGAAAGGGAGAGGAGACGGGTGAAGCCTACATCCTGGGACAGCCGAGGGAGCGGGGGCCGGGTGTCTTCTGACGCTTTCAGCCTTCCTCTATTTAAGATCATCCATCATACACAGAGATTTAAATCCTACGCCTCATTATTAACCGAGCAGTCACATGACTGGGATGACAGCTGAACTGGATGGTCCATATTTCTGTGTGATTCAAGAAGTACTTCTTCTACATCTGAGAAATGATCCAACTGATACTTTCCTCAGACACACACTATCCGATCACATTGTGACTTCTTGTTCCTGACTGACATGTATGAACAGGTATCGATTAAAAACTGATCGATAAGATCGGCCATACCACAGTATGTGTGATCTGCATGCAGGATAATGTTTAAGCCCAGCATGGTTGAGTCGCTGCCTGTAGAGAGTGATAACATTTGAGCTTTAATCCAGTTTGATTTTACTTCCTTTCATTAAAACTCTCACACCAATGGCTGCATAGGAGCAGAAACACAGTTTTGCCTGATTGAGATCCCATGTTAGATAGAGGGCAGATAAATGTTGGTCCGAGTCAACCGTACCTGACTGCGGTCTGGTGATGGCGCTCTCATACACAGGAATCCCCTCACCCACGTTGTTGAAGGCCTTCAGTGTGATCACGTAGTCGGAGCTGGGGTCTGAGAGACAGACAGATAAAGGTCAGGACAGACGGAAGGGAGAGAGACGGGATCAACTGATGGAGCTGCATAATCAATCTGAAACTCTCCAGACTCCCAGCTGCTGGCGTCACTGGCCAACAAAAATGAATGTAGATCATAATGACGGCTTCATTTATGCGTAACTAGATTGTTTATTCCACTTCAAAAGGTTTTTTTTTTTTTTGTAAATGATCTACTCCTGGATATCTTCCAGAGGCAACAAATATTCATTAAAATCAACATACTATGACTTTCAGGATTTATCTTATCAAAAATCTGTTGTCTGTAGTTTTATTAGGGAATAACTTTTAAAAAGAAATAGTTTTACACAATTGATTACTCAACAGTTTACATTTACTGCTGGCAATCTTGTGTAATTCACACAGTGAGTCATTGCTGCGTTAAGACAACGGTAAACTCGGTAAAAATGCTTTGGGAATTTGAGACTCAGAAAACAATAAAGACCGCATGACTTCTGGTCGGAGACGTAACAGATGGCAACACAAACACAGTCTCTAAGTTTACTGAGAAAGAAACTGGAACGCATCAGTTTTTAGGGCATAAATAATAAATATTTTCCTTCAACATATCATTTAAATCAATTTCATTACATTCTGAAAAAAGGCAAAATATGCTGTAATTACTGAAGAAAGTCTCAAGATATCTTTTTTTTGTCAATATCGCTCACCTGTGAATCAAAATGTTTCTTTTCAACATTTCTGACCTTTAATTATTGCATCCCCTTTAGTCTCATCTGTGTAATTAGCTGCTCAGGCATGGTGGTGGAGACGAGCTCATTAAATCTCTAAATGCTCACGATGAGGTACAGATGACTTACTTCATAAAGTGTGTCTGTCTGAGTCTCTGTGCGCTCGTTAAAACTAGATTTTTATTCAAATACATGCAGCACATTTGTAGTTCTCAGTACGACAATCAGGCTTAAGTTTTCAGTTCTGACATTTCAGATAAAGACTCGTTTGTCCCTGTGGTTTCATCGACATCAGACTGGTGTTGTCTGAATACCAGATGACATCTTCAGTGAAATCTTACAGCTGAAAAATATCAGAGTGATCAAATGACGGTGTCAGTAAAAGCAGAAGGGCTGCAAATGCAGACATCCCAGCACAAACCAGCGGGTTTTTCTCACCAAGGTGTTCAATGGTGTAGTAGCGCTGCTTGTAGTCCACCTTGATGGTCTGAGCGTGAGGATTCCCGATGCCATAACCGATGCTGTACCCGCGCACCACGATGTCCTGGTTCTCCGGTGGCGTCCAGCTAACCACGATGCTGTTGACCAGCGGGCGCACGTGGAGCGAACTGGGCTGGTCTGGAACACGTGATTCTGGAAAGGGAAAAGAGATATTGAAATGCTAAAAAACATTCATCATTACATCAAAATAAAAAATAACTAACTGGAAACATGTGATTGCTTCTTTTCTTACTGAGTCTAAACAAAACACAAAACTCGGTGTTTTTACCATCCAGGTCGCTCTCAAACGTCTCCGCTATGGTCCATTCCGTGGCTGGGCCCGTGCCGTTCACCGTCATGGCTGACACCCGAAAAGAGTACTCAGTCCCACGCTCCAGACCTGGACGAGTGACATACAGGTCAAAGTCAAGTCATTTAAGGAGTTTAAGCTGAGATAATCTCAAGCAGCAATAAAATCTTCCTCTTTTATGAAAATGTCCTCTCCCTCCTTATGAAACCTGGTTTTATTTGATAATTTACTGGAGCTCTCTGCTTGACTGGTTTCGAGTTGCTGATGCAATCAATTCTCTCAAAGCACAAATATCTTCAGCAGATGACTCCTACTTTTGCACAATTTAAAGAGAAAATCCATAGAGCCTCCTGGGATGGCTCAAGAGAACGCTTCTACCCTGCAATTAACTTTATTTTCCACTCGATATCATAGAAGTGATTGAGATTTATTTTTCCTTATTAAGTTTTGTTGGGTAAAGATTTGTTTGGCTTTGAGAACCGGTAAAGTGTTTAATAGCAGCCAGTATATAAACCTTGTGGAGTCTGCTTCAGAGGAGCTGTTTCACTGCTGCTGACAAATGACGTGCTGCTGTATTAATTTGCTGTAAAATTTTTCATCATCATCCTCTTGTCCCATTTGCACGCTACATGCTAATCCTGTAGTCTTTTCTCTCTGTACCCACTACTCTGGGTCACCCTTGGGGGGTAGCTTCTGAAGGCTGTCTAACTACCAGTGCCTCCAAGGCTACAACATCTCCTTCCAAACGCTTTAGAATCAACAAACACCCCCCACCCCCCTTCCCGTTTTCCCCCCCAGGATCATCTCAAAAATCTACTTTTAAGTGGGTATTCTCTTTGATGCAGCACACAGCATGAGGCAGGGCCATTTGAAAGTCGCTGAGGCAACATCTAATATTAATAACCATTAGTGCGTCTGGTGATGCTGCGCATTCTTCAGCAATAGGAGTGCCTAAGATTAGGATACAGTAGGAAGTATCACTCCATCTAAAATCAGTTTAATAAAAGTCAGACACGGCCTAATCAGCAGCCAGACTGACTCCAAACAACCGATTCAAGATCAAGATTTTAAATATTGCAGCATGTCAGGCATAGTTGGCAGAATCCAGCAGAGATGAAACGGAGTCTGAAAACCTGAAGGTTTTAGAGGAGGATCTATCTACTGCACCAAAAAGGCATAAAATAGAGATTTCTTGGTGGATCCATCGTTTAAAACCATGTTCGAGTGTAACATCATAATGTACCATAAAATGTGTGACTTTAGACAAGCTGTCTTTTAAGTCAGGGGCACAAATGGATGATTTGATGGAGTGGTTCGCCCTAAACCAGACTAACAGTGTGAACGCAGCCCAAAACTTACATTTGTAGATGTTTAGGGACACATTTGTATGTATGTATTGTGAAAATATAAAATGGTACCCTTGGATTCACAAACAACATTCCCTTGGCTTATTTATACGGTATGAAAAAGTGAGATAAGACAAATAACATTCTCTCTTATTTCCTTCGATCGTATACCGTTCCGCTGTTTTCATCTTGAGCAGTGTCACACTGACTG
This sequence comes from Antennarius maculatus, assembly GCA_013358685.1. NCBI lineage: Eukaryota > Metazoa > Chordata > Actinopteri > Lophiiformes > Antennariidae > Antennarius > Antennarius maculatus. The sequence continues at coordinate 20,803,535 of CM023606.1, forward strand.
TGTTATGTTTCCTCCTCTTTTTAGCAGCCATCAACAATCCAACCGTGATCTGAGGCTTACAGACGTAAAGCATGAACACGGGTGTCACAGGTCGACATGGCTAAACGCCATAAACGCCCCACAATCCTCCACCAGCGCTCGCAGGACAGTTCGGACAACTTTCGAAGAAACTGGTTTGAAAGTGAGTTTACAAAACTGCAAAATAATCATTATCTGTCACAAAATTAATCACAGAAAGCATCCGGGACTGATGAGGCGTCCGTCATGCAGAGTTACTGTAGTTCAGCTGACTGCTGAGTCAGCGCCTATTACCGCTGATGAGCTTGAAGAGCTGAGTGCCTCCAGTGATCTCGCTCGCTTCGCTCCTCCTGGATCCTTTCCGGTATCGGATCTTGTAACCGGTAATCTCCCCGTTCTGGCCATTGAGGGGCGGGGGCAGCCACCGAAGCATGACGCCCTGGGGGAGGGGAGAAGAAACACAAGCGTAGTGAATGTGGTGCCATCTGCTCTTGGGACAAGTGCATCTTTTAGCAGGTAGCATCTGAGTTTTTGTGTGTTTAGAGGTGGGTTGGGGGGTGGGGGGGGTAGCCCAGTGTGGGAGAAGAGATACTGAACGATTCTCCAGTTTCACACTGATGCACAAAAGCCTGAATACATGTAGAGGGACACAAACTCCTCTCCCCAGTAGTCAAGGGAACAGCACAAATTAAATCTGTGATAAGTGTGTTTAATTATTCACTTTATCTCATCACATTATAGGTCCCGACTCAATGCATGTTTTTGCCCCCCCCCCCCAATCTTCTCTCTCGATCACAAAATCCTGTTTTGGCAAATCACATGGGATGGCAGACGGCAAAAGTAAAGCAAAAATTACATCACAAAAACAGGTTGCCTTATGGGTATTTGATGTGGGGTTTCTGCTCCACAAGGACCTAAGAGGAGACGGAATATGAATCACATGTTTGTTTTTCTCCCCCCTCCCTGTTCCATTCAGTTTGGCGCATCTAATGTCTCATTGTACGACTGATCCACATCTACAGTCTCGTGCAAAAATTACCAACTTAATGACAATTACATTCAGAATCAAACACTGTGACAACAAAAAAAAATCAAAGACGACTAATTTTTAATCATGTTTAAGAAGAAAGAGACCAGATGTTTGTTTTGTAGTTTATCTGGGACTCATTTTGAAGGGGCGGCAGGTTCAAAAGACAATTCTGCTCCACTTCTGTCATTTTTAATATTTGCATTAATGTTCGCTCTCCACAATCCTCGGCCTAGTATCCCTCAGCATGGGTGGCCAGTTCCCACTCAAGCTGGAAGTGCATGATAGGATTGTCTACAAGTTATTTTTCTACTTTGCTTTGACGGTTCTCTCTCTCTCCACCCAACAGTAAAGGGCTAAAAGCGCCGGCTGCTGCTTTTCTAGTGAACGCTCACACACCCTGAGGTTTTCTGTATCTTCTCCTTTTGCACTTTCTGTCTCATGTGTCACGAGTGAAAAACATCTTTTCATCGAACTTAATCCATCAGTCGGATGGAAGCACACAACAAACAGGCCTACAGCTGTCTGTTTGAAGATCAAATGGCTGAAGGAAGAAGCAGCCGCGGCTGGTTTCCTGTTTTAATCAGGGGTTGTTGTGAAGCCTGCAGCCACCTCAGCAGCCTTATCTAACCAGGGATGTCATGCAACAACAACAACACGTTTAACAGAAATGAATCGGATCCAACAATGAAACTTCAAAAGAACGTGAGACACAGGAGCCGCTGCCTGAATTTACAAAGAAATTCAATCAAGGTGAAGTAAATCGACTTTGGTGAAAATTTAACTTTTAACCTCTTTTATTCCACTTGTCTATTTATGGGTTTGGTGCTTGATGTGTCAGCAAAAACGTCCAAGATTTCCATGAAATTTAGTGGGAGGATGACGCATTATGTTGGATCTAGATTAACTTCATCCTAGAAAATATAATTTTTTAGTTTTTACCCTGATTTTTTATTCGCTCCATTTCTAAATTGGCTTGTTTTTAGCAGGAGTATGCAAAAACTACCAAAACAAGTTCCATGACACTTGATGGGTCATGGGCCAGCGGAGCTAATGTATGGATGTAGGATGTTCAGCCTTGGCAGAGATATGCGCTCTGAGGGGTAATCTAGTCATGAATTTATGCTCCAGAGCAGAATATGTTAAAATATGGAGAATTACTGCCGTCTACCTTTTGTTTGACCCGTAACTCACCAAGTAAATACGTCCTTAGATATTTGACCTGCTATCTAACCTTCCCAATCTTATTATTTTAGTATGTCTTCAGGCACTTTTATATCTACTCTTATGTGAGCCGCAGGTTTTCCTGCCAGATATTGGAAACGTGGAGGGTGATACAGACGAGGAAACCTTCTGACAGATGAGTCTCTTGGCCACGAGCGAGTCGATGGTGTTCTGGACTGCAGGCTATGCAATTGTTCAACTGCCTGTGTGTGTGAATGAATAGTTGTAGGTTTAAAGCAGATAAATACAATCCATCTGCAGGCACTTTTGGTGAGTAAGTACTTTTAAGTCCTCAACAATAAAACAACCGATCCCAGACCAGATACAGGCCGACATGGTTTCACTCAGTCAAGGAAAAAAAAGTCCTACCTTTGAGTTCTGGACCTCCAGAGTGAGGTTTTGAGGAGGAGCACTTGGTACTGTGAATAAACAATTGAAAACAAGTCATTTAATTTCCTCAGAGTCAAACTACCCACACAAATTCACAATCTACTGCAGGGTTAAAATTATCAATTGATTACTTGATCAGCAGAAATGAAATCTATGATGTGAAAGTACAACAAATAGTTCAGATTTCAGAATGCTAATCTGAAATCAATCTACCTATCAACTCTGTGAAACATTTTTTTAACGTCAAATAGGAATTGAACGATAAAAAAAACTTAGCTTTAGCTTAGTTTACAGTTATACATTTACTACCATTACATTTTAAGCACAGTCAGTTAAGTTACTAAAAAGCTGTCCTGCTGGACTTCCTTGCGACTGACCGTCAGACAGGGTTCGGACTACGACGTCGTCGGTGGAGACCCCTGAGCCGTGCTTGTTGTTGGCCACCACACGGAAACTGTACTCCGTGTTCTTCTTCAGGTTAGTCATGGTGTACGACTGACCGTCTACGTCCATGTCCTCAAAGACAAACATTTTTCATCTCATAAAGCCTAAAACAATGTCTGTATAAAGTCTAATAAAGTCTGAAAAAAGCTTATTTAAAAGGTTTGACACCTAACTAAGCTCTTCTTCTAATGTGAACTGGAAAAAAACAATTCAATATGTCAAGTCAAGATGAAGAAATGTAATACATGGAAAATTTTCTATTCTAAAGAGAATTAAAGCAGAAGTATTTCACTACCGACAGCATGTTAATAAATGCAAAAACACTCCTGATTGGATGTATTTTTGCCTCAAGTTTGGCTCCAACTCGCTGTAAATAAGACAGATCCAATTAATTTACAACCCAGGCAATTTCTCAAATATCGGAACGCTGCAAACTGTGATCCATACTTTAATCATACTAACAGTTCCATTTGTAATTCCATGTAAAAAAAAAATCTTCCACTGAGATGCAAATGATACCTTCTGTGATTACAACTTTTTTCTTTTCAAATTGGCCACGCTGCCATATGCCCAATTACTTCAAGCCAATTTACATTCAGCTCTTTTCTTATGGCTCTAATCTTGCTTCCAGAGTGGTCCAATCACAATCTCTGAACAGGAGTCAGGTGGATGTCTGTCATGTCACCTCTGAAGAGGCAGCGTGGTTTTGTCCCTGACTTCCTGCTGTCCTTTAATATTTCACCCTTTTTATATTTTATGTGTTTTCTCTTCCTTTGCCCTTTTCATCTAACTCTTCTTGTCTCACCTCTTTCACCCCATCTCTGGCTCTCTTCACCAGGGAGCTGCAGCACCATTACTCAGTACACTGACTGGCGTATCATCTATTATCATATTAAGGGCTTTTTAATGCTTCGCTGGCTTACAGACCGTTGCTGCAGGGGCTACCTCAGCACCTAACCTGCTGGATTCCACTCATGTGACACAGCTAGACCTCTGACAAGATCTGGGTGACTCACATATTGTGCAAAAACAAAGCAGATATATTTGATTAAATGTTTGGAAGAACAAAAGAGTGATTAGGAACTCCCTTCCTCATCAGAATTTACATTTGACTCCATGGAGTCACGTTCTTATTACGTTATCTAATGAACCCCGCAAAAATCAAGCGTCAGCTACATCCAGTGTTTCCCTTATTATAAGGTAAGGCTTGAGGAGTGCTGGTGGTGCAACAACTGATTTCAAGTCAATTAAACGTGATATCTATGGTGATGCACAAGGAGATGATGAAATGTAGGAAATGCTGTGAAATGTATAAAACACATTCCTAGAGTTTACTCGATTTATCTCTTTAATATCTGGACAGTAAACTTTATTTTGATGCATCTTAGTGTCTTTATGCATTTTTATGTCATTTAATAATACAGTAAGTGAGAAACACTGTGGCTTTTCAAAGGCTGCCAGGGTCAGAATGGTCCGAACAGAAAAAAACCAAACTTTTACATTCTTGCTATCATCGACACAAAGTCACGTCACATCGTAACGGCCAAAGAGCGTTGTAAATGTGAGTTAGTAAAGACTGCAGCCTACCTGCTCGCTGCCTACACTCTTATCTGTGTAGTACAGCTTGTAGGTGAGGATCTCTCCATTTCCAGTGAGGGGTTTGTCCCAGCTCAGAGAGACAGTGGTCGGCGAGTTGGACACCAGCCGCAGGTTAGGAGCAGGACCAGGGACTTGGACTGATTAAGAATGAGAGATGAGAAACCTGTCAGTCAAAACCATTTTTATTATCTTCTCCACTGTTGTTCCATCTGGGAGCGGGGAACTCCGACGAGCCATGTGCACACGTTCCCTGTGTGTTAACTTGAGTTCTAACCAGTAGACGACTCACTCACTGCAGCTCAGTGGAGGCCCGTTTGTCCCCTCTGGATAGAGCTGCCAGCTATGTTGATTTCCTCACTATTCCCCTGACAAATAAACTGAAGGTATGCTTCAACAGACACATCAATGTGCTGTTCGTATTCTGCCAACATTTGCCTCAGGCTTATATTCAGTGTTCACACATTTTATTTCATTGCATATGGTCAAAAGAGACAGGAAGCAGAATGCATTATGGGGCCTGAATATCAGCTCCATACTTTGATTGTCAGCCAGGTTTATTTCTTGGAATGGAAAAAGGTAGAAAGGTCCATCTTGATTTTCTAGCGATGAGGGATATAGAGGGATATAATATCTGGATGTAAACTCTTGCACTGATGTTAACATCTAATAAGAAAATGGTAACCTAAGAATCTTACTTTACTCCACCATACACTAGTTAATCATGTAGTTTAAAAAAAAAACTGATTGAAAACAATTTTTAAAAAAAAACAGCGAGAAGAGATTATACCCAAGATGAAATAACTTTAACTTCAGTTACTTTCCAGGGTCATGATGTACGTCTGCAGTCGACTTCTGTAAACACACAGCTCTTTATTTGTATTCAGAGGAGACATTTCCTTCGTCTACAAGAGGTTATACATTAAAGTCTGCACCATTCATCTAATGCAAAAGTCAACAGAAGTTAAAGCCAGTCAGTGCCTTCCCTCTAATTAAAGACCTCACATGTCTTAAGTCCTGCTCAGGCATCACACATCTTTTTTATTGTTATCATCTGCACTGGCTGCAGGTTCCTCCTGATAGAAGTGAGACTCTGTGTGTGTGTGTGTGTGTGTGTGTGTGTGTGTGTGTGTGTGTGTGTGTGTGTGTGTGTGTGTGTGTGTGTGTGTGTGTGTGTGTGTGTGTGTGTGTGTTAAGCCGGTCTCAGTAGAGATGCAACACGGGAGCAGAGTCACGGGCACACACCTCTGATGCAGGTCAACAGTTTAAGCCTCAACTCACAGCGCATTGTCACTCTACAAGCACACACAGACACACACACACACACACACACACACACACACACACACACACGCACACACATACACACACACACGCACACACGCACACGCACGCACACGCACGCACACGCACACACACGCTCAGGTACAGCCTGCTGGATTTTCCCATGAGTGTCTGGGCTGACGGGCCTTCAGGTGGTGTGTGTGTGTGTGTGTGGTCGCGTACACGTCTACCCGTCTGCCCTCCAACAAAGGACACGGGGGGGCGTGAATGGTGGCCGACCTACAAAACTGACAGTGACTGAGCTGTAGTTGAGCCTGGAGGTGAGGGACAGAGACCCTGACAGCATGGCGGGGACCCCCCCCCCCCCAAACCACTTCTAATACGGGTGAAAGAGATCAGCAGCCGCAGGGACGCATCATCACCACCACAAAGAGAAAAGAAGACGAAGACAACCGCTGCATTTTTCAATTGTTCTGTGATCCTCAAATCAAGACACTAAATAAAAAATTTGGAAAACTCATTCTAAATATTTCTCATCCATAAAGGCATAGCTTAAAACACCAGCTGATGGCCTGTGGGCTAATTCAGAGAGCAAGAAGCTTCCATTCTGGACCGCAGAGCTTTTGGTTTTAATTCATTTTTTATTTTTATCATCAAAAAAATTGGCTAAAATTACATTTTACTAGTGTAACTAGGATTCACACATGTTGAAGGCAGAATATTAAACATCCTTTTTGCCAAAAACTGGTGTCAACTGCTTATTATTATTATTTTTATTATTATTACATTCATTGTAATTATTATTAAGACCAGCTCTCTGCTAGGGAGGGGGTTGATTCCAGTAGTTCCAGCTGAAGCTTGAAGCAACCAACAGAGGGTTCCTAGTAAATGCCGGTGGGTAAACAACAAGTGATTTATAGGAAGAAAACACTGCATTTCTCCGGTCGGCTGCTGGGTGGTCTGATTAAACAGCATTAAACAGTGTGTGTGTTTGTGTGTGGTGGGGAAAGGGGTACCTCCATCTGAAGTCAAACCAGGCTGAATGCAAGTGAATATTTGCTTGTGTGAATGTTTATTTGCACATTTGCGTGTTTCCTTCGAGTGCATCCTGTTCCTCTCTGTGTGCCAGGAGCACGTTTCTCACAAACTTTGAGCTTTATGGTTACATGCTTTGCTTACTGAGGGAATATAAATGACGTTTTGTGCGTGTCTTTACCTTCAGCCTGGGTGGCCACTTTGAGCGCTGCAGAGCTCTCTCCCTGGCCGTTGCCGTTGTGAGCCACAACCCTGAAGCGATATTTTGTGTCGGGCATCAGACTCTGGATGGTGACCTGCATCTCCCCGGGACGGCTGGTGTTCACTACTCTTTCCCTGATTCATACGCGCACACACACACACACACACACACACACACACACACACACACACACACACACACACACACAGACACACACACACACACGCACACACACGCACACACAGACACACAAAAGCATTTTCATTCAACAATAAAGTCAGTGTCTTGCATTTATAAAAACCTGCGACATTAAATGTGCCACAAAAGTATTTTAAAAAGATTGGGTTTGTTGTTTTATCTTGTCAGTACTAGAGTTAATGTTTTTCCCACAATGAACATCCGAGGATGACGAGATAATGTCGCCCTCATTAAACAATACCTGTGACAACAAGGAATACTACTGATGATAAAAAATAATGCTAAAATATAGTGAAATCAAAGTCAAGTATGAGTACAGGACGTGCGAACGATGTCCTGTTCGTCTATGATGGAGGCCAGAGGCGGTCCTGATGTAAAAATGAGATGCACAGGAGACCGAACCATCAAGCAGCAGGTTATTTGCTATTTATGAACACAAATTATTTCGCTGAAATGCTAAAAATAACCTTAATTCTTAGAAAACACATTTTCTACAATTTCTATTGGTATAAGCTGGACTAAAATAATTAATTTTCCTTTTTTAGTGTTATGTGGCACAGGAAAATGACCAAACTGAAACATATCTCACCAAATTAACACTATCTAGAACAAAGTTGAGCACATAAACACGTCTGTATTTTACTGATACTTAAATTTGTGTAATGCTAGAGGTGTTCTCATTTTAGATTCATTTGTTAATTTAACTGCTCATCGACAGATAAATCCACCTGTCTATAAAACATTCGCAACTAGTGTGAACAGTCATGTCAGAAGAAACACATATAATCAGCAATCAAACAGAACCACAGCAAAGTTCTAAACTGAATCATGATTACTGTTTTTCCTTCTCAAATGATTAAAATGACTCATTTCTGTCTGTCAAGTAATTGAATATTTATCAGCGTTTCAGCGCCTGTCTGTCTGCAGAAGCAGCTGTATGACTAGATTCCAACCAAACACGCTAGTATGTGTAAATAGTATTTGAGCGCTTCATGCATTTGCAGATTTATTAATGTTTAAAATGGTTTCATATAAAATAAAGCTACTTTGAAAATAACATGAAGCTATTTTAAAAGGAAACCAGAAAAAAACTGTCAAACTGCTGATAAAACATTATGTGAGAAATCCTCTCTGCTTTATCCATTTCCTCCTCAGTTATATTTAGTTAATCCTCTTCAGAAGAAGATGAGGAAAATGTAGTGCAGCACAACTTAAAAAAAGTTAAACATTAAACGGCAATCCTTTGACAAAGGAAGCTCGTTTTATTTATTAATGAGCACTTACTGCTATGATAACTGCTTTAATTTGATATTTCCAGAGTGGGTTAAGATGCTTGCAGGAATATATTGCATGTATTTAGTGCCCTGCTGACTCCAGCACTAATGTGTATATATTAACCCCCTCCTGGTTGAAGCACGATGCAGCTCAGCAGGTGTTCTACCTGTTAGTGCCCTCCTGGCTGTAGAAAACCGAGTACGTTAACTCCTCTCCGTGGGGTTCAGCCGGAGGGCGCCAGGTCAGCTTGATGAAGCGGGTGGAGACCAGCGAAGCCACGACGTCTCGGGGGGCGGAGGGAGTGGGCCCTGCAGGACTGGCTACACCTCCGGAGCCTGGCGTTACATGGTCAGTAGTGTTAGGAGTCAGTGAGGGGGGAGGGAAAGAGGGCAGGGCAACGTCTTTTGGTAGGGAGGAGGAGAAGAAGGGAGGGAGGGAGGGAGGGAGGTGATGGAGGGATGGGCGTAGGGACACGGGAAGGGGCAGGAAACAGTGGCAGCGTAGGAGGGGATGAAAGAAGTGTAACGTAGAAAGGAACAGGTCGAGGAGAAGAGAGAGGTTGAAATGGAAATGACAGTGAAACGAAAGAAAGGAAGGAAACAAAAAAAGAAGAAAAAACAAAATAACAACAACGTAACAAAAAAGACTGTTGGCGTGACAAGGAACCACAGAAATAAAACACTTCTACTACATTCAAAAAGCTGACAAAAGCACAATACGAGGGGGGACTACACATGCAAATCTACACACAGCTCTCTAATGTCAGGGTAGTGGGAGCAGAACAGAACATCTCATTTTCAGACAGTCTTCCTGTCAATCATCTCTGTTTTGAAATGATTGGTGCATTTTCGTGACATGGTGATTAACCAGAGAAAAAACAAGGACAGTATTCGATGGAAAGCTGTCACTTCTGACGGAGACAAAGTCACCTTCTAGCCTCGCAAATGCACACAAGAAGACTGTCCTTGTTCAGTTAAACTGTTATTTCAGATACAATAAAACATATTGAACACTACCCAAACCCCTGGATATGTTGCTTCTACAGTTTCTCTCATAAAGACATTTCTTTAAATACTTCTGCCGTCACATTCCATAGCCTAGCCACAAAAATGTTGGTGAATTCATTTGGTGTTTTTCTTTTTTCCACTTTGGAGGAACAATCTGCAGTGAGAGTCTGTCATTTGCCTGGCATGTGTGCAGAAAACAAAAAAAAACATAAGGAAGGAATGTCAGTATATATGACATTTCCATTTGTTTGCAGCTCAAGGAAATTGACTGAGGATAAGGTTGAAATCCAGAACAGGAGCTCAGCAAATAGCAATGTGCAAAGAGAGTATTATTATTACTGGAGGTATTGTTTTGAAATGCAAACTGGCTGCTGGCAATTGTCTGTCATGGTCAGTGGATTAACCTGAATTTCCCTTCAATGCGAGTTTGTATTTGAAACTCCCAGAATCCCAAAACTGTATGATTGGATTGATTTGACAGATTTACAGCTTTCTTAATTAGATGGTGCACACAAAAACAATTTTTTTACACTAGTGGTTATCAAAACATGACTTTAACCAAATTTTAGTTTTTTTGCATTAAAGATATTTGTTGCATGGTAATTTACACTCAACAATCTTTAGACAGCACCTGGGATTTGAAATGAAACTGAATAAAATTTAATGTAATGTTCGGGTGAAGCTTCACTTCAGGAATGAACAGGATTGTGACAAATCAGGCGATACAATACGTATCACGGTACAGCTACGATTCAATACGTTACAAAAGATTCCAACATCATAAGCAAGCTAATGTTGTTTAATAGGTCTTCATTATTTTTTTTTTCTTGTCTCAGTTGATACTTTGTTATGATGAGTCCCAAATGGCATCCACACATGTAACAGGAGGGGGGAGAGCTTATGAGCTTTTCCAGCTGGTACAAATGACATCCTAAAAATCAGCAGCAACATTCCAATAAAAGTATGAAAGATGTACCCCCTCACATGGAGTGTGGAGATATTGAAATATTAGTGTGAATCAAACAAAGCACCAGCAGATGCCTTTTTGAGGGAGATCTTACAGTACCTGAAAGGAAACTATTCAATAGAAATGTTTTCTTACACCATTACAACAAACCTTCAATATCCTTACTTCAGGTTTCTCGCTTGGAATTTCTGCTTTCATTCCAGTCTTTAGTGAGTAAAACAAACTCTTCTATGATCTACTTAGTCATAAAAACTGGTTACTCTTCTGTATGTTTGAGTGAGAACAAGGTCAGAATGGGACTGCTACCCTTCATCCATTCATTATGGATAGTGTCCGCCACAAACAACCTAACTGATGGACGTCAGCACTTGAATCCCAAAGCCAAATTTAAATCCACTTTGCTGGAATAAGGCCAGAACCAAACTTAAACATATTATTGTTCTAACGCTTTGTGACTGCAGTGGAAACAACCAGATGTTGAAGAATTACCCTCTTTCATAAAGCGATGCACACACAAAATATTAATGTCTAACATCAGTGGTGACGAGGTTATCACAACATAAACCTTGAAGCTTGTTTGTTGATGAGGAAGCACTTCCTGCATTAATAAAGTGCGAACACACGAGAGAAAACAATCCAAGGAGCAAAATAGATTATATGCAAAAAGAATGCACAACTCATACTGGATGCTGAGACGGTCAAGGAGACCGCGTTGAACAGACTATAAATATATATATTTTAAAAACCTACAGTAGATGCAAAGGAGCCGCAAAAATACAGAAAGCAGAAATAATTCATTGAATATGAAACAAACAGGATGAAAAGAAACAGATTTGTGACTGAAGTCCAAACATTTTAAGAAAGCCAACTTAGAGCAGTAAATAGCAAATAAATAACTCTTTTAAATAACTTAGTTTTTTCAATAACTAAATGTTATGAAGTTTATAATGGCAGCTGTACAGAGCCTGGGAGGGAGACTGCATCCAGACTTTCATGTAAAAATTCTCTAATTTCAAAAAGGTGGATAGCATATGTATGTATATATGAACAGACAAGAGAGAAACCAACATGAAAAGCTCTGAAAGCAGAACAAAACTTATGGGAAAACTTCTGTAAGCAGTTTTGCAAACGATTTAACAAACTTGACGATTGATTTACTTCATTGATTTCTAATCAGATAGGCATTAGTTCATCTCCTAATCGTATCACTACAGGTTGAACAAATATCACACAGGACAGTCCATTTAAAGTATACTTTCCATTTTAATAAACAACCACAGATTGAAATTCTAAACTACAGAAGTAGGACAGAATACAGTGTGTCCAAACTATCTTTAATGCTTGACATTTTTACATCTCAATGAATTCAGCTGTCACTTGTTGCCTGAGACAAAAGGACGGCTGACAATTAAGACACGAATTGTGTTACAGGCCAAAAAGTACCTAAAATAGTTTGACCTGAAAAGTTCAGTTTGAAAAGATTACCACTACTTTTTCCTCCGTAAAATAAATTGGTGATTCGGCTGTGCTGTGGGTTTAACACGCGGCTTTAGACATGCATGTGAAGGCATAAATGTTGCTGTGGAAGTTTCTCAAAGGTTAAATGGAGCTACTGGAAACAGGTCAAAGCGCCTGCAGACACTTCTCATATCTTTGCTTTAATTCTCTGCAGATCTCTGAGAAAAGAAACTGAGATGGGAGGCAGAACGCTTCTGCTTTTAATGAAAATACAATAGGGAGTATCAGACTTAAGTTAAAAAAAACATCTGGAATCAGTGCTGGGTCAGACAAACAACTGGTGAGAGACGCTCTTGGGAGGGGAACTAAAACCTATTGTCAACTTTAGGTAATTGACATTCTGGGCAGTTTCGGTGTCTTTCTGACAACCCGTCTCATACATGAATGCCTGGAATTGTTACAGTAAGCAGAAGTCAGTTTCTCACTTCGGCTGCCAAGCTCTATTCATAGCTGATTAATAGTGTCATTAGTCTCTGTGCTGGAGGTAATGAATGGCTGGCATTAAGGCATAACGAGGAAGGTTACTCCAGATCTGAATAATAAATCTGGGTAACCAGCACACAAAACAGTAAAAGATAAAGACAGGCATAGCAAAGCATATATCTTAATATTCGATGGAAGTAAAAGCAGATTCTAAAATTAAAATAATTGGAGCAGAGTTAAAGTTCTGATTAAAACCTTGAAACTTTAATCTTCTGCTGGTAACTCAATAATGCTTTGCTCACCCCCAGTGACTGAAGTTATGCCAAGTAGTTTTTTTCATCATCTGGTCTACGCACAAAGATAAAAAAAAAAAAAGAGTCTTCCTCACCGCCTCAGACCATCCACCTCCATCACGAGGACAAATCTAGTGAGTGCAGATTTCTGCCAGAAGCTCCCACAGCACTGAACACAGGTTTCAGAGGGGGATCGACGAGGTTAAAATGGATTTCCTCAGCATTCGTGTTTCTGTCTAATTTGGTTCACTAATGATGACGGCATTAAAGACAGATCCAACACAATGCTAATGGACCATAACTGAGTGGCTGCTTTAATCAGTCTTAGAATAAAAGGAGCAAGATTGAAGAGCATAAATAGCAAAATCCAGAACCTTAAAAAAAAACCATCGCACAGATGGTCAGTTCAACCAACAGTGAACTGCGGCTCATCATGTAGATTGTTGTTTTGTCATTCAGCTCCAATGTGCTGGGCCAGCCGTTTTAGATGTATGCGTCAAGACGATCATCAAATTTAAATAGTTAAGATCATCAAATGAAATGTAAAAAATCTAAATAACACATTTAAAGATATTCTCAAACTTTTGTCGGCTAGGTGTGAATTAAGAATATAAACATAGTCCAGAGCCTTCAAGAAAGCAACACAAAGACCGGCAATTCAATGTGGACTCCTCAAGGTGGACAATTAAATTAAACTGTAATGATATTGTCAGCAACAGACCAGAACGTCCACTGATGTTCTCAGGTAAACAGGATGGAGAACTACAGTTTCCTTGGAGCAAACACTGACAACTACGTTTTCATTCCTCTCACTGTCTTTCAAGGTAAAACTGTGAAGATGAGAAATGCCGGCTGCTCATTCCTGCTCAAACGAAACGGAGTGAGAAAGACAAGACAAACGTTTCAAGTAAAGACAAAGTGGGATATAAAGGGAGAAATAGGGAAAGCGAGGAAAAAAGGCTGTGTTCTTTTTGTTCTCTTCATTTCTTTTTCAGTAACTTGTCAGAGATAATGAGTGCATTTTTAACACAATTTTCAGACAGAATGCTATGAAGGCAATAAACCAATCAATGAAAAGCAGTTTCATAAACATTAAAAATGTGACATATTTATCAATAGCAGATCAAATGTACTTTGTAGTGTGCTGGTTCGTGATTGGATGGGGGGGTGGGGGCGGGGGGCAGAGATATAAAACTGGATTGGTGAAACCAAACCAGGACAGCCCACATCCTCCCACTGTGATAATCAGAAGCAGTCAAGATTAAAGTGCAGCTCAGACTTCACAAAGCTACAAGCCGTTACAAAGCACTGATCCAGAGTCTCCAAGTCATTCTCTAAACATTTCATGCAACCTCTCCTCCTCATTATCTAGGGCATGTTTGAAAAGGTACCACATTCCCCGACAAAAGGAATACACTGTATGTACTTAAAATTAATGTACATGATAGTTCCACAATGGAGTTAATGTCCTAATTAAATCTTGAGCTGCTCAAATACATTTCTTTGAGAATTGATGGTGGGGTCCGAGTGGAGCCATCAAAGATGATATCAAGACAGGTGAAAGTTCTTTGCTGCGTCCTGATCCAGGACCCCACCATTTTGACATTTCTAGACAAAAGGCCACCCTCCCTCAATGAGCAAACACCATGACAGTAGCAATAAAGAGTTGAGAGGGCATATATATTTGTCTCCACGCTCCGTCCAGCCTTACGGTGGTAAATAAAAGTGGAATATGAGAGGACCCATCTGATGGTTCCATGGGATGCCTTGGAAACCACGTGGCACTGCAGCAGATACTGAAGCAGGGGGAGAGTTGCTCTTCCAAGAACACTCTCTATCAGGTGGCTCAAACCTCCAAAAGCCTGTGTATGTACTTGTTTATCAAGCAGAAAAGCTGCTGCTTTGAAAACCCTGCAGCAATCTTCTTCTAAATAGCACAGTTTGTTAAATTTTACATTTATCTATCTAGTTTTTCACATACAGGATCAACACTCTCAAATTCCCTGTGGGCTTACATAAACAACAAGAAGACTTTTTTCTTTGTGGATTCCATTGGAAGGAATGGCATGCATGAGTTTCCATCCACTCCCGGCACTCCAGTTCATTCTTCTAGTACTTTCTGGTAATTTGGTTTTCATGAAAGACTGACAATTCCTGCTTTGAGTAGTCAGAATAAATACTATGGAGGGGGTTTAATGTGTGGGAATGTGTAAAAAGGCATTTACATTCCACAGGGACATAAAAGCCCCAGAGGGGAGAAAAATACCTCTATGTAGAAATGACTAGAGCAACTGCATGGGGCGGGTGCATCAATAATTAATCATCCACTGTATGTACATACATCCCTCCACCATCACGAGCCACTGGTGAGTCAGTCGGGGTGTGATTGCTCTGATCCCTGAACTCCTTGCTTTAATGCTCTCACAGAAACATGAATCATCATCAGCACAAAAGCTGTTTTGTCCAAGCTTTGTATAAAAATGATGTTCTGCTATGGTACATATATATATACACCTGCCACCAACACTCCAGCTTTCAACCATATCATCACACGCTCCACATGCGGGGCGGGAGGGGGGCGTAAGGCCTCTTGCGTCTGGTTTTCACGCGGATCAAACCGTCGGGGAGGTTGCACGTCTCCAGAGGGTTTCAGCATGAATGCCCCGAGCTAGAAACCAGCTTTTCTTTCTGTGCCGCCTCCCTCTGTGTCTTTTTACACTGAAGAAACAACAAAACAATCCAACCTTTCCTGGGGAGCAGACCCTGGAACTAAGTAATTGATTTCTGGTTAGCAGTGTGTATGTGTGTCTACATGCACTTAAAACATTTAATAGAAAAAGTGCATGAGCTGGACAACCAGTAAAGGACTAAAAGGTCAGCTGGTATACCCCCCCACTCACTGACAAACAGTCCAGCCAATCAGACTCCCTCCAGTAAAGGGGCCACCCTGGGTTCGACCCGCTGAGACGCAGCTCCAGCTCTACGCAAGCAGGCAGCGGGGGGGCCCTCAACAAACTGATGTTACTCACTTTTCTACTTTTGAATAACGGAAACAGGAGGCTCAGCCGAGAGTGAGAGGGTGGGTGCTAACAGGAAAAGTAGAGCCCCACCTTTGGTGGCGTCTTTCAGAGGGGTCATTTGCCTGGAGAGGGAGGAAAGGGTGTGAAAGGAAAATGATGGTTTTTAACCATGTGGGACTTCCAATTACAGCACCCAAAGGACAGTCTATGGCCAACAGCATCAGATCAGCATCCTGTGTGTGTGTGTGTGTGTGTGTGTGTGTGTGTGTGTGTGTGTGTGTGTGTGTGTGTGTGTGCTGAGGTGAATGGTGCTACATGCTAAATAAGGGCACACGTTACAACAGTACGTAAAACAGACAGGAAAAAGCAGATCTTTCATATACTTAGGCCTAAAACAGGAGTTGATGACAAGACTGACCTTTAAAAAAAACATCCCTGACGCAGGGACTGGGAGCTATTTTAATCCTTTATGGACAATTCTCTTGGAAAAACAAGCGCAAAAGAGGCACCATAACATTTTGCAGTTAGCACTGAGGCGACAGACCATTGATAAATGAGCTAAAGCTTTCCACCATGGTTGAGTAAATACAGCCCATAGAAAGGTTCAGCCCTTCTGCTGTGTGAGCCTCATCTTGCAAATACACCCTTGTGTGTGTGTGTGCACACGCATGCACACACACACACACACACACACACACACACACACACACACACACACACACACACACACACACACACACACACACACACACACACACACACACACACACACACACACACAACACCATCCCTAAAAGACACGTACACTTCACCATCAGCACCCGTACAAACAGCAATTTGCAGGAGGCTGATTTCAGCTCTTAACAATCAATTTAGGTTACAATCCCTCTGATCAGCTTCCTACGGCTCTCAGCGGGAGAACAAATTTACTAATCGCCATCGCCAGCATGGTGCAGGTGCACACCAAAGATAGTGTGTGTCTTTCAGTGAAGACGCTGTGCACACATTTTAGGGTTTCATCATGAAATTTGAATTTCAATATATTTCGTTTCAGGCAAAAATCTAGCAGAATCCTTCCACATTTACATACGATTAATATTCTCCATCAAATGCTCTCATTTGTGTTTATATTTCCTTTTCATAATTGCTGGCATTGATAAATACAACTACAATGCTCCAAATAAAGCAACATTATCATATTTGTCTGATCAACCGTAATGCACCAACAGAATACGATACTCAACACTGCAAGTTAAGATTACACATTTATTATAATAGCTCCCACAGCGTATTATAGCACCCCCAGATATATGCAGAGAATGTAAAACGTAGCTGGAGAGAATATGTGAATTTGGTGCTATTATGTATTTTTTGTTTTTTTTTTAAAGGGAACAAATTAAAAGACCTTTTAAGTGAATTTTATCCCCTAGCTACAGTTAATTAGATTACCAGCTACACACTCCTCTCCCTCTTGAGGGTTTTTTTTTTTTGTTGTTTTAATTGCATCATGCAAAGGGATGCTCAAGAAAATTCAAAGTAGATTTAAAAAAAAATGTTATTAAATACACTACAAACAAAAATGATTGGTTTAAGTCAGGACATCTCCAATAGCAACCAAACACCATAGAAGTTCTAATAGTACTAATACTATTAGTACTAATACAGTACTAATACTGTGTGTGTGTGTGTGTGTGTGTGTGTGTGTGTGTGTGTGTGTATGCGCGCGTGTGTGTGACAGATGTGATGATTGCAGGCCTGAATGAACCCTGAGGAGCAGGTCTATCAGCTAGTGAACACAATGTGTGGCGTCCCTGTGGACCTGCCACTACACAGGACAAGCGTGAGCGTGAATGTGTATGTATGCATTCCTCAAACACGACTCGCTGTTCACATTTTTACACTACTGACATTTTTACACTACTGACATGCTGGTGAGGGGTAAACTCACCACACACACCATGCCATCAGCAGACATGGTGCACAACTCCAACACATTTACACGCTCACAACAACATACATTCACTCCTGGTGGCCTGGCCGTGACCCCATGAGCATGTAACCGAGCACGCCATATTCCCAGAAGTGGGGCTGGGGTTTTATGCAGTTCTGGTTGGAGGGAAAGGTCCTTTTGCTTCCTGCTCTCACCTCTGATTTGAACAGGGAATAAGGTCGGCGCGTCGATACGGGAGCAGGATCCTGTCTGAGGTCTGTCCGCTTCACATGCGTTTGGGAATTTGTTGAAATATATTTTTTTAACTGTTCTTCCTAAAAGGACTTGCAGAGTGAATCTCTGTGTTTTACTTTGTTGTTTAATCATGATCCAGTTGCATTTTATATCACATGGATTCATAATGAAGGGACTTTCTCTTCTCAAACACCAGTGCGAGCCACCGCTGTGGTGCATCACACTCCCAGCAGCACTAGGACAGCAAAAACCTCCTTTAATGTCTCTTTCTTTTTCATCTTTTCAGTATTTTAAATACAATAACTAAAACTAGAACCACGGCAGTCACAGACTGTAACGTCCGCGACACCCCTGAATTCAAAATTTTACCCTGATCTTCCTACATAGGTCAAAGATCAAAGCTAGTGCTCTGACCTACTTTCATAGATCAAAGCACTAGCTTTGATCTATGGTCTTACTCACACTGGCCTTCTCCCTCGTCTTTCTATCTTATCCGGTGCCTGAGTGTACAAAAGTTGAAATTTGACCTTGACCTAGTTTTCTCAAGGTCTAGGTCATCATCTCATTTTCATCCCCTTTGCCGCCCGAGTAATGTGCTTTTTGTTTCATCTTTCTATCTGCAACGGTTGTGAAGACTAATGGACAGACGAACACACGAACACTGACAATTACAACACATCACCACTTTGAAGCAGGATGTAAAAATGCTTTGTGTCAGAGGAGATGAACAAAAGAACTTTGGAGTTTCAAGATATATTTTGCACATGAAACCATTTCAGCTTGCACATCTTCAGACAACAGCAGATTGAGACTGCTGTTTCCCATCTCTCGTGTGTGTCAGTCGCTCATGTGGGAATTCTTGCTGCATATGTTGAAAAAATGCAGCATCAATATTTGCATGTCTTGTTTGTTTTAAATATTTGCGGCTGATATCAGCTCAGTTTGTGGAACTCATCTCTAAGGAGGCTTAGTACAAGATTTTAAACATAATGGGGGATAATTTGGAGCTTTTTGCTTTTCGTTGGTCTCGCTGTGAGCAGAACTACTTTTGGCAAATAGATCTGTCCAAAATAATTTTCTTGGCTTGAGTTGTGTTCAGTTTATAGTCAGCTGGCTACAATAGTTTTGGTTGACAACAGAAAAATTTTTAGCTTGTGGGTGTTTCTTGCCCAAAGTTCTCTTATGGGTTTGATATTTGTCAAGTCTAATTTTATGGCTCCAGAATGATTGAATGTACTTCCATTATTATCAAGTACAGTCAGTCTGAGTCAGACTCAAATGTTTTCAATAGCTTTAATCATATTTAGTCAGCATGATCGTCTTTGTTGGTCGACCATTAGCTTTACAGTAAGTTATCTGATGTCAGCACAGGTGGTTCCACACAAGATCTGATGAACAGAGTAGCTGGACTGTAACTTAGAATTACAACTGTCTAAAATATTTTGTCTGTTTTCGTGGATGAAAAACATATATACTTGATTAATATTTTTTAACTAACCTTTAATCTCGTGTTTCTCATCAACAGTACACAGGACAGTCTAGTCAGTGTTTAATGACGGTGTCATCATTGATGTTGTCTCTAATTAGTCACCGAAGCCAAGATTGTTAAGTTTTTAAGGACATTGTCACCTTTTTCCATCCAGCTGTCGAAACATTCACATTCTACTTTCATAGTTAAACATTTTCCTCAAGGTGAACATCTTAGCAGAACTATCGCCAGATTCATTTTGTTTCACCCGATTACCGCCGTTACAAATTTACTACTCTCGCCTTCGTGTGCAAGATAAATTTCCACTTCATTTGCTTCATGTGTTTAAATGAGTGACATCTAAATAAATCCTGCGTGGGCTTCCTACACTTATGGATCCTTCCAAAGGCGTAATCTTTATTAAGTATTAGGTGTCTTGGCATTCAGCAGTGCCTAGTTGTCTGTAAATACAGAGAGAGACTTGGTTTCTGTGTCACTTCACACGGAGGTCTGGTGTTCTAGCCTGCCGCAATTAATCGATTCGCTAATGAAGTTTTATGTGCAACTCTCCTTATACTCCCTGTTCCTGCCAGTTTGTCAAGCAGAAGCTTTGGGGACAGCACACTTCAGTTCATCATGCCAGCACTCCTGATGGCTGCGCTCATAAATGCACAGTGATGGAGAGAGAGAGGAAACCCAGGAGGCACACTGAGCACTCAGGCAGTGATGAGGCATCTCTGTCTCTCGGCGGGGGCTTGGTTCCTCTAATACGAGGGGAGGGGAGGACTCTTCTGTTAGCTGCCATACAACTATGAGGAGGGGAGGGAAAACTAATGGCAACATGGCTGGATGAATGGAGAGATGAAGGTAGAGGAGCGGGCACAGGAGCAGTGACAGACAGAGATGGAGAAAGAGATGAAAGACATGGAGGAATCAAGGATGGCTTGCTTTGGAGTTAACAAAAGTCTTATTGCATTTGCATTAGAAGCAGTGCATTCAGTGCATCTCTTTCCTCATGAAGTCACCTGAACAATAGCTAGAAACCTTTAGAATGAAGGTTGATGGAGGATTATTAGGATAAATGGGTGTAACCGTGCTGTAGGGCACGAAGCATCAAACCACCGATTGTGTTATTTCCTACCTGAATTCAGTGAAATGTCTCCCCATCAATCATCCTGAATCTAACTCACAAAGCGGCGGCTTAAACAGCAGACCATGATATCCAGACAAGCTCTCAGGCTCTCGAGTGAGGTACTTGGCTCAGGCACTAGGACACAAAACGTCTAAACATCATACAGGTGAGCTGAGGGACTGGACTGGAGCAGCGACGGATTTCTCTATATTGAGGCCAGTACAACATATGGAGGCAGCAAAATTATGAGATCACATGCAAATGGAAAACATCTCTTGAATTTATGCTAAACACAAAAAGGCTGCAAAACTCATCCATGAGGGCAACCAGCACAGCGAAGGCATCCACCTCTCCTTTGTTGGTTCACATTAAATCCAGCTCTGGCTGCTTGTTTCATATTAAGCTGTTTCTGAGGGCTTGGCATGTGATCACAGTTCATAAGCTGGTTTGTGGCCTCAGGTTTATTAGAATAAGAATACAAGCAGGAACTTTATTTTGTATAATGCATCTGCTTTATGCATTGTTCCCAGCTAACCTAAAAGGAATGTGTATGTTCAGGCTCTGCTCTGGAATTTAAGGTCCAAGAGAAAATCATATGCCATCTTCACAACCTTCAATCTAAAGCACATAGAGAGCTTACAGACTAATAAATAGTCAAACAAGTGGAGGTGAACTATGAAGCTGGCATGTCATGGCCCATATCCTCTCCGTAATGCCATTTCTACCAAATATATTATCTGGCATTAACAAATCACATAATCATGTGTTTGGAAAAGAAAGCAAAGGGTTGCAGCACATTGTCTATGCACGCTTGATACTAATCTCTCACATATTATATCTTCTTCCATGATAATTTGGACAATAAGGCCTACAAATGGCGATGCAACCACTCTGCCAGCAGGGAATCATTCACAGTGGCTGCAAACATAGTTTACTAAGGAAAAAATGGGCCAGTCTCCGGGAAATCTGAGGGAAACTCACATTCTCAGGAACATCTGTGCAGTTGTTAGTGAAAACATTTAAAACAACGAACTCAAGCAAGATTAAAATCTGTGTGGTGTCACTAAAAAAGTCCCAATTATCCATCATCTCTGACCACTAATCCTGGAGGTCTGTATGGAGCTGGAGCCAATCCCAGTCCAGACATTGGGCAAGAGGTGGGCTGACCATTAGCAAGTCGCAAGTTTCCATGTAATTACATGCGAGAAATAAGTTTATATTTTTCAGTGGGGGAAAGTCGTACCAAATTATACTGCTTTCCATTTTTGTGGCTCAACATAATGACTTACAACAGAAACTAGCTCCACTGCGCAAACATCCTGCACTTCTAGAAGATGACAAGTCTGAATGCGGCAGTTTTACAAGGGACATTATGAGGTACTTATCTGGCCTGCATTACACTGCATAATTAGACTCCCTTGAGGTCCACCTTTGGCATTTGTGTTCCAATTTAGCCACATCTGCTTGCAACTAGTTGACCCACACCCCACATGGCTTTGGAATGAGCTGAGATCCTGTTTTTGAACTTCAGTCGCACAGAAACCTATTTTCTTCAAGGTTTTAAGACCTCTGAGCCAAGGTAAAATAAAGTGTAGTTTAGTCACTGAACAACCCATTGGAGTTCAAAGTCAAGACAACACCAGACACATATTACTATAAATAACTGCCAAAATACTGTACATATATTAACAGTTGACCTTCTTCCATTCCACATACCCACAAGTGGGAATCATCAGTGGTACCATATTTAACTGCAGCTGGCAGTGACAAGATGCAAAGATTATGAGCGCTAATGAATATTAGCCAACTTGCAGCTGGCTGGATGTTTAGAGGCAGTTCACCCCCATTGATTTCCCTGTAGGGTGAAGACAACTTTATCCCTGTGGCAAGTCCCTGGCTTATTTCCCTCGACTGCAAAGCAGCCGATAGACTGACAGAGTGCTTTCCTGGCTCCGTTTCAAAACTCTAGGCTGGCAGGTGTGAGAGGGATACCTGACTGTGGAGAAACACACAGGGGGCAGCAAAGAGCTGGAGGGGTGGAAAGGAGAACAAGTGAAAGTGGACAAAGAAAGCCAGCTGCAAGGGAAAAGCATTTAAGGGGAATTTTCAAGGCAGCACAATTAACACCAAGGCCAACCAGTGTGTTGGATTATTAGAAAGCAGGTGGCCATGAAAGACAAGGGGAGAGGAAATAGCCTAGAAAGACGGCAGATGGTTGTAGAAGTGTCCATTCTGGGTATTACACATGAGGGACAAAACGACTATAACAAGAGAGAGAGCATTCAAGCACAGAGATGCTTCTCTAACAGAACGTTTCAGCTGTATTATCTGTAGTACAATATTACCATAAAAGGTCAAAAGCCTAACCCATAGTTATCCAATAACCAAGCATGAAATAGTCATATCCCCTACTGACATATGAATTATATGGTATAAAACTAACTCGAATTTTCTTTGATATTTATGGTTTAAATAAAGATTTATTTTTTCAAATGCAGTTAGAGGAACAGACTCCGTGTGTGACGCGTCAGGAACAACATTCCACTAATTATCAGCTAAAAAAAGGACCTGTGGTCATGTGTAGCGACTGACACCTTAACAAGCACAAATACTCATTGAGCTGCAGGGCCTTGTGTCCTCCAATCAGATGGCTGACACAGACGCAGGGCCACCGATTGGACCCCCTCGATGCCAATCTACTAACCTCCTGCTTCACAAGAGTTCATGCTTGTTTAAACATAAATGTTTCCCTAAAATAAAATAGAATATGATGACTCATGAGTAAAGGGTGACTTAAATAAAAAAAAACCCTTTTGTTACGTTACTGTTGTTTTACCATCCATGCCTGTGCTCTTTAATTGTTCCTCCATGTTATTGTCTTTTGGTTTATTTGTTTTTTCATTAAATTGTATGTTGCACATTAGCTTCAATATCTTGCAGTTTTCTATTTTTTGGAGAGGTTGTTACCTTCCCCGTGGGTTGGATTACAATTATTACAACTGTTCAAGTGATCTCAGCTCTAAATTGTATGACATTTTATTTAATGATCAAAGGTAATGAAACAAAATTACTCCTACCACAGGGATAAAATTTCAAATTTTCCAGGCACTTGTTTTCTCATGCTCCTGGCTACAGTTCTTTGTGTCTGCTTTTGTTGTCCCTCTGAAGTCCACCCTGGATTTAGGGGTTCAAATGTCTCCGTTGGCTTTGAAGGAAAACATTGAGCACTACAGGCTGTGCAGAGGATCTGCAGACACTTCACCAGAACATGAATTCCTGTTTAGGGTAAAGCCCCCTTTGGAATTTAAATGCCCGCAGGTATTGTTTGGGGGAGCTTTCCTAAAGTCGTCACCATATTTCTGAAATAAGAGATGTGGAATGGACTTTGTGCAAACCAAGAATGGTTTGCCCCAAATACAAGTATGCAGCCTTTGAGTCCTGTGTGGTTTAACAAGATTCCAGTGGTTTCATTTCACTGTTGACTACACTCTCACGAACCCCTCGTACCTTCACACATGGGCACATCTCCTAGAATCCACCTCGCTTTTTATAAATAAGGCAGACTGTATAGAGAACAGGAGACCCACCCTGTTATGATGGCTTGGTGTTTGTTTATGAGTATATTTTTGCAAAGACTTCACAAAGGTAATACCCTAAACAATATACTGGGCTTTTCAGAACTAAGGGACTTTACTACTATTCTTGATGTTATCATTTTTAGGACTATCATTTTGAGAAGGATAAAATAATGATTATTGTGTTCATCTTCAACAACTCCAACTTCAATGATGGTGATTCATTTGAGTCTGGTTTAAGTCAAGATAATCAGAAGAGGCATTGTGCTGAGACTGACGCAGTTGATGAGCAGATGTAAAAAATTTTGAATCCATCCATATTTGAAATAACTGAAGGATTTGATCAATTTGTTTTTGTTTCTTCAAGTCTGAATCACTTTTAGCTTGATGACCAATGCATCAGATATATAACAGTGTGTGGTTATAGTGAGTCACTCACCATGATCCAAGATAATGAGCTGGGCACTGGACTGGATGTTGCCTGCATCATTTTCTGCAAGGCACTGGTAGAAACCTTCATCTGACTTGACCAGACCCAGAACCTGCAGGTTGTGCTCCTTCTATGAAGAAGAGAAGTAGGGTTAAAAACGGATGCGTATTAAAAACGTAAATCATTAAAAAAACAATACCACCTCAACTAACAATAATCTTAATTTGTATATCACTTTTCATGTAATCTAGGTAAGTGCTACATTTAGAACATTAAGTCAACCGTTTAATTACTAGAATAAGCAGACAAGCAAATAGAAAGTTAAAGACAAAACAACTAAAATATAAATTTAAGACTTAAAATTCAACAAATTTAGCTTACAATTATTTTGAAGTAGTCACTGGGGATGACAGCGTCTCCATTCTTGACCCATTTGACAGTAGGGGCTGGTGATCCTGAGACCTCACACCCAAACACAATGTCCATGGACTCGTGTGCATAAATGTTGGTCGGCCGCTTGACAAACTGGGGAGGAACTGGAGAACCCAGAAAGAAAATGAATGAGAGGTTTTATACAACTGAAACAAGAACATTATGATTCTGGAATAGTCAATACTTTAGTTACAGTTTGGTGGAAAAATAAGAAAACAAGTGTGGTGAGTAAATCTAGAATGTGATGCCCCCCACTACTGGACAAAAAAAAAAGCTATTTGTGCTGATAGATTGTGACTTCATTACAGACATAGCCGATAAAAGGTAATATGTACAGGCCCTTCCAGGCCCCTACAAAGCATTCAGTCCTGTTGGTTTGAGGACAGCTGAGGATGTATTACAGACACCTGGATGAGGGAACCCTACGGTCCCTTAAATGTCCAGTTAAAGGAGGTATAATAAAAAAAAAATAGCAAACAGTGGCACCTAAGAACATCTTATCTAATTATCTCTGACCTTATTCGAGGATGGCAACACTTGAAATGTTTGATAGAAGGAGTGTAATAACCTATGCTCTTATTATATTCAGGAACAAAACAACAACTGCTACCAGTACAGTGTGTACGCATGCTAAACTGAGAGCTTGCAGATCTCTCCTCGTCCTGGTAATAAGGCCCAGAAAGGAGTTATTTGATCTGCTGAAGTGATACAGCACCTCATCAATCTGCCCTGGAACAAGGTCACGGAGAGCACGGGGCTCAGGCCTCATCCTCCCTCTCTGTAATTGGACTGTATGTGCATGTGAGGAGAGACAGAATAAGACCGTGTGTGTGTGTGTGTGTGTGTGTGTGTGTGTGTGTGTGTGTGTGTGTGTGTGTGTCTGTGTGTGTGTGTGTGCGTGTGTTTTTTCTGCTTTTGTAGCCTCTGTGCATTCTCAGATAAACGGCGACCCGGTTGACCACAGTTTAAATGACTGTTTTGTTTGTGAGTTGCAGCGAGCCGAGCTTCACTGCCAGCGCCGTGCGCTCCGCGATAGTGAGCGATTAGGACGCTCTGGTGGGCTGATTGCATTTTAGTAGCACACTGTGGCGGTTTTTGGTTCTTTTCTGGCTTCATTCTGCAGGTTGACAGGTCAAGTCGTCCGCATTTGCTTAATT
The DNA here is from genome assembly GCA_013358685.1 of Antennarius maculatus. Lineage (NCBI taxonomy): Eukaryota > Metazoa > Chordata > Actinopteri > Lophiiformes > Antennariidae > Antennarius > Antennarius maculatus. The sequence continues at coordinate 20,829,835 of CM023606.1, forward strand.
CAGTGGGCGGGTATTTCATTCCGACATCAAATTGCTGCTGAACAGATTAAGTCTCATTTAGTTGGGACACACTGTCAACAACAGCTACAGCATCTTCATTTGCAGTCGCAACCTCAAGGGACACCACTTGCTAGTTATATGCTAATGATACAATAAAAGCCTAATTAATAATTTGTCATGGAGACACAAGTATAACTAGACATCTATCTTCTATCAGGAGCAACAGATGAAAGAAAGACACAACGCTACACCAACAAAAAGCTTTCTCTACATCCTGATCTAAGACACCCAGAGGCAGAACCTGTGTGTCCTTTACTGATGATGTGATAGAATAACATTACGCCTCTTTGGGTAAATTTCCTTCAAGATGTTCCTAAACTGCCCTCAGGATAATCATGTTAACAGCATAAATGTAGGGAATGATGAGAGAACGCAATCATGTAAACAGCTGAAGTTTTTCAGCGGTAGAGGCTGCAATTGTGTTTACTGGTCAAAACAAAAACCTAGGTGAAAACGACATGATAATTAGCAACAGAAAATTTAATTGCACCACTCAGACATGGTATGACCCTCGTCTTCGAGAAGATTGAGAGTGTTCACATGTGAGTGCTTCCTGCTGGAGACAGCTATGGTGTAAAAGTAGAGGCAGAATCTCACAAAGCTCCTTGGCTGGTCTAAAATAAAGTCAAAGGTCAGTCAGAATGAATGATTTGAGTGACGCATGTGTGGGTGACACCATGGATACCCTAACCATAACATATTAAAATGTTTATATGATATTAACCTTGTAAGGTGCATAGTATGGACAGAAAAAGTACAGTATTTTCTGTACTATAAGGCGCACTGGATTATAAGGCGCACATTTAACGAACTGTTTATTATATAATTTATTTCATATATAGGGCGCATCGGATTATAAGACGCATTGTAGGTTTATGAGAAAATTATAGGGTTTTAGGTGCGCCTCATAGTGTGGAAAATACTGTAATGGTTCAAATAATAGAATTTAGCGTTTATTAAGATAACAAATGCATATTACTATAAATACCATGTATATTTATTTGCTACATAAAATATGCCAGTAACTTCAGAACTTAATCTAGCTGATATTCATGCGCATGAAGCCATTATTATTAAGATTTCCGCCCCAGACTCCAGCATGAGCGCTCATCCTCAACGCTCAGGGAAGAAGGGGACTTTGTGAAAATGCTGCAATTATTTGTGTGATCGCTCCACTGATGGCATAAAGTTTTCATCCCTGCTGCACTGTTGCATTTTCCAGTTGCCAGATATCTTTAGTCTTGTGATTTCTTTCATTTCTAGAACTATAGATTTATTGCAGCGGTGAGAGAGTTGAGTGTCTCCAGCAAGAGGAACCACAAACACCCGTGAACGATCTCATCTGTAGTGTTTCATCAACTAGCTGTCATTCACTGCCTGGAGAATTTTTCTTCGATCTTTTTTGTTTTTCTGCCACTTTATCATCTGCTTAAGAAACTTTTAAACCCCCTACAGTTCCTCCAAATACTTTTCACCACACAGTTGCTGAGGGATTAAGTTATTTGTGAATATCGTCTACCTTCACCAGGATCCAGTCACTGTCTTTTTATGTGGGAGCTTTAAAAATTACAACCCCCTGACTTCAACTTGTATGTTGAAATTCTACACTCGAGTCATTGTTCAGTTTCTCATCTTGTCAGCTTAGAAGCTGCATTAAAGTGTCCATAGTGTCCATAGTTTAAGAGTGAGTGACTAAGATTCCTGGATATTCATTTGTGCTGGTGTGGAATGACCATTACCATTATCATAGGGGAAAATGTGCAAGCTGATGTTAAACTGATAAAATAATCACAATAATACACGATTTCCTTTATTTTGTCTTTCTTCATTTTGCTTACTAAACTTGTGAAGTTTAATTAAATTATGCCCAGTGGTAGATGTCGACTTTGTTCTGTTAAATAAAGCTGTATCTGAGGACAGATGGACCTTTTAACCTTTTTATGTTTACTTTGGCAGGGAAAGAAAAACCGCATTTTTGACTTTTTCCTTGGTTTCCAAATGCCAGCTTCACTACCATACAATGCAGCTGATCATGTCGAACACAAAACAGATGGGTAATACACAAAAACCTTTGCTCCCCTCGCTTCATCAAGACATTTCTGGACTATGTTGAATAACAATAAGTAAGAACAGGATGGAAATGAGGACGGTGATCCTCGTAGACTCGTTACCTGTATGATTTCAAGACAGCCATCACACTGCTTTGTGTTGATGCACCTGTGTGTGTGTGTGTGTGTGTGTGTGTGTGTGTGTGTGTGTGTGTCTATGTATGTGTATCCGACTGGCGAGGAGAGTATGTGAGCTGTGAATAATGTGTTTCACAGGGTGGCATCTTCTAGACATTTGCCTCTGGTAGCTGTGCAGCGGAAAAAAACATCCTGGGTGTACTTTGGTGTGTCAAGGCCGGGGTATTAAGACACCAGTGAGCTAGTGTGTGTGTGTGTGTGTGTGTGTGTGTGTGTGTGTGTGTGTGTGTATAATCCATGTTTGGATATAAATAATTTTAATGTGTTTGGGTTCATGTTTCACTGCATTATGACTGGTGTTACGAAAATGTGTGTACTTTCTTCCTTGATAGAAATATGTGGATGGATGGCATCTGTTTGCATAATAAAAGTGTGTGTGTATTTGTGTGTGTGCGTGTGTGTGTGTATATATATATACTGTATATAAATGCCTTCTTATATATATGCAAGCACATGCCTCTTTAGATCTCTACTCTAAATTTGTGCATGCCTGTTGTATTCATGTGGGTTTTTGCATAACATTCTTCAATGTCAATAAATACAGTGTGTGTGTAGTTTGTGTGTGCGGTTCCTCTCGTGGGTTTTGCTGGTGACAAGATTTGACAGTGACTGGTATCATCCGGTTCTCTTTATCTCTCAGTCTGCATTTCACCAGTCAGTGGAGCATTTTTTTCCTCTCAACTCTTAATCTTCCTTTAACTCCTTGTCTACCTCTCCATCTTCAGCCCCAGCCCCCTCCCCCCACCCCCATCCATCCATCAGAGCAGACACGCACCATTTTGTCCAAACGGAGTTCAGACGTGTGGAACATAGTGGACGGGGTAGTGAATAAAAACACCTAAATATAACAGTGTGTGTGTGTGTGTGTGTGTGCGTGAGTGTGTGTGTGTGTTTGTGGGAAGGGGGGTGGAGAGCAACACATCTGATGACCTTCTTAAATTGGCTGGAAGCAGCATGAAAGTTGACATGTAAAGGTGAACACAATCAGATTTGCAAAAAGATGCAGATGGGTGCTGCTAGAGTTTATGTTGACCCACACAGCAGGCAAAAATATAAATCCTTTAAAAAAAAAACAGCTTAACCTATAGGAGGTTTACAGAGAGAAAATTCCACACGGGCCTTTCAGTGGGTAAAGCAGGAATGTTTGAGATGAAGTTGTTTAGGCGTCTTACCCTATGAAATAAACATTAACTCAGCAGCAACATTTCTCCAAATTTGGGTATCCTGGCTGGAGGTGGTGATGAATGTTCCATTGAAATCCAAGACTAAAAATGTCCCCTTCATACGTACAAATGTGGGAAATGTCTCCAAACGGACCGATTTGAATCATAAATACTGTTCTTCACAGAGACAGAAAAATAACAGAAGGAAAGTGGTTGTGTAAAAGGGGGTGGGGGGTGCCGGTAAAGCCCATCAGACGAGAGGGAAGAGCTGAAAAGACTGATTCCACCACTTTAGGGCTGCTATCATCTATTCGGCCTGTAGCTTTGTAACAGAAGCTTTAACACAGACATACACTGACTCCAGTGAACTACTAAAGAGGGCCAACTAAAGGTCATGTGTGCGTCTTACTGTGAGCTTGTTAAAACAAAACACCATAAGATCCATAGAGGGATTCTGGGCAGATTAGTTAAAGCTTCACTGGTCGGCAGGAAAAAAAAGAAACCCTGAAAAGAGACATCGAGGAGGAGAAAACCCGCCTCCACCTACTGCTGCTGATAAAACAGTAACGTCTGAAAAACACAGCTGCTGCAGCTTTGGGCTTCTTGAGCAGAAAGTAGTATGAAAAGATGTTTGGACAGCCAGCACTCAACTATGACAAAGAAGTCCAGTGAGCTACAGTGACTTGAACAGAAGCTCTTGGACAGTCAGGGTTTACTACGAGGGAAGTATTCATCCAGCTCTGAAGACAACAGATTTACACTTAATCCAAAACAAACAACCTTCACAGTAAAGAAAAAAAAAAGCTTGTGTTCTGAACAAAGTAAAAAATAACGTCCTGTTAGAGGCACCATCGCATCCCAGGAATGAAATCTCAATGGCACAAAAAATGACTAAAATCAACCAAGACCAAATATTTGAGGAAAACCCAGCTTGATGATTTTGTTTAGTGATCGGGTTTTATGTCCAGGTGCTTCCTGTGTGTCGTGTATTTGTTTCTGGACAAACTCACATTCTCAACTCTATAAAAGAGAATTAAATCTCAGCCTCTGATGTTAACTCAGTGAGATGATTCCAGGCAATCTGTTGCATCAATAACAGGATATCAAGTTACATGTGGGTACAGAGTAGACCCCCAAATTACTGTAAGCTATAATGAGCATATACTGTTTATCTTTCCTTCAATGTGCAAGTATGAATGTATATTTTAGATGAAGATAATGAGTCTATTCTAGACCATGAAGATGTTTCAGTAGCCACAGAACCATTTCCAGAATCACGTTTCCTTAGGACTGCCACCAAACTAACAATGTGACATTGAATCCTTTCATGGCTTAAGGATCAGTAAAGTTGTTTTCATTTGGAAGATTGAACATTCTGATCAGAAGCTGCTGCCCACTCAAGCACATGCGAAGATGCGGGTGGAGGTGGACTTAGTAGCCCGCAGCAGGTGTTGCAGCAACGGCAAAGACAAACAGCAGCTCTGGAGAAAAACAACAGAGATTCACACAGCACTTCTCACATAGCACTGGAATATCTGAAAGACGATGAGTCTCAACTGATGGCGTCCGTGGGAATCAAACCTAAACGTCCAAACACAGCCTACGACAAAAGAAAAAGGTGCGTTCCTCTGGGTGTAGTTCCTTATCCGCTTACTGCTCTTTTAATACCTAAATGGAAAGTTTCTTTTTCGTTTCACTAAAATAACTACTGCATGACACTGGTGGGAGGACAGGAAGATGGGGTGAAATGACTAAAATACCCACTTCCTCTGATCATGTCTGTAATTTTACCACATGTCAATTACCGATCTATTATTGTGTTATCAGACTCTTTGAATTGCTCATTTTTCTCCTGGTAGATCAGTGTCAGTGTCCTACATTGTGAGCAGATGTGACGTAGAGTGGATGTCTTGGATTTTAACCATTTTTATAAAAACAAAGCAAAATCACTTCTATTGTCTGTTATTATAAATCTCAGCCCTCAGGAAAAAATTGAACTTTTACAAGGGGCATGGCTTTCCTGCATGCAAGTGAAGCACATAGAAAGAACAATTAACTTGATGACATTATAGAAGAGGCCATGATAGATGAGGGCTACAGACTCCATGAGCCCTATGAAACTGGAAACACCCATTTCAGTATGACAGAGAGAGAGAGAGAGAGAGAGAGAGAGAGAGAAAGAGAAAGAGAAAGAGAAAGGTCTGGCCTCATTTCTCCTCTTGCCAGCTCTAATCGAGGGTGAGATGTCACAGCAAAGTTGTAATGAACAAAGAAACACATTCACAAGAACACACACTACACTCCCAGTAGTGGAAAGGTGAGCTAAATGTTACTGTTAACAATGTTGTTTATCCCTGACATTCTTTAAAATTGCATGCCTGCAATAAAACAACTTTACCATTTGCGTCACAGCACTGCCACATTGTGCTTGTGTTTACATAAATAAAGGCTGAAATCGTCTTAACTGCTCCGACACCATGGTTCCTTTTAATAAAAAGATATGGCACATACTGCTGCTGGATGTAGACTGCTTGTTTCTTTTACTGCCGCTGACATTATCTTCTCGGTAATGTTTTGTGCATCACTTCTCTGCACAGATGTAGGCTTGTTTTGTACACAGATAAAAGCTCTGCAGCCAAAACAAAGAACAGTTAACCATTTTTATACTTTCAAAGTGTCCACATCTTTCTGGGGACTCAGAATAAATGCTTAGTGCCTCAGAAGTGTATCATAATTAGGGGCGTTAAGTTCTTATCATCAAGGTTCATTGCTAAGTTACCTTGAAACTGGCTTCAGTCACGTGTAAATGTCGAGATAAATTCCCGGTAACTGTTTCCCCCTCATAAAATACAGTTGGCTAATACTAATCCGACTGTAGAGAGCTGAGCAGATCTAACCCTTCTGATTTGTCATGGAACCCAGGACGGATTTAGAGATTTTAAACAATCTGAGGTGAAAATGGAGCTTTTCAAGGCTCTAGTGAGGTAGGGAATTAAGCTCATTTATGTATGTTTTTCTGCATTCTCACGCAATCAATACTTCAGCTTTTGTGATCTGGCTTTCTATTCTGTCTTTATCAACTTTGTGAGAGCAGAAATACTTTATCTTCTTTCGACCGTGTCACACTTTCCATTTCTTTTACTTTGTGCCGCAGTTAAAAAGGTCACAAGACTGCAAGAATATCATCTTATCTCATCTCATCTAACAAAATCTCAATAAAACATGTGGCTGGTAAATAAGGCACCATGCTCTGATAAACAACTAGATGTTGAAGATATAAGAAATCAAAGCTGCTGAGGTCTTCCTGTTTATCTACTCCTGTCAGATTTAGGATTTTGCAGTGAACAGACGTATCGTTAACTGACATTATTATTCGGTAAATTACTGAGTCAAGATCATTTTAATGATGTCTAAATGTTGTGTGTACGATGTGCAACTTAAACATTTTGGCAGGTTTCTAGATCGAGAGCTGACAGTAAGATTGTGCATCTAAAAGACTTAGTTTCAGAGACAACAATGAAGGAACAATTTTAGATCAAATTGTCACAGTGGCCATTTTCCACTGAAATCACACTGAAAAGCTCGGGCTCCTGGTACAAAGTTGTAAAATATGACAGCAAAGGTGTAAATTAATTCTGAAACATCGGGACACATCTTGGACACATTGACTGTTGCCTGGAGGTAAAACCAACTGAAATTAAACTCACTAGACAGCAGCATTAGCTGGATGGTGTGTGATTCATAATGTTAGTGGTATTTAATTAACAGATAATTAAATATATTGTTCAACCCTGATAAACTACCTGTTCTGTCTGTATCTCTAACTTATATTTTTATGAGTATGAATGAATCCATGCATGTGTATAGAGTAGTTGCATAAATGACCTTTGCTTTTTGTATGCATGGTTGCGTTTGCACACACCCCTTCTGCGAGCCCATGCATATCTCTCTCCACAGATAAACACCAGCTGCATCACAAACCCCCGAGCTATCTTTGAGCGAATTGTAATGATGTTTCACCGCATCAAATCCCAGCTGACTCTACGCATCCCTTCATAAGCGCCGTCCGGTGTTTATGAAAATGTACTGACTGTAAACACACAATTTTCTCTTGTTACTGTAGCAAAATATGTCCTCCAGTGTTTTACAAGTCACTCATAGGAAATGTTTTTCTTGTTAGAGTAGATTCACATTCCAGCAGAGGCGATTCCTCTAAGACTGTAAGAGAAGCAAAAATAAAACATGCGACTTATTTGGAATTTTTGTCATTGAATTGCACGTCATCCTTATGGATGAAAACTGATTCTCAACTGATCTACCAGGATAAATTAAACTAGGTTAAAAGGGTTAAGCTCAACTTTCCTCTAAAATGTCAAAAAACGAATAGTCAAACATGTTCTGCTGTGTTAACATTTACTTGACCACTAACGTGTTCACTAACATGTTCATCTTAAAAACGAGTTCATTATAGGAAAAATCTTTCAGTGGATAAATTCCACAATTTTGTCAGCCCACATGATGATTGGAGGATCAGGCTAAAAGCTGAATCCCTTTATGATTGACAGCTATTTTTAGATAAACAGTACCCCATCACTTGAGCATTAGGAGATCAGTCAAAGTGACGGCAAACTGCAACTGATTTCTGATTACTTGCTTGGTGAAACTGCTTGACCATTTCCATTGTTCATTTCTTACACTGTAAATAAAACACACTCATAGCATTTCCTTGTTTCAGTAAAATACAACTTCATAATGTTCTTGTTTGAGTTTAATATTAATTTGTTAATTTGTTCAATCCTTCATACTGAAGTTGGATTGGGGTGAACTAGTCAGCTAGCAAAGACAATGCTAATATTATCGGATTGATTTAGGCAAAAGCCATTCGATGGCCTTCCTTACCAGAAGAGACTCAGGATTAAAAGAACATTTTCTTGAAAAGGAATGGAGAGCAAAATTTGCATATGAGTAAATTGATTAATTTTATTATGCAGGCTGACTACGTGCTTCCCCTCTTTGAAAGACCCACAGCTCCCACTGCAGTCCAGTGATTTGTATGAGTGTGTTTTATGAGCGTTCTACCTCTTGAGGAGATCGATTGACCTTTCAGGTGTCAAATCAATTAAAGGAACAAATCAATGCCACAATTTGGTTTCTTCATGAATCTGGATGAAACAAATGCAATTACACCCGTGGGTCTACAGCACGCCACCTAATCAAACTGCTCTGTCGCATTAAAATGACTGATGTCTGGTGACAACAGTCAGAGAGTGACGATCAATCCTCTCCAATCTTGTGACACTGGACATGGAGGCTGGCAGGGGCCCACACTTGAAGACTAGACGAGTGAAGTCAGATGTTGTCCTGTGACCTGATCCGATTTTCTATTACTGTCTCCTTTAATCACAGAAAGTGACAAGAAATGATGAAAGGGTGGTGGAGAGCTGATGAACAGATGAAGGGATTTGAGGATGTAGTCATTGCATGAGGTGAGTGTGTGTGTGTGAAATGCAATGAACACAGGATTGAGCCTCAGGGTGTTCTAATGTTATTTTATAACAAATCTTGTTGACGTGTTTCTCCTGGGAAAATCATCCTAGCAACACGCAATGTTAGCCAGTGTTAGCGGAAGCTTTTTGTTTGTGGCTTGACTGTAATTTAACCACCTTTGCCAAGCCTGACCCTCTTTTTCCTTTTATCCTGTCAAATACGAAGGCATGCCCAGGCAATGCATCTGTTATTCCAATATATTATGTACCAACTGATTATTAGCAAATATTAACATATAATTACCTCAGCACCTAAACTCAAAAGCACTGCCTGAATGATTTTTTTTTTTTTTTTTACTTTTGCATCTTTATTGTGTCCGTCCATCCATCCATCCATCCATCCATCCATGCAGACTCCACAGAGAAACGACTCAAACCGACTGACACCTTCTTGTTGTGAGGCAACAGCGCTTTCCCTTTATTGTGCCCTATGGGGGAAATTTATCTGCATTTGACCCCCTCAGAAGAACCAGGGAGCAAAGTGAGGTTCAGCAATGGATCTTCCATCTGGGCCGTAGACATCATAACTGTATGTGTTTCTTTTGTGTCAAACATATGGAGTTGATAGCTAAAGCTCTACCGTGACCCACTGAGATGACATGGACACTTTGTTCAGTGTTAGTAGATGAAACCACCTCTTAAATGAAGAAAACAACTAGTGAAACACCGGAAAACAACGCGACAAAACATTTGCTGTTGCAATTGTTACAGAATGAGGACATCATATGCTTATTTTTGGAATTTAATTCAAAATCACACCTGATTTACCAACTGTCACATCAGAATGGAGCTGATCTGGTATCTGTGTGTGTCACATCACTGTGTCTTTTGTATTTTGGCAACAAGGACATCTTAAAATACCAGTTACCAGTGTTTGTGAAGGAGGAGACAGAAAAAGAATGGTGGAAAAATACAAAAAAAAACTAAACCTGATTATCCGCAAAGTGTTGATCAACGGTTTGATTTTTGTTTATGATTTTAAAACTTTCCATGAATTTCTCATTTCTATATGCTGCATGCAAAAACATTGAGCTGAATTATTGTATTAATCATAGCCCAGTCCTGAACAACAGAACTTCTTACTTTCAAAACAGGGCTTTGAAAGTGAAGATTAGTCTGCATTCACTGGGGAAATAGCAGCTGGTACCAGTGAAAGTGTGATAATTAACACTCATTAAAAAATATGTCTTAAATCCAATACGTCTAGAATTCAAATTTGCTCATCAACACTGAATTCTGAGTTCTGACTGCTGTGACATCAGCCGTCTAGCTCCTTCAGAGATTGACCCAAATTAGATGAAGAATGCACATCATTTTAAGCTGAGGCCTACGAGCGCTGGCATCTTTTAAATCAGCGACGGGAGACGCCTTACAGTATAAAAAGGGGTGTGTAGACTTCTGTATTGTCACACGACTCACAAAAAGCCTGATTAGTTTAAATGAATGCATATGAATACAGCATTAGGAATGCTGATTCTATTACGGAGGTGTGCTGTAGGTGTATTTCTTGGTAATTAAAAGACTGCCAGCTATTGTTTCCATCTCATGTCTTTTTAGCTTTTCCACTTGCACTTATTCATTCACCTCAAATCTTCCTGCTATTCCTGTGTGTGGTGGAGTTATGTGTAATGTGCGCATCCAAACACATAAAATCATTATTTGCTGCGTACGTACACTGAATACATTGCTCCCTGTAAACACTATACATCATCAGAGCCGAAGTGGCTCTCTCTCTACATTGTTAGAACCCAGGAAGTAGTTCGCTCATTTCATTCCAGTCTGAACTGTCTGGGCTTTTGTTTCAGGTTTAGTTTAGGGGCTCTTAGGGCACTTTTATAAAACCATACCCAAACAAAAGCAGATGGAAACTGACGCTGAAGCTGGAGTGACTCATCTCTCCACCACTGCACTCTCCTCAGTAACTAAAGCATCCTCACTTACCAGGGCTCCTCACTATTCTCTAGTGCTTTAATTTTAGCTTATGTGCTCACTTTGTTCCTGATTTACTCTTGGAAAGCCATTAGTCGGAGCTCTGATTGGATGTCTGTGAAAAAAAAGGTAGCAGAGAATGAATTGAGCATACCTTTTAAGTTGAGTTGGGCCTGTGCTTCAATAGTCGCATTGCCGTTATCTGCCATGCAGGTGTAGATGCCAGCATCCTCCACTGTGAGATTAGAGATCTGGAGACTGCCTCCCCCCATCACCTCCACGCGACCCTCGCTGCAGACGACGAGAAAAAAAAAAGTGGAATAGGAAGAAAAAAATGAGTAAGATGTGACTGAAGAATGCACCCGTACTGTTTAATGAATGTGTAAAAAGTCATTGCAGCTCATTTCCATTCAGTTCATTGAGCGCTTAAAGGCTGCAGTCCCTGCAGCTCCACGCTGCTCTGCTGGCCTGTCACTGACCCTGCATCTCTTGCTCGCATCACTTGCTCTCTCACCTTTTACCCCTCCGAATGAATAAATTATACATAAAGCCTAATCAGCAGCACTGAAACAAAAGGCAACTTACAGTTTAGAATGTACATTCTTATTTAAAGAGGGTGAGAAGGTGGAAAACCACCCAAACAGAAGGGAAAATAGATCCCAACCACATTTAAACTGATGATGTTATCAGAACAAAATAAAGCTACAACTGGAAGCAACATTAATTCAACGCAAAATCATCATACATTAAATAAATGTTTGGTTTATTGCTTATTTTTATCATATTTGAAAGATGTATTTACACCCTGGAACACAGAGGAGTCTTTACTAACGCTGTAAAACTCAAAAAAATGATAAAATTATTATAAATTATTTCTTATTCATTTAATACCCAGGCCAAAAATATAACCACTCATCTTTATTTATAGTATCTCAATGAACCGGTGACCCGCTTCTGTTTTAAACAGTGCCAACTTTGATTTTGCCAACAGGCCCAGGGGCCCTGTGGTCAAACGCTGGCTGGATCCAACAATCATTGGAGCATGATAGTAGGAGGAGGCTGAGAGGAAAGAAGACAGAAATCAATAGGTGAAGGAGAGAAACGGAGACGAGTAGAAGAGAGGGAGCAATGGGTCAGCTGAGGAGGATGAAATCCAAAGAGGCCCGAAGCAAGTGTGATGCAACCGAGGAAAGCGACACGAGGGTGCAATCATTCCTGTGACTGTGATGCAACAGTGAGGGTAAAAGCAGAGATAAAAGTGCATCGAGGAAAACAGGCTGAGTTTGAATCGAACTGCTGACGAGCCTCCTGCTTCTCTCTCCCCCTGACTACTCCTGAGTTCTGGCAGCTTTGGCCTTAAAGACCATCTGCATGCCTGTTTAGGGCTGAAGTGGAGCGTTGGAGTGTCACTCAACCTGATGTCTCCACAGCGACATCACCGCTTCACTTCAAATCACGTCTCTGTTTCATAAGGCTAGCTGCTTCGGACGAGAGTCTAACTACTGATGGTAAACTTGTGTGTAACAGCAGGGTCATGAATTCATGGCCAAACAAATCTGTTGACCCCTTCAGGCAGAAAACAAGTAATATTTGACAGCTGCATCAGTTGTAACTCCTGAGTCAAAAATCACACTGTGTTCATTCTGACAGCAGATTTTCACAGAGAAACAGCACAGAACAGAGGGCCTGACGGAAAACACTCGGGGTTTCCAATGTGGAGAAAATAGTACTGATGAAATCAGTGGGTGATTTTTCTTTTGGTCCCTGAAACACTGAAAACACCAAATGTCTTTCTTTACACCAACACCTTTGCTGTGCACTATAGGACGTTGGTTCTGCTGTGAAGCTCTGCATGCCAAATTCCTCTAAAAGACATCCTGAACTTATTGTGGCAGTGATCCCTGCCGTTTGTCTCACCACGACTGCTATTCATACTGTGGTCCGTAGTGCTGCATGCACTATGTAGCATTGACAGCTTGTCTTGTGCATGAGAGAGAAGTACACAGCACACATCAAACCACCAGCCAATCTGTCATTCTGCTTAGAGCAAGTCAATTTCTGCTCCGACGCCAGCAATGTAAGTGGCCTGAAGAACACGAGTGTGTTTGTGTTTACAGACCATGAGGGAGGAAGACAGAGTCAATTGGCTTGAGCTAGATGGGCCCAAGACACCTAATGCTGTTCTGAGGGATTGCTATCCACTTATGTTCATTTCAATTAAGACCAAGTTCCTGCTGTAAGGATATGGAGGGACTACTGTGCATTAAATGCAAATCTGTGGTGGGAGACGCCGGTGAGTGTGGTGCTAATTAAAACTGCAATACACAGTGTGTGTTCACCTGAAAAGAGCTGTTGAATTAGTCCATTAGTTGGCTGTCACTTCCACAGAAATGTAACATCACAGAAAGCAGACGGGTCTGCCAGACAGACGAGATACAATGACGCTAACTAGCCTAGCCTTCTGACAGTTTTTTTTTTTTTGCTAACAATGTCTCATGTTGGTTTCTTTATGTCGTGAAGTGGCATACACGTTAAATCTGACAAACATTCATATGTGAACTGAACATGTTTTACCTGAAGACAAATATGTTTACGCATACAAGCTGATTCTGAACAAGTTCATGGGAACTTGAGGATCTGCCTGAGGACTGGAGGTCACCGCTGAGGTGCTACTCTAAGCAAGACACCGACAAACCCTAACGATCACTGTGACACGTCTCCATAGGTTTCATCCTGTTCTCGGGCTGTCCTCATCTCTAAGTTTCAAAATTTTAAAAAAACAACATCCTTCCTATGAAGGTTTGCTGTGTGAAACTGGCCCAAAAAAGGTGTTAAGACCGTCCTGCCGGCACGCTGAGGTCTTGAACATAGCTTTGTCTCCCTGTTCTGTCATTCGGCTTTGAAGGCAGCAGCCGCAGAGAGGTGTTTGATGGGAAAAGAACACATTTGGTACGTGTGAGCGGTGACTCATCCGTCCGTAACATAGACTAGTGGCAAGGTCGGTACACCTGGGCAAGAGGACACGGAAGATCACTCAAGAGTTGTGGGAATGTGCATGTGTTGATGGAGGCAGTGCACAATGCTGTCACAAAGCAATCATTGGTGCGGTGACAAACGCTGGACATGGGTCATGCCAACTGAAGCAAAAGGGGGACGCAGGTGGATTCACAACTGTCACTGAGAAAACAGGGGATTCTTTAATAAAGGTTGGAGTGGGAAGATCTTTTTTTTGATTGGCCTCCCTTTCTCCTCATTTTGCTCTTTAACCACTGACCTCTCCACCACCTGAATCGTCTCTAGCTGCTCTGTCATGTACTATAGATGACAGCCATTGTGCGGTTTTTACTGCTGCGAGTCAAAGTGGGGTCAACTTGAACTTTGCCCGTTTTGACCATGTTCACAGTGTCAAGAAATATTTGGGATCTATCCATCTAGGGAAGACGACTGGAATGATTTTTATCATCTCCAAAATATTTAGTTCTATATTGAAGTCATGAGGTGACTTGATTTACCTCTTCCTATTCAGACATGAGTCATATTATATGGTGGAAATAAGGAGACATTAAAAAACCAGAAAGTTTAGGAAACAAAGACGTAACAATTGATTAACGTGAGAAGGAAGCTGGCATCTATAAGACAGACGAGGGCTTCTCAAGTGACTCGGCCTTTATAACGTTCTTGTTTTCCTCTGGCTCATGATGGAAAGCCACATGGTCCCTGAGAAAAAAACAACTCTCAGATACATGAATATGTTTGCTTTTCTTTGCCTTCAGGGCAGAAAATCCTTTTATTACTGCATAGAGAATGAAGTCTGCAGCGTGAGCCTCATGATTTGTAATTTTGACACAACTACAGGACTTTATTGAATTGTAAAGGACAAACAGCATATATCTGGTCACAGTCGCAGTAAAGAGCTGCAGATGAGTTGCTTCACTTATTCACTCAGACAGACTAAGACATCAGTCAATATACTGTAAATACAGGTATATATAAATACTTAAGGTTCCTTTTATTTCAATTTTAATTCTCAGGGATAACTAAAAGAGTATATTCTTTGGTATCACCTATGTCTTAGAACAAACATAACATGCAACCGATTTGAGATTCAACCAGCGGCCAAAAGCCAATTTATTCTTTTTATCTTCAATTCTTTTGTGACAATAAAAATAAATGACCAGAATGTGGAGAACAGTAGTTGTTATGACAGGAGACAAGCTGTAAAGAGAGCAGGAGAGATTGTGTGTTTGTGGCGTGGTGGAGAGTGAGATATGTCCTACAAGATTTCTGATGCTTCATTTCAAGATAACCGCGTTGCCTGTCTCAATGTCTCGGCCCCAAATCCCAGCAAAGCCATTTATCATTTTACTGGCTTGCTGTGAAATATAAGCAGAATTCCAATCAGTTAGCACTCCTGTGTCTCTGGAAGTATGTGTTGCTCTGGTTACCTACACTACATACCAGACTCTCTCAATGTCATTGGCTCAGTCACCATTGTTATCTCATTTGGTAATTTTCAGGGTCTGAACTTACTTAAATGAAAACAGAAAAAGGGAAGAATAGTGGATGTTGTGTTAATGATTGTGTTAATGATTTGTATTTAAAAAGGTGGATGCTACTCTGAAGATCACTGGCTCTACTGCCAACTTGTCCCTCCATCTGTGAACAAGCCACTACTCAGAATATGAAAGATACAAACCCTTTCTGGAGTCAGCTGACAGACCGTCACCAGCCAAGACACCCTCACAATAATACACCCTGGAAACTTTACAAAAAAAAAAAAAAAATAAAAAATTAAAAAAAATTTTTGCATGACAAGAAAAAAAAAAGTAACAGATGGCAAAACAAAACAAAACTGACGATACTGCAGCAAATGAGATTCCTACTTGAATGTGCCACTAAGACATACTATTTTAGTAGGCTTGGTTAGTAATAAGACTAAGCTGCAGTAGTACAACAATGGAATTGTAAAACACTTTTTCGGCAATCTATTTCAAAGATATAAGATATCAAATTTTTATATTTCAGAAAATGCCCAAAAAGTAACATGGTGGGACAGCAGGTAGCACACACTAGATACACTAACTGCTAATAGAATCTATGAGGAGTCTGTATGTTCTCCCCGTGTCTGTGTGGGTTCTTTGCGGGTTCTCCGGCTTCCTCTCACCTCCAAAAACATGGCGCTTGGGTGAACTGGTCACTCCAAATTGACTATAGGTGTGAGTGTGAGTGGTTGTTTGTCTATTTTTGGCCCGGCGGCGCCCTGACAACACGTTCAGAATGGACCCAGCTTCTCAGCCACAGCCAGCTGGGATAGGCTCCAGCGTAACCTGGGAGCCAATGTGGATAACCAGCTGAAGATGATATGAATAATGGTGGTCTAGTCCATGAAGATCAATGAATGAATGAACGAATGAACGAACGAATGACCAAAACATCCCAAAATATAACTTTTGCCAGTGTCACACACAACAAAGAACAGAGCTTCATATTCACATTCAGACATCTAGCTTGTAAGAGCTCTGACTGTTTGTTATATTAACTAGATGACTTTATGGTCTTTAGTGACACCTCAAACTCCACTAAGAACTGCTTCTACTTGCTGCTGTTGAAGGCACGATGCCCTAAAACAGTGATGCTGTTAGTGTCTCACCCTGAGGATATGATATTAGCACTGATAGACTGAATCTCTAAGATTACCCTTTCCTGGGTTTTTATAAAAGGAGCTAACTCTGTGTGTTCGATGTCTCCCCACTGGTTTGAAAATAGAATTAAAAATAAATGACAAAATCAGATAGTGCAGGTGTTAATAATGTAACTGCACATGAAAGGACGGAGAAAACAAAGTAGGTTTAAATTTGAGTGCCACTTTGTGACTTGACACAGAATTACAGGCAATTACAGACAACAACAACATCTGAGCGTGTTAGTAGAGATGAATATTTAAATGCAGTCGCTCAGCTCTGCTTTCTTTTGGAGAGCAGTGGAGCCAATTCCAGAGCTATCACCATTTTCAAACCATTACATAAAAAGGCTGGTTGGCTCAATTCCACATCGTTACAATTCACTTAGACATCGTAATGTTATTTCTGTGAGTTGGCAATTTCACAATGATACATGGTAATGCATGACATTACAGTAATAATACATGAAACTTCCTCCAACCCTATTTTTGATACATGTAGTGATTGGAACAGTTTGCTGCTGGCAGCGATCAATATGAGATTTCAAAGTCTAGAACGTGGACAAAAACCCACCTGACGTTTCCACTGGTAAACAAAGGTATGATCAAATCGACCAGGGCTCAAATTTAGAATAAAGTTAGAGCTGTCAATAACCTACAATATTAGATATAAATATACAAAACTATGTAACTGATTGCTATGTTTCAACTAAACAAACTTCAGTAAGGACGAAAAAATAGAATGAGGAACTCCCACTATTTTTTTAAGACAGCAGGTAAAGCAAACAAATAACTATTATTATATACAGTATAGCAGGATTTTTGTACTTTAAAAAAGGTTCATAACCTTCATTTGTTGTATCTAAAGCTTGACTCTATGTGCAGAGATGGGTGATGTATTATTCCATGTCTCAAACAGGATTTGCTGTGTTAAAAACTCAGACCTTATCCCCTCTCTTTGAACCCTTGAAACAGATTTATAGTGAATTGTAATCGTGTCAGCTTCTCTGATAAATAACCTCCACACTGGTGAAGGCATGTTTGCTCCTCCAGTCAACACCGTGGAACAGTTTGACATCATGAGCGTGACAACAAAATATGTCTGTTCCTGCCTCTCTGTGGATTTATTGATGGATGGAAACAACTTTCAGGTTGTATATTACCTACAGGAGGTTGATGCTGCTTATGTTAAGCAGGTTTCATCACGTAAACCAAATAGCAGATAATAAAAAAAGTTCATGGTAATGACTTATCTCAAATGTCCTGCACCCCCAATTTTTTTTAAATATTCCATGTAGTTAAAGCTCCAGATGCTACAAAAAGCACTCATCATACTCAGATGTGTGCTTTTGCATATATATGTATACATGTTAGTGTGTGTTCTTGAGTGTGAATAGTAATCCTGGTGGACCCATGCATGTGTGAGGGGATGATTTCCCACACCGTGCTTCTCTCTTCATACATAAGTAAATGCATATATACACAATCATATTTAAATGAAGGTGAGACGACAAGGAGGAGGAGAGATGGATGACTTGGAGGCTTTGGAAGGAGGTTGATTTACATGCTCTGTCAATCCCCTGTTGCTAGCCGACATACATAATTCATCCGTTTTATTGACTGCTGGAGAATTCTATTAGGTGACAGAGCGATACTCCCAAGAACAAAAGATGACTGACATTTCTAGTGTTATCAGAACCAGCATGTGTGACAAATCCAAAGGC
Source organism: Antennarius maculatus (assembly GCA_013358685.1). Lineage (NCBI taxonomy): Eukaryota > Metazoa > Chordata > Actinopteri > Lophiiformes > Antennariidae > Antennarius > Antennarius maculatus. The sequence continues at coordinate 20,848,183 of CM023606.1, forward strand.
CTAATTCTTTGTCCACATGGTACCTGGGGACAGCGTTGATGAGACACAGGACAGTTGCTAAGGATGTATTTAATATACAGTATTACATAAAGAGACTCTGTCCTTGTTTAGTCTATTTATTTAATGCTAAATATACTGAATCTTCAAATTTTAACCAAAAAGGAAGGAAACAAGACTAAACACAAAATTCAAGTTTTAATTTTTAAATTTATCTTGTTCAATGAGATAAAAAGGTTATACAAACAAACACTTCAGGTAAGTGTCCCTTACACTGCTGTGGTGGAATTTTAATTAATTATACTTTGCAAACCATTTTTTTTCCCACTTCCTTTAATGTGGCAGTAGACGGTGTGTTTTGCTGTGACTGAACTAACTATTTGATACAGGTTCACGAATTATGAAAATCTTTTCCTGAAAATAGCATGTATCAATATACTGTCATTTCAGCATCACTTTTTCTTGGTTTCATGATAAACGACACAATAAAATTAATATTCCTGGCTCAGTTTCAGTAATTGTAACAACTGCCTTCAATAATATTCCATTTCATCTAAACTGTACTAATACTACTCCACCTACACAGCTTTGACTACAACTACCCATCAAATAATCAAGTTGAGTTCAGCCAGTGTTGCTAGGCAACAGACATAGTGCTTCATGGGTAGGATGGGTTGAGCTGGGGAGATTCTCTGTAGACCACACCCTTCTTATTCAACAGCGTGTGGCCTTAATGGGCTGTGGAGTCCTCACAGACCCGGTCTTTGGAGACCAAATCCATCAGAAGTTCAAACCCTGAATATCTATACACTATACAGATTACTGTGTACTATAAACACTATATATGTATACTGTGTATATATAGTATACATATTATGCATGTTTAGTATAAATATGCTGTACACCCACATACTCAAGAGAAAAGACAGACCCCCCCCTTCCCATCCAGTTAAAAGTTCCAGGTTCCACAATTTTTGTCTTATTTACTGCAACATTTCTCTTTTCCATCCCTGCAGCACTTTCCCAGTAAAACTGACCTGAGGTTTAACATGCAGTCTACAATCACGTTCCAAAATAACACCAATGATTCACGGTACTGACCATTCAATCTGACCTTGTGACTATTCTAAAGGACAAAACATTGTGTAATATGATCCCATTTTACATTTCATGACGGTATGCAGGGAAACTTACTGGAAATGAATACAGTAACACAGAAGGAAATCAACCTCTCATCAACAGAGAGTCTGACAACCACCTGTTCTAATTTACATTTCCACGTCTTTCCTGTTTCCATCTGTTATCAAAGACTCCTAGATGGCAACATGGACAGGTGATACAAACGAACCTGCAGACTATTTTTTTCTGACAGGTTAACACATTAAAGAAACACTTCAAAAAATTTCCGGAAATTCTTTATACGGCAAATTTTCCAAACATTTCAAAGCGTTCCGCTGTGCGTTTAAAAGTACCTTCAAGTATCAGAGGAGTCAGTCAGCTCGCGGAAGGACTGGTAGAGAGTACCAAGAGGATGAGACAATCACGAATCACCTGTCAAAAACTACCAAACAGTATCTGTATCTTTCTGCTATTGTGACCACAGACGGAGAGATAGAAGGAAAAACATGTTGCTGAGACATGTGCAACAGGAGCTTAATGTGATAATCCCTTCAGTCAATGAGCCACTCTGCCTTCACACGGAAGCTTTGGCACATCTTCATAAAATCTCATCCCCTATCTGTGGCTTTGGTAGTCCCACTTTCAAGGCCCTGTGTGTGCTTTGTACCAAAGCTCAATTAGGCACTTTTCATGCCACACCAATTTTTAATTGATGGCAGCTCTTCTGTCTCTCACGCAATGCCTGAGAGGGACAGGAGATTCTCAAGGAGAAAAAAGAAACTTCCATTGCTATTCTTTCTAATTGTCAATGTCATATGAAAATGAAACCAGCGGCCATGGTAATGTATTCACCCCAGTATCCATTTCTGCTCTGAAGGCAGGAGCATGGAGGTCCACTTCAAATAGGCTTCAGTATGCTTGCTAATTACAATTGGAGCCACCCTAGGGGTGCGAGTCTGCACGTCGGATAGTGTTTTGTAATTAATACGAGTAGATTAATAAGTACCTTTTAGCCAGCTCCCATTGGAGGTCAGAGGTACTCAGATAATTCCATAAGTGTGTGAGACATTTAGCTTGAGATGTGGTGCTGTGCTTTGAAACTAAAGGTTGGAAAGTTTAATGATATTCTCACTCACACCACATTGGAGCCTTGTGGCTACCAATGTGTTCACCTTAGATTTAATTTCACTCAAGGTAGAAATCCCATTCTGGGACTGGATTTCGATGAATGAGCCCTATTTAAGCTTCATTTTGTTGACCCCAGAAGTTGCAAACGTATTATTTTAGAGAAGTTAGGTAAACAGTGTTTTCTTAATTGGTAAGAGTCAAACTTCCCAGGACCAATGCCATTCTCTCCAAGGGACTTGAGCTGCCCTAACTTTGGTAATGAGAGTCAGAGAAGTGAGCGCACAGGAACTGTGACAATCCCTCCTGGCTCTTAATTTGTGGACTTCCCCTTTAGCTGTCAACCCTGTGTCTCCCTGCTGAAGTGGCTCTCTGTGTTTCTGTGATAGAACAGCATTAACAGCTTGAGGAACACAATGGATTACAGTAACACAGAGCGACAATGGGTCTGGGGAATGAATAAAATATACAGTGCCTTGCGAAAGTATTGGCCCCCCAAGCCTTTTTGACATTTTGCCACATTCAGGCTTCAAACTTAAAAATAACAAACTGAAATATTTTTCAAGAATCAACCACATGTGAGACACAATCGTGAAGTGGAACTAAATTTATTCAACATTTTATATTGTGTTTAGAAATTAAAAAAACTGAAAAGTAAGACGTGCAAATGTGAGACCAAATGACACACAGATGCACTCTGTTTGTCATTGTTGTCATGTAGGTCAACATTGGATCATTCAGAAGTCATCAGGGAACTTCTGGAGTCGGTTAGCTGAGCTGAGAGAACAGGGGGCCAATACTTCTGTATATCCTACTTTTCAGTTTTTTATTTCTAAACACAATATAAAATGTTGAACAAATTTGGTTCCACTTCACGATTCTGTCTTACATGCTGTTGATTCTTTAAAAATATTTTCTGTTTTTTATTTTTAAGTTTGAAGCCTGAAATGTGGCAAATTGTCAAAAAATTTCTGGGGGGGGGGGGGGGCAATACTTTTGCAAGGCACTATAGACATAAAGGATCAACCACAACAGTTTCTGCAGGAACACCGGCAGAAACAAACTCACGGACACACATTTCCTTCTATAATGTCTGAAATGGGGCAAAAACTGAAGCATCGACCTTGAAACCAGAGTTCATGTTCATACCTGTCTTCTATTAGCTTGTCTCCGAACAGCCAACGGATGTTTGGTACAGGGTAACCAGTGGCGACGCAGGGCAGCAGCACGCTGGCGCCCACCACCTTGTTCACAGACGCAGGCTGCACCAGAAACTCCAGCTTCCTTTCCACTCCAGTTTCTAAGATGGGAGAGAAACAGGTCAGGGTTCAGGCTGAGGTTAAGGCTGGGGTGAGTAATTGCAGTGCAGCAGTGACCTTCTGAGTAAAAGGTGTCATCTGTCTTGAAAACTTCAAAAGGAGTCACGTCTGACGGGCAATTGTTCCTGACACCCAACCCAAGGATGCTCAGATGAAAAATGACTATGCTGACGTCTGAGGCAGCAGAAGTCTCAACTCTCCAGGAGTTCAGAGGGATCCTGTATAATTCAGGGGGAACTAACCACCAGAGTAGCATATCGCTAATTAAAACATCACGTTTGACCCCAACACACATGAACGACTTCAGCAAAGGAACGACAAACCACCATCCTTTAACCATTTTAGTGTTGTGACTCTCACACTAGGACTCTAGAATGACATACAACAGACCGTATACAGTACCTCCACAGAGTTCAACAGCTCCCTTTTATTCAATCAATCCTTATTCAAGGTCAAACCCATAGTCCAGTGATCAATTCAAGAACACGTATGAATCCTCCCCCTTTTTCTATCCCTACCAGTCTACAGGAAATCTATTCAGGAATTTTTACCTAACCTGACAACCCATCCAACAAATAAACAGACACAGGTGTACACATAATCTCCTACTCCAAGGTAAACAAACATTAATTCATGTTCATCAAGTCCTTTCACAACTTGCTGTGGAAACACTTAATTCTCAGTTTGATTTATTGTGACATGACAGAAACTGTTTTAAATGTATTCTGTCAATTTTGAATCCGGTAGTATCCAAACAAAGTGTCTCTCATTTTCTTCACACAGCTTTTAAAGTTGTCCTTCCTGCTGCATGCTTTGGGCTTTTTTTGCCACTCCACCACACAACCTTGGAGGAGACTTGCAGAGATAAAAAAAAAAAAAAAAAAAAAAAAAAAAAAAAACCCACTAGGGTCTTGTTGATGTTGATTTATGACCACTAATATCTCCTCTGTGCTGCCAGGAGCCTGGTGCTTAACAACTCAGTAAATAAAACTTCAGGGGAGAGTTGAGACACTGCCACAATGGAATTCAGCCCCCTTTGGAGCTACGGATGAGTTACCGTTTGCATCACTGATAAGCCCAGTGGGAGTTCCACCGATCCTTTTGGCATTCAAGCGTCTCTCACAACACTACAGATTCCTTCATGCTGAAGGTAATGAGCAGCCCTAAGAAGACAGCGTGTTGCACAGTAATCATCTGACGCACTGAACTACATTTTAATTTCAATTTACTGCACAAGAGCTTTAACAATAGAAACAATTGCACCGTGGCTTACTCAAGGATGTGAAAATATTTGATGAACGGCAACAAAGCGATGCAGGGATAATGCTTTCACTTTCGGATAACAAAGGAAGAGTAGTACTGAACAACTATGAAATCCTCCCTATAAGTCGCGTATGTTATTACCTGGTAGTATCTGGAGCTGAGCCTCATCACTGGACTTGGACGAACCCACATTTTCCACCAGACAGCGGTAAAGGCCAGCATCTCCCTGCGAAGCGTTGCTGATCACCAAGGCTCCGTTGTGCAGCTGGATCACCCTGGTGTTCAGCTCAAGCAGCTGCCGGTCTTTTTCCCACCGGATGAAGGGCACCAGATCTGGGAGGACCTCACATGCCATGACCTGGCAGCTTCCTGAATGCACAGTGGCCGGCGATGGCTGGCTGGTGAACCTGGGCATTCCTAAAAGAGGAGACAGAGATACGTGGTCAATGCCGGCAGTGATGTTCACGTTATCAGTTACTTCTCAAAATACATCAGCCAGTTCACTTAACCACTACTGCGTAACAGCGACAGGAAATGAAATGAGCATTGGCTGGAGAAATTCTGCAGCGTATCACAAACTAGAACACCTCCACAGACCTGAGGTGTTGATGCAAAGTCTACAAAGAATGCCATTCACATTACAAATACACACAATTGTCTGCCAATATGTCAAAATGGAATCCAACTTAAAACTGAATTCATGTCTGCCTTCACGAAATCAAACTCATGAACCACAAATCTTGGATTTTGCATCAACATTCAATATATTCATCTTTTTAAGTTAGATTTTATTAAGAAAACATCATATTTTTCCACATGAGAATCTCTCTCATAATTCTGATTACATGTATATAAGTTGTGAATTCAGACAAACGCCAAGTTTTTCCTGAGCAGGAAATAGAAAAAAAGCCACCCTGGAAAACAACAACAGGTACATTTAATCTTTAAAGCTGAAGTGCACCAAACGCAACATCTTGCAATCCATATTCAGGAGTCGAAAGGGACAATATAATGTAATCTCCAACCACATCCGACCTTTTGGCATACAACAACCACCTACAGACAGTTGTGTAACAAAATCCCTTATCCTCAACGGAGGATGCTAATTTCCCATATAGAGCAGGAGATGCGCAGCACTAATTAAAAATGGCAGGATCCACAGGCTGTTTGTGCTGCCGCACCCCAACTTTCATCTTTACGCAAAATAATTACTTCCAGCATATGAAGCCATTGATCAGAAACCAACACTCCCAGGCCCTGGTTGGAACAACTGTACACAATGGCATTAATTAAGAAGAACTTAGAACGTGTGCACTGCAAACAGTATTCTTGGGTTTATTAGAGGGAGGAAGTGTTTTTAACAGAGTATCACGCTGCGTTAGGAAGGCCTCTGGAGTGTCTGGCTAGGTTCTGTTTGTCTCCTTTGTGATGGATGGGCATAGAAGAGAGACTAAGGGTGAAAAATAGGCTTGTTTCAGCACGAGTTTATATATTTACGAATGCAATGGCCAGCTTTAACTGTGTTTTTACATGGGAAGTGATGCTGCGAACTTGTTGAGTAACCATCTGGTCTCGCAGCAGCCTCTCACCCTCATTAAATCCCCTACAAAGAGCGACGTTACAGTAAATCACACTTCAAGACAGGGCCCGACAGCATCAGATTCTCCTCTGACCCGGTCCAACACATAGCTCCTTATGTCGGCACAATAGTTCAGCTAACACGAGCTCTGCAGGTCGATTTCAGCGCTGATATTTTCATATGAAGGCTGCCTGTCAAACCTCTGTAGAAACACATTAGGTCAGGAACAAAAGCTTTGTCTGAATCACATTGCATTCCAAATGCCAGGCCTTCATTCATTCATTCATTTATTCATTTTCTACTGCTTTGTCCGCCGCAGCGGGTCACTGGTAGCTGGAGACTATCCCAGCTGGCATAGGGCGTGAGGCAGGGGACACTCCGGGCACGACGCCAGTGCGCCGCGGAGCCACACACGAAGACCGACAACCATGCACAAACACACTCACCCCTACGGGCAATTTGGGACCGGCCAATCAACCTGAAGCGCATGTTTTTGGAAGTGGGAGGAAGCCGGATGCCAGGCCTTCAAAAAAGGATTCTTTTATTTAAAAAAAAAAGAATGTTGGGCTGCAGTCAGGACGTCATTATGGGAGCTTTACTGCAATAATGAAGCAATGATTCTATTCAAGAAGTGATATATAAACTCTTAGACTTTTACTGACAAACATTCAGACTACTTTAAAACTGGGTTGACCGTGTTTTTCCGTGCAGTGAGTCAGCTTCAACGGAGTAAGTGATTACTTTATTCAATTTGTGGACAAGTGGACAATTTGACACCGGCCCAGAGGAGACTCTGAAAGTTATCTTCAGACATGCCAAGAGATTACAGATTGAACCAGACTTTTCGGAGGACAGGAAACGCCTCATAACTTCGGTCCAGATTGTTATGAGGTCTTTCTGACTCAGTCTGCTATCGACTCATCCTCCGGCCCTTCAGCCTCATTACACCTCCACAGGCTGAGTCCATCAGTTTGCTGTGTCCTGAGGGCGAATGTGGGTGAAGCGTGTTTGCGGGGAATCAGAAATAGACGACTTGTCATCGGACGCCATTCAGCGCTGATAGAGTGGATGCTTCACATTATGATGTGTTGTGTATTGTAGTGTCTAAGATTGTGTGCTGCTATGTGGAACTAGCTGAACACCAAGGCCGCAGATGGGAACTCTTGAGTGTCCATGCCAACACTATCGATTGCAATTAATCACAATTCTCCATTTGAATGTACTGGCTGGAAGCTTCATTTCCCACACCCTTGCTCAGCACCATCGACTGAAGTACTATAGTGCCGATCTCAACACTTATCACTACTAGAGTGTGATGAGGCCAATTGTTTCTAAGAGGGCAAAACGGTTTCAGTGGCCAAAACATAAAAATCAGAAGAGTTTAATGCTCATGGACAGTAGTTTGTTTGTTCCTGACATAGATAACACTAAAATGTAACGTGACTCTAAACAAGATTTTCCCACATCATACATTTGTCAATAAAAGGTTTCCCTGAGAAGGCTGGTTGGTCTGCTTCAACAAAGTCCACATCACCTGCTTGGTTTCCACCAGGAAGAGGTTTTCTTCATATGGATACCAATAAATGAATGTGTCCATCACTGGACGGGATTAGCAGGGAGAAAGCAGAGAACTACATAAAGCAGTAACAGTCTACCCCACCTGAGAGGAAAACCTTGCATGCACACAGATATACACTTAAATCACACAGTTGGGTTTCTTCTATTCTTAATTAAAATCCAGTACAGAATAACAATGAGCAGCTTAATGAAATATGCAGAAGGCTTTAAGGATCTCCCTCTAGATTCAGCTGAATTAGTAACCAGCTGCAGAACGGCTGCCTTTAACCTTGGACCAAAAATATAACTGTGCCTCGTGATTCATATTTTCAAGGAGAGTTAGTCCAAGTAATTATGGAAAAAACATCCTTAAATTGTGAGGGACAGAGAACGTAGACCTTCTTGTACTGATTATAATCACTGCATTTGATAATGATAATAAAAATAAAAATAAAAAATAAAAAAGGGGGGTACGGTGGTGCAGTGGGTAGCACTGTCTCCACACAGTTAGGTGATTGAGGGTTCGAGTTCTGCTCTGTGTGGAGTTTGCATGTTCTCCCCGTGTCTGCGTGGGTTTTCTAGCTTCCTCCCAACTCCAAAAACATGCACTTCAGGTTAACTGGCCGGTCCCAAATTGACCATAGGTGTGAATGTGTGTGTATGTCTGTGATTCTATGTGGCTCTGAGGCACACTGGCGTCACAACCGGAGTGTCCCCCGCCTCCCACCCAAGCAAGTTGGGATAGGCTCCAGTCCCCCGCGACCTGCCACAGCGGACAAAGTGGTTAAGAAAATGGATGGATGGATAATAAAATAACCAATTCAACACTGATTGTAAAAAAAATAGACAGTCAACTGTGGTCAAAGCTAATGCATTGGAATAATCACATTTTTTACAAGCGTTTGTTTTTTCCACTAGATCCTTAACAGCCTGCACGACAACATCTAAATGAGGCACTTGGTTACTGTTAAACATAACATTTTATATTTTAAGCTTTAATCCTTCATTTTCTATTACCATAGAAATCACCCTATTTATGTGATAAATATTAAAAATACAAGCATTTTCACATAAACATTTTCCTGGAATAGTTCAACTTAATAATGCAATTTTTGCAAATATTCACTGTTACTCATCGTTGTGCCAACTCTAGATTGTGATTCAGGCACACGATAATAGAATCCATCAATAAATGTTGGAGCCCTGGTGCTCAAAGAACAGTCTATATGGTAATTCTTCAGATGCATAAATCTTTACACTGCCAACTAAAATCTACAATGTCAACCATTCCTATTGTTTAATATGCATGAAATAGTCAGGATTCCAAACAGCCGGAAAGATGACTGATAAAAGTTTAATTTATTTAGAATGTTTTATTAATTGCCACTATTGTAAACTACATATCTAAGTAAAAATTTTTTAAAAATATCAATATATCAATATCAATAAAACTTGTAAAATAAAAAAAACGCCATGAAACTTTTATTTATTCATCAGTTTGATAGTAATAACTCAAAAAAACAACTAAAAAATATATATATTCAACATGTTGCTACCTGGCTTATCCCTCAGGGCACAACAACACATCTCAAGAAATATGTTATATAATACAGTGAAACTTTCATGCAGGGAAAATAAGACACATAAATGTCTCTCTCCTAGGCCAGTCATGATATTCTGCTGTTCATTGTAATAATTATTCAAACAGACCAAACATTCAAACCGTGTGACACCATGTCCTTCCATTGATAACAGAGTCTGATCATGGGTGGCTGAGTTATTAGCAGTAAATGTCTTCTTCGGGTGACATCCCACAAGTCAAGTCCTGTCTCTGGATTTCACAATCTGTACTTATGAACAATCAGATAAAGCACATCAGGGTGTATTCACCATTAATGTAGCCGCAAGAGGGCACAAGCCAGTGTCTTATTGTGCCGGTCCCAAGCCCGGATAAATACAGAGGGTTGCGTCAGGAAGGGCATCCGGCGTAAAACTTTTGCCAAATCAAAGATGCGAATCAAACATATGACTTCCATACCGGATCGGTCGAGGCCCGGGTTAACAACGACCGCCATCGGCGCTGTTGACCTACAGGGCGCCGGTGGAAATTGGATTACTGTTGGTCGAAGAAGGAGAGGAGGAAAGTGCGTTCGCACGAAGAAAGAGAAGAGGAGCGCCAAGAGTATAGGACTAAGAGTAGGGACGTTGAATGTTGGAACTATGACAGGAAAAGGTAGAGAGTTGGTCGACATGATGCAGAGGAGGAAGGTAGACATACTGTGTGTCCAGGAGACCAGGTGGAAAGGTAGCAAGGCTAGAAGTTTAGGAGCAGGGTTCAAGTTGTTCTATCATGGTGTAGATAGAAAGAGAAATGGAGTAGGGGTTATCTTGAAGGAGGAGTTTGTTAGGAATGTCCTGGAGGTAAAAAGAGTGTCGGATAGAGTGATGAGTCTGAAGCTAGAAATAGAAGGTGTGATGTTCAATGTTGTTAGTGGGTATGCTCCACAGGTAGGATGTGAGCTGGAGGAGAAGGAGAAATTCTGGTTGGACTTTGATGAAGTGATGCAGAGCATACCTAGAAGTGAGAGAGTTGTCATCGGTGCAGACTTCAATGGACATGTTGGTGCAGGTAACAGAGGTGATGAGGAAGTGATGGGCAGGTTTGGTATCCAGGAGAGGAATGCAGAAGGACAGATGGTAGTTGACTTTGCAAAAAGGATGGAAATGGCTGTAGTGAATACTTTCTTCCAGAAGAGGCAGGAACATAGGGTGACCTATAAGAGTGGTGGTAGGAGCACACAGGTAGACTACATCTTGTGTAGACGATGTAACCTGAAGGAGATCAGTGACTGCAAAGTAGTGGTAGGCGAGAGTGTAGCCAAACAGCATAGGATGGTGGTGTGTAGGATGACTCTGGTGGTGAGGAAGATGAAGAGGACAAAGACAGAGCAGAAGACGAAATGGTGGAAGCTAAAAAAGGAAGAGTGTTGCATGACCTTTAGGAAGGAGTTAAGACAGGCTCTGGGTGGTCAGGAGGTGCTTCCAGATGACTGGACAACTACAGCTAATGTGATCAGGGAGACAGGTAGGAGAGTATTTGGTGTGTCATCTGGAAGGAAAGTAGATAAGGAGACTTGGTGGTGGAATGAGGAGGTACAGGAGTGTATACAAAGAAAGAGGTTAGCTAAGAAGAAGTGGGACACTGAGAGGACTGAGGAGAGTAGACAGGAGTACAGGGAGATGCAGTGTAAGGTGAAGGTAGAGGTAGCAAAGGCCAAACAAGAAGCTTATGATGACTTGTATGCTAGGTTGGACAGTAAGGAGGGAGAGACTGATCTATACAGGCTGGCAAGACAGAGAGATAGAGATGGGAAGGACGTGCAGCAGGTTAGGGTGATTAAGGATAGGGATGGAAGTCTATTGACAGGTGCCAGCAGTGTGATGGGAAGATGGAAAGAGTACTTTGAAGAGTTGATGAACGTGGAAAATGAGAGAGAACAAAGACTAGAAGAGGTGACTGTTGTGGACCAGGATGTAGCAAAGATTAGCCAGGATGAAGTGAGGAGAGCACTGAAGAGGATGAAGAGTGGAAAGGCAGTCGGTCCTGATGATATACCTGTAGAGGTTTGGAAGTGTCTAGGAGAGGTGGCAGTAGAGTTTCTGACTGGGTTGTTCAACGGGATCATAGATAGTGAGAAGATGCCTGAGGAGTGGAGGAGAAGTGTGCTGGTGCCCATTTTTAAGAACAAGGGAGATGTGCAGAGTTGTGGCAACTACAGAGGAATAAAGCTGATGAGCCATACAATGAAGTTATGGGAAAGAGTAGTGGAAGCTAGACTAAGGGCAGAAGTGAGCATTTGTGAGCAGCAGTATGGTTTCATGCCAAAAAAGAGTACTACAGATGCAGTATTTGCTTTGAGGATGTTGATAGAGAAGTACAGAGAAGGCCAGAGGGAGCTGCATTGTGTTTTTGTAGATCTGGAGAAAGCTTATGACAGGGTGCCCAGAGAGGAACTGTGGTATTGTATGAGGAAGTCTGGAGTGGCAGAGAAGTATGTTAGAGCGGTGCAGGACATGTATGAGGACTGTAAGACAGTGGTGAGGTGTGCTGTAGGTGTGACAGAGGAGTTCAAGGTGGAGGTGGGACTGCATCAGGGATCAGCTCTGAGCCCCTTCTTGTTCGCTATGGTGATGGACAGGCTGACAGACGAGGTTAGACAGGAATCTCCATGGACTATGATGTTTGCAGATGACATTGTGATCTGCAGTGAGAGTAGGGACGAGGTGGAGGAGAAGCTAGAGAGGTGGAGGTTTGCCCTGGAAAGGAGAGGGATGAAGGTTAGCCGCAGTAAGACAGAGTACATGTGTGTGAATGAGAGGGACCCAAGTGGAAGAGTGAGGTTACAGGGAGAAGAGATCAAGAAGGTGGAGGATTTTAAGTACTTGGGGTCAACAGTCCAGAGCAATGGAGAGTGTGGAAAAGAGGTGAAGAAACGTGTCCAGGCAGGATGGAATGGGTGGAGAAAAGTGTCAGGTGTGATGTGTGATAGAAGAGTTTCAGCTAAAATGAAAGGAAAGGTGTACAAAACTGTGGTGAGACCAGCGATGTTGTTTGGTCTAGAGACAGTGTCACTGAGGAAAAGACAGGAGGCAGAGCTGGAGGTAGCAGAGATGAAGATGCTGAGGTTCTCTCTGGGAGTGACCAGGAAGGATAGGATCAGGAATGAGTACATCAGAGGGACAGCACATGTTAGAGGTTTTGGAGATAAAGTCAGAGAGGCCAGACTGAGATGGTTTGGACATGTCCAGAGGAGAGATAGTGAATATATTGGTAGAAGGATGCTGAGTTTTGAACTGCCAGGCAGGAGGCCTAGAGGAAGACCAAAGAGGAGGTTTATGGATGTAGTGAAAGAGGACATGAAGGTAGTTGGTGTGAGAGAAGAGGATACAAAGGACAGGGTTAGATGGAGGCGGTTGATTCGCTGTGGCGACCCCTGAAGGGAAAAGCCAAAAAGGAAAAGAAGAAGAAGAAGAAGAGGGTGTATTCACCATTATTATCGCACTTCTACGACTTCTCTTTATTCCTCTCTCTCAGAGTTCTTTGAGCTCACGCCCGTTCTCTGAGGGTTGGTGAAAGTCACTTTGGGATATACAGTAAATCAATACTTGAAATTGAAGTACAGTACGCAAGTCAGGTTGAAGGAAATGAGGTTAGACTAAAAACATAAATGGAGGCCATTCATGTAAAACTAATTTGCAGAATGCAACACTTTAATATTTCTGGCACACTACCCTCTAAAAGAGAGTCGGCTTCCCCAATTACAGCAACGACTTCTTAGCTGTTCTCCAGCTGACCCTGAAACAGTCCTCCTACATCAACACATCAGTTCCAGTTTTGAAGCATTTGTACATGAAACAAAACAACTACAATCGTGTTCGTTCAGCATTCGTGAATTTCACTATATATGAGATGAACGCTGAGGCAAAAAGAGACCAATTTCAGGTGCCTAAGTAATAGATCTATCCCTGGATGAAGAGCATGTTGGAGTGTGAACACATCCAATTAGCAGCAATGAAAACCGGAGCTTTAGGGTGAATGGATGAGTGGCAGGGTAATCAAGTGGTCCAAAAAAAGACAATAACGTCTTTGAGATTTGCTTGCTCAGAGAAGTGTGGACGTAGGTAAGATCTTAATGTATTGTCTGCATTTAAAATTTCTCTGTTCAATATGTTCTTTGCTTTGTTGATCTCAGCCGATGCTCTCTGCTCACACTCCCTTTGGAGGCCAGCTATAGCATGAGTGATGATTAATTCTTTAATTGAAGGTTTTGGCGCTTCAGGGAAGAATGTTTCTGAGGTCACCCTCCATTACAGAAACGCACTGAACGTACACAGCAGTACATTTATACAGCTTTCATGCCCTACTGAGAGGGTTTTAAATGTACAATTAAAACTCATCTCCAGTCAAACCGATAAATAGAGATCACTTAATTAGGTTCACACTTAATTACATACTGTACAAGCAAACCAATAATCATGAAAGCTATACATCCCTGTACCGACATAGAGCTTTAAGATGTGTTGATTCTGTGTATACGCTCTTCATTAACTTTTCAGTCTGTGGTTATTGGAGATGATGATGATGATGATGATGATGATGATGATGACGACGATGATGATGATGTGTGGCCACGTGTGACTTTTCTTCCATAGATGCAGAAATGATTAAAAGAAAAATCAGTGAAAGACAATCAAAACGACAAACAAGAACCAATGCAGTCAGAGACTGCAACGTCCCGCGACATCCATGAATTCAAAATTTTACCCCGACCCACCTGCACAGATCAAAGATCAAAGCTAGTGCTCTGACCTACTTTCATAGATCAAAAGCAGTAGCTTTGATCTATGGTCTTACTCACATTGGCCTTCTCCCTTGTCTATGTTATCTGATTCTTAAGTGTACAAAAGTTGAAATTTGACCTTGACTTAGTTTTCTCAAGTTCAAGGTCATCATAATTTTCATCCCCTTTGTTGACCGAGTAATGTGCTTTTTGTTTCATCTTTCTATCTGCAACGGTTGCAGATAGATGGAAGCACGAAGTAATGGACGAACAAACGAACGAAAGAATAAACGAAAGAATAAACAAACGAACACTGACAATAACAATACCTCACCGCTTTGAAGTAATAAAGGCTCATCAGGGTTTATGGTATGTCGGAAAAAAGGTGATTCTTTCAAACGCAGCCCAAATGTGAACTTTATCTTTGAGGGGTGTTTATGTGGCGGTGCGCTTGCATGGCTGTACATGCTACATGAAAACCACAGCATGGATTCTTTTCCATCATATGCAAAGAAAGAGTTTACTGTTGCTACTTTTGATTTAATATGCATAAGGGATGTGGTTTGAAATGAGGTTGATTTATGGATTTTACAAAGAAACCCACAACGTTTACTGACACTTTGCATTGCCAGATTGGGAGGGGGGGTATATCATAGATCTATGACCACTGGTTTATGAGAGACTGTGGGTGTTCATCTATAAATACACAAAAACTTCCGAGATGGATATGTAGAATTAAGTCAGAGGAAAGGAAATACTTCACAAAGTGGACTGGCACAGAATCATTCATGGCCGCCTAAGAAGTTAGCTCCTGACCTGGTAGCTAAACCTGCCAAGTTCAACAAGTTAAAACCAATATTGACTTCAACAAACTGGGAGACGGATGTTTGAAACGACATGAACTGTTTTGAGTTAAAAAAAAAAAAAAAAGATTTTTAAAGGAAGATTTGTTGCAAGTTGACTCTAGCAAATGAAGATGCCAGTAAGAAGTAGTGGCTACTCCACCCACGGAAAAACTACCTGACTTTCAAAATGTCATCCAGCAGGTGTTAAGAGTTGAGGGCTGGGATGGCAACCAGACAATAAAGTAGACAAAAGGAAAAATAGACATTATGACTGAAACGTTAGAAAAAGCCCAACGAGATGTCAGAAAAATGGAGACAAAAAAATGCATTGACAAAGAAGAACATGCCCTCGCTAGCATGACTTTAGCTTAGCTTAGCTTTAAGAGCCTGAATTAAGGGTAGGTGAACACAAATGAGAAAAACATAAGCAGTGTGAGACATTTATCACCCAATGTGATTTCAGAAAGACACCGCAAAGCTAAATGGCTTACTTACCTGACGGACAGTAGAAATAAGTTGAAAAAAAGGTGATCGTGTTTTAAAGTGTATTATTGTGAGACGAACAAATCCTGAGTACATTTCAAGGTAACAAGGGAGCCTCATGTTTATTGCATTATAAAACTAAAGTGTAAATATATGGAACCCAAAACCACAAAGAATACCAAACCCTTCAATGAATCAGGTAGGTTACAAAAGTGTCTGTCAGTCGAAGCAAACTTAGTATGTGAAATGAATGGAAATAGAACCAGTTTACTGGCACTGTAGACATATTGCTATGCTTCTACAGCCCTTGTGTTTTTGCATCATAAGTAAACTTAATACTAGATTTGAAGAAAGAAAAATGAGTGAATCAATGGTGAGTGAAGAAGAGGAAATGGCAACTCAGAGGCTCCTGTCAGCTCTGGAAGATGTTCACTCTGCCCTAAAAGGTAACAGCAATCTTCATCTTGTCAGGGACTGACAAGTGGTCTGAGATCGACAAGAATGAAATCAGAGTTAATTACTGAATAAGAAAGTCACAGGGGCACTTCATCATGTGCAAAGTCTGATAAACAACACAAATGATGGCGTGCACAGTCTTGTAGTGTCACTGCACAGTGTTTGTCCTTTTCAGCAACGTGCAGTGGTGTTTGAAATATCCAACACAATGCTGAACCATTAAATCTATTTAAATCGTCACTTGTCAGATGAGTTTAGTTCTCGACATTAGTTCACACCTGGACAGTGAAGCAATAAGCAATCTGGTTATCAGAGGAAAGACTGGCTTGAACGCCAGTTGGTATTTATTCTCATCAGAAGGACGACAGAAGATGGATGGGAGGCGGTCCGTCGGAGTCAACATCAGACACGTTTCTCATTTTATTTGCTGGACCGCAAAAATACCTCACAGGTCCAGGACATAGCAGAGAGAGCAAATCCTGACCTTGGAACCAGTTCAGTGCCTGAAGACAGAACAGCAAAAAACTTAAGTGACAGCTGGTGGCCCAAAATGACACTCCATCCTTTTGTCTCATTTTCAACATTCCAACCCACGCAGACATGCACTCGAACCCGGACAGCGATATCGCTACCCACTGCGGCACCATTCCACCCGCAATTATAGATTGAAATGTAATAAATGACGAACAATTCGCCTTACGAACAACCTCTCGAAAAAAAATAACGATAACGAAAGAAGGTCATTGAAGGTATTAATCACACGCCGTCTTTAAGCATGCTAAGCTAACTCTGCTTTGTTTAACATCTCCGATAGCCCTTAGCTGTTGAAGAATATTTATACCTTCAGATGTTGCAACCCCCTCCCAAACATTTACACCTATAACCAGATAGGTCCTGGCATGCACCTGCTGTTAGAGTGCAACTGAAGTGAGGAGAAGTCACCGCCACCTGATTGCTATTTTTCTCTCTCTCTACAGAAGACATTTCTTGTTTTCTTAATGCAACATTGCTCTGAATGGCAATGCAACATGCAGGGCAATCACTATAAAATATCAGTTTGAAGCAAATGTTAGTCATGCAACTTGTTGCTAGTTTGATTGCTGAATTTCTCTTCTCTTCTTCTGTTAATCAAGACAAACCAGATTAAATCACCATAAAATGTGCCTAGATGGGAAATGTCACATCAGGATGAGGCACAGTTGGCACCCTGACAATTCCTGATTGCCCGTTGTGGTAACAGACGGAGTCTAGAGAGGCTGATGGAGGATGATGGAGGGAGACAGACACCTGACAGAATCAGGTCAGTGGCCATGGGAACATCAACGACAAGGAAAGCAACATTTCCGTTCAATTTCATAACAGTCTGTTATTTTGTTCGAGTTCAAGTTCAAGCCTTGCCCCAAGTTTTTAGAGGACAAACGGTTTGGAAATCCAAGCTTCTCTGGGTTATCAGCACTGGTACTAAAATCAGCTCATCATCTACTCAAATATTTGTTTTATGTCATTTGATGTCAAGTCACATTATTTGGTGTCAAGTCGCAGTTAACGAAAAGAATCTGTAAGGAAAACAGTGCTAAGGTTATATTCATTATTATTAGTAAGATGAAACAAACATTGATAAACTATCTGCTTGAGACTTGGTCTACAGTCCATTGTTTCCTCACAACAAATAATTGTCAGTAAAAACTGAAATCACACGCAATTTGTCTCTTTTGAAGAATGAAATTACAATATGATTATAGGTCTGTCAGCAGACAATACCTTTCCTGGAATGCTCTGATTCTTTTTATTTGGGCATCTTAGCCTTTGTTCTACAGGAATGATGAAGGCCTGACAAGAAACTGGAAGAGAGAGTGAAGAGGAAGACATGCAGCAAAAGGCCACAGACGGGAATCAAGCCTGCGACCAATGCTGATGGAGGACTGTACCTTTGGTCCACACGGGCACCCCGATGATAGGGTTTTATATACAGTATATATACATATATATACTGTATATATATATATGTGTGTGTGTGTGTGTGTGTGTATATATACATATATATATATATATATATACACACACAAACAATTGCTGCATTACAATGTGGAGAAAAAAAGTACATTTTGTTGGATCTGACTGCATTTTGCATTGCCCTCGATTTTATTTAATGGTTGACGCTAATTTCCATTAATTGGCCAACCGACATTAAAGCAATTAAATAAACATAAAAATTTTCTCTCATCTGTGATCATCCATAATTCTCCTTCATTATGTTAGTCAGCATCAGGGTTGAACAACATGGGGAAAAACTGACTTTATAGTCTGTTTTCTCCTGGCCACATATTTTGTGTTCATGTATTACAATAAAAAGTCTGTTCTCTAAGCGAACAAACGCCTCCCATACCGCTGGTTCAGCTCATGACCGATTCTGACACCAGGAGGAGAGGCATTTAGGAAAAAGCAAGTCTTAATAAACTTATAAATGGAAATGTGTGTCACATTTGTCTCATTTACATTTTATCTACCGCTTTAAAGAATGCAAAACTGTACATTTAATGTCTGTGGTGGAAAATAAACAGTATTAACACATTTTTTTTTGTCATGAAATGTGAATCTTGCTAGGCTTCCATTTCCATTTCTATCAAAGAGCACAAAACGTGATGTGCTTAGGTTAATTTGTTTGGCTTGACACTGCATGAACTGCAGTGTGACGGCTGCACATGTCCACACTGTGATGTTCACACTGAACCGACGTGTAAGCATTTAATCTGTGCTTTCAGGGTGTCGCATTCCTGCTTCCCATGTGCATTTCACCTGTTCACAGTCAGACCCCAGCTATTCTCATACCCCAGAGCATCCAAGGGAATTCATTTCAAGGAACTGAGTTGGAGCTGAAACAGCGCTGATTGCATTAGGACCCCTTTATCGTATTAAGGTGTCTTATTTTATCCCTGGGAATTTTGCTCATTTCTGGTACATATTGAGGCTCACCTTCAGCCGAGGACTTTTGCCACAGGAGACAGTGGCTGCCCCCATTACTTGACGACACACAAATCTGTCGGCAGGACGAACATACATCCCCCTGCCCTTTCGTTCTCCCCACCCCACCCCCTCCCTCCCCTATCAGACAGAAGAAGGGAGGAGGTGAGATGTAAGAGGATGCAGAAAGAAGCTTAGCAGCGTTGCCTCCAATGTCAGAGGAGCGGATGAAGGAGATGTCAATCAAGTCCAGCAGAGATGGCTGCCACAGAGAGCAGCTATCACTGACCTGTCCTCACGTCTTTCATCAAGTGCTTGTTTCCTGAGCAGCTCCCCCTTTACAGGAATGAAGGGCCCCTCCACCTACTAACTCAACAGGCCATCCAGATAAAGGAGCCAAACACACCGCTGTCCTTCTGTTAGTGGACACAAGCTGAAGGGGTAACCTCTCCATATTCACCTCCCTCTCTTTCATTTCTCCCACTCCTTCTATTGCTGCATCTGCCTCTCCTTCCAATACGCAGCCTCTTCGCAGCTGCTGTGCAGTGTTCTCACTCCCAACATTACTCTCCTGAGTCGGATTCATTCGGTTTCCAACCATTTTTATCACCTCTCCGCTCTCATCCTCCATCTTCCCACCTCACATTTCAGTGGGAGCTCTATTGTGTGCCAGAGAAGGACGTGCTGCTACTGGTTCTTATCTGGGGATGTTGGTGGCGCATCTGTAGATGCTATCAGCGGCTCTGTTGCTCTGTTTATGCTCCAGCCCAGCAAGAACAGCTAAAGGGGAAATGAGATGTATGGAGGTTGAGGCCAGAAGAAAATAGAGCGTCATTCTCGGTAGGAATAATGGAATGAGGGGCAGAAGGAGAATCTCTGGGAGGCGTTGGAGAAAAATACAACCAAGGCGTGGCAAAGCCCTCAGTGAGACCCTTAATTATTCCACAGCAACCAGCAATTCAAACAAAATTATTGAGGAGAGCTCGCATCTACTTCATCATGACGGAAGAATGATGTAAAACCAAACTGTTTGTCAAAGAACTCTTTGTTTGCACTGATTTACGGCGGTGCATCAAAACATACATGTGAGCACTGAGCAGACTCATTCCTCACCGCTGCTTAGCGCTCATCCAACAAAAATATTCCCTGCGGGATTAACATCACAAGTTTCAAGCAGATTGTTATCTTAGTCATTTGAACTTATAAAAATATGATGCAGCTCTATAAAATTTGCAAGTATCCACTGTTGCACTTTGGAAAACAGCAACACAGGTTTTGCTGTTTCGGTGAAGAGCAACTCCAGAACTTCAACGGAATGTTCCTTCAGACACAAGCCCCGATTGGATGCTGACAATCTCTCCTGAAATGGGAGGACCTCTCTGACGTGTCTTCTGAAAAAAACTTACTACGCCTGTATATGCATGAGTGTATACACTCCTGCATAAGTATGGGGGCGACAGCTTGGGAGCAGCAGATGTTTATGCAAATGCGGTGCAGACTGATGATGTCACTCAGCATCGCCATGGGCATTCGTCATTTCTCACCACGTCGAAGGTGTGACGGTAAATTAACGTCGCTTAGGGGTCTTCTGCCCCTACAACCACACCAACAGGACAGCTATAGCAGGGCCGCTGCAGTCTACATCAATGAGGGTATAAATGTAAGATCAACAAAATGGTAAACTGAGCTGGATCAAATCTGAGGAGCTGAAAGTTTAGAAAAACATGGCAGATCAAGGATCTGCTTAGGGCTAGTTTTTTCTAGTAATTGATTCTACTAAATGTCAGAAATTCTCATCAGGATTAACCACCTGACTGACATCTTGACACAGCTTGTTTTGTCCAAAGCCCAGAAGACTTTTATTCCACCATCATAAATGAAAGAGAAAAAGCTGTAAACCTCTTAATTTAAGAGGCTGGAACAAGTAAACATTTGACATCTTGCCTGAAAATGGTTGAACGGATGAACAGATTATTAAAAACAAGGCAATTACTTTTCCATCGATTAAGAGTTCACTTAATCATTGCACCTCTCACACAAAAAAAGCTGCAGGAGGATAAGGTTTGTGTTTGAACAATGATCCTACAGTGTGCAGCATTTACTGTGTGCCCTCAGTGGTCGGCTCTTCTCACATACAAATAGATTTATTCACTATTTATTTGCAGAGATGAACTGATTATATTTATGGATGTGCAGAACAGCAGCGACGGATTTTCTTCAAAGCAGCAAACAGAGGGAAACAAATACGGATATAATCATATCAGGAACAGTGAGGACGACAAAGTAACAATGAGGGGAATCTAATCAATCATTCGGCCGTAATAGAAAACGATCCAACAGATATCTACAACACCTGGAAAGAGTGACTGTGGCATGGCAATTACTCCAATCCATCTGCGGTGAATTGCCTTTAAATGGAGCAGATGCAATGGTGAGACACTAAACAAAATCAATCCCTAATGAATCTTAATTGTAGATTGCAAGTGCGAACATTTACATGTCGGAATATTGTGTTGTCCAACATGAACAAAGACAATGTGTGTTAGTGTTTGTGTAATCACCGTTTTTCTGGCACGAACCGGTGAGCCGGTTCCCATTCTTTAAGTACAAAATTACACAATGCGTGAATTACCAATAAGGGAGATATTTATCTTTGACCTTAGAGCACAATGTGTTCCATGGCATTAAAAAAAGCACATATTCCACACGATCTCTTCAGGGCTACAGGTTTTAACAGCTTTTATTAGTCTGTCAGATATCTTCTTCTTTTCCTTTCGGCTTTTCCCTTCAGGGGTCGCCACAGCGAATCAGTTGCCTCCATCTAACCCTGTCTTCTGCATCCTCTCACACCAACTACCTTTATGTCCTCTTTCATTTCATCCATAAACCTCCTCTTTGGTCTTCCTCTAGGCCTCCTGCCTGGCAGTTCAAAACTCAGCATCCTTCTACCAATATATTCACTATCTCTCCTCTGGACATGTCCAAACCATCTCAGTCTGGCCTCTCTGACTTTATCTCCAAAACCTCTAACATGTGCTGTCCCTCTGATGTACTCATTCCTGATCCTATCCTTCCTGGTCACTCCCAAAGAGAACCTCAGCATCTTCATCTCTGCTACCTCCAGCTCTGTCTCCTGTCTTTTCCTCAGTGACACTGTCTCTAGACCAAACAACATCGCTGGTCTCACCACAGTTTTGTACACCTTTCCTTTCATTTTAACTGAAACTCTTCTATCACACGTCACACCTGACACTTTTCTCCACCCGTACCATCCTGCCTGTACACGCTTCTTCACCTCTTTTCCACACTCTCCATTGCTCTGGACTGTTGATCATAAGTACTTAAAATCCTACACATTCTTGATCTCTTCTCCCTGTAACCTCACTCTTCCACTTGGGTCCCTCTCATTCACACACATGTACTCTATCTTACTGCGGCTAACCTTCATCCCTCTCCTTTCCAGGACAAACCTCCACCTCTCTAGCTTCTCCTCCACCTGTTCCCTGCTCTCACTACAGATCACAATGTCATCTTCAAACATCATAATCCATGGAGATTCCTGTCTAACCTAGCCTTTCCATTACATTAGTCTGTCAGATATAACATAAGAAAAACACCAGTCGACTGTTTTTCCTATGCTAACAAGACTAACTGTGCTAACAGTGCAGACAAAAAGAAATAGACTTTCAGGAGTTTCTCCCACGCCTTCATTAAAGAGCAGCCTGTGACTGCAGTCCAGCAGTTCAAACGTTTGGGGACCATCCTGCAGGAAAAATGTTGATCAAACGTGTAGAAACTAAAAACCCTAGAGCTTTAATGTTGAAAGTGCTCTGTACTTTCATTGAGTTGGTTCACTAGCTGTGATACCTCAGTTCACTGCTTTTTTTCTTTCTGGTCGTCTTAACAAATTCCCAGTCCTCTCTTTATATGGAGTTTAATTTTACTTCTATTGAAGCTCCCTAGAGCTGGCACAACTTACAAAAAAAAATATTTTACTTCATATGAACACCACTCTGAATGTGGTTAAAAATCAACATCGGAAAATATGGACCAAAAACCGTCAGGAGGTGCACAAATCCATTCCCAACAATATCAGAATGAAACTGAATTAGCCTGAACACACTCTTTTAGGTCAGCCTTCGGTTTCAAAAAAATATCAGCATCATTCCAGGTGAAAAAGACATGCTTCACAAATTTACCTCAGAGTTGTCACAAGGGAAAAGGAAAAAATCGTTACTATGGAAATACTAAAACTGATACTGTAAAAAATGTCTTAATAAAAGGCACAACACAAGGATACAGTTGTTTTGAATGCACAACATTTAGAAGACACAGAAATGGTTCTATGCTCCAATCAGACTTCACGCTAACAATGAAAGAATTCAACTTTTTTTTTTACCACTGGGCTACTACTCTACTCTTCTATAATATGATGAGACTGCAAATTTTTCATGAAAGACGCTTGTACTGTTGGAACTCACTTTTAACTACATTTAACTACACAAAGTCGTGTTTCATCACCACTGCTGCCAGGACAGCAGGAAGTCTCTGCGGCAGTGGTTCATGAACAGGGACTTTATTTATCTTCTGTAACAGCAAACGCGACACAAATCGTTCATTACGAGGCTTATCTGTACACGTTACAACCAATCGGACAGGCTCCTCCAGCACTGGACTCCATTCCGACTCAGTCACACTCGGGGGGGACGCCGTGGGGGAGCTAATCTAACTAACTGAAAAACAAAAGAGGGGAATTGATTCATATAATGATAAAGTGTTGGTTTACTTGACAGTCAGACGGGGCAGCAAAAGACTCGGGTCCTTTATTTAAGTAAATATTATCAGTCTGTGTCACAGGAACTATCGACACTTCAAGTCCTCAGTGCAAACCTGTCATAAGTGCATCCTGTAAAGGGTTTTATTCCACCAATGGAAAGCCAGGAGGCAAAAAGGAATGGGTTTCACATATCTGTCAGCTTTAGTTTCACAAATATAACTCAAAAACAATGTTTTCACAAACGTGTACTTAACAGTCAAGTACAGTAGATGATCCCTTTTAGTTATTTTGGGATTATTTTTGTTTTAAAAGTTTCCTATTCCACAGTTCGCTTTGTTTCTGGAGCCGATTTCAGAACTTCCCAAACACAAAATCAGAGAAAAGAAGTGGTGCCTTTTCAAGAACTTTAATTATCTGGATTTCTTACTTGTTTCCATGGTTACTAATTGACTATAGGTCCATTCTGAAGGCAGGGTTTCATCTCCTTTATAACTCTCCCATATATTACAGCTTAATATTTTGATTTTGAATATTGAACTTTTTTCTCAGATACACAATTAACAAAAACTGCACTAAACACAAGCTGCACTACGGGCAAATAAATAATTCCTGTCTCTGTTTGATAAATGACTCCTTCAAAGGGTCATTTTACTGTTGCAGTCGTCCGAGGTGGAGCTAATTACTCTGTGCAGGAGTACGACTGACAATCGCTTTCATTGATTAGTTCACTTACATCATCAGTCAATTGTAGGTTTGTTTGTAAGAAGTTGTACAAATGGGAAAATACCTGCACAATATTTAAAACAAAATAACGGACCCCCCCCCCCCCCAAGCAAATGTCCTCAAAAATGTAGAATTGCAGATGAAACTGCCAATAATAAGATGCCAATAGCGTGTGATGATTGTGTTGTGATTGGTATATTGTTTTACTTGTGACGTCTGTCTGCGAGCTAAACTGTCCATCAGATACATTAAAGCGTTACTCTGCCATGCAGCAGGATGGGCAGGCGTACAGTCAGCAGCACGAACAAAGTTCCATAACGCCACATATCAACACTCACAGCAGGAGGCCTCTGCCCCCACTCTGGAAGCCCCCCAGGTTTTTAATCATCAATCAAGACTCATCAGGCTCAAACTCGGGAGTCAAAAGCTTCTACGCATCCCTGAAATCATGCATCAGGGTGTTAGTGCTAACACACACATGCACATGAGCACACACAAAAACACACACACACACACACACACACACACACACACACACTGAATTTGACACCACACAGCTTGCAGCCATGCATTAAAGAGTGTGAATGCACTGCACGGTGTGGCCCAGATGGATGCCACTGTACACCGAGTTCAGGACAGCTCAGTAAGGACACACACACACACACACACACACACACACACACACACCGCTTCATAGTTTCTCTGTATTCCCTGCATAGCTGAACAGTACAGAGGTATCACTTTCATGCTTTCCATAACTCCTGTATATAACACTCATTTTTCTGGCTTCCTCGCGCCTTACCTGCATCACACACTCTGCTCTGTATATTAGAGCTTTTGTTCAGGCAGGCCTGAGCAGCACTGGCGTGCTTTATTCCAGATAAAAACTTGCACAGTGCTCCATTCATTCCCAGCTTTCACTCTGATCCCTGTTGCAATGCAGAATGCATGGGAATAAGCACACACCACCCATCAACCCCGCCCCCCCACCCACCCACCTGCACCCTCAAAATCCCCGCTTACCCTTACATCATCACCGAGTAACACCGAGGAAGGAATGTTAAAAAAAAAAGTAACAAGATAAAAGCGTAGAAAGTTTCTATGATGGATGGTGTTAAGAATGATGTTTTCACCCAAAAAGAGAGAAAGCAAAATGAAAAAAATGAAGAAAAAATATGGTAGAAATGAAGTCCTTTCAACCTGAAGCGCGAGTGTAGAAGGAAAAAAAAAAAAGTAGAGGAAGACAGAACTGCTTTTTGAGATGTCACCCCTAACATCACTTGAGCTCATGGTCCGATTTCTCCACAGAAGGAGCAACACGACGTAAGTCGTGTTGGTCTCTCAACCATAAGATTCCAAGATGCTCTCAGAGTACTTCATACTTTGGTTTCTTCAGTGCACTCCATCTGTGCCCAAAGAGAGGTGCTCATTCAGTACAGAATGTGCAATGAAACACAGCTGATGCCATATTTGTGCAGCCTCAGCTCAAGCTGCACGGAGTAAAAGATGCCTTTTAAACATATTTTATTTACATCTGAAGCAACTAAATCCGTTTGCTTTTGTATCACCCTGGATTCACACATTTCTCTCGCTCCATATTTCCAAGGATAGCTCCATAAAATGACACATCATCTAGTGATGATGCTTTAGAATTCAGTAAAAAAACTCAAACGGACCTCATGACAACATAAATATCTGAATGGTTTTTGCTCCTCTATGTAAAATCTTTTCAAATAACAAGCCTTGCAAAAATCTGGAATATAAATGTTCAGTCGTGCTTTTCAGCTAACATTTCTCCAAGACATGGAAAGCCATCAAAAAACCAGAGTCAACTCTCTTTAAACACTTAGAAAGCACTCTAAGAAGCCCGATTTATCTTCCAGGAGGTGCCTGTGAATACGATAACCCAAAACAGCCTCATGCAGGCTCAGACAGGCACTGGGAGATGACGGGAGGATGTGGAGGAGCACAATGATCCCAAACTGTGAATGTATCCCTATCGGAGAAGGAGATGAGGACAGAGAATGTTAGTCAACACTTTTCAATGCACAGTGAGGAAAACCTGAGTGCTACACAACTACGATTTGAATAAGCGACTATTACAGATTGTCCTTTCTTTAAGACAATGAATGAATGAACAATTAATTAACAATTAATTAACAAGCATACTTCTTTTTATCTACAAGTAGAAAAAAGAAGTATGCCATAATTTGAGGACCTGAAAACCAGTTGTTATAGTCACTCGTTCGGACGCTAATAAAAACATAAATATTCCACAGCTTGCTGCTAAAACATACCAAACAAAAACAATCAAATGAATCAAATGTTTGGATTTTAACATTTCTAACAGAAGTAATGTCCTAGATTTGAAACGATGTGCATACTGCAGTGGGAACTTCTCACACAGGTCACTGGTTACAGCCTTAAGTTCTGTTTAATGCAGAGCTACTCATGTATGTAGTAAACACTACATTCCAGCTCTCTGCCAGAACACACCCCATCATTATTTAGGGATCAGGCTCAGGACTGTGAGGAACAAGAAAGGACGCCCCGGAGGCAGAGAATCTGTGGAGGGTTCAGATACGCAGGAGTGGTCTGACCAAACGCCTCATTACGACATATTCTAAGTGCATGATGCATGTATGCAGACAATTTATTTATTGCATTTTAACTGTGCGAATGGATAACTTTGACCATAATTTAAAAAAAAATTTGAATAGTAAAAAATGTCACCGCATCAATGAATTCTGGTGTCACGTTCAGTCCGAGGAGGCTCTGTGAATCAGACGTGTCGCTGAGGCTATCAAGCAGCGACTCAAAACTGAATGAGAGCCCAAAATTATGCTACTCACGTACAAGAAGATATTTTAGAGCAGATGGTAGCAAAGCACTTATAAAAGACAAAACACTCAAGCTGATTAACAAGTCGTGCCGGCAGCCTCTTTCTAAACCCTCTGACTCGATCCTTTGGGTCCGAAATGAAAATGAGAGCATTTGAGGGAAATTGTTGAGGTTGAAAAAACCACCAGTGTTGTGCAGACACATCAGCTATCAGCAGGGTTACGATGTACATCTGTAGGAGTTCAGGTAGCTGAGGATGGGATGTAGCGGCCATGAAAAGACAGATAGAAAAACCACCATACAAGACTTTATCTCCCCTCCCACTGCCGAGTCCAGCAGTCAGTTATGTCTCTGATTAGAGGACGGTAACATCACCATCACTTTCACCGTAACGTCAGGCTGGAAGTGGAGCGAGTCGGACTGGGTGGCGAATTTCCATTTAAAATTTTAAACACAGCATTGATGGGACAGAGAATGTCCCTGAGTATTTGGAGGTTTTGCAAACATCCTCTGATCGATTGCATTTAATCTGTAAAAAGTTCAGTAACATAAAAAGAAACAGCTTTTGCTGGATTCTGACAAAAACCATTTTTCACCTTCCCGGAAGAAATTAACCTATGAATAGATGTAAAACTAATCATTCATGAGTGTATAATAAAACTTGTACATTAACATTTAAAACAATAACCAAATAAATAAGTTAGAATAAATTGCTCACATCTTGCGTGTAAAAAAAAAAAAAAGCGCAAATCACTCATGGAAAGTAAAAAGCAGCGATACAGAAACCAGATCAGACGTGGGTTATTGGGTCATATCCCTGGTTCTTATTCATACTGGGTTTCACTGTTGGGGGGGTAGGGAGTATATCAGCCAACAGCTTGAGATGAAGCTCTGAAATTGTGCACAAACTATCACGCACTCTTCTCACCCCAAATTTCCAACAAGAATAAATCTCACGCTGAAAGACGATATGTCACTGGAATTATACAAAGATAGAAAAACAATTAATAGGCGCGGCCGTTCTGTACGGTCACACGCAGGCGGCAGGCACTGAGGTGTCTGGAGAGCAGAGATAGTCTCCATCAGCCCCTACACCCACCCACAGGACCTAATCAGTCAGTGAATACACATAAATTGGAGGCTGTCATCCACCTCCAGCCCAACAGACTCCCTGCTGCCGTCCTCCGGGGGTGGGGGGAGAACCAGAGATGGATCCATCCACAGATTTCCCACATCATATTTTATCAGCCGTTCTGTTGGCGAATCCTTGACGGCCTCATCTCAGCAGCCGTCTATAACAGCTCACATTATGTTTCCTTTTTTAACTGAATTTTACTTATTTTCATTTTTCATTACTCGCGCGCCAAGGGTAGCTGAATGTTTTCATTTATCAGCTCCGTGTATGATTAATGCGCTTCAGTCCAAGTGCGACTTCCCAGTAGTCTCTCTTGTCCGTTTTATCTCCACCCTCTCCTATTCCAAGCCTATTCCTTTCAAGTCCCAGGGATGGATGGAGATCAGGGTAATGGAACATCACCGTGACCCTGACCCTGCTTCTGGGTCAGAGCCATTCGTCATGGCAACAACCCCGGCAATCAGCAACCAAGCAACAAGTAATTGGTCATACAAGGGCATCTGGAAATGCGCATACGTATGGTTCAGAACGAAGCGGGGAGAATCGGACAGAAGCATCCAGTGGTCAGGTGGGGGGAGGCGCTCGGACACACCGGGGGGCTACCATGTCTGCTATTTACTGTAAGAAAGTCAAAATCTGGAAGATCAATGCGTTCCCAGCAGAACCTCAGCATCCAATGACAGTCATCCTGGACAGGCTAATCCCCGCCCCCAGCCTTGAAGGCTAATGCTACCTAGCACACAGCCATTGACAGGCAGTGACTTTCACCTCCAGCTCCTGTTCTTCTTGTTCAGAGGCGGCGAACCTGTTACACAGAGCTCTTATTGATATCCTTTAGTTTGTCACGCCACTGTTTGCAAATCTTGAATGCATTTTTGATTATGTGATTATTTTGTCTTTAAAAGTGTCCTAGCTATCATATAGCCATGTTGAGGCTCGATTGTCATCTCTTACTCTCCGTAATAACTTAAGTGTATTGTTGATCGGTGATGTGTTCACACTGATCACAAATACAATCATTTGAAACCGTTCACAGTACATAACCTGTGATTAGTGAATAACCAATAGCTGGATGCAATAAAAAACGTATTTTCATTTTACCATTAGTCCCAACTCCTCATCTCTTTTTTAAGTCCTTTCTTTCAGCGTTCCGATCTGACTAACTGCACAACTTTGTGTCATGTTGCTTACATACTACGATAAACCTGGTTGTCTTTTCTGCATTAAAGTATTACCGGCGTCTGGACGTGTGATTTAACTGGAGAATCTCAATGCGGACTAGTTTGCAGAAGGGATGCAGAAATATCTAGTCCACTATAAAGTTGTCATCTGGCGCCAAGATAACAAATACAATTATGTTCTGAAGGTTTATTTTTCTATGCCCTGGGTATCGATGTGTGAACATTGAGTACTGATGTGAACACATTACATTTTCTTGGTTACTCTTGTTGTCGTATTTACACCTGATGAAAAGATCGGTTACACAAATCCAGTTATAATTATGTGATGCTGCCGTCAGACGGTTGATCAGATCATCATTATCATCATTATATGCTCATGAACACGTCTTGACAACATAAATACAAACATCAAATCATATAAGCACACGGATGCCATACAACCTGACATAAAATTGTTCTCCTGTTACTGTGACTGTGTTTAAACACTCACGTGACATTTTTAAAACACATTTTGGGTTTTCAGACTAAAAAGTGAAGCCTGTTTAACCCTTTTGGGTGTGTAAAATGTTGACTTCTACATCAAAAATAAAAAGGGCGAGAAACAATTTCAAATTTAGCCAGTTTGGTGCGGTGGAGACTCACCACACACACCCCAAACAAAAGATCACATTTTAAAGAGGAAACAATGACACGGTTGATTTATTCTTTCCAGAGGTTCCTTCGCAGAAAGAGGGGGCACGGTTGTTTTTCAGATTTATAACTGTTTGCTTGCCATTTTGGTTCCTTCTGACCTGGAGGCACTGCAGTGGGACAGATAAATGAGCATGAGTGTGACAATGTGCGTGTGTGTCAGTGGGAGGGCTGGGGAAATAGGTGGAGATCTGCAAGGATCATAAAAGGGAGCGGAAGGCTGAGAGATAGCAAAGAGGGTAAAAGCAAGGACAGCAGCTGATGAAGTGAGAGAAAGCACAAAGGGAGGAAGGACAAAGAAGGAGAAAGGAAAGACAATTCTAGGATAAATCTAAATTTAAGAAGCTAATGAATGCACACAGATTTGTGTGTGTGTGTGTGTGTGTGTGTGTGTGTGTGTGTGTGTGTGTGTGTGTGTGTGTGTGTGTGTGTGTGTGTGTGTGTGTGTGTGTGTGGCAGTGTGTGTGCATGCGTGCACATGTGTGTGCATGAATTCTGGGCAAACATCAGAAATGCTGGATTATAAATTTGACTGTACAGCTATTAAAATATGAATTCAATTCCTTGGATTAGAAGCACTTGAAACATAACCTGCAGTAATGGTACATAACCAGGTTAAGTTCCAGGTTCAAAAAATAACCTATTAAACTAGAAAGCACCTACCTCCATCACTGAACCTGAGCTGATGTCAGTTTGAGGGCTGAAAACAAACTCCTGTAACTACTGTTTGTCAGAGGTGATGCTGCTGCTTAGCTACATTCTCTACCTCAATAACTCCATGAAAATACTCCTAGAACGTTGGAATCGTGTTTATCCTCATGAGGTATCAACTAAAATATGGTTTCCAGAATGACGGACAAGGCTCGATTTTTCATCTAGATATAAATTCCTATATTTCATGAAAACCTGAATATATTTGAATGAGTCTTAATCTCCATTATCTCAGCTTCATATTGGTGGCTGTGTCGTACTGTGACCTCTTACATACTGCCCCCATGCAAATACGAAATTTTAATCTCCCAGATCCAGATTATGATCTGCATGAGAATGGGACATCATGAGATGGACATGCTTGGGTATTTTTTATCCTGATTGGCCTGTTAGTATTTTTATATAAAGAATAAAATGTAAAAAAAAAAAAGGGGGGGTGGGGAGGTGGGGGTTATCTCTTGGTTTTGAGATTCTGATTCAGAATCTACATCCGCACCAAAAAATCCATCTTAAAATTAAAAGGAGCTTTGCATAAAAGCTGACAGCAGCAATCTTTTTAAATGCATTTGAAGCCAGTGATTTCTATTTCTGACCATGCGGGGGTAGAAGAATATTAAATGCTTCAACCCACGAAACTTCAGAAACTTCATATAAACTCAGTTTGGGGGGGGGTGGGGGGGGCCAAGACATTAAATATTGTAGGGCAGAAGTCACAGCACCCGTTCATACGACACAGTTCCACAAACGACTCGGATACTATCCCAACAAAAAAGACTGACGAGCTGAATATTATGAGGTCTGTCACGGTGGAATTTATTGCTCAGATTACGTTCAGCTCACAAAACATATTTCACAGGCCAGGCAGTGTGTGTGAGACTGAGGACCCACAGCGGAGATGGGGAGGGGGCTTCGTCAGTCTTCTTCTGGAGAAACACACACCATTTGAGCTTAAAGACAAACATCAAGCCGTCTCTGTCCAATAACCTCCAATTAAATATTGTTAATGATGGGCCTGTGAGGAGTATTAGACCACATTTGCGTCTGAGTTCTCCTCCGTCAGCCGCATTCTCTTCGTTTGAGTCACTAAAAAATCAGCTGACATTCACGGTATGAACGGAAGCCAAATGATTTAATCAGCAGTATGACCAACAAAATATGCCTGACGACAACACAAAAGGCCATCCATGCAACGGTGACGCAATCATCGCTTTTCACAGTTCCAAGCTGCCATGTTCTTGGGGTTTTAGCCTGTAACCAAATAAAAAACAGATTAAAACACATCAAAAAATGGATTAAAGAATCTGCTGACACCCCTAAATCCTTCAAAGGGCATCTGACTCTATCAAAGCAGGAGCACGCTGAAATACGAGGCACACAACACACAGCAGAGTGTTTAGTTTTTAATTTCTACAAGTGTGAGGAGGGAGAATTTAGACATCAGTAAAACGTGATAATAAGTCTGATTATCTTTACATGCCACAGAGGCCTAGGTGAGGAGGAGGAAGAGGAGGAGGAGGGAGAAAAACAAAAAGACTCATCTCCACCCAGAGAGGTCAGACAGCCAGAGACAGACTGCAGGACAGTGGGAGGGAGGGTAAATTTATTCTATTTCTTCTTCTGTTGTCTCATTTAGGGGTTTCCCTGTTAGGCTGTGGCGAGGTGGGGCTCACCTCAAAAGCAATTCTTGAAGAGTTCAAAGCGTGCCGGTGGGAGGAGGGACAGCTGCGTGGGAGAACGGTCGACACTTAAGATGGGATTTCTCATTACTCGCGTCTCGCTCCGTGTCCTGACTATCACCGCCGCTCCCTCTCTGCCCTATAATTTCTCTCCTCCTCCTTTTCTCCTACAAAGACTCAAACAGAATACATAAAATCCGGCTCCAATAGGACACCCCCCTCCCATCCTTTTTTTTTTTTTTTTTTTTTTTGCCTGTGTTTCTACGTTGTGTGACTGTGCACACAGGATTAAATATGCAGTCTAGATGTATGACAAAGCAAGGACAAACGAAACACACAAAATGCCGCGTGTGAATGGATGCAACTGAAAGCTGGACAACAATCACAGCAGACAAAAATTAAACATTCGTCTCTCACTGCCAGGTAATAGGAGACAGTTATTCTTAAATCTTGCCATAACGACAATCGAGACACTTTGAATTGATGATTTCATTATCACAGAGTTGACTAAGTGTAATTTTAATAGTTTCAATGTATGAACTAGTCAACACATCATAAGCGCCGCGGCTTTAGCGGTGACGTGTGGAAGTGGAGGTGTGAATGAGACACGCGTCACCATCTCACAATCCATCCCAGATATTACCCTGGTATTTGTCAGATATGCTCTCTGTCACGCCGGCCATCGTGACTCATTCCATCATTTCAACGGAGAGGTCACATCCACGCCGCCCACGCCTGCACCGGCGTTCCGGGGCTCTGATGGCGGCCTAATGGCCTGTTCTCTCTGCACTGCAATTAACCTTTTTATTGGCCAGCTCCCAGCCAACTGGAGATACACACATGCACCACGAGCGTTGCTGTAAGTCAGACCAGAAACGAAAAGAGATTAATGGGTTCAACACTTGTGTGTATGCAACACACGTAATGGTTGATGCTTTCACGTCTATGAATTTCCATGAGTAAAGTGTCTATAATAGCTGACAGATTTCACCTGCTCCCCTCTTCAAGTAGAAACTGATTTATTCTAACGTCCTATCACGGCTGACCGGGGCAGATCCCACTGGCTCTGAGATCGTCTAATAGCACAACTCTTCTTGGCAGAGACACAAAATAAGTCCCTACTGTATTCCACTTGGATTCAGCTTTAGAGGCAGGTATTGATGAAGTGTCGGGATAGATTGGATACTGTCCACATATGGTTAACAAGACTTAAAGAGAGCAACGCATATGCAAAATCGCATCTAGTAACCCATCTGACACTGACAGTTCGCTTTGGGTTGGGTACATACAGTACATGTTGATATCTGGACTGTCACTACTCCAGGCTAAATTGAGCGAGAATAAAAGAAGAAAAAATAAGTTTCACCCCAATAAAATGCCTCAGAACACTTCAGTCTGAAAGATTCGAAAGCTCTGCACCGCACCATCATCCTCAATTATTCAGGAAAAAACATCAGCTCCAGCACAGACCCTCTTTGCTGTTGAGGCTGAAGCAGCAACACCTGAAAAAGGAACGAAAGTCATGTCTTTTCTGAATGTTTCACTGGGTCTCTGAACGATCAGACTGACATCGTGTCACCTCTCACAATTACTAGACTAATATGTAGATCTTTTGTTTAGGAATTGAGTGATGAAGCATTTCCAGCATTGCTATTTTCAAGCGTTGAAAAAAGAAGGAAAACCATTCTCAATCTCTCCAATGTCAATTCACCGATGGGACTTTCACACAGGCACTCAGCCTCCGAGAGGCTTACACTGTGCTATCCCATTGTTATCGAGAGGCCTTTGGAGAGTGTCTTAAAACCTGACGGAAGACACAGGAAATGCATTCTGTGGCTCCTCCAGCTGCAAATTGAATTTCGGGGCATGACTTGACTCAAAACACCTCATAATCGTCACGTCGCTGGCAGTTATCAAACTGAACAAGGTCACATTGTGGGGTTGGTAATGGGGAAGAAAACAGAGCCTTTTAAAAGCATTTAACCGTTGGGACAATGCACTCAGGTTCCCCGAAAGGAGGCGGAATTTATAGAGAACAAAAGGCTCGAAAATCCAAGGGCAAAAAAAACAATCAGCAAGGTAGAGCGAGAGAAATGTCTTCTTATATCGACAGACACCATGTCGCTGTGCATTTTCAGTCTGAAAGAGCAAAATTTAAATACATTTTTAATAAAGGGTTAAAGGAAGAAGTCAATAAAATAAAAGACTACAATGTGTCTTATTTTTATTCTTAAAAGAACAGCTCCGTCAGAAATAAAAACTACTATCCACCTGTCCTCCTGCTGACATCAGGTTTGGTGGAGGTTCATCCACAAAGCATTTTTGGAGCTTCTCTGTGTTGCAGAATTTTTGTTCTAAAATGTACCAAAACAACCGGAAATCAAACATAAATTGACTTCAGAGAGCCGACACAGCGTAAATCCAAATCTCCAGGGGCTCCAAGGTCCCACAATGGTTTGTAAAGACTTTTTTAAACTCAACCAAAGATAGATTCTGCTTTCTATTACAGGTAAAACACCAGAAAATGTAATTTAACACCTGGCAGAACGACCTCTGCTCCGGTAGAACTCTTTGTTGGGTGACTTAAGTTCCAGTTTTCAAATCAGTCCTGCTCTTTGAAGCACATGGAATAATTTAGTCGAAAAGATTCTTGTTTTCAGCTGTTGATTTTTAACCTTATACAAAAAATTGTAACTGCTTTGCTGTGAAGGTTCTTGACTGTTAATGAAATAAACTTCAGTTGACTTTGTCTCAGGATGGCGGTGACATGATGACTGAATGGAAATTATTGGTGAACAATTCTTTAAACAACTGAATCCATTCTAAAAAGAGTTAGCTTTTAGTTGTGCTCTGTATGATACATTAATAAACCGCTTACTTTTATTTAATATTATGACTTGCAGACATACATTTCCAGTTTCTGTGGTTAATCAATGCTGATAAGATGAACTGTGAGACTGGTGAGCTCACTAGCTCGTTCACTCGGCTGTTTCCTTCACCTTGTCAATCAGCCCCATGCTGTAAAACTCTACAAAATTCTACAGCGGGCTGTCAATCTGAACATCGGTAAACGCTTTAAATATCTGTGCTAATGAATGAAGCAGCCTTACCTGCTACAGAGAGGCGGGCCGTGCGGCTGGAGATGGACCCCAGATTGTCGATGGTGGCGACGCACTGATAGGTGCCTTCGTCGGGTTTGTTGTGCTTGGAGTGGACCACGTGGGTGAAGAACAGCGAGCCGTCGGGGAGAATGTGTCGCCTCTCGTCTGAAACCAGGCTCATGAAGGTGCCGTCCTTCTTCCACTCGATGCGCGCCGCTGTGGCTGCGTCGCTGTGTGCCGAGCAGTTGAGCAGTGCTGAGTGGCCCCGGATGGCCAACGTGTCCTGGGGCTCCACCGTGAACCAGAAGGGGCTGAAGGGCTGCGCTGCTGAACCTGGGGAGGGGCAGGGGTAACAGTGGAGAATAGATCTTAGTCAGATGCTCTACAAAGATGTTACTTTTCAGCTAAGGGCTGCTTGGGCCTGAACGGCAAAGAGCAATAGATATGAAGAGAGTCTTTGTCTATCTTGCTATCTGCAGGCACTTTTATTCTAAACATAGGCAAAGCCTGTTTAACTGCTAACTGGTGAGTACAATTTACTTTTAAACACATTTTATGTATTATTCATAAGGCTTAAACTGTAAAATACAAAAAATACAAGGAACTGCAAATATGGCTGCTTCTGCAGTTCAACCACATTGCAAGTGAGAGCAAAATCCCATCTCCTAAGATGTCATTGCCTTCAACAGCACAGTCAAAAGACACAACAGGAATCCCAGAGAAAAGTTTCCCAAGCAACACATCTTTTTGTCCATGCTATCTTTTCAGCTGCTGCGCCTGAGTCCATCCCAGAGTCTGCAGAAGGCTATTCATTACGGAACCACAGGCCCTGCTGGAACTGGACGAGAGGAACTGACAAATTTAACCCAGTCCAGCCTCACTGGCAAGCAAATATCACATCTTGCTTTACTATAAGGAGAGAGCATTGTGAAGGAGTAAACACTAAACACCACTGTCATTTCCTGTCATCAAGCATAAATGACAACATCGCACCGACATGGATAGCGCCAAAGTCAGAGTAAGTGCAGTGGCTTTGCATTTGTCCTCATCCATTATTCAAGCACTCCCGCCCTAATAGTCACGCAGTGGTATTGTTTAGATAAATAACACCAATTACCAGTTCTGCAGGGATGGAGGCGAGCTTGAAAAATAATTAAGAGGGTATGAAGGTATTTTAATAATAGCAAAAGGAGAGAAAAAGGAGCCTGAATGTTAAATGCACTTTAAAATATCCTTGCTCTCTTCCAAGGAAATGGCAAGTCTCCAGGGGAGAGCGAGAAGCAAAAGGAAGGAAGACAGAAAAGAAGAGAAGAGGGGGAGATATGTTATGTCAATGGTTCAGCTATTTAACTACTAGGAGGTAATTTCTCTACCTTGCGGCACTAAGTCCCTGGTGTGAGATCCAGAGAGAGAGGCGATGTAATGCCTGGTCTATTGTAGGGACGATGTGGCTGCTTGTCTTCTGTGCATTTACGTTTCTCGAAAGCACACTCACACATACTGAAGAAATAGATTTTTTTTCTATTTCCGCATTAAAAAGTTTGTCAGACTACGCTGTGAAATTGTGATATTGCAATGCCTTGATGAAGACTGGAGTTGAGAAACAGGACAGAGTTTTCTCCCTCTGCGCTGATGGACACTGATGGATGTCGGCCACTCCAACTGGAAGTGTGAGGCCATTATTATTATAAGGCCTTCAATGGTGCATGTACAAAACAATCACCTTTAGGCTGGTCCATTTTCACTGGATCTGCTGATGCAGAGTTTACACACACAATATTTTATTTTGAAAATCCCTTTAGGCAGAAGTGGGTGTGAGATTCGAGTGAATAAGGTAATAAAATACATCATGCCCTGAGCCAGAAAAGCCCATTTTCCCACTGTAAATCTTGGAGGTAAGTGAGTACTTTTAAATTAGACTGAAGCAAGCAGCTGATTTCAGGAAATCAATAAATTCAGAGCTGCCTGGTGTACACAGTGGCCAGAATATGAAAACACCAACAAATGCATTTTACTGATGGAGAACATGACAGATGGAAGGAGACCAGAGCAGAGTAGCAGTAGGGGGAATTTGTCAGTCCTGCAGACCAGAAGCGCCACAGCATGCTTAATCATCTGTGCTGTACGCTGCTGGAACAGTGGGCGCGTGGGTTGGATGGAGCTTCGAGGCTCGTCTTCAGCCACTCTCCATCTGAGGAGGAAGCGGAACAAGCTTGAAGGTCCTGACGTCCCATCAGAGCTAAAGCAGCTGCCTTTAGCAGCTTTTTTATCCCTTCCATAGGAGCGGTAGGGGAGGGCTTAGCTCTGGCTCTAATGTCAGACAAAATGGCAAACCATCTGCTTGGAGCTGCAAAAAAACACCCACAGTCAGTGTGGCAGGGCAGAGGCAAGATGGGGCTGGGTGGGGAAACACATGTGAGGGAAGGGGGGCACGATAGCAAGGCTAAGGGGCTACGATCAAATATAATTACAACTCTTTCTACAACTTTTTTAAGGTTATCGTAATTTATGTGACCTTGTCCGTCTCTAAAAATCAGACAGACAAGAAAAACATCATTATTTGTGGTGGGGTCAAAGTCAACTTATATCAGAATGAGCAGACTTTTAATCAGAATTTTCCGAAAAAAATTCTAAACATTATTGTCATTGGAATCATTGGAATCTGTGTATTTTTGTCTTTTGCAATGCATATAGGAACCACCAAACATTAAGAAGAGATCTTCCCAGGGTAAGGGTAAACTTTTAGGTCGAATCGAAGGAACGTTTTGGGGACTAATAGGGCTGTGATGTGCAAGTGTGGCAGAAGAAATGCAAATACTCAACAGGTCGTACATCACATCGTTAAAGTGCAGCCAGACCTCGCTGTGAGAGAACACACACAAAAGAGGGAGATCTGATTAATTTTACCACAACGGGGAAATTCACAACGTTTTCCTCTTGTAATGAATTCATCAATGATATGGTTACAGAGCACACAAGAATAAAATTAATCATCCCTTGAATGTTGCGATGAGAACACACGTCTTTATGCCAGAATTCATTAGTGCTGAACCACTGCAGGTTTTTAACGATACAGCTGCATCTAAAGAAGGAAGAGGGTGTCAGAAACCACATTACAGTGTGGGAAGTCTAATCTCCTCAGGCCCCGCAGTGTAAGAGGCCCCTCTTTGAATAATGGTAAACCAGAGAGGACCACAAAACGGCCTGGAAAATGGAGTTATCTACTTGATGGGTGTTACCTGCTATCTCTGTCCCAAACCCACTTTGTCCAAAAGGTTTGTGAGTCCGGTTGTACTCACTTCCTCATATGCTGGCTGTCTCTAACACACCTCCTCTCTGAGATGAGACAGCAGGACAAATGGAGCTGTAACTCAGTGTTGAAAGCACATCTTGAGATGCTGCAGGGCTTCCTGTCTGGTTGAGATGTACTAAAGTCAGGTGATGAAGTCACAAAATAGTAAGAATCGCTTGTGGGATGTGGGACGACTCTTTCTCCCCACTGCTGGTTTCTAATTCCTGCTCTAATATTGACGAAAAGGCAATAAGGAGGACTGGTGAGGGTCAGCTCTCCACACAAAGACCCCCTGTTCTCTCCTATTCTACCCTTGGCTCAGCAGCCAGCCTCTTCCCTCATTGACTCGCAGTCTGGAGCAGCCATATTGACTACCCTCCTTATTGAGTCACTCTTGAGGTAGAACAGACCACTCTCAAAACCAGTCCCATTTTCATCAACAGAGGCCCTTCTCTGGCTAGGACTGAGTGATGTGGACATCCTAAACATGCTGAAAAGTAAACACTCTTCATAGCCATAGTCAACATTATTGTCACATGTACCATGTATGCACGACATACAGCACAGATGAAATTACAGTCCTCTCAGACCCACAGGCAGTAAAAAAAACATTACAGAACACCTCTAGCGGGAGAGAGACGAGCTGCTGCGTGTGCACACACCGCCATCATATCCCAATAGGCAACAGAACCCAACAGAACCCAACAACCCTCATTTACAATTACTGGAAGATGGCAATTACATTACTAACATGTGAGTTAAATTAGGGGCTAAATACAGCTTTTTAAACCTCGTACAGGTAGTGATTTACGAACAATCGATTTACAAACATTCAGAGATACAAACAAATGCGCACCGCAATATCTGGCTATTGTCCTGCAGTAGTGCCACAAACCCCCATGGGGGCAGCACCATTCACGCAGCACCAACACCCAACATACAAACACAACATACAAATTGTGTTTGTATGTTGAGGACAACCTGTATATTCTTTGTACTTTACCCCTGTTGTGTAACATATCACTAGACATTCGAACTGGAGACCGTTATAATGAAAGGAGGAAGAGCATGAAGTCACTATCAGCCCATTACGGATGGATGGAACCCTTCCACACAGATAAAGATGCAGGTGGTAGGATGGCAATATCTAATCTAATGTGTGCTTTTTCTGGGGAAATTGTGTTTGATAGCTGTTAGTTGCATCTCCCACTGTAGCACAATATTTACTGTCTGCACACTATTAGGTGAGTCTGTTTTAAAAAAAATAACAGGTAAAGAAAATAAGAAATAAACATGTTTGTATATGTTTCCGCCATGAGAAAAGTATTTTGAAATGTCTTTATATGCATATTACTTTCACTTTCACCGTAAAAACATGTTTGTGCCATAATACTTTGTCTATTTGTTTTCTGTATCACAAAGTCAAAACATGCACAGAATTAAAAGAATAATACAGACACAATAAAGCGCAAGTGTCAGCAAAGACAATTGTCCTCCAGTTGTGGACCTGAGCTCTTCATCCCCCAAAGAGACCCCATCTCCCATTTGTCGTCCTTCCTTCCTCAGTATCAGCATTAATGACGCTGATAGAGATAGTCAGCTCTTACTCGCCACTTTCTGTCACATGGATGCCATCTTATGCCTTAATTCTGCCTGTCTCTGCAGAATCCTTCATGTCTCGATCTCTGTGAACTCCATTCGACTCTGTCAGTGAGAAACGCCTCAGAGAAATATGTGAATGGGCTGGGAGTCGTGCATAGAACGACTTGTTTCACTTTATGGATCTATTTGGGGGAAAATGGAAAAGCTAAGTTTTCCAAACAGGTGCGGCACTGTGGGTAATGCCGTCGCCTCACAGCAAGAAAGTTTCGAGTACTAGTCCTTCCTGTGCATAGTTTGTATGTTCTCCCCCTGTCTGCATGTGTTTTCTCCAGGTTCCTCCCACCTCCAAAAACATGTAGCTTATGTGAATTGAACATTTCCAAATTGCCCATAAGTTTGAGTAAGTGCGTGAGTGGTTGTTTGTCTTTGGTGTGGCTCCCCGATACACTGGCAATGCGTCTAGAGCAGGGGTCACCAAATGGCGGACTGCGGTCCGGATGGTTCTGTCCGGACCCGTGACTCCACGATAAATTCACGAGAGTAGATTGTCTTGGAGCATTTTTTCTGACGGTCGCGGCTACAGACGGCGGGCGCTGCTACTCCAGTGAAAGTAGTAGCGCCACTCTGTCGGCGCACCTGGAAGTGAGACAGCTCGCTGCCGCTACTGCTCTGAGTTTACTGCTACAGGAGCACAGAGGGAGTGGACGAAATTTATGTTTATTCCTCCGTCAGGCAGTTCAAAACCATTTTACCTCATATGGTCTGAACACGTAGCACTAATTAATTAATTAATTAATAACGTGAAGCGCCACTACGAAACAAAGCACAGAGCTTTTGTGCAGAATTATCTCCTAAAGTCCGAGCTGAGGGCCAAATGACCGAGAAAAATGCAAACAAATGTTCACTAAAGGCATGGTGGATTAGGGGGCAATATAAAACATCTTTTGGTGATGGGACAGTTGTGAAGGAATGCTTAAAAGCTGTTGCTGACACATTGTTTGAGGGAAAATAGAAAGATGAGATGTGTGGAAAAAATCCCAATGTCAGCTTCGACAGCAACCAGAAAATCAGAAATATTAACAGCTTGATGGAGCCATTCAGAAAGCACCATGCATATCTGTGGACACTGATGGGTCTACAAATGTTACTGGTAATGTCCAGCTTTTGTGTGTGTCAGGTTCCTTCACAAAGATAAGGAGGTCTTTGCTGAGTCTAACACCACTATGAAACACACAAGATGAGAGGACATACATGCAGCAATAAAAGAGATGCTGACAAAGTGCAGTGGTCTCTCTCACCACAGATGACAGACCACCACAAGGTGACCACCACCACAAGGTGTGCACAGGCATAAGGTGTGTACAAGGTTACTTGCGTACAAGTAAATTACTGGCAGGCCAAATGCCCCTTTCTCTCATGAAGAAAGTTCTGTTTGCATTTTTCCCCTGAAAGAGACAGTTTTTATTCATGCTTTCTGAACATGTTAATGTTTTTTTACTTGAAGTGTAGGCCTTCAGTTCTTTAGGCTGGGATGTCTATAGTTTGCGAGAAAAATTATTCAACTCTTTTTGCACTTTATTTTTAATTCAGAGGTTTTTGTGCTTCAATCTAACATAGAGGCTTGAATTTTATTTGCCTGGGTCTACTTTTATTTATGGTGAGGTAAAAGAGCTAGCTGTGCACTCAGTTAAACATATCCTGCATTGAATTTTGATAATAAATGATAATGTGGACATAGGGACTGGCTATAGGACACAAACTGGACTTGGGTTCGGACATTTTACTAAGAGGAAATTTTTATAACTGGACCTCCATGACTTTTAATTGAATACCCCTGGTCTAGAGTGTGCCCCCACCTCCCACCTGTAGTCCACTGAGATAGGGTCCAGCAACCCCCGTAACTTGCAAAAAAAAGAAGTGGAAGAAAATTAATTAATGAAGGTAAATACAGACGTCACATTAACATTTATATTACAGAGTGGTGCAAGGTTTGAGTGGACAAATGTTTTCACTAGCAGAAACTGGCTTGCAGTTAGTTTCCTAAACCCAAAGGCAAACTGACAGGAAAATTAAGGAAAAGTAAAAAGTAAGAATTGTGCTGATAAAACTGCAGTAAAGCAGAGCTAGATACTGACAGCTGTATCAGGGCTTTGTCATTCGGTGTGTCCACTCCAGGAATCTTTTAAGTGCTGATGCCAGATATAATGCCTGACATGCCTGTGGGAGGTCACTATGATCTGGAATACCACAACCCACTGACTCTGGTATTCTCAGCATTCCCAGCAGCAGTTGATAAAATGAGTGTTTGAGGCCAAGCCATGAAGAGATGGACAAAATGTTTGGGCCGTCTAGCACACACTGGGCTGTCCTGCACTGGCACCCGCTCAACTGGCAGATTGAAAGGGGGACGGATCCAATTTTTTCAGCTCACAGCTCTTTGTCATCCTGTCTGCTTGCCGCCTTTGTAAAACTCTGGAGGCCTGGAGAAAGCTTGACAGGGTCAGAGGCGGGACTGAGTCACTGCAACGGCATCAGATTTGGTTTCTCTGAATGCTGCCGGAAAATGTCATCGTGATACATGTGTCAGTTTCTTTTCAAATCAATGCAGATAGATCCTTCTCAAGTGATTTACTGGATAATGGGATTAACAGGCATTATTCATTTTAAAATAACCATAGCAAATGTACGGAACTGCAAACTACAGGGATTCTCAGTCTTAATATGTACTGCAATCATTCTATTCAGCGATGAGGATGTGTGGTAATTTTAGCAGTAATTAATGGCATTTCGCTTCAAAACTGTGAAGTATTGTAATTGTCAGTGTTCGTGTGTTCGTCCGTTCCTTAGTATGTCCCCCATATATCTTCGCAACCGTTGCAGATAGAAAGATGAAATAAAAAGCACATTACTCAGGCAGCAAAGGGGATGAAAATGACATGATGACCTTGATCTTGAGAAAATTAGGTCAATGTCAAATTGCAACTTTTGTACACTCAGGAACCAGATAAGATAGAAAGATGAGGGAGAAGGTCAGTGTGAGTAAGACCATAGCTCAAAACTGATGACAGTAGATCGAAGCACTAGCTTAGATCTTTGACCTATGCAAGTAGGTCAGAGTAAAATTTTTTAATTCATGGGTGTCGCAGCATGTTGCAGTCTGTGACTACCTTGTTTATAATTTATTTCCATTTCCAACTAAGCACACACAACGACCCCCACTTCCC
Organism: Antennarius maculatus; assembly: GCA_013358685.1. Lineage (NCBI taxonomy): Eukaryota > Metazoa > Chordata > Actinopteri > Lophiiformes > Antennariidae > Antennarius > Antennarius maculatus. Next base: position 20,892,181 of record CM023606.1, read on the forward strand.
ACGCAGTGAGAGACTCTAACCCAACTCATTGGAGTAGGGACTCAGGGGGCCGCCCCTAACAAAACAGCACATCAAGCCAGTAGGAGTGTCACTGAGTGTGGAAACTAAAAGTACAAAACAATCTCTGCATTGAATAAAGTCTTTTAGGAAGCTAGAAGACATTTCACATCTCACCCAAGATGCTTCTTGAAGACCTCTTCAGGTCTACCATGACCTGGAAGACTGGGAAACTTTACATACATGCAGTGGTGGGCCGTTTCACACCTAGGCCTTCAGTGATGTTCTACTTAATCAAACTTGAATAAATAAATCCAATAATACTGACATTGACCCATTGTTGGCCAATGTCATATCCCTGTGTGTGTGCGTGTGTGCGCGTGTGCGTGTGTGTGTGTGTGTGTGTGTGTGTGTGTGAGCAACTTGATGCCATCACTTTCAATTCTGGTTGGCATTTACCTTTATCAAATTAAGTTCATGGTCTAAGAGGTAAATCAGAATACCGCTAACTTAGAGCTTCATCAAATATAAGTTAAAATACTGGACAAATCCTGAAAAAACCTATGGAGACTAAAATCAAACCTTCAGTCCAAAAACCACGACAGGAGATTAACCTTAGACGGATGGCTATGCTGCAACTTAAACTCACACAGTTCAACTAGCATGCTGCATGTTGAGCAGACAAATAGCTTCTCTGAAAAGTAGGGAAATTGCCCTGCCTCGCTGTGTGACTGATGTCTTGCACTCATTAGTGTGGCATCAATTTTTCAACAACAATTACAACTACATTTGGAACTCATGTTTCTAAAATATGCATATTTGTATTCCTCTGTCACGGCTGTGCATAAGTCTTGATTAAACTTGTTCCTTCTGGCGCCTCACAACTGTGGCTAAGCTCCTGTTGCTACTCAGTACTCTGTTAACACTGCTCTTACATCCATGTGCTTGTCCTATGGAAAAAGAAAAATGGGGCCATTATTCCATAAAGGAATAATCTCCATAATGCACGCAACACTATCAAAACCTATAAAAAATTCAAATCAAATATTTACCCATTATGGAAGGAAACATGTTACCGACTTGCAGATACCACTTCATCGGTACAACTGCAAAGAAATACATGGACACAACACACCAGGGAAGAAAATAGCACTTATAGAAAGAAACATAAGGCAGAGCTGAGAGCAGTGTGTCAAGAGAGGAAACGGAGATCCAGGAGGGATTGGGCAGATGGGGAAACCTCTCCAGGTTGTGACAATTAACCAGAACTGATTGAGGCTCGAATTCCCCTTGTTATCAGACTCCCCATGGGCCCCTGATGAAGGATTGCCCCACTGAGACGACAGCTACAGACAAGCACACTGGGAGACCTGGTTTTGGAGACGGTCCATCGGTTTGGTGTCAAGAAAAAGGCCTCGAGGTGAATAACTGGAAAGTCAAAAAGCCACAAACAACAGTCAGACTGAAGGTTAAAATAACACCTAATGGCAGGTTCTGATAGCTGAGGTAACCTTTCCTGTTGGCTGAAGAAAGACAACCAAAAATGTTACAGTGCAGGAACCTATATAGTATAATGGCTTAGAGCGGGATGAAACTCTCAAATGAACCAGCAGGAGACAAAGTTCTCCGATAGTACTTCCAAAAAACAACAACACTTATCAGTCTAAACTCTCATGAGATTAAAACTCTGATGTGAACCCAGATTTTTTTTTTTTTAAAAAAGACCCACAAAACTCTAGCCATCCTTCAAATGAAACAGAAAACGACTTAAATAATTTACCTCTTAAATGCACTGAGAGTGCTACTATGTGGAATGTCAGGAAATGAAAATCAGCCAATAAAGTAAACATATTCAGCAAAAAAACAAAAAAGAGAGATCCAAATCTAGTGTAAATCTTCTGATTTTAGAGGCATAACTGAGTTCGCCCATGCAGGGGTAAGTTATCTGACACGGTCGTAAAACCAGCCATCAGTGGGCAAACAAGGCCAGGAAGTAGTTGACATCCTGGGCAGATTGAGCCGAGTTCCTCCTTTCTCTGTGAACAACAACAGATGAGATAGTCATCTGAGACAGGAAAGCACATTTATCTTACCACCCAGCAGCTCCACCCCGTCCCCACCAACCCTGACACCGGAGAAAATCATGTGGCTGTAATGAGATATCCTATAGACTTTTTAATGAAACACAATATTGTATTCTCTTGCCCCTGGTTCTTGCTATCACACTCATACAGACACACACACAGACACACACACACACACAGATAGACAGACAGACACACACACAGCAGAAGAAAAATCAATATAATCCTGTATGCCTTGCAAAGTCAAACACCCAGTGATTTATCAGGATAGAATTTCAAAGTCTGGGTCACTGCCTATTTCGTCCTTGGCTGCTGTCATTTTGTCATTTTTTTGTGGCATTTTTTAAAGCACAAGTAACAATATGTTAAAGTCGCATGAAGCGCAGTTTCCCTTTCGCTTGGAGGGAAGACTGGCTTTGATTCCATGAGCTGGAGGTGAATGTGAGGCACATGTTGGAGGAGTCTCCTGGAGGCCACATCCACCCTCCAGCCGATCACAGCCTCTGACTCAGGCTACTTTGAGCGATCAAGCGTGGCCAATCTGCCTCTGATAAAGCTCACTGCCAATTACAGCTCCAGACACAAAAACATTTAAAACTATCTCAATTTCCCTCCTTGTTAAGATAAGCATCTGCATACAAATTCTGCTAATTACAACAAGAAAGCTGAGTCACCCCCTTTTAAACTCTCAATGAAAAATTACAGACTATTACACTGGCCGATTACTGTCATGAGCGGTACAAGTGTTTTCCTCTTCAGATGGTGCAACAAAAAGTCTTGACATGTTCCCCTGGTCGAAGTCTTTCCCCTGACAAATGGCTCGACATCAGAGCGCCTTCCTGGCTTTGACCTGAAGCACACCCCCTCTTAAAAACAGACTTATAGACGCTGCACGCCCAGCACACGCCAGGCTCTGTCTCCGTTCTCCACGCAGCGAGTTTGCAGCTTCAAAGCGGTCGGCAAGGACGTGCTGTTAGCGACCTCCTGATAAAAGAGCAGCCACTCATCGCATGTTCACAGCGATTTTGTGCAAAACCATTTAACACGAGAGAAAAGGAGATGAAAGGCTTTGAGCCGACAGTAGAAGGAGAGTCAATTACTATTTTACTTGAAACGGGATGTTACCCCCTTCCAAAAAGAATTTTTATAAAAAAGAAAACCTTAAAATAACTGAGCAAAATGTCCCGAGCTAGGTAGAGAAGCTGGAGCTCAGGAAGGAGCGCTATCTGAAGACAGCAATAATAGTGAAGTTAAGTGTGGTTAAAGGGGTTAAGTGTCTGCACCAAGGGCATAGTTAGACTACAAAATGAAGAGGCTGTGTTAAGGTCTGAGATATTAGAACGGTGGTGAACAAGACCGTCAACTAAAGCCATAAAGGATTTGTTGTTCCAGCACTTAAGTCCACAAATGTCACCTCAGATGTGAGGTGACATTCTTGAAAGTGCTGTTTCTGAAATGATAGAACTTTGTTGTTTACATTATTGGTTAATTTACATGTTGACAGTATAATCATACTCTCAAATTGATATCATCGCAAAGGTCTACAGAGGTAATGCTCCCAGGGTCATCAAAACTAAAAAGAATTTTAGATGACGTTAACTAGATTGATTTCATTACTGAAATGTATAGAAGAAGGCTAGCATTTCAGCAGAACAGCAAGTCCTGATTTTTGACTATAAATAAATTTATTACAATGCATTGAACTGAACTTTGGAACATTGACTCAAAGATGTGCTCTGGATTTGTGGCGGACACTCTTTTAAACTCAAGCTCAGAATGACATACCACGAGTTAGTTGACGGCATCTTTGTAGATTCTCCTCTAGTATTCCTTCAGGAAGACTGTGACACCTGCTACAGTTAGCAGGTGTTGCCTTTTATACATTAATTTTTATATAGCTCCTCTGCTTCTGTTCAACCTTTATGTTTCTTTGTTTGCACTTTTGTTCCTTTGCAACCAGCTTTTCTCTTCTCTGCCTCACGGTGAATTGAGGCCTGTGCCGGTCTCTGTGGTTGTAACTATGACAAAAGAGCTGGGAGGATGCTGTGGTGTCAGGAAATGACGAGTGGGCGAAGTATGGCATGAATATAACCCACCCACAAAGCCCTGCATCATCACACATCCTCACAAAACCAGCCAATTGGTCATGGAGGCTGACTCTGACATAAATGCATGTGTGTGACCTGTGCCGATACTAATTTGTGATCCCATATGAGAGGCTCTTCCTTTCTTCCCGCTGCTCCATCGAGGCTGAACACTCATTATGGAGAGCGCTTATCTCTGTTCTCAGGCACAGACAGAAGGAGCTGCCCAGCCTGGTGTTGATGCTAATAGGGATCATATTGCAGGTGAAGAAGAGTCGCAGTGATGTGGCAACAAGACAGCAGCATTTTTTTTTTTGGTTGCCCAATAAAGACAGAAATTTGGAACAGGCCCCAGCATGGTGGATGTCACTCACTGTGTTCCAGTGTGGCTCTGAAGAGCTGGAAAATTGGATCTTATTCGTTTGCAAGGAATTATGGCTTCAGTCAGTCTGACTGACACGAAGTCTGAACGCCCAGCAGCAGCAGGAATGAGGAGTCACTCAATCATTATGGGCATCATTTCTGTCCATTAGTCGAACATCAGAGAACACAGCATACAATGTGTTCAATCCTTTTCATCTGGCACCTACATGGAGAGCCAGAGCTGGGCGAAATGAAAAAAAAAAAAAAAACAACTTTCACTGGCTGCAATTAATGAACCATCCATCCATCAAACCGCCCATTCCTCTATGCATGCATTCATTAATCCGTCCATCTTCTTCCACTTATCTGAGGTCAGGTCATGGATGCAGCAGGCCAAGAGGATTAATGAATAATTATGGAATCATTCACCCTGACTGTTAAATCCTCCCAGGGGGCGTGAACTCCAACAACAGTGTCCTAACTAGCTTCTAAAGCTGGAGTACATTTTCTTTACTAGCTCAACTACAGACACAACAATCTCTTCAGGTGGATACTGTTCTGTTCTGTATTGCTCTTTCCAATCCTGCTATAGATTAAGTTCTACAGGCTGTCCCAGCTGATTTACAGCCAAAACATTGTGTCAATATGTAAACTGAGGAACACTAGAGAGCTGGAGATTTGTCCACACTGAATGGGCAAAGACTCCTCAGAAACACCTCCTGTTAGCAGCAGGTCAGAGCAGCCAAAGACTGAAGTACTACAGATTCTCTTCATTAAGGGATTGAGTCATAAACAGACTGAACTGTCAATATAAGAAGCATTTTGTGTGATATTTGTGAAAAGCACTTGTAATATGTGTTGCACTGAGCTCTTGAAACAGTTCTTGTGTGATTTGGTTTCTGCAAACAGATGCTAAATAGTATATTTTGCCAATAAACTTAATATACAATGAGGTTCGAACATTTCGGCTACCAACTAAGATACGGCTTACAGCGATGAGTCGAAGAGTTTGAAGGCTTCTGAATGAAAGCAATAGAAACATTTCTTGTTTCCTCTGCAGCAATTATATGGTATCATTAAAATCGAGTTGACAGTCCTCAACAAAACAGAGATATATATGCAACTGCTGGCGTGTCTCAACAAGTTAGATAGATGAATCCTATTTCCTGTACACTGACAGATTGTATCTTGGCTCTATTGTGTGTGTGTGTGTGTGTGTGTGTGTGTGTGTGTGTGTGTGTGTGTGTGTACAGAGCCTTATCCCATCAAAGGGAGTCCCCCTCACCCCCTCCCTCTGTTCTGTCTCTATCAGTCCCCCTTCACAATAAAAACACAGGAAGCAGAGACCATGAGTGTTTGACAGACTTGTGCTGTGGCAGATTTCATCAGAACACAGCTGAACTTCCCTTTCAAGTGTCAGTTAAGATGTGTAAACATACAACCACTGTCCATAACACGCTCATGTGCGAGTGTTTACAGTGGAAAATAAGCAGATGTAATCTCTGCTCTCAGTTACTCCCACCCATCCACCAGGAGATTCGCCTCCTTGTTCCTTCAGCATGTGTCCTCTCACTAAAATGCCATTTAGCCTTAAAGACCATACATTATGTTATTACACAACATGCAGCCTTCTTCAGATGACTCTTTTTTCTGCAGAAATATCAGATCCCTGGTGGTAAACACAGGAATAATACGACTAATAACAGGCCATTGGAGGCCTCACACCACTCATTGACGTCCGGTTGTTGATCATCACAAGGCGCCGTCCCGCTCACCAGCTCTCAGGAGATTTCATAAAGCGTATGCACATTGCAAGTTGATTCTCATGTTTAGTGACCAGGCAGAAATCACAAAGCTGTGACTGGTTGTAAATGTTGCTGAATGCAAGAGCAGGACTTTTGAAAGATCGATGGAGCAAAATGAAACAATCAGGCCTTTTCCAGATTGGTATATTTTTACATCCAATTTTCAAAAGCTCTGCGACGTGACTTAATCTCCATCTCCTCATTTCACAGCCTACATATGAAGTCATCTCACCAATCTGATCAGTGGGCCCTGTATCAATAAAAGATGATAGCATTCTTTAATATGCTGCATATACTGTGGCCTGTGTGGCCTGACGGTACATAAATAATTCACTGCAGGCGTATTGGATCGGGTCTGTATGTTGCTGAGACAACATTTTTTCTGTCATGTTGAGACTATATTCGCAAATAAACACACAGATATCAACTGTAAAAACTTTTTTGAGACCAGACTTTGAAGTCACAGTGGATTGTGCGCCTCACTGACCCTCTCAACACAACCCTCCCCAAACAAATGCTTTCCCTGTGTCTCCAATCCTGACGCATAATGAGGTGTGTTTCCGTCAGTGTGTCTGCCTGAGCATCCACGTCTCCGACAAACCAAGCTGGTGAGTAAATAAGCAGCTGAGTGGCAGCGACTGATGAGCAGTAATGATTTGTGCTCAGTGCAGTCTTTTCCCTCTGAGGGTTACAAACACAGCAGACGCCACGCTACCGAGAGCAGCGGCTATAGGGGCACTCCGGCCCTTAACCCTAATCCCCTACACAGGAATAAGGAATCTGTGTGTGTGTGTGTGTGTGTGTGTGTGTGTGTGTGTGTGTGTGTGTGTGTGTGTGTGTGTGTGTGTGTTTTTGTTTCATGGAGCATGCATCAGCCCCCTATGAATGTATAAATATACAAGTAGCTGCTGCCCCCAGTTGGCTCTCTGTATGTGTGTGTGTGTGTGTGTGTGTGTGTGTGTGTGTGTGTGTGTGTGTGTGTGTGTGTGTGTGTGTGTGTGTGTGTGTGTGTGTGAGTCTGAATATATGGTCAGATGACAGGATAAATAGAGAACACATCTGCTGGGACGTATTTGTTTCAGTCATGCAGATTAGTCATTAGCAACAACGATACGGGTAAAATACAGTGCGCCCTCACGCATTCACGCATCAAAGCTCGCGACTTCACCTCATTGCGGATTTTTGGTAAGCAGTCACTTGATACCGTACATGCATTCTATTGGCTGATGGCATCCGGAAGTGCGCTATGTTCCATGAGTCTTGGACTTACGTGCGACACAAAAGTGCTTTAAACAGTCGATAAGAGTGTGGGAAAAGGTAATACAGATAGAAGGTGGTTTAATATCAGTGTGGGGAGGGTCATTAATGTTTAAATTACAGTAAAGAATAAGATAGTTTGTTGCCCTATCCTGGAATTCATTAATCGCGTGTGGTTCCTGGAACGCATTAACCGCAAAGAACGAAGGCGCACTGTACACGAAAAGATATTAATAGCAATTATAAAAATATTGGATTAACATGCAGCTCATGGAGCTGTGTAAGTTACACAGTGAAAGTAAACACACACATTAACAGACTTGATCTTGCCTGATCAAACAGTGCACCGTCTTGGTGAGGCAGCGAGATGCAGCGTGCGTAAGTCTTTAAGCCATAGGAAAACAAAAATACTATTAGTCACCACAAATAGTTTTCATATTTAATAGCTCCTCTCGACCGGAGTGCTCCTCGCTGGGTTCCCTTGTCCGCTCCATCACGTCAGAGTGTTTGTTTCAATTATTAATACTGCCCTAGCAGGCTGCAGGTTAGCCAAGAGGCAGGATGGTAGTTGGGTGTTCGCAGGGGCCACTTCTGCCCTTGTTTACATGCTTGTGGGGATTGTGACTGAATGCTCACTTGGTAATCGCTCACTATTACGTCAATTGTGCTGACATGGTTGCTGTAGATTTACACGTATACCCGAAGCATTTAAAATGCATATGTGTTCATGTGTATGAACACAATACAGGCATAAATCCACATGTGGCGGGGGCCTAAGTGGATTGGGAATTCATGGCTGTGGTTTGCAAAGGGCCTGTGATTAAACCGAGCTCTGCAGGAAAGCCGGAAGAGTACATACTGAGAGCTGCTGCGGTGCAGCGATACGAAGAGCAGTGCGCCCGTTGGAATTAGTCGGGAACACAGAACGTAATTATCTTCACAGGCAGGTAACAGCTCTACGCTGTGCTGCCGGTTTAGGCTCCTCAAACAAAAGTAAACAGAAGGAAAAAACAAATGGAGAGGGAGGCCAGTTCAGGAGAAATTACGTGACTTTAGGGAACCGTCCACCGACGTGTCCCAGAAGAGCTTTATCAGAATTAAGGCTGCCAGGAACGCCGTTAACAATTGATTACAGGTAAAAAGAATTAGTTTCTCACAGCCCAAAGTAACATCTTTTAATTGCTTCTTTTGTCCAACCAACAGACCAAAACCCAAAGACTCGTCCTCACGGTGATGATTCAGGACTCAATTCAGCCGCAGTTTGGTTGGGAGAGATGTAAAGAAATTCAAGTTATGGATCCACTGTCTCCAAAGGGTTTGTTCATGCCTTTCAAATCCCAGACAGGCAACAATTTCTACCCCATTACCCCGAAATGATGACAACACAAAGAAGAAATAGATTTTAGACATTTGTGTTGTGCTGAGTGTTTGATAAAAGGACTTAAGGAACAATACAAATATTCGACAACAGTTCATTGTTAATATTGCCTTTCTCACTCAGGCTTCATGACGCACAGACGCGAACAGAAGTGATTGTCAAGAAAAGGATTTTAATGGCTTCATTCGACTGCTGACAAGACTCCGAGTCGACTCCAGCTCTGACTTTAATGGCTGGTAGGGATCCAGGGAGCACCTTTGTTCAAGCGCTTAGGCTCCAGCACTTTGGAGAAAAGTGAAACTATGAGAGTAATTTGGCAAAGCAGCGCATGTGTGTGTTGTGTGTGAGTGCTGGAAGATGGAGAGGGTGGAGGGTGAGGGGTGGGCACGGGGACTACTTTTATCCACATCCATTTAGTTTCCTGTCATGAGCGCAGACAGCACAAAGGGCAAATAGAAGACCCGCTCTGACTGGGGATTATGGTAATGAGCACCTATAAGCAAAACACAGCAAAGCTAACCATAGTTACTCTTACCCTGCAAACAGCCTAAATAATAGCACGCAAAGAAATTGAAAACCTGCAAAAAAATAAAAAAGTCAAAGCTTCACAAACATCACCTGCAGGCACAGAATGTATGTTTTCAGTTTTGCAGTCTTTTCAACCGGTGTGAACCTGTTTGTACACGCCTCTGGGACTGGGATAATTATCTCTGACGCTCCATCTATTTTTGGGACAAACCAAAGTGAAGGCAACTGTGGCACCATGATTGCTTAATACTGTACATGAAAGGCCTGAATGAGTGATGAATCCATCCATTAGCATGGGGTTTCTGGCGTGCTACAAGAAGCTGGAGCTGTTTTCTCCTTTTCTTCCTACATTTTTCAGGGAGGGAGGAGGAGTGGCTGTCACGTTGAAAGGCAGGGGTGATAATTGGTTTGGGCTCTTTTGATGTGCAGAAAACGCCACAATCCATCCTAATCATATTAAAAGGACTGAGCTTGTTTGGTGAGGGCCATCCAGCCATAACCCAGGTACAAGTAATACACCTTCAATCTAATTGTGCAGCAGCAAGCTACCCTTTTAATATGCGTGATTGACTAATTGCAAAGTACTTTCACACTTTTAAAGTCCACTTTACCCACAGGTGTCCTCTTGTCTGATGTCAGCTCACCGCTAACTTTCCAGCATCTTTTGTATTAAGTAACGACAGCCAATCAGAGGACTGACATCAGTCCTGGAGGTGGAAGGCTTGATGAAAAGATTCAGAAGTGCTATGGCTTGCCAGGCCACAAAGAGGACAAAGGACTGAGGCGGGAGGATGACTTAGTCCGTGACCATGTGTCCACACCGCAGGGGCCCGGCTAGTGATCTCACCATCCAGGGAGGCCAATATGGCATTTCCTTTCTGGACCCTGGAGCCAGACACCAGGCACACCACGTGGACACATGGCAACAGTTTGTCGGTCTAGCATGTTACTTGCAGAGTGTCTCTGCAGCAAATCTTTCATATTAGTTGTTCAACCTGGTTTCTGTTAGCAAATTACAACTTACATTTGTGCTTCGTCAGCTCACAAGGGGGGAAACATCTAACTGGCTTGATGCAAGCAGTTAGTAGACATGTCATGGAAATGGATCTAGACACCTGGAAGGGAGTGTGATGTCAAAAAAACTGCTACATCAGCTGCTTAAAACTGAAACTATCATAATATCAAATAAGAAATGCTTGTCGCTCAAAACGGAGTTGTTAATTATTGAAAAGTGTTTGTCTGTGTGTCTACGGGGAGTTTAATTCTATAAAGCTCAAGGCACGGCAGCATGAATCCCTCTGCAGCACCAGCATGCCCCCAATAGCAAAGCAGACAAACACACACACACACACACACACACACACACACACACACACACACACACACACACACACACTGATTCTCGCGTTTAAGACAATCAAGCAGTTATTCTTTATTCTGTGACATGCACTGGCAAACAGATACAACATTCATAAAACACACACTTCATGTTTTGATATCTTCTCAAAGCAACTACCCTCTAACAAACATTTCTGCCGTCAGAGGAACGGCTGTCTGCATGAGTCTGATGCAAAGACATTCTCTGTTGAGCTAACAAATTACTGACAATATTTTATTACACCTCTAAAGCTTGGTTTGACTGAGCAGCCCGCTTCATACTTCACAGCAAAACGGCTACGAAAACGGCTTTTGATTCATCTGAGGGCATGAAATAGTGATCGTATTTAGGGCTGCATAGTAATGAGAACCAAATGACATTGCCAAATTTTATTTTTGTTACATAAATATATGTATGAAAAAATACAGGATTTTCACAAGGTGCATGCAGTGTGACCTTCTTGCAGGTACGGATCACATTTACTCTTGTGAAGCCGTGTGAAAACGTGCTCTCCATTTGGAGGAGACAAAACATTAGGATCCATTCACACACAGATTTTTTGGTTCAGAGGTGAATCGCTGGTATTGAATTGATTGATGATATTATGATAATCAGGACTGAAATTCTAATTGGTATCAATTATGAATTTAATTAATTTACAGACAACATTTAAACATTAGATTAGCTTTTAATTTGCGGCGCCATTGTCATCGTCTCCGAATCGAATAGTGGTTCAGTCTCTCTGCTGTGATTCACAATCTTACAATCTCACCGGTCTGGTGTGTGTGTGTGTGTGTGTGTGTGTGTGTGTGTGTGTGTGTGTGTGTGTGTGTGTGTGTGTGTGTGTGTAAAATGGAGGAGGATGGGGGGAGTGGCATGCTGGCATTGTTGCAGGAATCGAATAGCGTTACCATAGTAACCTGGCAGTGGAAGCCTCTATGCAGTAACCAGAGAGTAAAGACCCCTAGGGACCCCTTCCCTCCCTTCCCCTCACCCCTCTAGCCTCAGGCACGTTTGTGCAAGGATCCAACTGGGGGTGTCAGGCATCAGTGGAAGGGGGTGTCCTTTGAACAGACTTCCATAAGCAACCAACAGACCCAACTAGAAAGCCCCCGTCATCTCAAAAGCAAGTTTCAATTTTCATCTCGGAGTTTGCCTTCAAACATCCGTGTCGGACACAATGAGCCAAAACAAGAGCTGGAGCCTGTTGACAGACAGTCAGAGAGCCGGAGGGAGGAGGAGCCACTCTGACTATCCGACTGCAAAATAAGTAGCTGCATGTGTGTGTGTATGTGTGTGTGCAAATACATTTATTCTCACACCAACCCCCTCCTCTGCCTAACACAGGTGGGTATTGTCTGCAGCATGGGGCGCCGATGGCAGCCAGCCAGAGCCGCTCCGTCGCCGGGCTGGTCCTGCTCCAGTCGGCTGGCAGCACAGGTCCACAGTGGCAGACGAGTCGCTCTTAACCATTTCCTCTCCATCAGGGATGTAGCCGCAAGAGGGCACAAGCCAGTGTCTTATTGTGCCGGTCCCAAGCCCGGATAAATACAGAGGGTTGCGTCAGGAAGGGCATCCGGCGTAAAACTTTTGCCAAATCAAAGATGCGAATCAAACATATGACTTCCATACCGGATCGGTCGAGGCCCGGGTTAACAACGACCGCCATCGGCGCTGTTGACCTACAGGGCGCCGGTGGAAATTGGATTACTGTTGGTCGAAGAAGGAGAGGAGGAAAGTGCGTTCGCACGAAGAAAGAGAAGAGGAGCACCAAGAGTATAGGACTAAGAGTAGGGACGTTGAATGTTGGAACTATGACAGGAAAAGGTAGAGAGTTGGTCGACATGATGCAGAGGAGGAAGGTAGACATACTGTGTGTCCAGGAGACCAAGTGGAAAGGTAGCAAGGCTAGAAGTTTAGGAGCAGGGTTCAAGTTGTTCTATCATGGTGTAGATAGAAAGAGAAATGGAGTAGGAGTTATCTTGAAGGAGGAGTTTGTTAGGAATGTCCTGGAGGTAAAAAGAGTGTCGGATAGAGTGATGAGTCTGAAGCTAGAAATAGAAGGTGTGATGTTCAATGTTGTTAGTGGGTATGCCCCACAGGTAGGATGTGAGCTGGAGGAGAAGGAGAAATTCTGGTTGGACTTTGATGAAGTGATGCAGAGCATACCTAGAAGTGAGAGAGTTGTCATCGGTGCAGACTTCAATGGACATGTTGGTGCAGGTAACAGAGGTGATGAGGAAGTGATGGGCAGGTTTGGTATCCAGGAGAGGAACGCAGAAGGACAGATGGTAGTTGACTTTGCAAAAAGGATGGAAATGGCTGTAGTGAATACTTTCTTCCAGAAGAGGCAGGAACATAGGGTGACCTATAAGAGTGGTGGTAGGAGCACACAGGTAGACTACATCTTGTGTAGACGATGTAACCTGAAGGAGATCAGTGACTGCAAAGTAGTGGTAGGCGAGAGTGTAGCCAAACAGCATAGAATGGTGGTGTGTAGGATGACTCTGGTGGTGAGGAAGATGAAGAGGACAAAGACAGAGCAGAAGACGAAATGGTGGAAGCTAAAAAAGGAAGAGTGTTGCATGACCTTTAGGAAGGAGTTAAGACAGGCTCTGGGTGGTCAGGAGGTGCTTCCAGATGACTGGACAACTACAGCTAATGTGATCAGGGAGACAGGTAGGAGAGTATTTGGTGTGTCATCTGGAAGGAAAGTAGATAAGGAGACTTGGTGGTGGAATGAGGAGGTACAGGAGTGTATACAAAGAAAGAGGTTAGCTAAGAAGAAGTGGGACACTGAGAGGACTGAGGAGAGTAGACAGGAGTACAGGGAGATACAGCGTAAGGTGAAGGTAGAGGTAGCAAAGGCCAAACAAGAAGCTTATGATGACTTGTATGCTAGGTTGGACAGTAAGGAGGGAGAGACTGATCTATACAGGCTGGCAAGACAGAGAGATAGAGATGGGAAGGACGTGCAGCAGGTTAGGGTGATTAAGGATAGGGATGGAAGTCTATTGACAGGTGCCAGCAGTGTGATGGGAAGATGGAAAGAGTACTTTGAGGAGTTGATGAACGTGGAAAATGAGAGAGAACAAAGACTAGAAGAGGTGACTGTTGTGGACCAGGATGTAGCAAAGATTAGCCAGGATGAAGTGAGGAGAGCACTGAAGAGGATGAAGAGTGGAAAGGCAGTCGGTCCTGATGATATACCTGTAGAGGTTTGGAAGTGTCTAGGAGAGGTGGCAGTAGAGTTTCTGACTGGGTTGTTCAACAGGATCTTAGATAGTGAGAAGATGCCTGAGGAGTGGAGGAGAAGTGTGCTGGTGCCCATTTTTAAGAACAAGGGAGATGTGCAGAGTTGTGGCAACTACAGAGGAATAAAGCTGATGAGCCATACAATGAAGTTATGGGAAAGAGTAGTGGAAGCTAGACTAAGGGCAGAAGTGAGCATTTGTGAGCAGCAGTATGGTTTCATGCCAAAAAAGAGTACTACAGATGCAGTATTTGCTTTGAGGATGTTGATAGAGAAGTACAGAGAAGGCCAGAGGGAGCTGCATTGTGTTTTTGTAGATCTGGAGAAAGCTTATGACAGGGTGCCCAGAGAGGAACTGTGGTATTGTATGAGGAAGTCTGGAGTGGCAGAGAAGTATGTTAGAGCGGTGCAGGACATGTATGAGGACTGTAAGACAGTGGTGAGGTGTGCTGTAGGTGTGACAGAGGAGTTCAAGGTGGAGGTGGGACTGCATCAGGGATCAGCTCTGAGCCCCTTCTTGTTCGCTATGGTGATGGACAGGCTGACAGACGAGGTTAGACAGGAATCTCCATGGACTATGATGTTTGCAGATGACATTGTGATCTGCAGTGAGAGTAGGGACGAGGTGGAGGAGAAGCTAGAGAGGTGGAGGTTTGTCCTGGAAAGGAGAGGGATGAAGGTTAGCCGCAGTAAGACAGAGTACATGTGTGTGAATGAGAGGGACCCAAGTGGAAGAGTGAGGTTACAGGGAGAAGAGATCAAGAAGGTGGAGGATTTTAAGTACTTGGGGTCAACAGTCCAGAGCAATGGAGAGTGGGGAAAAGAGGTGAAGAAGCGTGTCCAGGCAGGATGGAATGGGTGGAGAAAAGTGTCAGGTGTGATGTGTGATAGAAGAGTTTCAGCTAAAATGAAAGGAAAGGTGTACAAAACTGTGGTGAGACCAGCGATGTTGTTTGGCCTAGAGACAGTGTCACTGAGGAAAAGACAGGAGGCAGAGATGGAGGTAGCAGAGATGAAGATGCTGAGGTTCTCTCTGGGAGTGACCAGGAAGGATAGGATCAGGAATGAGTACATCAGAGGGACAGCACATGTTAGAGGTTTTGGAGATAAAGTCAGAGAGGCCAGACTGAGATGGTTTGGACATGTCCAGAGGAGAGATAGTGAATATATTGGTAGAAGGATGCTGAGTTTTGAACTGCCAGGCAGGAGGCCTAGAGGAAGACCAAAGACGAGGTTTATGGATGTAGTGAAAGAGGACATGAAGGTAGTTGGTGTGAGAGAAGAGGATGCAAAGGACAGGGTTAGATGGAGGCGGTTGATTCGCTGTGGCGACCCCTGAAGGGAAAAGCCAAAAGGAAAAGAAGAAGAAGGGATGATTGTGAAGACCAAACATTTGCACAGGAGTGCAAATTAGATAGGGCATCCTCTAGTCATCACAGTGGAGTGTGAAACAGGAAAACTCCACCAAAGCAGAAAGCATGCTTGTGCCTCATGTCTCTGTGTACAGTTACATTCTGTCAACAGCTCCAGCTGTAAATGCATGTGGTCCTTTCTTCAAGACTGGTTAACTGGTTAACTCGGAAGAGCCTCAGCTTCCCCAGAGAGTCCTGCTGGATCGTCCATCCGCCAAGGAGGCAGGAATGACTACAGTATTTTCCGCACAATAAGGCGCACCTAAAACCTTTTAGTTTTCTCAAAAACCAACAGTGTCCCTTAAAATCTAGTGCGCCTTATAATCCAGTGCACCTTATGTATGAAAACCGTTGTAGAATAGGCCATTCATTGAGGATGCACCTTATAGTCCAGTGCACCTTATAGTGCAGAAAATATTGTATTTATCTGTGACAAAGATCCTCAACACACCTTGAGTCTCTGCTGGCAATGTCTTCATACGAAAAAAAAGACCACCAGACAGTCAACAAGACTGTTCAGTCATGTGATGCTCATCTTTGCAAGTAGAAGCTGCACAGGTGCTTCAAATGAAGCAAGTTTTAACAGAAAGAGTTGGTGTATAACTAAGGTAGATACAAATAGATGAAACCTCCTCTGAACCTAGTAAATAAGCAGAAGTGTAGAAGCTGTGTTTCAGTGTCAAACAGATTTTACAGCATCCTAAAGCTAATGAAATAAACATTGGTTACTGTCAGAGATGTAGTAAACAGCTTCATGTCAGTGGGGACACACACATTATTCTTCAGGCTGACACTGCTCTGCTCACAGAAATGGAGCCTGTTCGTACACAAATACATTTATTCATTTACAAAATCACAGTTCAGAATGAGACTTCAAAGGGCCACAGATCTGATTCTTTCCTTCTCAGTCTAAGGTGACTCTTTAAAATCTGTTGCTGAGAATATTCAGTGAGGGTCACCTCTCACATAAAAGAAAACGTTTTGGTTTTGTTTTCTGCACGACGAAACCGCATCAGGCTCCCTTCCACAATCTGCTAATGGACTTTATTACTTTTAGATAATTTCTACTGGGTAAATGATATTTATACTTGAACCGTAGGATGACGTTCACAAAAGGCAAATAGGGGGTTTAAGAATGTAAAACAAACTCGCTCAGATCCTGACAACTGAACTCCAACAACTGTTGGGAATGTAAATAAGCACCAAAGGAGCTCACCACAGATTTATTACTGAACCTTTAGACCTGCTCGCTGTAGCTCAGGAGCTTCGGGGGTTTTGTACAGAGAGTTTATTGATGGAGGTATTGATTAGCTGTCAAATTTAAATGTAAAAGGTAGTAAGGCCATAATTTCAGATCAATCAGCAGGGCTCAATGTCAGCCTCTGATGTCTGTCAGTACGTGGGCAGCATGGCGATGCTACAAACTGCTAAATGGGTGTTCAAGACATTTCTAAAGCTTGAGAGCAATTCAGCAAAGTAGTGGCAGAAAAAGATGTAAAAGTCACTGTTGACATTTAGCAGCATTTTCCCTTTTTTTTTATTTGCATAAGCAACATCAGACGCAAAAGCAAATGAGTTCATTATATTTACCATTCACCTGCAACGGCCCTCAGAGGTGAAGCGCTAGGTGTGGGAGGGCGACACGGAGATGGAAATGTTTCTTTTTCCCCTTTCGACTCTTCCAAAAAAATGGAGGAAGGAAAAATAACTCTTTAGGGAATTTGGAGAGGGTTTTTTTTTCTCAGCTTTAATTACAGGCCTCTTGTCAGACAGATCTCTCTCCAAGAGCTATAAATTGGAGGGAGGTGGTTGGAATAGAGGCTGAGCAACTCTTTCCCAGTCTCCAAAGCTCTTTTACTTTTCACTTCACAAACACATGACAGGGAGGAGCACATAGAAAGTTGTGAAGCCATGCAAATATTACTTCAAAAATACTTCATGAACCCAAACA
The DNA here is from genome assembly GCA_013358685.1 of Antennarius maculatus. Taxonomy (NCBI): domain Eukaryota; kingdom Metazoa; phylum Chordata; class Actinopteri; order Lophiiformes; family Antennariidae; genus Antennarius; species Antennarius maculatus. Next base: position 20,909,671 of record CM023606.1, read on the forward strand.
GCAGAAATTAAAACTACAGAGAAGCTGCTGCTTTAGATTCAAACAAGGATTCAGCACAGAAAATAAAAATCAACAATAATCATCCAACACATGCAACAACTGAACGACCCATGGTGTGTACCCACAAATAGAAACAAGTACCCAATGACAACAAAGAAAGTGTATGTCAGTGGTATAGAAGATAAGCATAATATATAGACCTAGGGTCTAGACATCAAAAACAATAAAGTTCTATGTGGAAAATAACAAATACTGTTGACATTCTTTCTGACACTGCTGCGATCAAGACAAATGTCCAGACTCCTTTGCAGCATTTGGCCCCTGGGACCTGTGGTGCTCGTCTGTTCCCTCAAATAAGGCTGCAAAATGAATAACAAACAGTCGAATGGTGCAGTTCAGCGATTTACGGTGACATAACGAGAGTGACACTAAAGGTCTGTTCAATTTTCAATTACCCCAGACGCCACCGTTTGGTTTAACAATTCCTTCCACTCCTTGAATCCACAGTAATCTTGGGTACATGAATGGGAGTGTTGAGGTCAGTGTGAAGAGGCAGGTGGAACCGGAGAACAAAAATCCCATAATAACCATTTTGGAGTCACCAGTAGCAGCTCACCAAATAAAACATGTTACTCTAGCTGTAGCTGAGCTCAGTTACGGTCACTTGTATTTTTTTTAATTATTATATTGTATAAGCAGAAGAATTGTGCACCAAAAGAAAGCGATGACAAGACCATCAAACTAACGCTGCTTTGCGAAATGGTAAAATTGGACAATTTTAACATTTCTAGTCAAAAACAAAAAAACAAAAATCACAGTCACAGTACATAAAAATGTGTTCATGTTTCCTTCATCCAATAATCACACAGATCTATCCCATCAATTAAGCTAATGTGGGATCTGATCAATCACATCTGATCTGATGCTGCAGTGATGAGGACTGGTTTAAATGTAACGCTGCTAAGACGGTTGGGCCTTTTGCAGCCAATCACAAGATTATGGTTGATACAGCGTGCCACAATCTGTCCTCTGATTGCACCGTCTGCCACTACTGTACGTCACAAAGCGCAAAGCTGCCAGCCTGCTTCTACGCATGCATGATGACGGCTGACACCAAAATCCAAAGGCCAAGTCGCCCCATTACAGCCAGTGTCTGGGCGATTAGACCAAGTTAACTTTGAGAGCCCACACGAACGACACTTGAATGTCAATGTGTCTAAAATCAGACCAATAACCGGAGATGACAATATGTATTCACTCAAGCTTGCTCCAGTGTGAACTCGGAGGAGTCTTTGCATGAGTTTGCTTCAGTGGAATAAAATCCAAATTTAGCATGTCCTCTGCAGGGTCCATAACATCGCTGCACCATTAGTATAGATTCTGAATTGGGAAGAATGTATATTTCTTACAATAAGAGGACAAATGTGTTTAAATATGCAAACCTTGAAATCTGTGTACATTACAGATTTACATACAAGTCAGTCTCACTTAATAACTGGTTTCATCCCACAGGTGGCTAAAACCAGGCCTGGACTGGACCGCTAACTGGCTTTGCATTCACATGGGCAGCATGCAAATGCAGGTACTTGCATTCACACGTACTTGAGCAACATTTTCTTTTCATGCCTAACATCTCATCCTGTGGGGTTTGCTTTACCCACAGCCCTTTTCCCTCAATCACCCACTCCTTCATTCAGGGAAACCAGCGCATAAAAAGTCAATATCCCACTTAGAACAAGCCGATAGCCTGCAGTTACTGTGTTACAAGTACAAGCCCTCAAATTGCTCAGTGCATCCACTGCAACCGCTCCCATAGTTCCCCTTGTTCTGCTACATTCATGGAACTACAGCTGCCCGGCCATCCTACTTAAAAACCGTGTGTGTGTGTGTGTGTGTGTGTGGAAAGAACCCTGCGCCACAATGCTTGCCCATTTTTCCACCTATGTCCTGGTGGTAACATCCTCTTCTGCCGTGACACCTTTGACGTGTTGAAGTAATTCCTGCTGTGAAATGTGTCAGCTGGATTTACTGCCTGAGAACATCCCTGCGCACAGACATCCCATCCCCCAACACCCTCTCCAGTGGCTTGGGGTCCCCAATCCCCCAAGCATGTTCATTTGCATCTCATTACCTGCTGTACAACAAACACTGTGTGGGGGGAAGTGTGGAGGGGGTCTCAAAGTGGGAGCAAATTGAATATGAACAAGCAAGCAACACTGCCTCTCAATGAGGGTTAAAGCAACTGTTGCACCAATGATTACAAAGTCCTCCTTCAGCTTTGTGGGGTGTAATGAGGGCGGTGAAGGACAGTTGTCTTTCCTCTCTTCATCCAACACACCCCTGCCCTCTTTTACCTGGGTCTACATTGTGTCTGAACACAGCTTCAGTCCTCCCTTTGAAAAGAGGCTGTCTGACTGAGAGGCAACATTATGCATACAAACACAGACATGTGGGCAATCAGACATTAAAAAATACGTGTTCTGAATGGGGATGTGGGCAGACACAGCTGCAGCTATGAACACACCATGTAACGCAAAACGCAAGGGAAGACAAGGTTTGAGGAACACGTGTTGAACGACTCCACGTCCTGAACCGAACTCCAAACAAGGTCACCCTTTGAAACATTTGCATAGACAAACTCCTACCTTTGTCCTTCCTTGACTGTGTTCAATCAAGAAAATTATGTTGGATGTCATCCAGAGGGTCATCGAGAGAAGGGTAGGACAAGACTGTCGGTGCAACACTGCTGTAATGTGTAACATTCAGTTTGACCAAAGTCAGTTGGGTGAAATATGGCAGGCGGATGCCGCAAGGGAGACATCCTGGCATCAGCAAGCTGCATGCCAGTTACACGCCAGACAATAAGAAAAAGGCAGAATGGTGTGTGGGGGAGATAATCCACCCTTTGCACAAATAGCGTTGCCCCTCTGGCTTCCGGGGCCTTCCTTTTGTTGACAGGGGCCACAATGTCATTCAATATTCGACCTGACAAGCACAGCGAATCACCACGACGGCGCCAAGTGTTAGGAGGAAGTGGGTTTATTTGCTTATTGAGCTGACGCGAGCAAGGTGGGAGGGGAAGGTAAGACAGGGAATGTGAAGCAGGGCAGATGGAGACTACACTAGGAAAGAATGGGGCAGCAGAGGGAGTCATGAATACAGCAGAGTAAATGTAGAAGCACACATAGAAGCAAACAACGGAGGGGATTAGGGGGAGTGTAAGAAGGGCTGTTCTGTAATTCAGTGGGTCACCTGAGATCTCAAAAAAAAAATCTCAACAGTGAGGTGTTGATGATCTGAAGAGGTACTGCAAGGAAGCTCCTTCCGATAACCAAAGGAAGTCTCTGAGTCGGGGTAGGAGTGGGCGTATATGAGCTTTAAGAACATGGATCATGGATCTCTTTGTCACCGCATGGTCGGGAGCTCTACATTTCATTTCCTCCATGTGAAAACCACAATCTCTTCAAATACTCTTATGCATTTACCTGAAAGAAGGAGAGCAGGAAGCTGAGCAGTCAGCACTCGTTTGAGCAAGTTTCTTTGTCTCCACCTTCTTCCCCACAGAAGAAGAATGGGGGGTTTCAAACCCCAAAAGGAAGCTTCCACACACTCAACCAAGAGGCTAATCGCTTTACAAGAGTGTCAAGACATCCAAATACCGCTGATAGAGAAATAACGGCCACCATAATCATGGTCATAATCCTTTTCTGCTAACAATAACTTTTATGGTGCCATGGCATCAGAATCAATAAGAGTGACGTAATCTCCAACGCACTGGATGGGTTCTGCAGGCTGCTGCTCTTAACTGTCCTATGATGGCAGCCCTTACACACCCAATTAACCGGATTCATTAACCAGCTGATGTGTCTGGTTCACAATCAATTGGGCCCTCATCTCTGTGTGCCTGCATGAGCCAAATAAAACCAGCACATAAAGAAGCTGACACTAATCACACATAAATAAATGGCTTGCATTAGATGGACATTTCATGGTCTGTGTTAAACTATTCATTTCCTCATTTCTCCCAGACGTCACTGGTGGCTTTTTTTACTCCTCCACTAGTCAGCTCTCAGGGAAAAGATGGAACTGTGGGTATATTTTCAAAAGTAAGGTTTTCCACAGGAGGATGTGTTCCAAGGAGGAAAATGAAATCATATCATACATTCATTCACCTAACGTTAATTGCTGCCTTATGCGACAAGTGTGATAAATGCTCAACATCCCCTACCACTGGTGTATATCAGAGGAGAAAGAGATGAGAGAGAAGTTAGAAAGTTAATTGGATATCTGAGAAAAAGTTAAACATTCCAAATTAAAAAGGCTTTGAATTCCCCAAAAGGCTCATTTCCAGTAAATGGGAGCTGCAGATATACATATTTGTGGAAAAAGTACTGGACACATTTTGCATTAGCTTTCCTGTACACGGGTGAAAAGCTTCATCTGTGACAAATCCCTCTCACACAATGTTCTCAAATTATTGTATACAAGAAAATAAAAAATATTATATATATTATAAACATAATTATAATTATTGTTAAAAAAAAAGATTGTAAAAACAGTAGAAAAACAAAACAAAAAAAACAGCACTTTAGCAGTCAATTTTTGTGTAGAAAGTTCTGTGTGAAAAATATTCAATGGTTTAGCAATGATCCAAAAACATGCTGCAGAAATGGGACGATGGACCTCATTCCAATTTGTTTGAAACAGAAGAAAGTAAAGACTATCAGTAACAACACATGTCAATATTTCATTGTAAAGAACATTTCCTACTGCTACCCTCCCTTCACTCCTTGCTCTGCACACATTTTCAAACTTGGCAGATAAGAGTGCAATGATGGAGCCATTCCAGGCTGTAATGTGATGATGGGAGTCATTTCCAATTTGATAAGCATTTATCACCCTGATATCCTCAGCTTCTTCTCAGCACATTCACTGGATTCACTAATGGGATGGTACACATGGCTAAAATAACCTTTAAAATAAATTAAGAGCTTTACTCAAACAGAATAGTAAATATTCCCAAAAATAAAATTACAACTAAATTTGCGTAAATAGCAGCACAATCACTGAACCTGTGAAGTTAGAGGATAATGTGCTAATGCAATAATACCCAGATTTGTAGCATCACATTACAGTAACTCTGATTGTGCACCAGTGCAATCTGTTTAGCCCATATTACCTTGTCAAGGCTTAGAACAATCCTTTTTGAGGATTAAGCTGAGGCCAGTGGAATAGCATTAATCTGGCCTACAGGAGTGGAGCTCCATGCTGCAGACGGATAGAGTGGGGTCAGAGTGAACCAACAGCAGATTATAATAAGTGGGGGACCAACCCGGACCATTTCTCTGAACTCCATTTGGTGCTGGCCTGCAGGTCTGAAGCATACCGCTTAAGTTATGTTTCCATCAGGATGAAAAAAGTTGCAGGGTCAGCCTCCCCGTGACACTACATATGGCCAGTCTTTGTGCACAACATGACACACAACTGGTCTAAACGGGAGGCAGTTTGAAGCAAGTCAAGAGCGCCAACACGCTCGGGTTCTTGTTTCCCTTTGAATAGAACAGGGTCGCCTCAAAAGCTCCACACCACCAGCATCCTATATTTAACCTACTGCTAGTCGGTGGCCAATAACATATTAATATAACTCTGTTGAAAGCCGATTTGCTTAGGTGTTAAACTGATCCTCTGAGGGGCGGTTTTCATTTGGCATCAAGGTGACTCACCAACATCAATACAGGTTTCAGCAAGCGCTGGGTTAAAAAGAAAAGGCACAAAGATGTCCAGGCACTCCTCAGACCCTCCAATTTAATGATCGGTATGGTGTCAGAATTTCAATCCTGTCCAAATATCACCACCACCTCTGAATAATAATCAACTTCATTGCCTGCTCATGCTTTAAATCTTAAAGCTAAGCATTAAGAGTTCATTAAAAGGCCCTTTTAAGCATAAGAGTATCTTCTGCTTGGAATAGACAGCAATTGTGGCCCCACTGGTAAAGAAATGTGTTCTAGGATAAGGGATCAGAGCAGACGCTGAGAACTAAGAGATTAAAAGTTCCCCCTTTCAAATGAAAGCCTTTAACAAACTTGCTTAGCTTTGAAGATAAATGGTGTCTGTGTGTAATTTGCTTTTAAGTCAACTGTTGTAGAGCTGGAAAGAATAAGCTTGCTTCCCGTGTGGAATTAAACATGGAAAATACACACATAACAGTTGTTCATGAAGTAATCAGGAGGGAAATGGTATATATAATATAATCCGACACCTTTCACATTCGCTGCAGATGCAACAATGGTTTAGTGCCGGCACAGCAGCAGCACAAAAGGCAGCCTCCCTCCTCAGTGTCAAGATAGCCTTCCTTCTTACACAGAATGAATGCTTCACAGCAGTAATGTCCACCATTATTATAGCTGTAAACATCAGCCTACATCTTGGTAGCAATGGAAACATCATGCTCATTATCCTCTCCTATGGCAGAGACAATAGTGCAATGGAGGGAAGCAGGGATCGAGCATCCTATTTTCTGGCAGCCTATTACACGGGACCGTTTGCAGCTTGATGATGAATAAATCATTTCAATATGGCTTTGGTGAAAAGGCCAATTAGACGCTGCAGCTTGAGGCTAATCAAATCCAAGACTCCCTCTCTCCTTCCTTGGCATCCATTAGAATGGGTGGAGAACACAGGGTGAGACAGAGATGCTAAACATTAGTGACCTCTGTCTTCCTGCAGTCACAGTGCAAGTCTGTTCCTCTGACTGCCACATTCGTTTGGAGCAGCTCTGCATGGTGAGTGTGTTTCATTCATTCAGACGTGCAAGCAGAAACTACAGCTAATTCAAACAGCTCTACTGGATGAGCCCAGGATCATGCGCAAACAAGTGTTTCTGCAAAAGAAACTGAATTTGAAGCAACTTTCATTCATTCATTTTCAATACTCGCTTCTTCCACTGCCGCGGAGTTGCTAGGGCCTATCCCAGTGGACTGGGGGCATGAGGCAGGGTATAATCCGGTTGTGACGCCATTGCAGCTGACTTTGGCCAGGAAATGAAAAGTGGCTAGTTCATCTCAGGGCCATTCATGCTTATATTCACATCTACAGTCAATTCAAAGTCACTACTTTGCCTCTATTGCACAGTTTTGGTGGTGACAGGAAGCAAGACACAATGGGATCCCATACAGACATGGGTAGAACAGGCAAACTCAGGTTTTCAGGGTGATTTAAAGACAGGACATTCTTGCTTTGAAGCAACAGTACTACCCCCTATACCACCATGCTGCCCCGTTGCAGCTCATTCAGGAAAAAAAAAGTGCTGCCCACAGCCAAGATAACGACAGCGATAAATTGATGTCGACATGGCAGTAGGAAGATTCAAAAAGCAGCCAGCAGCATTTAAAGCAGCTAACCCAAAAAATAACAACATTAACTGAAAATGTCCTCAAATTTGGGAGGCAAGTTCCCGGTGTTTCCTAAGCCACATTTCCCCTAAACTCTACCGTCTCTGTTCAACTCAGCTTTGGCATTGGATAATTTTCCGTAGGTCAGTTGCCATCAGAGGACAGTAGCAGTACACAGTGTAGTTGGTTAACACGGATGTAAAGCATTTTTAACCTCAAATGCATAGGACAAAATGAACCGTGATGGAAAATGATTGTTGTCATAGTATTTCATTGTCTACAGAGTGCCTGTGAGACAAGTATTTAAATTTCATAAAAGACATCAGTGCAGATAGAATCACATCTCCATGTCATTCCAGATAAAGAGGGTATAATCTAATAGTCAGGCTTTGTAAGACTAAGCTGATGAAGATGAGTGGCTGAAATCACATTTGGAAGACCACCAAACACACCAAATTTGAAATGACAAAGGTTAAGAAGTAAGAAACACACATTTATTAAGTCGTCACAGGGGAAAAATTACTATACCAAACAATAGACTTCAGTTGAATCACTTTTTTTTTAAGTTAAGTAAGGCTATGTTAGCAAAATGCTTTGCTATAGATAATGTTCAATTAAAACAAAAAGGTTTTCTATGGGCCATGCAGGCATGAGGTCTTTTTGTCTCATGGCCTGACAGAAAACACAGTCATCACATTCCTTCTCCGTCTGCCACTCATTTTTCCTTACACTATCTTGCATCCCTCTAACCATAAATCTAACCACCTCAATGAAACGTCTGTCAGTATCTTCCAACTCACACCAGAATTTTACACTGACTGGTGTTGATTTCCCAATCTGGAGTCAAAGCTTCCAGCCCTCTCACTATCTCCTCAGCTGTCTGCCTCTTTCCATCTCTTGGGTATATGTGGGAGTTTTAGCCTTCATGCTAGCTCCATGAGCAGAGGTGAGGCGATTGGTATTAATAATCCCAAGCATCATCAATAAGTCAGAGGAGCCGGTACTTTAAAAAGGCAGGTGATGGTCCATGCACAATTTCCAAGATCACTAATTCAGCATGCGGTGAACGTTTCAGGAGGGGGAACAAAGAGAAAAAGCTCTTCCTCAGGGATGAGGAGGGTTGGGGTGGTGGCCTCTAAACCGCTGGTGTAGAGGAAGAATTCAGGTGGAGGGATGAGTGAGCAAAGACAGTTGGCCCATTAGCTAGAGGGGGAGTGCTAATGCTGAGGACCGATGGTGAGTTCACAGTTGTTCATATGAGCTAAATGTGTGTTAGCATGTACTAATGTTGGTTTTGTCGGTCTTGTGTGCACTATTACCCCACCACCACCACCAGCCCAAACACCACCACCACGCCCCCCAACCCTGACATACACACACTCAAGTTGAATTCCTAAGCAGGGGAGTCTGCCTGCCCTGAACCAAGGGAGTGAATTATTTATTGTAGGCCCTTTGCAGCGCGTCAGCATCTCCACGGGACGAAATGATATTTATGGAGCCCCCTGGGCAAGGGTGAGGAGGACAGAGGAAGAGACAGAATAAGGGGTGGGACAAGGGGAGGAGGAAGGTACTAAAACACACACACATTAGTCTATATATTGTCTGTAGTACATAGAATGTGAATGGTGGCTGTTTGTGAAGGAGACAATAGGGACAACAGTCAAGTGCAAAGGTAAAGGAAGTAGCATAGATCAAACCCGTAGGATGTGGATCTGATGGGAGACGACAAACGTTGGACATGGAGGTTGTGTCAAAGAGGAAGGAGGTAGCTATTCATGAAGTGGCAACTATTATCACAATGGACCTCGAAAAGGACACGCATTCCCATTTTTTTTCCACCAAAGAAGAAGCACTCAGCAAATGCCAATAGGACGTCACTCAACGGAGGCCAAACTGAGGGCTTCAGGGGACATTAATTATGGTAGAGCAGAGGATGCTTCTGCAGGGCTGGACAGAATATAGGTTACTAATCCAACAGCAGCTGATTTTCACACCATTGTTAAATTTTCACATTTTGAATGCACGGATTGCCTGGAGTGCTGAACTCTGGGGGCCTGTAGGATCAGCTACTCTGCCAAACCACTGACATACTCACCTGAGCAGAACACACAATCTAAACACGCTGGCATTGTACTTTTTCAAGGATGATGCAGGAATGAAGTAAACAACATCATAAGGTAGCATACAATAACCAACCCACACAACTCACACAAACTAAAGAGTGCATTCCAAGCAACTATTTTTTTTTATTCGCAGAAGGACGGACGGCATGAGGAAAGAGAGTCTTATGTAAGACAGCTCTCCAAGACTGGAGGACAAACACAGCGGTTGTGGGGCATTCATTAGTCTTTTCAAAACAGAAGCAAGATCAACCAGATTTCCAATTCAAGCTGCGTAGGTTTAAATCCTCCTGAAATGGAGTTTGTCCCTTTTGGCCCCACAGCCATGAATATTTTTCCACCAGTCAAAACGTCATAACCAGACTACTTGGATTTCAAAATGGAGTCGGGTTACGGTGCCGCAGCCCGCTGTGGCAGAGATCGTTGTGGCGAGAGAGCAGAAAAGGGTGAGCAGCGGGAGGGAAATCAGTATCAGGCATGAGTAAGGAAATGAGCTGCTGAACCCAGTACACAGCTTCACCACTGGAGCCTGTGTAGCCCACAGGCTACATAGTAACACGATGCAGAGCACACGTGTGAGGGTTCCAACTCCAATCTAACAATTTCATATACAGTAATCTTCGTTATTCGCGGTTAATGTGTTCCAGGACCACCCGTAAATAACAAAATTCTGTGATATAGTGACAAACTATTTATGTTATTATTTGTGGTAATTTAAACATTTATGAACCCTCCCTATACTGATATTAAACCACCTTATATCTGCATTACCTTTTCCCACACTCTGACAGACTGTTTAAAGCACTTTTGTATTACAGAAAAGTATTTCTTCAATGCACGGAAGAAAACTGGGTTCCGTGAGTCTCAGAACACAGGGCATTTCCAGATGCTGTCAACCAATAGGATGCATGTACAGTATCACGTGACTACTTACTAAAAATCTGTGATGTAGTGAAGTCCTTCATCTTGAAGCGCGAATACGCGAGGGATTACTGTACCCCACACTTGTTTTTCTTCAGGCCTATTCTCCTGCACCCTTTCCATTAACCCTCCACTCTCACCCCAACAAAATCTGGTAGCAGCTTGGACGATGCACAGACCTGAGTGTGCTCAGATACTCAGAAGCCTGGGTTAAAGGTGTCATGATTGCACTGAGGGAGGGGGAAATTCATGTCAATCCTCGGAATGTAAATGGGACGACAGGACTGGCATTTTGCTTTACGCGCAGCGTGTTGGCGGCGCCTTCCATCTGTGAGGCTGAGGCGTCATGGCTCTGCAGCAGCAGTGGGAGTAATGGGACTCAGTTAATGACAAAATTAATTGAGAGTCTGACACCAGCAGGCACTGATAATGCTTCCCCTTTTTGTATATGCGTATACTATGTGTGTGTTTGTGTGTGTATGTGTGGTCAGGCTGCGTTAGCCTACCCAAGAGGAGGATGGCTCCTGGGTGACAATACCCTCTACAGCCTTTAGGAAAACAGTGAAGAGCGAGGAGAGAGGACAGGAAAGGTAAAGCAAAGGGGGGGCAGGAGAGAGGTACAGACGGGAGAGAAAGGGAGGGAGGGGAGAGGATTAAGAGAATGGGACACAGTGTGTACACGCATGCCAGTGAGTGGCTGAGCACTGATAGCGCCTGTGGGATGAGTCGGGGGGTGACAGACACACTAGAATTCGCCACCATGCCACAGAGGATAATGCCTCCCTCAGCAGGAATGTCTAGAATAACAACAACCTTGGCTTAGCTAACTGCTGGACCCTCTGTATGTGGGCAGGGAACGACAGGAGCCCGAGAGGCAGCGGTGACACAAGTTAAGATCTAAATCTCATTCAGTTTGTGCTGTTTGTCAATCTCAGATATGAGGGAGCTTTGCCGTGTTCTTGTTTCATCAACATTTCTGAAATCTGAGAACGAAACAACTTTCCACATCTTAATTCAATGTGATGAAAGAAATATAAATATACCACTTATCCCTGATTACTGAACTTGTAGATCGTCTGTATTATTACCATCAACAGCAGCATCAATGTCATCATCATCATCATCTCTATTTTTATTGTAAGTGCTGACATTGAACATAACTGTTGCCTTCAAAACTTGAAAACTGCGTCTGTACAGGTCTGTTTGTACCTATCTGCATATCAGACAGCTGGGCTTGCACTAGGAGGTAGTATGACTAAGCCACTGTGGCTCAGTATAAAAGAATTGAGTACGCCACAAAAAGCCACATTCTGTGTCCAAGACAGCGGCTTGCTATAATAGCAAGTAAAACTTACAAGTAAACATTGAGTAATACCAAGAATCAAATTTATTAAAATCAAAGTGTGTAAGTCAAAGTTAAAATGTCTTGTAATCCAAGTAAAACTTACAAGTAAACACTGAGTAATATTTTGAATGACTTTATCTTCACATAGTGAATGCAAGTTTTCAATTGTTGAATCTCACATTTATACCTGCATAAAGTAGAATAGAAATAAAGATAGTTAAGCTTGAACTGTTGACTTTATTGTATTTTTGTAGGTAAACTGTAGGTATACCCCCCACACACCCCTGCAATGCGTGTGGTTTTACAACCCCCCACAGGGGGGGTCCTGGGGGCCCCCCCGGGAAATTTTTTGGAAAATGGGGTTGTTTTCCTGCATTCTGGTGCATTCTGAGGGCAAAATCTTCTGTTCAGTTTAATCTAATTAACGTGTTAAAGTTACAGCCCTAACTGGAATACATTTTGCATTCAACTTGTGAATTGAAATTTTTTTTTATTGGGCGAGAGGCGGTCATGACCCGAGTGCATATTTAATGATCGGGAGCGTTCGGGTCCTTTCGGCTACTTCCATCGGCGTGCGGAAATAGCAGCATGCTATTGTTTTCTTATGCTATCGCTCTGGGATTTTCGCGAGTCCAAAAAAGTTGTAAGTTTTAGACTTTTTTTCCTAAAAATAAGAACGCCACTGTGGCTACACAAGCTTTTTAAAAACCTTGTAGCCATGTGGCGAATGGCGAATGGCTAGGGCAAGCCCAGGACAGACGGAGGTCGTCTTCCTCTTTGTGGCGTGTCTTTGTGATGGTGTGTGTCTGTCTGATGGTGTGTGTGATGGTGTGTGTCAGCCTTGTGTTTAGGTTGCTAGCCAGGACTGATGAGCACTGCACGCTTATCAGGAGGAGCAACACAAGCCCGGATAACTGTCTTTGTTTGGTAGTCACAGATTGTTCCTTTGTGTTACGTGTGTGTGTTGGTGTGTGTGTGTGTCATGTTAATCTCTATGCCCATCAGCACGTCTAAAACATGGACATCTGGGTGGCATTTGTTTGTATTTTTATTTGCAGACAGAATTGCTTTTGTGTCTGAGTGTGGTCGTGCGGCACAGAAAGAGCCATCTCCTTGAGGAGAGAGGGGGAAGATAGGTAGTACGGTATGCTGGCACTTCAAAGTCGCTGTGGCTGGCTGATTGGCTGGCTGATTGGTTGCCTGATTGGCTGCCTGGCTCATCAGTTGTTTGAAAATCCCCTAAGGGTGCACAAACCTCACATTTGATTACAAACCTAATAATGTGAGCTTCATATAAGCTATGTGAGCAGCGTTCATGGTGCCATTAGACAAGTGATTATCCTTAGTGCAGCCGTACAGACACAAGTCAAAGGGGTCGAATGAGTGGAAGTGTAAAAAACGCTCCTGTTGTCTATTAATCCATCCCTGAATGACTGAAGACGGAACAACGTGCGCATATACTGATATGAATGAAAAACACAATCCCTCCCAACCATCCTGCTCATAAATCACTTTCTCATCCATCACTTTTCAACCATGTCCAAGCTTTTCAATGTCATCCTGTCATCATTTTCTAGCCCCAAACAAAAACCCTCTCAGCTCCCCCCTCCAATCCTGAGACGCATTTATTACGACTACAGTTTCTCTCAGAGAGCGATCTGTGTGTCAGGTTTTCTCCCAGCCCTGAATTTCAGCCAGTGGGATGACCATTAATTATGGCCTGCTAATGATCGTCTGCACCGTCCCCCATCCCGCACTCCCCCTCCTCATCCTGGGTCTCCATGGAGACCTGTAGCAGGGCAGCAAGGAGTCTGCTACTAGGAAGTGGATGAGGATAATGATTGGGGGGCGGGCTTGACCCTGTGCCACTTGACCAGACATGATGCTTATTAATGGACAATCTTTGCTGCCTCACAATGGCCTTGATTTACTACCAGGTCCTCGTGGGGAACGTAAATAGAGAGACCTTACCAGGATGTAGGTTAATTTTTCCCAAATATTTTGGGCACCTTAGCCAATCACAGCTAAGTTGTGACATCGCAATTTGCATAGTGCGCTCAAAGAACTTTGATGGTCTAGCATTGTTCACAAGGATCAGTTAGACAGAATCCAACATGCATCGTTGTCAATAACCCTAACCCTGTAGTTCAGTAGTAGGTGCACCATAGATATTTGAGCACACTATGCAACTTGCAACGTCACAACTCAGCTATGATGGGCTAAGCTACATATCAGGTGGCTGAATGGTTCAGTAAAAACAAATTTGCTCACAGAAGATCCCAATTTAAAAGAAAAGCTTGAGCGTCACGGGGAACACTGTGTGATCTAGTTGAACCAGAGGTTCTTGGTTGGTGCACCGTCATCAAGGACACATATATCAAAGTCAAGGCCCGCGTGCGAGATCTGGCCCGTGGCGAATTATTTATGGCCTGCCGGATGATTTTTAATTACTATTAGAACCGGCCCGCAGGCCACATTGGCCCGCTGGTGGTTTGCACGCACCAAAGCTACGTTCCCCACAATGCAACGGTAACAGAATTCAATGCAGCATAGCAAGCGGGCTTTGGGTTTCAACGTTTATCGGCAGAGCGGGACGGTGGCACAGTGGGTAGCGCTGTCGCGCCGCAGAAAGGCAGTTCCGAGTTTGCGTCCCGCTCCGTGTGGAATTTGCATGTTCTCCCCATGTCTGCGTGGGTTCTCCGGCTTCCTCCCACCTCCAAAAACATGCACTTCAGGTTAATTGACTGGCCCCAAATTGAACGTAGGAATGAGTGTGTCTGTGGTTGTCTGTGTTTCCCACACCCCTAAGCCAGTTGGGATAGGTTCCAGCTTCCCGTGACCCGCAAGAGCGGATGAAGTGGTCGTGACAATGGATGGATGGATGTTTATCAGCAGTCAGAGCAGAGGTTGAGTTTAGCTCAGCCCTCCTCAAAACTGGCTAAAAGGAAGGTGAACGCTGAGAGCAGGGGGCTTCAAGCCAGGTGGGAGTCAGAATTTATGTTCAAAGAGGTAAAATGTAAACCTGTGTGTCTTCTGCTAAATTTTGCACATTTCATCCCCGACACAATGCTGAAAGATGAAAAGATGAGACAACATCAAATATCAGGGTCAGCCTCAGACAAGTGAGCATCACACAGCAGTAACATATTTTCAGTTTTACATTCAGTTAAACTTTTACATTTTGTTCCTTCAAGACATGATGTCTCTTTGAAGGAGGTACAGTGATACCTCTACTTACGAATGTCTCTACTTACAAAATTTCTCAGCAGCAAAATATTGCCTCTACTTACGAAAGAAATTTCAACTTACGTAATGTAAAAACATAGCATTGGCTGATACTCGAATCTCCCACAGGTTCATGAACGCAACATTCTCATAGCTGCTCTGCCATTGGCTATTACCTATTGCGTATCTTCCGGGCATCCCATTGGCTAAGAGGTATGCCACTCCACCTCTGTGTGGAGCTGGATCGGTACTTATGCGGTGTCTCGGTATTCGGCACTCGACCGTGAAGTAGTCTGATAGTTTTGCGCAAATATAATAATAATATAATAATAATATAATATTATAATAATATAGTATAATAATAATAATATAATATAACTTTTTGAGTACGTATTCACTATGGAATATGGCCGTAATGCATCTACAATCGCCACGTTATTAAAACAAAAGGAAGTTTCAGGACTTTAAGGCATCGCGTGGGTGATTGGAGAAGTTCAAAAGGAGGACTGGAATTCACTCTGTTGTTCGGCATCGTGAGATAGGAGCGCATGAACCAAAGAGGGCAAAAAACAATGAGGACAGAAGTTAAAAGGTAAATGACCGTCATTATTATACAATAATACATTATTGTGCATGCAATAATGCATGCACAATAATGTATTTTCAGTCTATAATGCAAGCAATTTAATTTATGCATTTATCTTGATATTAAGGAACATATTTTGTTTTTGAAGGACATTTACTTTTTTGCTGTTCGCCTGTTGAGAAGGTTTCCCCTTGAAGTTACTGACCGAGACATAACAAAATATTGCTTTATTTATTTAATCATTAAATAATATACACTGTGTTAGCTCTTGGTTCAATAGGCTGTGTTCATTTCAATATGTTTTAATAAACATTGAATGAGTCCGGCCCTCAGCTTTGTTTGTTTTTTTGGCCCTCCGTGTATTTGACACCCACCCCATTTTGACACCCCTGATCAAGGACATTTTAATCCATCAAAAATTCACTCATTTCAGGTGAATAATCCAGATCGGGCCAAGAGGACACTGCAGCAGCTTCCTGTTCCACATTCTTGCCGTTTCTCCTTTTATTTAAAAAAAAATCCCAGTCTCTCTGGGATTAGATAATGATGCAACAGGATATTGAAAGAGAACCTGTTGGGTGCCAGCATACGTCAAAATGAAGTGGAACAGTTTCCAGTGTGAGCTGTTTTTTCTTGACTTCACCCACGGCCTGAGGAGGGATTTCTCTTTCTAATCTCATCACTTAATATAAACACAAATGATTGTGCTCAGCTGCCTCCCAAAAGGGAATGATAAGCCTGACCCGAATCTCATGACATTGTCGGGAGCATATGGCAGACAACAAATTCAATATGAATGGAAATGAAGCTTAAATTGGAATGTACAATGGATGGTGGTGGGGGGTGGGGGAGAAGGGGGCAATTTTCCACATGATTATGAGATATGCTTAATTTTTGAGATGACTAAACAATTGTGAGGGCGTGGCCTGCTCCTGTAAAGGGAGGGTCTGCTGCTGAGAGCTCAGCAAGGCTACTTGATGCACGGTGAATAAAATCCCGTTTCTATGTGCTGTGTGTTTGACACAAGGTCAAATATCTCCAGCGCACCTCGGGGGCTGGCTGCACCGAGATGATATTGCAGCTTTATTTACATTCTCATATCACAGTGTTTGTCTGGGGGTAGATTCCACAAAAGCATCCTCCTTGCTTTAAGTGAAACAGTTTCTAAATGGAAATAAAAATGGTATTCTAGCACTGAGAATATAACTGTGCAAGATGCATCATTCCCTCCATTCCATTTAAACACCTTCTCAATGTCAGACAGACTCTAAACAGTGGTGCTACAGCCTTTTCCTCTTATTAATGACCGTTGTAAGGTGGAAATAGGATGACAGGAAGACAGATTACCTCGGGTGGAAAGGGGAGGACGCTCCCGTGCGGAAAAGGAAAACAAATTCCAATGGGCAATGAGCCCACGTAAAGACTCAACTCCATAACACCACATCACATCCTCTGCATGGTGTTGGTCAAGAAATCTCAGCCAGTTCTTTGGTACCAATTGAGCCACTGTTTGATCGCAGCTCAATACAGTGAGGTCAGATCATGTGACCAGCACAGTGAGATGTCTGATCGAGCCAAAAATGTCATCACTTCAGCAGAAACATATTTCTCAATAGTATTATGACCATGTGTGGCTTTAAACTACCCTAACAACATAACAAACACAAGAGAGACCAATTCCAGTTTAAGTAGATAAAGATAATCCAACAGAGGAGGACAGGAAACGTGATTTGTCCTCTGTGAGTGTTGTATACCTGGTCTTAATCTGTCAACAGGGAGTCCAACCACCATCCACCCCCACTTTTTATTGATTTTGCTTATTGGTTTGACCGTGACAATCCATGACCGGGCCAAGCTCCTGATGTTATGAGCCTAACGCGTTCTGCAGTGTCTTTGAAAGAAAATATATTGCACGCCACAGAAAAACACAACATGACGGAGTGGCACCGTCACTGCAGCCACCTAACACGGGGACTCGACTGTCGGCGTGGCCGCGTCGCAAACCTGCAGTAGAAAGCGAACAATGATTCATCCATCAGGCACTGGATGGAGCTCAACGCATAAAATAAAGAAAACGCCTACAGCGGCTAACCGATCTATTAGTGGGCCAAGACCAAACACTATTAGGATGAAAAGGATTTATGTTCCTCAGATAACAGATGTGCTTTCACTTTTTACTCCACAATGAGGCAGCGCCAATCTGCAGACAACAGGAATAATGGAGGAACATAGCAACTGAGATCCACCACACAGCTAGGTCAGGTTCAGGTTAGCTCCTACCAGCTTGTGAATGCATTTCCTGTATCGTGGTGAAAGGATTACTGCAGCATTAGTAACTTTAAAAGGGCAAATGTGCTTCTTTCATGATATTATCCATGATCATCCCATACATGTGATTAACAGTCACATGTATGTGCGCTCCTGAACTACAACGTGGCATGTAATGCATTAAATCCACTCCTTCCACACTCACATATTCTATTACAGCACACTGGAAGCACTGGTTGACCAATTTACTCAGTTCCTCGTCCTTTTTTGACAACATGGTGACCTTGAATATAAAAGAATAGTTTCATTAGTTCCCTTTCCAGAAGGTAAACACTTCATTTACTTTTCACATTACAAAATGGCAATAAGTTAAACAACTCAGCTAGTAATCATAAGTCTTGCATAAAAAACATTAAAGTTAAAAACCAAGGTATAGAATTAAAATAGTTTGGTTGCATCATGTTGTCAAAAGCCTTCAAGTGAAGCCCAACTGAGGATTTTCATCCAGGCAGCTTCACTGATACAAGAATCCAGCTGATAACATAAAGGAAGTTGTGCTCAAGTCTCGGCTGGTTCCAAGCCATTCTATAGAATTCACCGTGTCATGTTAAATATCTCCGGAACGCTTCACGACAGACATGCAGTATGTTTCCATGCTGAAAGCAGGTGGTGTTGTATTATCGTTAGTTTGATTGTTAGCTGTCCAAAGGAAGTCCCATGGAGCATCTGGATAAGTCTGCTGACCAATAAGAGCCCATGTGGAAGTTGATTTGGCAAAATGTTATCTTAATTAATAACACGAGTGAATTCAAGTGAATTCTTTGCTACACCTGAAGTAATACCTTTGGTAAATTATACAGGGTAACACCCAAAGGGTACAGGGTAACACCTGAGGTAAACGGTACAGGTTAGCACCTTAGCTAAATGATACAGGGTAACACCTGAAGGAAAGGGTACAGGGTAACACCTGCAGTAAAGGGCACAAGTCTGGCTCCTCTGGCTGCAGATGCTTCACTCATTAAAACGAAGACGCTGGATATTTGCACTGCATTCAGAGATAATCTCCTCCAGTGTAACCCACTGCTCACATGCTGAATTAAAACAGGTAACAACATGAATAAAAGCAAGATTTTTGCTCTGTAGTGCATTCAGAGGATTGTCAGAAATGGTCCACATGTTCTCCAGTTTACTCCATTTCACTCTGAATTTTTGAGATGAATTTATTTGTCTCACTTGTCACTGACTACTGCTTTATGTCAAAAGCCAACGCCCACATCCAAACCCAAATAATAACCCAACAGCACAATAGGAACCCAAACACACTCCCCCAGCCACAGTTCCCCTCAGACAGGTGGATCTGTCTGTCTGCTGATGGCAGCCGGTGCTGAAGGCTGTGTGGCCAGCGCTGCGATGATGTATGCACACCTGCCATGGCTCCTGGCGAGGAGGCTCACAGCTGAAAGTGTGGGGGGAGGGACGGGGAAGGAAAGGGGAGGACAGGCTGGTGGCGGTGAAAAGGGGGGGAAAGGGAAAGAGGGTAGATGCTTTGAGGGGCAACTCTGGGGGGATGGGGCGAAACAGCAAAAGAGCCAGAGTGCTGTATCTATTATTTATGGTAGTTTGGTGTACAGAGAAAGAGATCTAATGTGGTTGCCAAGGTTGTAATGCGTGTGTAATCGACAAAGACAGATTCTCTCACTGTGCCTCTTAAGCCTTTCCCGTTCGGCGTCCTCCTCTGCATACCATGTCTTTCTTCCCCGGACGAGCTGGGGTCCTCCCACTGCTCCCCAAAACAACAAAACGCATTGGCTAGAGATTATCCTCGTCCAACAGGTCACACACAAGAGCCTCGCACAATCAAGTTACTGCTCATTAGCTGATGAATGGATTAGTAGGACACAGTAAACCCGATAAAAAACCAAACAGGAGCTTCCAGATTAGGTTCCTAATGATGCACTGATTTCAATGAGCGAATATGTTTCCGGTTTATTTAATACAGACTGAAAGACATCTATTTGTCAAAGATTGAATTTGAGCATTTTAATTTTAATCTGGTTCTCTCTCACACACACAGTCACACCTAAAAAGAGATATCCAGTCACCTGTGGGTGCAATAGAAATGATTATTTCCAAATATATTCACACCGAATGTGTTCTTCCAGAAATAGGATGATAATGAGCAAAAGTGTCAAAAACATCCAATAAATTTGTCAGGGTTTATTTCACAACGCGGCTGCCATGCTGGCAACGTCTCTCTGTACATCTACGTCCTTTTCCATTGTTTCCACTCGTCTTAACGAGCCTGTTGTGGGGTTTGATTCTTTGTTGTAAGGTCAACACTTTGGCCTCACCTGATGTCAGGAACAATGGGGTACCAGGAAAAGAAAATGGTCTTTAATAAAGGACAGAATGTTCCTCGGGGTAAGAGAGAACCTATTCACCCACTTATTTGTAATGCCACATGGAAATAAATTAGAGGCTAACGCTACTTAAACCTAATGTGTGTGGTTGCAGGCAGGTGAAAAGAAGCCCTCTGGTCCAAATCAGCTGGGAAGGACCTCATGACAACACCACCATGACCAATTTAATACAATTACTCACATGGAAGTGTTGGGGGGGTTGACAGGGAATGATGAAGCCGACATCAAACGCAGAGCTGATAAATAGAATACAGGGAGTGGCTGACCAGAGGTGGAGTCAGAGGGGGAGAGCGATGGAGGGAGGGGGGTGAGGCCGTTATTGATTGTACCGCCTGTGTTCTTATTGTGAGGAGGATGCCAAGGGGAGGGAGGAGGATTTGTGACGAATGGAGGGCAGGGTTCGCCCCGCGGGCAGCGGTTAAAGACTTGTGCCCCCTGAGACTTCCCCAGCAAGCCTCCCCAATGGGCCTCCCCATTGGTCACACTGAATATTTGAGTGGCAAACACAACCAGTTATCACTCCTCAAACTGTATCCAACCCATCCCCCTTCAAATAAACACAACAAAGCATCCGGGGCTGATTGAAATTCAAACGCCAACATTGACGCCACAGGCAGAGACCATGAGGGGGGGGCAGTGGCAGTTGTGGCTCGCTAGGGTACTATAAAAAACAGATGCTAAATCACTTAACGACTCTTAAATTAGTTGCTTGCAAATCTGCTGGGAAATGCGGAACCTAACAGTGTGAGGAGGACAGGAGAATGGGCAGTGTGGCATGGGGTTATATATCGATTCAGGCTAACGAACTCCAACAAAGGAAAGATGGCCTCAGTGGAGCACCTTTCTCCATGCGCCACCATGCAAATAAAAGATGCAGAACTGCATCAAGAGTAGAGGAGCGACCACATGGCGGCTGAAAGTCACACAAACCGACAATGCTCCGATCTGAAGGACCGTCCATTGATTCCGCAGCAGCCAAAATCAATTCATCGAAACAAGGACATGAGAGGCTGACGTCTGACAATGTTGTGTGTATGTGTGTGTCTTGTTTGGCTAAGGGAGGCTTTGCTGGAGGATTTATCACAACCTCTGATCTCATTTCTTTTTCATATGCTACTAAATCCCAGGTAAGGCAGGCATTTGGGATGATACAGGGAGAGAGGCAGGGCCACTCAGATTGGACTGCTGGAATTAATCTGGGAAAATCCTCAAACCCAACCTACTTAGTTGTCGCTTAATCTGAAGTAAACCAAATATCAATTACACTAAGCACAAAATGTAGGTCAGATAACCACAGGTCTATCGCCCAACAATGAAATAAGAATTTAACACACGCAGACACCAATGATTGTCTAACGAGTAGAAGGACTGGGGGTAACCATAACCCAAATCCCAAATACACAACCAATCTTCTGTGAATGCAGGTCAGCTCAAATGCGCTTACGGCCCGTTCTGAAGGACAACACATCTTACCCCTGGAGGGCGTCTCAGGTGACGACTTCAGCAACACTCCCATCAGTCTGCGACTCATACTTGCATTCCACACAGATTGGCATGTTGCACGAGATAGTGAGTTGTAAACAGGTGACATATTTGTTCCCCCGTGTGCTATTTTCCACCATCACATGTCTGCTTAACAGTGCTGCATGTTGCATGTTAACAAATACAAGTCTGCATTTAGCAACCCTCGAACTGTGAGCACCAGTTTCACCAAACTAGGTCATTTATGACAGACACAGCCCAAAAATTAACATTATGCAATGAAGCGCTGCCTTATTAGCACCTTCTGGACCACACCAACTGTTTGCTGCTACCTTTGAGTTATTTTTAACTAACCAAGAGAAAAGTCTGCTTTATCACCCAACCTAGTTTGGTCAATTAGGAACACAATGAGCATCCTGCATGAGTACAGTTCATTTCCTGCCTTTATTGTTACAAGTACTGTGCTCATTCAAACGTGGATGAAATGAGGGGAGGCCCAGACACTATTTACTCAGCAGGGAGAGACACGAGTCCCTTGCTTCCTAATGGCTTCCTGCATTTCACACAATTGTTTCCCCTCAGGAAATCTTATCAATGCAGACTGCTGCCGCACTGCCCAGAAAACGCATAACACAAGGAAGCTGTGTTTTAATCACGTTTCTGTGAATGGGAAAGGATAACTTTTAAAATATATATTTTAGCTGACATAGATCAGATGTTATCTGATCTATGTCAGCTAAGTTTTCAGAGACAGCTGTGTTGTTATAACCATGACTGAAGTTCTACTGGGTGGAGGTGATGTGGGGCCAGAAGCTTCTTTAATTTAATAAGGCATTTCAGATATCCTGGCCTTCTCATGCATGTGAATACAGAGGATAAACTGTTACAAACACATCTCAGTATGAGGCAAACCACTTCAACACCGCTGCCAGCAACAATCTCCAATAATAAGCATGTAGCTGAGAAGAACTCTGATCAAGCAGATCAACATCATTGCTTCTGAAGAGCTGCTGCTTTGGATCAGAACAGGTCACACACGCAGGTGTAACAAAGTGGACTGTAAGTGTCAAAAACACAAAGACCACAAGACAATGTATATAAGAGACTACACCACTTTTCTTAAATAACAGTTGGGTCCACACACCAAAACTCACTCAAGTTGCCACCTTTCACACCTTCTGCACAAACCAGAGACACCATGTCCACATGTAGCCAGATCTTTTCGAAAACGCAAGTTTTATCACCACATAAGTGCGTTGATCAACACGTTTATAAGCAGAACAACTCCGGGAACAACAGGGGAGAGGACCGGGACGTGTGGAAATTTATGCCGATCCTCCTGGAGGACGACCTCCGTCACAGAGTTCTCCCACCAGCAGACAGCGTGTCCCGGTCTGACCCAGAACTGGCGTCAGCGTCTTTGATGAGGAACGTGAATGAATGAATAAATGAATAAATAAATATATAAATTTTATGACTCATAAAGAAAGAAACAGACAAACAAATATCCACCTGTCAAGCATGTTTATCAACGCGTCTTCGACGTGGAGCTGTTATACATCAGAAAATAGACGGTTTTAACTCCGTCCATTCTGTTTGTACATGTAGACAGGGGTCACACAGCGTAGATACAGCGTCCACACGACAACCCGTACCTGGTGTTTCCAAACTTTTTCAAAAAGTTGCGTTTTCGTCCCGGATATCTGTGGCAGCGTGTCGACGGGGCCTCAGAATCTCTGCGCATCAAATTCCTGTAGGTTTTGAAGGAGAGCAGGCATTTCCTCTTACTTATAACCTCTACCGTGACTTATCTCCATATATAAAGTGTTATTGATCTAGGACAGGATATAAGTAAGCTTTACAAAATGTGAGCACCTATATTAGATGGCTCCTATACAGGACGCAGGATAATAATGGAACAAAACTCCACTGTGGATCACACTCTACAATCACAAGTTGATATGGTTTCATTTCAAATCTTCTCTGTGTGTTTCTGATGCTACAGTGGGTTAACACAGTAAAGCTTCTGCAGCATGCATCAGCCACAGGTATGTGTGGGCCTGGCAGAAACAGCTCATAAAACCAGCTCAGAGCCTGTGTCTAGCATTCAAGGAATGTTCTCTGTGCACTTCTCTGTCAGCGTTGAGCCAGGAGGGGCTATCCGCACCACCTCTTTGAAGTCTAGGCAGGAGAAGGGCAAAACGAGAAAAAGGGCAGTAATAGTTCGCTGGAGCCAAAAGGCTAGCCATTGCCAGGTAAGCCAATTTTTTTCTCATTAGAAATTAATTAAGGATGTAGCCAGAGTGGAGGCCCAGCGGCACAGCTAGGCAAACCCATGCATCGCCTCGCAGGGAGCACTTGAACCTCTGACCCCCCCACCACGGTCATTTGGGGCCAAAAGGGGTGCGTGACATGGCCTGGCCCAGAGACACTGCCCTGCCAGGCTGGGAATGCAGTGTCACCGTGGGGGGATTGGGCGAGAGACAAAGAAGGGGAAGAGGGGCTCCAGCGCTTCAGGCCCCAATGGGCCGCAGAGCTTCATTATTAAGTCCCCTGTCAGTCTGCAACAAAAAGCCCCCCATGGACTCGCAGGAGCTAATAAAACCACCAACCTTTATAACTACAGAACACTTCTGACATCTTCTTTTGAGAAGGAATAAAAGTGTGCAACTTGGTCCCAGGCTTAATTAAAGCATGCACATCTTTCAGCTGAACGAACTGTTCAGCTGAAAGATGAACAGAACCAGAGAGCAAGAACCAGAGAGTAGAGCCTGAACCGGCCCGAATAAAGACGCTTTCACGCCGAATTAATTAAATGATGCTGGGCAAATTTTCAATATTAAGTTGCTTCATTTCACTACATGCCACGGCATGCAGCACAGATACACAATGTGTGTCAGTAACTTGTAGTGTGTGTGTGTGTGTGTGTGTGTGTGTGTGTGTGTGTGTGTGTGTGTGTGTGCGTGTGTGTGTGTGTGTGCCCTTTGAATGATTTTGTCGAGCAGGTGCCCTGAAAGCTTGAATGATACGCTTATGCACTCAAGGCTAATTCGGGCCACTCTAGGTGAATAACACATGAAAGCAAAAAAAAAACAAAAACATTTTGCTCGGCGCTTTTCTCCCAAACCAGTCATTCTAAGGATGGTTGAGAAGAGGGCATAAGAGACTTGAAGCTTTTACTAAGCAAAGAATTAAAAACAAAACACACATTTACTGGCTAATTCCTCCTTAGGTTTGAGGACTTGCTGCTTTTCTCAACTCCATGTTTTGTTTTGTTAGGAACAAAAATTAAGCAGATGCAAGACGGCACTGTGAGATTTAGGATTAAATAATCAATCAACCAATGGAAAACAACAAATAATTATGGATATAACCGTTTCTCTAGCGTCAGTTTGGTTACATGAACAGCATTCAAATCTGTCCTGGAAATAAAGGATAATTAGTGTGTGCCCAAACATGTCATCCAGCTCGTCCCAGCATGATTGAAAGGAGATGAATGAACCGACACGTTTATCTGTAGTCATTAATGTTCGTCTCCTTGTGCTCTTGATGGGACACCTCATTAAGAAGCTGTTGGTAGCAGCTGGCTGGCTATCCCATCCCATTACTGCTGCGCCACGCCAAAACCTCTGCCACCGGCCCGCCCAGCACCCCCCACTCAAACACGTCCCCCGTGTCTCGTATGACATCTGTGTCTCGGGGTCCTGTGATGGAATGCTGCTCGCCTGCTACGCCTCCGCAGGTGCTCCCTGCTGGCTGCCATCCATTTTTTGCAGCCGTGGGGGCGGTCATGCTGACAAGACGCGTCATAGGCTGAGCTGCAGGGTGGGAGGAGCCAAGGGTCAATACACAATGGTGAAGAAATCAGTGGGGGAGCCGATGCAGCTGCTTTCCATCGTTGCCCGACGTGTAGCTGTCAAGGTGAGAGAATATCCTCACCTCCAGGAGCTCAAGGCCCTGCTCCCACCTACTGGCTCACATCGCCAAGATCCTCCTCCTCCTCTATGTCAGACAGAGGAAGGTCATGTCTGTATTTAGACAGGGCTCAGGAGACCGTCGCCCCAGATGCTACTTTCAGGTTGCATGTGGCTTCATCCAACGGCGACTGCAAACCAACTGTAGACGGCGGTGTGATTAGGCGTGGTTCCAAAGTAAGTGAATAAAATCATTCTAATCGCTGTAGTCATCCCAAGAATGTCATTAACTGCACAATTTTTCTAAACAGCTCTGAGTCAACAATGTCACAATTGTGCAATATTCATCCGTATTGTGCAAGCCTGCCAGTTCTCTAACCGTCCACAATCTTCAGTTTCAAATCAGAGTGAAACTTTGTCTTTATCACACTCCATAAAATCTCTGACAAAGATTATCATCTCCCAAAAAGGTCAAGGACCACAATCTGAATCACTGTTTTTATTACTACAATCACAATTGCTTGGGTGTAGTCCAAAGAACTAAGAACACTTCCAGACAAGTCAGATTCACATGTTTCCAGCGTAGAACTCATAAAGAATGAAAACCTATCCACAAGTATTTTAATGTAAAAGAAGCCACATCATCACTTACAGTTTATTCACAATGGCTGCACTGTGTTTCAAATGTAAAGGCATAATCAGCTACTTTTATGTGCAAGCTCATGCTTATTCCACTGGAGACTTTATATAAGCACGCCATCATCTTTTTTTTCCAAGGGACGCAAATGTTCAACTGAGGGCCGAGACGGCAGAATCAAAAGAGACAGGCAATTCCATTACATCACGGCAGTGAATTAAAAAGTCTTTAAGCAGAACTTTCATCATTCGTCTGGATCTTTTGACCTCCGTTAGATTCAGATGTGTTTGGAGTTGAGGAGAAACTGGCTGCAATAACACAGCGAGGAGTCTCTGCAGTCGGCGGGGCCCGATGGTCAAAGGGAGCTCCTGACGGCACAAAGGAGTCTCTATCTGATGCTCAACTTTTCAAAGAATCGTTTCACCAGCAGAAACATTTGTTAATACCAAGAAACTTTTTCCAAGGGATCACCATAGCAGCAGGTGAAATCAGAACAGAACCTGGGAAGCAGACTTAAGAGAAAATCTGAGACATCAGCTGAAATATTCAACAAGCACTGATCTCGGCTCCAAATCTTAAGTAGTTTAAACTTCATGTTCAACAATCCAGAAAACTGCTGCGCTTTGCAAGCCATGGAAAAGTACTGTAAGGGGAAAAAAAGGACAAATGACACCATCATCTATTCTTACCGAGTCCTAAATTGGTTTCTCTTATTTCTACTACAGAACTCAGACAGATCAGTGTGTGGATTGTAATAAAAACCAAGATAGAAGATTTCTATAGAGAAAATAAAAACCACAAGCAGAATCACTACAGCTCTAATCCTGAAAGTTGCAGTAGCACATTATCTATTGAAAAGATACCTTAATTAGAAATCTTGGTAGGATCATTGATAATTAATTGTGTTACTGCGGATGGCACCTAAAACTGTGAGAAAGAACAGACTTCAATTAATGGCAACCCTTCCTAATGTTTTTTTTTATGTTCAACTTAAGAATTCCAAGATCTTTGACATACCACACATGAGTGACAGCTTCTCCTAATCCAATAATCTTTTCCAAAGCAGTAATTTTGTTCTCAACTAACTCCAGGCTTTCACAGTAAATATATCAGCTGCAGTAATTTCAGCAGTTCAGTCATCAACCCATTTCACCCAAATATTCTTAAAATGCGTGCTCACTACATAATCACAAAATGATTCTGAAGTTGCCGACTGCCACACAAATATACTGGCAGCTAAAAGGTTTTAGCTTCTCCTCATCCTCTGAGTGAATGGAGATAAATGATTCTTTTCAGCCCGAAATTAAGTTCAAGTCACGAAACTCTCTGAGCTTGATAAAACAGCTGTTCAACCCCAGATGGGTGGCATTCACCTAAACGAACACCCACCCAAACACTCACGCATCCCACCAGGTCTAGAGCTGCCAACAGACACAGGCCAAGCACAGGACGATGGCGTCCGGCTGGACTGAGCAGCGTTCACAATCGTCTCTCTGTGACGAACTGCGCCAACACCCATCCAGCACATGAAAAGTTCCTTTGAGCGAATGAAGGCTGAGAGGCTCTATGTGTTCTTGAGTGATTGATAAGTTATGAGTGCCTGTGTGTGTGTGTGTGTGTGTGTGTGTGTGTGTGTGTGTGTGTGTGTGTGTGTGTGTGTGTGTGTGTGTGTTTGTGTGTGTGTGTGTGTGTGTGTGAGGAGTGTGTGTGTCATGTACAGGTACACATAGTACCGACAGAAGATGAAATCTGAGGGTACCTACAAGAAAAGTTAATTTAGTGAACAGAACTGAACTGAAAACCAAATCCTGGTGCAAACAAGATCCATTAGGAGACTATAGTTTGGGAAAACACGAGTCAAACCGGACCGTTTACAGGAGACAATGTAGCCGAACAACAATCATTACAATGAGGAAGCTGCAAAGACTATTAGCCTGCGTTCTGTTTGCAGCAAAAGCTACTTAACAAGTGCATTACACTGATCTTCACCATTAGGAAGGCTTTCAGGTTAATTCATCACATGCTGGACGTCCTCCAAAAAGACGGCACAGAATAAATTCATGTCTGAGAGCTGCAGGATGTTGGAACTCCAGCAGGTACAGCGTAAGTCAATGACGGTTGTTAATCAGCCTCTCATAATTAATGACAATGGCTGCTGCCAGGAAGTAAACTCACTGTCTTACTGTTGAATTATATATAAATAGTTTATATTTAAAGCTTTTAAAGCTAACTGATTAGGAAAGGAGTGAAATGATAAAGAACCGTAAAACAACTACAAACATTTTAATCTGTTAGTTGTGAAGTTTACACTCATTGAAAAAGGCTTGAGCTGTTTATCTGTCTTATTTAAGAGTTCATAATTTAAGGTTCAACTCATTTTAACTTAATTGATGCTGTTCCATCCTTTTCCTTCCTTCTCTAAAGCATTGCTATTTTGTCAAATTTGTCATCCTTCAGGTCTCTGTAACCGTTTAGAGAAACCACTGTCAGATGATGCCTCTGTAGAAAATATTCCAAAAGACCCTGTTTTTCACACTAACAAGAGAAAATGATGTAGATCTTTTTCTGGATAAGTACAACTTCAATTTTTCCTGGTAGGTCCTGTAGATTTAAAGAAATATCTTGGGGAAAACAAAAACCCAATCAAACCGCTCAGACCCTGATTTTGAAAGG
Source organism: Antennarius maculatus (assembly GCA_013358685.1). Lineage (NCBI taxonomy): Eukaryota > Metazoa > Chordata > Actinopteri > Lophiiformes > Antennariidae > Antennarius > Antennarius maculatus. Next base: position 20,938,656 of record CM023606.1, read on the forward strand.
AAAATAATTCCACCATTGGTCTTATCCTAATCGGAGATGCCTCCTCGGGGCTGCAAAAACAGTTCAGTGTCTAATAGAGTCTTACACTCATTAGTCCAGGCTCTTCTGACAAGCCCGACTTGCATGCACCATAATCCTGTGCAGCTGCCACGACTGAGATCAGGCATCAAGACGAGAGCTTGCGGAACCAAAATAGCTGAAGTTTGAGGAAAATTTCCAGTGGCAAACCTCATCATTGAGGCCTCACTGGACCATTGTTTCAAGGGTTTTCTCTGGAGGACAGGGGAACATACTGCTTTGCTTACAGTACGCTGCTTAAGCCCATGCGTCAATGCACTTGCTCCATTTGCTGCTGGCATGCTGTAGCTAAAAAAGACCAGAACGGAAAAATGGTATCATGGCTAATGTAGCTTTCCTGTACACAGTGAAAGACTGAACAATGCCACACTGTCCTGATGAACATGACCTACTGTAACTGCAGTCCAGCACAGCATAAATATTACAGCATGAGTCATGCAGCCTTTGCTTATAGGGTCTTCTTGGTTTGCTCCTCTGGTTTGTGCAAAGAGTGAACCACTGCAATATTTTACCTACCCATAATCAAAAAGTAAAATAGTCTAAGACATACTAAAAACTCAGTCTTTTCATGCTTTGCTTGCATTGGTGCTGACTCCATAGAAACTGCTCTCCCACAGGTTATTAAGCCTGAGCATCATTCAATCACAGCAGAACAAGGAAGCCTAGGGAGCAAAACGGCACCACAACAAATTAGAAGTTTAGCATTTTGTTCTATTAGAAGTTTCTAGTGTTGTAATTTCAAAACATGAGCCACAAGAACGGTAAAAATAGGCAAGGCGTGCACGTTTCCAGACACATCTCTGAATAAGAGTAAGAATATTGTTGAGGTTTGCTCCCTTAGGTTACTATTAAGTCTCAGAGGAGTCATCATACAAGGAAGTACGGACAGCTTTACGGCCTCTTGACACTACAACTTTCCCACAAAGCTGCTTTCAGCTTTTGTTTGACATGAAGGGCGAACAGACAAAAAAGAAGACATGAAGCAGCCGGATTGCAAAGGTGCAGCCATCAGCATGGTTTTAGTCACAGCAGGAACACCTCCAGGTAAGCTGCCTTTCTGAAAACTAACCAGTCATAACATCAAATAGGCTGGCCTTCAAAGCACAGTGAACATTGATGGTCCAGGCCAACATCTATACCTGCTGTGCACCATATTAAAGAAAAGGGTTTCCCTGTCCAGGGAGCAGGGACTCCCCAAGGACGTTTATTGGCGAAAGACTTTGTCTTCTAGCAGCACAGACAATATATCCAGATGGAATTAGTTGAGTACAAAAAGCTGCTACGAATGTGAAGACAGAAGTTATAATACTAAACTAAATATAGCCAAGAAAATGAAAATACCTACAAAGAATTGTAGATATTTTGGACCGCTCCAAGACACTGAAGCAGAGTATCTCCAGGTAGCATTCACTGCTAAGCACTATGTTCTGTCTTCGGTTGTGTATGCTGTAGCTGCAAAAACTGTTTTGCTAGTTTAGTTAGCTGTGGACAGCTAACTAACTGTAGCCGTGGACCAAGAAGTCACCATGGGGCACCAGCTATGCCAGACTCACCAGGACAGGACCTGAAGAACATTTTGTCTTTTATCTGTCATCACAAACTTTATAGACACTCGCAAATAAAAACAATGTACAGAATCAAATTCATCTTTCCTCACATTCAGTTGATCGTGTTAGCTATCGGTTGTAATATTTTAGGATAAAATTCTAATCACATCGTTGAGAAACTACAGTGACTGAGTGTGGGAGGAGCTTAACACGGCCCTGCATGTGGAGCCGGTATACAGGCTGCAGGGAGAGACAAGAAAAGCTTACTTGAGTAATGTTTCTCTGCACCACAGCACCAGAAGCAGCTCTAATGGAGGCAATTTCATTTAGTGGGAGGACAGCAAAAGCCATGGACTTGTCTCTGATCTGCTATTGGTTATAAACCATGAACATTTGGGGGTTATTTTCCACTAAAACAATCACACCTTCAGTAGCAGTAGAAACCGACCAGTGTCAGTCTAGTACCTGGATTACACACAGCACTCACACACGGGGTTAAAATATTTTTAAGATCATATTTACCAATAATCAATAGGAAAGAGGAAGCATTCCTGATTCAAATTTATACAGTTTGGGGAGAGTATCCATGTGGCTTCACTCTGGTGCAGCATTAATTACATAGACAAACAGAAAACTCTTCGGAGTAGTATTAGCAAGAAAGAGGAGTGAGTGTTCACACAGTAATGTTTGAGCAAAATGACAAACCTGAGAGCCTTGTTTGTTGATATAAGAGCCAATCATCCTATCGGTTCGCCGCTGAATTCAACTGAACGCTAAAGCAGTTGATTCGGTGACCCCAGCCACCAAAGAGACGCAACAGAGTATTGATCTGTCATTCTGCCTGCCAATTACGTGTGATAAACTGCTCTGACGGTTAGGTCAAATTACTGCCTTAATTGTTGTCATTTCACACCCTGGAGGAGCAGGATTATCTGTAGAAAAGCAAGCAGGAAAATAGAAATTAATATTTCCAACTGTCCAATCTGTGACTACTGACCTCCCACATGAGAATACTGAGCAGCGAGTAGCTGAGCCTCCGCTGAGATCAGTAGCATGTCCTAATGAGGTGGCTTCATTAGTGGAACACATGAATCAAAAACTAGGCCCAGTGTGCAATTATCCATATCTGGGTGAAGAGGGGTCATTAGGACTTTATGAGCAATTGGAGGCCATAAATAAATGATCAGTAAACAGCATAATTCCACACTGCAGAGACAGCAGGTGACTCTGCTTGACACCAGCTCTCATCTCGCAACAAGACCATTTGGACATGTGGAAAAGACTCGAGCTGGAGGTTGAAATCCATTTGTAAATGCCTAAAAAAAAAAAAAAACCCAAGCCATCAAATAAAGAGGGTCTTTATAAAGACCCTCTTTATTTGACGGCTTGGGTTTTTGTTTTTTTTACATCTTTTCCCCAAAATCTGGGCTGTAGGACCACCAGTGGTTTCAACAACAACACATAAGGTGGCGTATTACGGTATGTTCTTAGTAACAGAGTCCTCAGAGAAACCTCTAAATGCACCAAAGAAAACAGCAGTTGTTCATAAAGCCTGAGCAACCTGAGGTGGTCTGTGAGGATAAACCCACCCTGAGTGGTCCCAACAACAGGGTTGCCAAATGTTTACGCATTTCAACAAGTTATTTGCATTGTCTGGAGGGAGGCTATCAGCACACAATCCCCTCCCTGGGGGATTAGAGATAAGATAGAGCCTAAATGGATTTTACACTCCTCTAACAGGGACAAAAGCCAAACTGTTGAGGTATTTTCTGACTTGTAACGTGTAATAAGTGTAGAGGAGGAAGTGGAAAAAGAGGCAGCAGTTTGGCTCGACTTCAGACGAGTTAGAATATGTGTCCCCAAACCAACGGGGACAGACTGACAGTCTTCAACTCGGGGCCAACTTTGATACGGATAAGTTCTGGCCACAGCCAGGACCTCAGAGAAATGTGTTTTGAATAAACAGATATTTTCAGAGAAGGGGACCCCACAATTAGTAACTTGAGACTCCATCTGCATGTGGGTCCCAGTCCAATTCTCTGGAATCAATCAAAGCTCCCAAAGGAACTCCCTGGTCCCCTTAATCTCCTGGTTTTATTACTTTCCAGACTGTCGGCCTGCTTCACCCCACCCCCATCTCTCTCTTTTGTAGTGATCTCCAGCGAAGCTGAGGAGGGGCTTTTTTCTCTCTCTCTCCCTCTCTATCTCCCCTTCCACAACTGCAGAGAGAGGGTCTTTCATCAGGTTCCACACGCTGAGAGCTGAGCTCGTCACTCCAGGGCCCGTCTTCTTTGCAAATTCATCTTTTTTAAAATAACTGCATGGACTTTTTTTTGTCACGCAAAACTAGTTTTCACATCACGAGTATGATGGGGGGGGAACTGGGCTGCCCAAGTTTCAGTAAAATTCACAGTTATTCCAGAGCAGAAGCTGCTGCAGCCGTAGATGACATCTGATTGGTTTAAAACGATGAACATAGTTGTGTCATGATGGGGTTTGTGAGAAGACCTGGAGCCATGCGCACTGGTGATTGCTAGAAAGACTCCCTCCTGTAGTCTCACATTCATTTCACACACTCATGGCACGGAGTGCCGCCAACATTATTGTGTTGCTGATACACACACAGACATCAGTGGAATTTCTGCCATCAGCTGGAATCAGAGGGACTGGATGAAGTGCGCCCTCACCTCAAAACAATTAGCAGGGTTCTGTTTTTCCATCAGCTCAGCGCGTATTGACACCGAGGTAATGAGATGTCTGCAGGACGGATGATGCAAGCTGAACACCTGACTGGAGACACTAACGGGTCTTTGCATGGTGTTTTAATTACGATCACAGGCACAGACCTCCACCAACACGTGTTATTTGGCACAAATGCACACAATCCGAACGCGTGCATGTAAAAACAACTAAAGTATAATGTGAAGGAGAGAGGAAACCTGCCTCAGCAGAGACAAAAGGAGGGCTGGCCCGGGAGGAAGCGGTGAGCCGGTTACAAAATAAGTATCCCTACTTTTATTAAAGTTATCTGAATGCAGAGGTATGGAACCCAGACATGGAAGAATTAGCCTCCTAGCTCCACGTCCCGTTTTCTGTTTAGAGCCAGCTCCCTCAACACTCTTTTTTTCCAACTCGTAAGTTTATCCAATCGATGCGTAAAGGAGCTCGCAGCATTTACCTTTGTCGACATGCTTTGCCGCGGCGGTCTCCGTGGTGAGAAAGGTGAGACAGAGGAGAGAGAGGAGCGACAGAGCTCCCCGCTCGGCCATCACTTTTCACAAATAAATCTTTGCAGTCTTCAGGAACCCTGGAGAAGCTTTTTTTGAAATAAATCCTTTAAAAAGAAAAAAAAAAAAAACCCAGCCACCTCCTGGGAAAAAAGATGAGCACAAAAAAAGTTCAAAGTCCTAAAATGTACAGAAACATCCGGAGCCAGGTACTTTTATAACCGACCGGGCGGAACATGTAGCTGAAGAAAGAGCCGCAGGTTATACAGACTGTTTCTCAACTTGGTTGAGGCAGAGGTGGAGAAAGAAAACCCACTGAAATCAATCCATTGCTACGGAGCCGCAGCGCAAGGACCAAAAGATTATCCAGGCGACTGGGCACCAATGCGCAGACTTTAGTTCTCCGGTATCTGTCGGTAAGATTAAAAAAAAAAAAGCTCAATCGGAGTAAAGGTAAGGTCCGACCAGAAGGAGAAATCTCCGCCACGGCCAGCTCGCTGCTCGCAGACGGGGCGTAAAAGAGTAGCGCGCAGAAGGGCTGGATCTCCACCGGCTCCCCGGAAAACAGGGTGTGGAGTCCCACGGAAGTTTGGATCCTGGCTGTCTGTGCGCTCAGGCTACAACTAAAATATGGTGTGGGAATTCAGTCCAAAGGCGACAGCCCGGCAGTCCGACACAGGCGCGCTCCATGACGCGCAAAGTGGACACAGCACGTAATGTTAATAGATGATCAATACAAACTGAACGACCAAAATACATGGAATATATCTCAGTATAATATCATATATCTAAACAAATGATATTAATAATTATTTAAATATAATCTGATTTCATTTCTAATTTCACCTCTTTTGCTTGTTTTTTGATTTTTTACATTTGTAAATGATATTTGGTAGTTTGGATGTCTACATCTCCAAGAAAAAATTTAAGTTCTGAACTGAAACCTTTGCAGTGGTGACTAGCTCATGTCAGTCAAGGGGGCACCATCCTGAGAGGTAAATCAGATAAGAATCTGGAGGCTCTCCAAAATATTGTTTTGAAGGAGGACCAGAGTTTGCTGTGACAACTGTAAAACTTCTTAAAGTTTCCATGAAGACACGACACAGCACACCGCTGACACCCCCAGACTGTGGCCCTGTCTTGGCACAAGATGGCCTGGACGCCTGACTGAAAAAAATATATTAACCATGTCAATGCTGCATGCATACAGCACCTGTCTGACGGCCGATTTGCTTCTTTTTCTGAGGCGGTCACAAAGTTACAATACCACCACTAAGTCCAGAACAAACTACAACCAAGGCAGTCAGAGACTGCAACATCCCGCGACTTACCCTGACCTACTTTCAGGGTAGGTCAGGGTACCCTGGAAGTTGTACCTGACTAGTGCATAGACTAGTGCATATGGAGAAGGCCAGTGTGAGTAAAACCATAGGTGTGCATAGACAGATCAAAGCACTAGCTTTGATCTATGGTCTTATTCACACTGTTCTTCTCCCCAGTCTTTCTATCCTATTCGGTTCCTGAGCGTACAAAAGTTGACATTTCACCTTGATCTACTTTTCTCAAGGTTAAGGTCATAATCTCTCTTTCATCCCCTTTGCACCCGAGTAATCTGCTTTTAGTTTCATCTTTGTATCTGCAACGGTTGCGAAGATATTTGGTGGACAAATGAACGAACAAACAAACGGACACACAAATACTGACAATTACAATAGATCACCGCTTTCATGTGTGATGTAACTAGAACCAAGGCAGTCAGAGACTGCAACATCCTACGACACCCCAGAATTCAAAATTTTACCCTGAGCTACTAGCATAGGTCAAAGATCGAAGGTAGTGCTCTGACCTACTATCATTGATCAAAATACTAGCTTTGATCTATGGTCTTACTCACGCTGGCCTTCTACTTTGTCTTCCTATCTTATCCGGTTCCTGAGTGTACAAAAGTAGAAATTTGACCTTGATCTAGTTTTCTCAAGGTCAAGGTCATCATCTCATTTTCTATCTGCAACGGTTGCGAAGATATTTGGTGGACTAACGGACAGACGGACGGACAAATGGTCAAAGGGACAAACACACAAATGCTGACAATCACAATACATTACCGCTTTGAAGCAGGATGTAATTACTCTACAATAATGTCCACAAAGCCCGAGTTTGATGACTGTGGATCATCTTTGGAAAACGTGAAAGTACTTTTTCTACTGAAGCCAGAAACAAAACATCAACAAACATAGCCAATTAGTTTTAACGCTATTATCTCAATATCACGAGGTAATCAGTCTGTTATCTCATGATGCTCCAATTCTCATGATAATTTATTTTATTATCTCCAGAAAACAAAAAACCTATTTCTTGACATGACAAGATAATTTATTGTAATATTCATCAGAGAGAACAGCAACGTGTTCTCACATTCTGCTCTGAGGGGCTGGTTTCTGCTTCTTAACGTGACATAAAGCATAAATGTCAGATAAGGTTCAGATATTTGCTGTAAGAATGTTTTCTTATGTGCCAGAGTGATTCTGTCATCTGGGAGTTGACAGTAATGTGTTCATGAAAACAAACTGACAACCTAATGCGAATGCGGCTTTAATTTTTTTTTTTTTTTCAAGGTTGCCTGGAAACAAGTCATTTTTCGTCTTACCTACCAACTCACTGATCGAATCTGTCTTATCTCTGGAATAAATGCAAGATAAATTAGATGTGGATGATGCAAGATAAGAAAAGCTACAAAACTAAATTTACTTCACCCCTAAAATTCTTTATTGCTCACATCTTGTTGACAACGTGTCACAAATATTTTATGAAAATTAGAATTTAAATAGGTTTATTCTCATTACATTTGAGCGAGCATGATGGGCTGAAAAGCAATAAAACAGATGCATGGATGCAGTTCTTTATGTTCTTACAGACTAAATGGTCGTGAAGTAGCTCTCATTTAGATGTGAACAAGCTTCCATGCCCAGCAATCCTAACAATGTTACAGAAAACCAAGAAAAATACAGAGGTCAACATCTGCAACCTGATTCCGACAGATGATGTGACATGAGGGAGTAAAATGTGAAGTTAAGATTTAGCCGTTTAAATTTAAAACGACGGTGCTTAAAGTAATCCCCACGTTGGTGAGTATTGTCATGAGGAAACTGAGAAGAGGAAATAAATCTGTGTTTTTGTGGACAGGGAATTGTGAGCGTATCAGAACAAGGTGAAGATCTTGTGACATTCTCATCACTCTTTCCTTAGGCTTCCCGTTTCCTTGTATAAAAGTGTGGGATTGTTAAAAGCAAAGAAAACAACTTCTTTATCCCCAATTAGCTTGTGACGATGCTTTAGGGAGAAGGGAATACTGTTTCCTTTTACAGATACATTATGTCCCAATGTATCTGTGGGTCTCTCAGACAGACCCACAGTAGCGCCCCCCACTGGTATAGGTCGTCCATGTCATATTCATAACCAGACACCCAATAGGCACCACGACATCTGTACAAGCAGTGCCTCTGTGGACACAACCAGTTTAATTTACTCACATCGCAGCAATGTGACCCTTTCAATTTATAATAGAATCCTGTTCTGTTTTATTCATGATCAAAATATTTCAATTTCAAGTTTTGGTATCCTCGCTTTAATACTCTTGAGACTCATTCTCTTTTCACTTGAATGTATTTTATTTCAAACTTCTTGTTCGAAATAAAACTTTCTTCTCCACTGAGTGTGTGGTCCTCAAGGCTCACTCAGTCATCCAAACATTTTCTTCTTTATTCATTTGTGACATTATTTATTAGTCCTTTTGGAATACTTCATTCTAATTGTTGTAAAATCTTTCAAGCATAACATGCAGAGACTCTTTCCACACAGTTCATACAAACAAATTAAACACTGCTGAGCTTCCTGGTCAGCAGACAGACAAATAAATACACCAACCAGACAGCACTCAGAGCATGTAAACATCTAGCGAGACAGTCGGCTCCACTATTGTGTCAATGCACCTAAAAGCAACAGCCCTTGACCGTAAAAAACCTCTGCTGAGCTTTAGAATCACATTGGTATTTTTAGTTTGATAATTATTCAAGAAAAGCAATATTTGTTTCCTGGTGGTTTTCTATCAAAGCAGCCTCTGAAGATTCCCCAAATCTAACATCAAACTGAATGAGATCAATTACAATCAGATCATAGTTTACGTTTCTATTTGTGATCTCATTGTAGCATTCCAGAATTTTTTCAGAGACCTGGAGTGCTGCTTGGATCCTGATCAGACTTTGTCATTGTGGAATATTTGTCCAAACAGCATGATCATGATTTATGATGTTAGAAACAAAAATCTTGTAATTGTTCCTGTCATTCATTGGTGAAGAATCCTGGATCCCGTCGATCCAGATCTCCACTAAAGAAAGTTGGAACCTTCCTGGTGTAGCTAATAAATAAACTACAAACTATTTGTGAGTAATGTTTTGGATCTAACGCTTCTGTTAAACGTTAAAAAATTGTTTTAGAGAAGAGTCTAACTGCTGGAAAATTTACCAATCAAAATGATTGGTAAATTTAATTAATTAATCCTGATATAACTTCTCAATTAAAGAAGAATTTTGTGGCTTTGATTGCATTTTTTAAAATATCGACAAGCAGCTCAATAATCCTTTGGTTTTGATGACATGATCATATATTGAATCTGTTTTTTCCAAACTGGCTGCCACTGAGGAAACTTATGTAGATGTTTTGATGCTAATTAGAACAGGGTCAGATAATATTAACAGCTGTATGAATACAGTGGGACTGCTCAGGTCTAGCAGATTACCAAAGGTCTGCCTTTTAGTTGAGGTTATTGACAATAATTACAAGCATTTGCCCTTCGATCAAAACCCCCGCAGCTGATAGAAAAGCAAACCCGTTTATTCCAACTTGAACCCCATCACAGATTCTACAGTCTGCTCTGCCCAATAATGACGCTTTCCATTCCCCAGCAGACCCTGCCTGCTATACTCAATCTATCTCTGACCAGTTACTTATTTACATGATCACAGCTAGGCTCAAACTCACATTTATTTTCTCTGACACTCTGGTTCTCCTTCAGCATGTCGCTCATTCTGAGAGCATCTTTCTTCCACATAACAGAAGACGGTTATGCCAAATTCCAAATCTCCAGCATTAAAGGGATAATCACTTCGTAAATCAACTAATGGCAGCCAAGGAGTCAAGGAAATAGATATTAGATTACCGCACGGTGAGGACAGCAGATTAATGTGGATTTGAAGCAGCAAAATCTCAATTGTTGTGAAATCCGGAAAATTCTTGTAATAAATGTACTCAGTATAATTCAGGTGTCACCAAGTTGGCCATTAGTTTAGTGTGTGCAGACAAATAAAGACAGTTGGTACAGATTAAAGTCCATGCACACATGGAATCTGTTTTATAACGCTATTATATGTACTGATCACCAAGTAGAAGCCATATTTGTCTTTTATATTACCACTCTATATTACCTAATATTACCATCAAATCAGTTTTCCTGTTCAGATGACTGGTGTGGATTACCCACACTGGCATTGAGCTGAATGTGATCCCAGCATGATCCTGATCTTACTTAAGAGCAGATTAAGAGGCACGAGGCTCAGCTCACGGTCCAGTCGGAAAAACAGTCTTCAGCACGGAATCTGTTGCATCCAGAGTAAGATAAGATCATCCCTTTAAAAAATAACAAAAAGCTTCATCAGATCATTTATAGGACAGGACAGGGTTTCGATGCAGCGGTGATGCTCCACTTTTAGAGTTTTAATCACATTACAAAGGTTGAGACAAACATTCTTACTGTCACAACAGGCGGACTCCCATCAGACGAATGTGTTTGCTTAGACACACTTTACACTCCTGGAACAGCTAACCTCATACATGTCAGCTTTTTTTTTTTTTTGACTCCACTCTGAGAGCTGGTGAGCGGAGCTTTAATTAGCTCTCAGTGTGAAGCTGATGTGTGACAGTCCACAGCCTGTTGAAGCAGAGGCCCGACAGGAGCTTATGTAGAGGATGAAGATGGAGAGGGCAGATTGGAGGATGAAGATGGAGAGAAGCAGATTCACGCTCGCATTCATACACAGAGCGCGGGTCAGAACGCTCCTAAATTGAGGTAATAATGTGGATTTTGTGGATTTTTATTTCACAGGAACCAAAGCTAAGGTGAAATTCTCCTGTGAAATACATCAATTCTAAGTGGGAATGGCAGTGAATTAATTGAGTGAAGCAGTTGATGGATCTAATTTGGTCAAAAAAAGGTTTGTGGGGAAGGGGGGTCACGTAGAGGTTATTCACCAAAGCATGTTTCTGTTTCTCTCTCTCTCGCTCTCTCTCTCTCTCTCTCTCTTATAAAATTGTTCCAGATTTTTTTATAAAGAGACAAATATGTATTTGTTGTGTACACAGCTTCTACAGTGCATAGCTGTCTTTTCCATTTACTTTAAATAGCGGTGATATAAATATATGCTAAACTAGAATGACAGTTTAATATTAATATGTATTTAAATCAAGCCTTAACAAAATAAAACCCACAGCCCTGGAACATCGATGGTAGCTACGTGGTTCTAGCTGGAAACAAGAAGCTGGAAACACATAAATTAAAAACCTATTGACTTTTTTTAATCTGCATCAAATCACACACACACACACACACACACACACACACACACACACACACACACACACACACACACACACACACACATACACACACACATACACACACACCATAGACGCCAACTCCTTCAAAATGTCAGATTTTCTTGTTCAAGATGAATGTGAAGAATGTAACACAATCTTAATGAAAGTGGACTAAAACAAACAAACCGTGGTTTCACACTTTCTCCCCATCCATTCCAAAAACTGAATGTCTGCAGTTGTTGCGTTGTCTTACAGCCAACATTCTAATGTGTGTGAAGAAGTAGCCTCCCCTGCAAAGGTGCAAAATGAAAGATGAAAAAAGATTTCTGATCATCGGGAAATAATGCTAATAATGATGCATAGAAAACAGCCATGGTTGTGTGTGTTATCCATGTATGTGTGTTGTGCTTCATAGATAGACAGACAGACAGACAGACAGATAGATAGATACTTTAATAATCCTGAAGGAAATTCAGAGTAAAATCTGCTCACAAGAAAAAAATACAAATAAAAAATACAAATAAATACACAAAGCGGTGACTGACACAGACAAAAAGATGTTACCTAAATTACATGATTACATAATTAACATAATTACATAATTAACTACAACAACAATACATATAAATAAAAAGGAAGCATAAAAACATGAAAGAAGCATAGTAAGACATAGAAGGAGCATAGGTATAAGATATTAGAATAAGTGGATGAACCGAACTGTAAGCTGACACCAAAGACCCCCACAAAGTATTCCACAGTGCAATCAGGGGCGCATCCCATTTTATCAGATATCATTGGGACATAATTAAAAGCTATGATTTGAAAGGTGACCACAATATTGAACACTGTGGACCCGGTGCAGAGGCGGCGCAGCAGAGGTGGGAGAGGTTCTGACACATCATTTTCATGTATGAGTTTTCAAAGCATGGTGAGCTCCTGACTCTGTCGTCTGAGAGTGGGTGCATTTCTGCACGCCGCTAATTAGTTTCATAGCTCAGCTTCTATGGATCTGTTTAACTCTGACCATATATTCCATCTTTTGCTATGCAGATAAAGGAAAGAACTTGACAGCGTATGCCAGCCGCATCAACGTGTCAGAATCATGAGCTGAAAGTAAAGAGCAAAGATGTGAATCTTACCGCATTAACACGGTAAGTAGCATTAAAACCAAACTCAATACAGTCATGTTTGCAATGTTGATTAGGTTACACCACACACTTCTCTCATGAGAAACTTTAACTCTGGTCCCTGCAGGTCTTTGGGACAGTGACATCTTAGTGCATTATGCAGCATTAAAATAAAAATGCACTTTTTCTGCTTTCTTCTGTGTCGTGTTTTTTTTAATTAGTTGGTTCAGCGCTAAAGCAAACTGCAAACTAAAAATGTGTGGCCTTTTGTTCTCTTCCAGAAAGACACATCACTCTTCTTTTTAAAGGTTAGTCAGTGACAGCAGCGCACAGGTGTGCTTAAAATGTCAATGGTTTCTAATGAAAGGAAGAGAAATTTAAATCGAAGCCATTAAGCCATCTTGCTTGGCTGGATGAATCTGCTCAGCCTGTGGTTGTGCTTACTTCACTGGCAGGCGTGACTGATTCCATCTCTGCTTCATTTACTGAGTACGAACATTTTCTGCACTCCAAAGCCCCACGCCTGTGTTCGCTGTGTTCTGGAGAGAAAAGGCATTTACAGCAGGATATTAGGCTGACAGAAGGTGAAATTTGTCAAATTGGCATTTGAAATACATTTGACAGTGGATGATAATGTAGTCTCAAGTGTCTGCTGTCCATCTTCCCTTCGTCTAGGTTAGGCTCCAATCTTGTGAAGGCGGGGGCTTCATCCCAGCAGGTGTCCGCCACTTAAATGATGCGAGGCTACCAAACTGAGGAGTGTAAACATCGGCTTCAAAGCGAATAGTCAATGCTGTGTGGGTTTTGCCACGTTGCCCTGCTTTGAGTCAAAGATACTGAAATATGTTTAAAGAAGCCGACTGTGGAGGAGTTTTTACTTTATTCTGTTTTGCTCTCTTTGCTTAGCATTTCTTTTTTGCGTTTTATTCGATGTAGACCTCCTGTTTATATACTGCACCAAGTCTGACACCAAGGAATGATGTATGTAAAAAGTTAGATGCCGCTAAAAGACATCGAGACATACGGCCCGCCGCCGTTCATGGTTTGGATCGGATCTCCATAAATTCTGCGAGTCCGTGTTGAGACCCTCTTATTGTCTCTCCAGATGGGGTTTGTTTTATACTGCTGCCCTGAATGGATGGCCTTCTATTGCCTGTAATGAGCACCATTGAAATGAGGTGAAGTCACTTAAGGGGCTGTCTGGGCAACATATGCAGCCTTCCCAAGATGTACGACCGCAAGCTGCCTTCCTCCTGGCTCACCTCCCACCTCCTCACCCCTCCAGCTCCAGCTCTTGCGGTTGAGGGCCTTCTTCCTGCCAGAGGGGGGCTGAATGTTGTTGTTGGAATTGCCTTGGCCACTTACAGGAGCCCTCTCAATCAATGTGGACTGCACTTCTTTAAACGGTGCTCGGAAATCACTAAAAAAATACAAAACAAGAAGCAGCAGCTAATCTTGTATGCTCCGCACCCCCCTCACTCCAGAAAAATGCATTCAATTCCACCTCACAAATGAGGTAGGGGTGTTTTCATTTTGATAGTAGGGGGCCAAATTTATTGGCATGTCTGCTGTGCTTATCCTCTCATTTCCAGAATATGCAGGACCTTCTGGCCACACGGGTGCAACGTAATGCTTTATCCATGATGGATGATTGTACACCTTCAGCAGGCAGGTGGGCAGCGGCCGGACACAATGCAAGCCTCCACCACAGCCCCCGCTGCCCAGACGCACAATAAAGAGCAGCGTGCCACGCTTTAATAATGGGAAAAGGGAAGCAGGAAGCAGGAGGAATATACAACACTCCAACCAGGAAGCAAAGTACCGCAATATATTCTGGCAGACCAGATTGAAACGATTACATTGAAAAGAATATTCTGGTTTGGAATTTTTCCTCACTCCACCACATCCATCATGAAGTATAAGTACGCTCTGACCAGAGAGGGGGAACACAATAAGGACCAAAACAGGCCTCTATGTTGGTCACATCTTGAATCATGCCTGGATTTATGAATTACACATGTGGAGAAAGTAATGATTAGCATTTCGGCTTCGCCCTATTATTTTTTTAAAAAGTGGTTTTGCGTTCATCTAATATTTAAAATCCTTATTGGTAAAGCTGATTAAACAAACATGCTGATGAAACATGGCCGTCTTTTATTGGGACAATGTTCTTAAGGCTGTTGCAAAAGTCAAGAAGGAAACTTCAAGCTCAAGAACTTCAAGATGTTTCCAACCACAATCACATTTCTGAGGGGAACATTATTCCAAAGCAGCAGTTATCATCTGTTTTTGTCATCTACTGAGAATTAAAGAGCCAAAAGACTAGAGATCGTTTTTTTTTTTTTTTTAAATGTAACAAAAACAGTCTCAACAGATGCAAAGGTACCTTGAGGGACACTACAAAACCATTACCAACAGTTTAACAACTTTTTAAAAAATAGCTATAATGATAAGCAGCATTTGTAATTGAGTTTGTGAAAACAGTAATCGGTGTGTCTTAATGAGTTGTTAACATGTGTTCCTGTGTTTAAATGATGTGGAAAAATGTTTGGATACCCTTTAAAGTGTAAAAGACCGATGTCATCCAGATGGGTTTGAGCAAATGTCTCACAATAACATTTGTGTACAAGAAAAAATTGTCCAAGAAAATAATAGTCACATGTCACGCTGTGCTTTGAGAAACATGGTTGCCGTGACACCCTTTGATGTGGCCCCCAGTTAAAAAAGTGGGTGAAGGTGCGTGCGTGCGTGCGTGCGTGCGTGCGTGCGTGCGTGCGTGCGTGCGTGCGTGCGTGCGTGCGTGTCTCCCAGTAATGCATCAAACATTCTTCATGGTTCCAGTGGCTGTAGGACCAGACAGCCTCAGGCTCATGAGACATTTTACTTTAGCAAATATCTACAGAATTCAGTGAGATGCCACCTGAAGCTGTTTCTTCAAATTAAGTCCTCACATTGAGCCATATTTTGAATTTCAACACCAAGATTAATAGTAAACCCAATGACCTCTCTTTTTCCACCTTTCCAGAGGGAGCTCAAATACACGTTTAAATTTACTGCCTTGAAATTTGTTACCATTCTACCCTGACTGTAAATCTTTGGCGTAAAGCTATTGCTTTGCAGAAGCGGTTGCGAGCTAATCTGCTGGTGTCACAGCAGCAGGCTAAAACATCTTGATGATCAGAGAACCTCGCTGTGAACCGAACATGTCGCAGCAACACATCAGGGAGAAAAATGATGCCTTAGCTCCCCATGGCCCATTACAAAGCATTACACTACAGCGTGCCTTTCTCCTCTCCAATAGTTATTCATTCCTGCCCTGTAATTAGGCCGGCCTGCCTCTAAAAAAAAAAGTCGATTTGTTTACCCCGATGTTTCTTACTCATTATGTCTGGAATACATCCCCCAGAGGATTACGCTGCATGCAGCCTCCAGAGCACAGTGGTAGTCGGCTTGTTTTCTTCCTTTGTTCTTCCAAGGAAACAATGGTTTTTTTTTACATTTAGGTATCATTCATAGGACATTTGGCTGCATGGCCATTTGGCTGCACTGTTAGCGTACTGTCTGACAGTGGTTAGAGATACATAATAGATGCAATCTACTCCTGGAAAATATGAGTCAGTGTAACTCTGGTGACGTGAGTTGGTCTGTGTCTTGTTCCATTGTCACAAACGTTCACATAAAATGGATACGCAATGGGTGTAAAATCAGTGAAGCAGGAATATGAGACTAGACAGAGATTAGTGGAAGATGTGTTACCATGTTGTTTAAAAAGACATGTCTTCACAGCCGTGAATGGACGTGAGTTTGTACCATATGGGTAATCCTGAGTTAACACACACACTAACGGATTAAAGGTGCAGCTTTAAAACAGCAAAAAACAAGAAAGCTGCATACACACACACACACACACACACACACACACACACACAGACACACACACACACACACACACACACACACACACACACACACACACACACACACACACACACACACACACACACACACACACACACTCACACACACTCACACATACACACAGATTCCTGAAGCTGCATTTAGCCTCACAGGCGCTATAAACTAAAATCTCACCTCAGAATGTCTATAATTAAAATGGCCAAAATTCAGCATCATTCTCACCATTAGACTTCAGTATGCTAACTTGAAAATGTGAAGTTAATCAGCTCCAAAGCTGAAGTTGAGGAAAACAGAATGTACCAGACAAAGGAATTAAAGATAGAGACAAACTTTTCTGGTGAAGAGTTGCTGAGGATGCAGTCATCAAACGAGGCATTTAAATCCTGATGTCATTGAACTGCACAACAGTTTGGGCTAAATAACAAATCATTTTAAGTGTAGGATGACGAGAGTTTAAGGGTCACATCATATTAAGACAAACTTAGAGAAATCAATGAGGATCATGAGTCAGTCTAATAATAATGTTTACTACTGTAAACAGAAAAACCAACATAGCAGAAGGCCCAAATATCTCAGTATGCTGATTGTTGACTCCAAAGTTCAGCATCTATCTCTATTCCTACAACTCTACTCCACTTAATGACATAGAACATTTGCAAAAAAAGCACTCCAGCTTTCTTCTGGTGTCACATTCAGTACAGAAATAAAGCAGAAAATGATCCACGGATCACCAACTGTCTGTCACCAGCAGGTCTTCCTTCATATCACACATCTCCATGCACTGTTGCTCACAGCTTGTCTCAGCAGGCTCCTTGTTAACAGGATAGCGCCTCCAAATCTGCTCTTGTAACACCTCCCAGCACGGGTCATTACTGCAGAGCACACTGCTGACGCTCAATGAGATCATAACACAAAAGCATTTCCTCCAATCAAGCAGCAATGCACCAAGGGAAATGCACTTCTATGCAGGCGGTGAAAGAGTGAAAACAATACCCGTAAATAACACGTTGAAGGACTGAGAGGGAAATGGCACTAAGGCAAGCATCATTATCATATGGACTGCAGATGAATAGATTTGGTGTGATACTATGAACACACCCGAATCCATGTGTAACTGTGCAATTATAGCACATTTACTGCACCAGCTGCTGCATAAATCGGGGCGTTTGTGCAGTGTGGTGTGACAAACGCTCCCAGGAGATTGAGTGGTTCGCTTTGAAGGTGAAATATAGCAGAAATATATTTACACTTGAAACTGAGAATTTAAAGTCACTGCTACAATTGGATGATGCGGGAACTGTAAATGAAAACATATCAGGCTTGAGACTTTAATGGGGTTGATGAATTTTTAAAACACATCGTGTATAAGGCCCGTAACGATCCACACACAAATGTACTGGGCTAGATAAGAAACCAAGGTTAGTCAAATCCAACTGGAGAAGAGAAGTGAAGATTGAAGGTTACAGTACGGTCACAATAACCTCTCACACTCTATTACAGTAATTGTGTGTTTGGACGATTTAGCGCAATTTCTACGTATGCAGTGTTACATCATAATATATAACTATAATGTAATGTAACTATATGTTACATTATACATATGTTACATTATATAGTGTGTTTGCAGCAACATTAATAAACAGTACAACAAAATGTATTGCATCAGGGAGCACGGTTGTGCAGTGGGTAGTGCCATCGCCTCACACCTAGAAGGTTGTGGGTTTGATTCCTTTCTGTGTGGAGTTTGCGTGGGTTCTCTCCCGGTCCTCCGGCTTCCTCCCACCTCCAAAAACATGCAGCTGAGGTGAAGTGGTCATATCAAACTGTTTGTCGATGTGTGTGTATCTGTGTGAGTGGTTGGTTGTTTTTTGTGTGACTGTGTGATGTGTTGGCGACGCGTCCAGAGCGTTCCCCACCTCTCGCCTGTAGTCTGCTGGGAAAGGCTCCAGAGGACCTGTGACCCACAAAAGTGGAAAAGCAGCTATAGATATAACAAGGATGGATGGATGGATGGATGGATGGATGGATGGATGGATGGATGGATGGATGGATGGATGGATGGATGGATGGATGGATGGATGGATGGATGGATGGATGGATGGATGGATGGATGGAATGCATCATTACAGATTTAACAACGCTATTTGATGGAGAGAAGACAAAATAAGTTTGCTGAAACAGCAAATGTTAATTACCGTATTGGCATTTCCCTGAGTGAGTTTGTGTGTGTGTGTCTGTGTGTGTGTGTGTGTGTGTGTGTGTGTGTGTGTGTGTGTGTGTGTGTGTGTGTGTATGAACATAGTTTGCATGTGTGTTAATGTTTCAAGTTTCAAGTTTATTTATTCTTATGTAGCCCAGATTCACAGAAAACGTCTCAAAGGGCTTTACAATCTGCACATGGACGATATCCCTCTGACCTTTCTGTACTGTGAGCAGTACGACCCTCACATCAGATAAGGAACAACTCCCGCCAAAACACTTTTAACAGGGAAAAGAAAATGGATGGGAGAAACCTCAGGAAGACAAAGCAGTAGTTATGGCATATACGGATTAACAACAAAACAATAATAATGACAATAACAGTTACAATAACAATAATAAATGTATGACAATAATAAACTATCAATCGATTAAGAATGTATGTGGCTCCTCACTCCATATGTCGAACTAGATTCTCCTGACATCCTGGAGCTATCACAAAAAAAAAAAAAAAAAATCACGCTTCTAATGTCAGATCAGACTGCAGATGAATCCTGAATGAATTCAAGGTCAAATCTGATGACTCTTCAAAAACTATCGATCCTACTAGCTGATAGTAGACCATAAACTAGAGCGTCATTATAGAGATAGTTATTTTCTTTAATAAATTAGAGGGTCAAGTTTTCATAGTTTTCTTCCAGACATTATGTGGAAGTAATGATATGCTTGTGATGACAGGAAATCAACCCAGAAAGTTCTCTGAACTCCCACTCTGCGCTACAGGAAGTCTCTGTTGATGCTGTCAGGGCAGTGGGGAGTTTGATGTTGAAACCTTTCTTTAATATCTTAGATTCTGTGTGACAAGTGCAGCACTGCTGCCAATGAAACCATTCAGAAGCTCTCAAACAGTCTGGTTGGCTGATAAAGCTGGATGCTGTGACTTCTGTAGGAAATCTAATTTCTCTGGCGTAAGGAGGGTTTTAAGATCGTTTCTATTCTTTCTGTAACATTAGCAGGATCAGGATCACAACGAAGATGTGAAAACTTCACTCCACCAGCAGAAGAAGAGCTGCTATCCAAAAAGTCCATGTATTTTTCAGAACAGTTTTGCTAATTCATGATCTGGAAATGCTCAATTATTGAAGTGACTTTCAGTGAAAGTCAGAAACACACCATGGGAGAGAAGACTCAGGAAGGATTTTTATGCAAAGCAAAAACAATATTTCAGTACACCAGTGTGATCTTTTAAATTGCTGGGGACTACTGATCCAAAATGTATGATGGAGTCGGATCTGTCAGCGACATCAATGTACTGACAGCCATGGTGTCATTCATCGTGGATAAACGGGGAAAAATGTTTTTCCATCATCATTTGCAGAATGAAAATATCCCACACAGAATGCAAGAGTCCAAAAGTAGCCAATTGACATGCTATAATATAATTAATGTTCCTTACTGTTATATTCATGAGGGGGATTGGAAGAGGATTGAGGATGAATAAAATAAATATGACATCACTCCCATGTTATGATATAGGTTTTCTTCATTTGACAGCTATAAATGAGTTTTGGCTATTTACTGTAAGCATTCAAAGCTAACAGACCTCCAAAGGTTAAATTATCCGTGCCAAATTTCCTGAAGCCTGTCTTGAAAACCCCAAATTATTTAATATAACAAAGAGAAACTGTAAAATCAAGACCAATCATGCCAAATACAAAGTAAGTTATTAGACATACATACGTGTGAAGAGACATGTTCTGGCTAAATTACTCTTGTCAACTCCTGTTTAGTGTTTGTTTAATGTTGTGCACTAATGACAGACGATCAGTAAATATTAGTTACTTCCTTAGTTCAGGCCTGCAAAGCTTCCATTGAAGCTGACCTCATTGAATCTGCTTGAGAAGAAAAAAAAATGGAACTTTGTTTGTCTGGTTAATAAATGTCTTATTAAGATGAACCATTTTATATTTGGACATTAAGATATGATATTTACTTCTCCTGGTTTCAAGGCTTGTTTGTTTGATTGGCAACATGACTACAGAATAGATTTCCATGAAACCTGGATGGAGGACTGGACCTGAGCCAGAGTAGACCCCCATTACATTTTGGTGTGGATTTAGATAAATCAGAGAATCAGAGTCTTTATTTGTCATACTGACACATGTTTCCACAGTTGACAGCATGAAATATGTCTCTAAAGGGATGGAACCAGGATTTCCTTAACATTGGGAGGCAGAGATTTTAGAACAGGTCTGTGGCTTTGATTTGGGATGAGGTGTGATTAAATAAAAACTGTTTTGTTGGAGCATGTTAGCGTTTTGGTGCCATGAGTTTGTGAATCACATCATCGAAAATGATGAGGATTCACAAGTCACAGTGGAACCAGTGACTATGAATGTGGGTGACATAAGGTGGCCACTGACGGTTCACCTCAGGGCCCCCTGAACAGGTGGAAAAGTCTCTCTCTGGTCACACAAAGAGAGGACGACCACAATGACTGGAGGGGTCCCAGTTGGCTCAGCCCCATCCCTCAGTCCCACAAACAGACGATGTGCCTGGGAGATGGTGGGTTGTGTGCCAAGGCAGGGAGCCATGCCTCTGACGGCGGTGCCAGGTGGGAAGGGGTGGGGGCCAGGAGAGGGGCAGCGGTGTGTGTCTGTTCTATTACAGGACACAATTGTATGAGAAACAATCACACAACAGATGCACAGGCAACAGGAACATACACACACACACACACACACACACACACACACACACACACACACACACACACACACACACACACACACACACACACACACACACAACGGCAGCGGCTGCTGGAAAGAAGCCCTCTGTGAAAATGCTCAGTACAGACAGCTGGTTCCCTTGAAACCTCCAACACACACACAAACATACACGCACACACACACACACACACACACACACACACACACACACACACACACACACACACACACACACACACACACACACACACACACACACACACACACACACACACACACACACTTTTAAAGAGACTGTCATCAGCCAACATGCAGGATATAAAACTATTTTTCCTCTGGTCAATTTTGTCTTAAATAAGCACTCAGTCATCATAATTAATGATCTCCAGTCTTAAAGACGCAACATCGTCACAGCTTAAAATATTACACACCCCAGACGAGCTTCCAACCCTGACTGTCATCCATCAATCAGTCAGCATTACTGAAGGTTCAGCACCCATCAGCCCGCTGCAGAACCATGAATCAAAGTGAAACCTCCGAAGCTTTGCCCTATGCTAACATCTCAGCGGTCATCAATCATGAACTCGGGCCATTCAGCCATCACAAAACTGTCACCTATGTCAACCTTAATCATTTTATAGGTATGACTGGAAATTGGTTTATTTGGGATGGATTTATACCCACTAATGCAATCATAGGCTAATTATGGAGTGTGTCAAAAATCCAGTTCACAACAGTGATGTGCTGCCCTCTGTTGACTCATCATCTGGGCACCAATGACTCGGCTACCACCATGATTAATTTGACTGACCGCTCCATTAAGCTCAGATTATTATTCAGTGAGGCAAAGACAAATTTAAAATCCATATTTAATAACATTTAAAAAAAAAAAAAAGGATCAAAATGAAAGGAATAATAACTTGAAGATTCCATATGTAGGATTAAAAAAGGGATTTGAAAGAATCTTTTTTTAAAATTAACATTTTCAAATATACACCTTTTTGTGTTGTTGGTCACAAGCCTTGTTGCATTGATTTATGAAATAACCAAATAACCATCATTGAATGGACAGATGACAATATAGAGAGTGGTCAAGAGAGTGGTGAAAGAAAAATCTTACAAAAACCAGTAAAGACCATGAAGAATTAATGTTATCCTGAATTATAACGGTTGCATTAATACAATGTCTCATTTGAATCCAGCATCAGACATCTGAGAGTCCAAATCTGTGTGTGTGTTTCTTTTTTTTTGTTTATTTCAGTAGATAAGACTAAAATAAATGACCGTCATCTATTTTTTTCTATTGAAGGATACACACAGTTTAACCTTGGCATTATTATTCTGATTCAGTCTCAACAATGGAAGCAATTTCCAGCCAAACAAGACAATATTAGTTTAGTGGCATTTACTCAGCTCACTGCAGGCTGTTCTCCACCACTGTGTCCATATTACATTGTGGAGAAACAATAAACGCACATATTACGACAAAAGCGTTTGATTTGCACGCTCTTCAGGAACTCAAAAGCTTTCTGCCGTCTTTATTAGCATGAAATATGTGGTGTGACGACAATATGGGTGGAGGGGAAGTTGATTTGATAAACGTGCACATATTTCAAAGAATGCTGCTCACTTTGGCAGAGTAAGAGAGTCACTTTTAAAAATAGAAGCATTGTGATGCCTCTTTAATCAGTGTAGGAACATCGTCCTGGGCATCAGCATTAATCCCAGAGCAACAATACATGTGGTTCCAGTTAAAACCCAGCAGCCTGACACTGTGAAGCTGTCAGTGGTGCCGTCCGGCAGCAGACAGATGCTGAAAGCACAGACAGAGATGAAATGAGAGCAGAGCTGGTGGAGTTGTTCATCTTACAGACACAAGTGGAAGGATGTGCTCTCTCCTCTAAAAGCAGACATGATGATGAAGAGGATTCTGGGAGACCAGTTGAATGTGTTGTTAGTGTATGAATAGATCACATGTGTCAAACTCAAGGCCCAGGGGCCAAATGTGGCCCGCCACATGATTTTATGTGGCCCTTGAGAGCATAAAAGGTGTCTAAAAATAAATAGGTCAAAAGCGTGCTTTGACCTGAATGCAGTAATTAATCCCATTTTAACTCTGACAAAAACATTTTGAACAAAGTTAATGTCCTAACTTGTGTTTGATGTTATTTTTCTTTATTCACTTGGATAGATTGATCCTTAATTGATGGAGTTCTATGGGTTTCATAACCTGACAAATTAAAAGGATTTATGTTATAACAGAGAAACAAACAAACATGTTTTTCTGTGCAACTGTAATGTTTGTAAGTTGAATAAAATACAAATTAGTTTATTTTACAGGAGTAGTTACATTTATGTTAAATTACACTGAGTTACATTTAGTTACATTTATTAGTTACATCTGGCCTTATGAGGACAGCCATTACGCTGATGTGGCCCTCGGTGAAAATGACACCCCTGGAATAGAGGGAGAGCAGCCAGTGTACCCGCTTCACATGATCGTCCTCTGTAGATGAACTAACGATCAGGGTTTATGAAAGATATGGTGACACATTATTATGGAGCATATTTGGTTTTGACAAATATACTGTTGTATAAAAATGTGTCCTGCAGGAAATGTGGTGTTAACCTTGGTGCTTTTATTTTGATGTTTTCTTTCATATACTGTACTTGTCATGTAACATGGTAACACAGGCGTGGTTTTCATGCTACATGCAGGATGCACCATAATGGAAATTGTCACAACGCATAGTTTTGTCAGTATTTGTATGAGACAAGTGTGTTCTTTCATGTTTGGTGGTAACAGGAAATGAAGTATCGTGTGCTTTGACAGAATGGGAGTGCAGCTGTCAATGCAATTTCACAAGTTGAATGCAAAATGTATTCCAGTTAGGGCTGTCACTTTAACGCGCTAATTAGATTAATTAATTACGCCGCAAATTAACGTGCTATAAAAATTAACACAATTAATTGTGAGTGGCAAGTCAATGCGCAAGCATTTTAAATTTGGCCCATTGAGGGACCCGTAGGCTGCAGTGATGTCACTTCGTACCTGCGCCATTCGTCAAAAGCCGAGTGACTGACAACAGAGATGCACGCGACACAGGAGAGCGAGGCAAGCCCAGTCGGACCTTTGGGTTGAAAGTTTATTTCTAAAAAGAACAAAGACGGGACTATCAACAAAAATGCAGTGATTCTGCGCTGTAGACGCCTCCGTCAGTCTGCCCCAGGACAGCTGTGGCTACACACGTAGTTACCACCAACAAATATGAATGAGGAGTGAATGAATAATGGACCTGATGTAAAGAGTCTTTGAGTGTCCAGAAAAGCGCTATATAAATCTAATCCATTATTATTATTATTATTATTATTATTTGTACCTTTTGTAAAAGAGAATTTTCATATCACCGAAGCAGCTCCAGCCTAACGGATCATTTAAATGCAAAACATGTCAAGGACACAGTTGAACGTTAGCTTACCCTTTAAAGGAAAAGCCTGTTGGCATCTTGCTATTGATGTTGCCTTATTTAGAGGCATGTTGTACTATTCATTTTGAATTGCTTTAGTATTCATTTTGATTGAGAGTCTGCTTATGTGCCTATTTGAGACTCAGCCTTATTTTATTTCTGAATTTTATTTATTTTATTTAACTGTATTTGTATTGCATTTTTGAGAAATGCACCTGGCCTTATTGGTTTGCTGATGTGCTTGGCCTTTTTTCTTTTGAATTTCATTTATAAAGCACACTTAACCTATAAAAATGTGGATTTCAAGTCTTCCCTTCTTGGTGTATTCTATTGATTAGTCATGCACTACAACTTTGTAATGTCCAAGAATTCAAATTCTTTATTTGGGGGCCTTTAGCAGGTATGAGATTAAAATGTGATTAATTAGATTAATTAATTACAAATCCTGTAATTAATTAGATTAATTTTTTTAATCTCCTGACAGCGCTAATTCCAGTGTTTTAATGTTTTGTGTTTGTGTTCAGTGCTAATCCTCAAGCTGTCTTGCTATGAAAAACTTGCTGGAATTCTTTCATAGTTTTTCAATGTCTGTATCTTTATCACCATGCACTGCATAGTGGGAATACAGTATATCATCCACCAATACACTCTAGTCTCAAATGTCTAGTCTCCGCTGTTGGATTTTTGTTTGGTCGGTTGGTTGCCAAACCCTTTAACCTCCTAACCCTGCCACTAGATGATACAAATGTGCTGCTATTTTTTTTTTCTGTCAAACAGCAAGACATCAGATCGGACATATTTTTGAGAGTGCACGTTCTAGATAACATTATTAACAAGAACAATCTGCTACAGCCCTTCCAAATTGTTCAATCAGTGGTGAGATTTTAATTTTGTCTGCCCTGCCCATCCTGGTCTGTGTCACCTGATCCCTGATTGGATCTCCCACACCAGTGTCCAATCACTCCTCATGCTAACGTTCCCCCTTTGTGTTTTGTCTCGCTGACGGTTGGTTGTAGTCTTTTGCTGACGTTCCAGCGTTAACCCTCAGTCATCGTCTGTTGCCTCATGATTTCGTTGCCTCTGCCTGGTTTTGACTGCCGTCCTCTGAACAGAACTCTGTTTGGTAATAACACTGCCTTTTGGATGTATTTGTTATGCATTTGAGTTCTGCGTTCCTTGTGCAACGTTCGTGTCATGCGATGGATTCATCGATTGATCCGTTCTGTAGTTACTTTACAAAAACTTATTACTTATCAGCTGATGTTTGTCAGTCTTCTCAGAAGTGTTTCGGCTTGACAGTCATGAGTTTTTCTGCTCTGTTTTTACAAAATATATTCAGATGTGGGGTTGGGTGAATGCAGAAGTTGCTGAGTTATGGCAAAGTTGCCATATGTTTGAAATCCAATGTGCTACTATGTTGAGTTCACGACTCTGCATAACAGTGCAGTGTTCTGATTGGCTTGCAATCATGTCAAAGTCAGTGTTTTTTGAAACTGTAAACTATTTGGAACGTGTCAGTTTGTATATTATTTATTAAACCTGGCCAACATGCCAGCTTTTTTCAGAATCCCTTGTTTCAACGCTCATGGGGTAGGTAGCTGGTTGTGGGGTTTTTGTCTGTTTTGTTGGTGGGTGGTAGGTTTACTCCACCATTTTCTAAAAATATCCATTTCATTTAATTAGTAGTTTTTCCCATTATCTCACAACGTCGGCTGAATGTACAACAGCAGCCTTGATCATTCAATCATCCATTCATCTCTCTGAAAACAAGATGATCGTAATCTTCTTAATCTTCTTGTCTTCAGCTGCTTTTCTGCCCTGTGGGTCATGGGTTGACTCGAGCCGATCCCAGCTGGCTGCAGGACAGAGGTAGGGTACACCCCAGGCGTGTCACCAGTCAATCGAGGGGCAGCCTTGGTCATGTGATGCTTAAAAATCAACTCTACATGGTATATTTGTTGTTATCTGTGAGTTAGATGGCGTTTACGAATATGTAGCTTTAACATGACAAAATGATTACAGCACGTATTGAGTAAAACAGACTAGTCTTTGTGTCTTTTATGCTTCCTTTCTTCTTTGGCTCTATTTCTCCTGAATTGTTTCCATCATTCTCACATGCTTCCCTTTCATTATCTTTCTCTTGTTTCTAGATGGCTGCGCTCCAACGTATTTTTCCCTCTGTCTTCACTCCTCTATTCTCTTTTGTTGTGTTTAAGATGGTTTTTGAATCTGTCTCTCCTCTGTCTCTACCCTTACACTGATTCTCCTCTTCTATTTTAACTAGATTCTACTGCATCCTCCTGGATGTCATATCATCTGTACACCAGCATCCTCATCATCAACATAATTATCGTCTGGTTCCCAGATTCACTTCCCACCTGCTGCATCCTGGAGGCTCCTTGTGGCCTCATAGTGTATGTTAGTGTACAGGCCTCCACTGAGACTCATGAGTCTGCTCTATCTCTGCCTTTGCAGATGCAGCAGGTACTGGCTAATCACTGCAGGAGGAGATTAGGCATCTAATTAATAAGAATGAACTATATATAACATCATTCAGTAAAGGCAGCTCAAAACACTGTATAGAAAAGCAAGGAAACAATCCATTGAATAAATGTTAAAAAACAGAAATATAATGTTTAACCTACAGAGGCAAAAATACAAATGCATAGCAATAGAGATAGACTGTCATAATTAATGTAAAGGCTGAAGCAGAATGAAACTCACTTGACAATAATAAAAGTACATTGTAAACTAAAATAAGGATGGCAATAGAATATAATGAATGCATGAAATGAAACAGCTGAATAATGATATATGTTAAATATTGTTTCAAAAAACATCACACATTAAATAGAGAAAAACACAGCATAAATGTGATGAAGGGAGCAAATGATTCCTGTATCTACTCACACAAAGGATTCATCATGCAAGACATTGTGTAGATAAGCATTACGTGATGAGCTGGCCGGATGAAGAGGAGGCATGAAGTGGACACTATAGAAAAGTTTTGTCATGCTTCATTCTCATTTTTCAGCCGCGGGGGTTCCTGTATGGTTAAAACATATAAACGATATTATCCATTGTGACTCAAGGTCTGAACACCTCGTCTTTTTCACTCTGCATAGCTTAGCATAGCTCAGCCAAACACAAAGTAACAGCAACTCTATAAATAAATCACGAGATCTAGTGAGTGAACAGAAAGCTAAGAGAGCTGAAAATCTCTGTCTCCTGTAGGGTAAATATCTTAAAAAGTTCACTTTTATTAGTCTAACTCCAAATAATCCCTCCTACCCCCACTGATGTGACATTTTGTAAAAAAAAAAACAAAAAAACCCACAAAATAACATTTCTGTGAATAAAAATTGTCTGTTTGGTTAAACTTAACCATCACATCTTTCATAAATGCCAAACAAACAAAACCCCCCACAAACATATGGAAATGTTCAGTGTCCTTTTAGTATAACATATAACACATGACCGGCAAAATGTCAGCTTGTTTTCAATGACTAGGTGTACCCATGGAGCCATTGTCTGCCTGCCTCACAGGTGAAACCACTTCTCATGTGGTGCAGAAGACCATCTGGCAACACCCATTTCATGAAATAAGCCAGAGCACATTTTTGTGACCTTGGGCAGTGGACTAAAGAAAAAATACTGAGAATTTATGAGCATCAGCATCAGGGTTTTTTTTTTTTCTTTTACTTGTACAGAAGGAAAAAGCTTATGGGATGTCATATGAAATGATTGGGCTATTGAAAAGTGAAGCTGCAACTGGCCAAACGCTTGACCAAGCAAGAACCCGTATCTCAACTTCCTATCGACCATCTGGAGGTAACTCAAGACGAGGCACAGAGCCAAATTTAAACAATCTCTCCTCTGGGCTGTTGGGCTGACTGATGAGGTGCTATGCAGCAGCCCTGACCCCGCTCAGCTCTCTGCTTTTTCCAATAACAACATACACTCATAGTGGCATGTCTGTGCTGCCAAAGAGCATTGGCCCTGATATAACTGTCTCCATTACACAACATGTCAGTACTGCTGTATGTGTGCATGCATACGTGGAGCAGGGAGACTGTTATAGTGCATTCCAAAGTGAGGCCCATTGTATAGAAGCCACAGGGCCCATAATAAAAGCCACAGGTTGTAAAACATGACATTTGACAGTAGCAGGGTAACCAGAGATCTGACTCCGGATCTCATGAATGACATAGCTATAAGTAATGGCTGTGCTCTAATGAACACTGCTGTTTGTTTAACGATTTAAACCGTCGGCCCTCATACTTACATTATATCTTGAGCAACTAGATGTAGCAGTGAGCAATTTTCCTTACGTTACTCAAAATGGTTTAAAGCAACACAATGAGGAAGCTGTTATATATCAAGGGTCAGCAAAGCCCAAGTGGTGAATTTGCCACATTGAGTTCCTTTCTCAAGCTTACATTTCTGACCTGCGCTTCTCTGTTGCACCTATATTTTCTTTGACCTTAACAAAAGCTCACCTAAATCTGGTTCAGATTACCCTCTATGGCTGACAACCCCCATCTACCCTTGCTTCCAAACCCTATTTACAAAAAAAACCCACCAATATGCACAAAGAGAAGGCAGCACCAGACTCTTCTTAATATGTCAGGCTTACTACCGGTGCCAGGCAGCCTTTGTCCTGGTAACGGCATTCTGTCCTTGTGCCAGCCTGAAGGACTGCCATTTCCTGTAAGGATTGACAGCTATTTTATGCAGGAGAAGCATAATCAGAATCAGCACTGATCCAAGAACCTCCACATCTGATGGATTACCTGGCTCTTAATCATACGAATGACACATCTACATCAGAAATAGTGTTGGCATTTATTCGAGACTAATAAAAGAGTCTGACAGACAAATACATATAAGTGCATTTTCAGGTAAAAGGGTCAGGGTAAAATGAGGACCCGCTCCATCCCAAATGGTATTTTTCTGATTTTGTGTCATCCAGTTCAAGTCATTTTTGTCCGAGAGCCTGAAACTTCAACTGACTCATAAAAGCCAGCCATTAGGAGCCCATTATATCTCCATCCATCATGTTTGAACAGCTTCATATCACCTAATTTCTGTTAGGTTATTTTTGGATCCCCCTCTTACTGCCTCAGCTTTTTCTTCCTTTACGCCTCCCCGCTGCCATAATGACAGCAACGTGTGGAAGTGTACAAGCTGCAGATGCGTTTCCGATGACTTACTCACTGGCACCGGTGGAAGTGTCTGTGTGATAGGCAGAAAATGATTAATGAGGAGTCTAAATGCAGCACGAGAAACGTTTCAAATGGCAATTTTTCTGGATGCTGAGAGAAATGAAGAGGTTCAAAAATGATGCCCTGAGGGACTCCCTGCTGCTGCCCGCAACAGAGCTGTTGGATCCCGTTGATAAACAGGTGGCTGTTTCTAATAGATGGACGTCTTCTTACACAACTAAACATAATGTAAGATTCATTTGGTCCTCTCATGCAAACAGCAGTGAACGCTATATTGCATCAACACCCCTCTGTGACACTGTTAGTTTTGTCATCAGTCATCAGATAATTACTGCAGCTATACGTCTTCACTGGGTTTGTTCATGCTGCTCCTGTTGGCGTTCTGCTAATGAGAGGATCACCTGCTGCTGAAGGTTTCAGGTAATAAATTAGTCTACTTCATTCTTTTAGTCTGGATGATCCATGAGACAAACCATTCTGTCTGTTACCCCATGTGATTTTCTACTCCGACACGATATTCTATTACTTTTATTACACATTAAGTGACAGTTACACTATTGTAAGCTCACCTTGCAAATTAAACTATCTGTAACTATAGCAATTCCTCTCTAATTGGCAGTTCAAGAGGCACAGCTTCAATACATCGCAAATTTGTGGTAGGTGGTCATGTGATACCGTACGCGCATGCTATTGGCTGACAGCATCTGCATGTGCGCTGCAGTCTGGGACTCACGGTTTTTCATGTGACTTTTCTTTTAATACAAAGGTGCTTTAAACAGTCTGTAAGAGTGTGGATATGAGTGTGTGTGTGGAAATAAGGTGGTTTAATGTCAGTATGGGGAGGGTTTATAAATGATTAAATTACCATAAACAATCAAATAATTATTGTGTTGCTATATTGCGGAATTTCGTTTTCGCGGGTGGTCCTGGACCACATTAACCGTGAGTAAAGAGTGATTACTATATATATGTATATGTATGTGTGTGTGTGTGTGTGTGTGTGTGTGTGTGTGTGTGTGTGTGTGTGTGTGTGTGTGTGTGTGTGTGTGTGTGTGTGTGTACTCTCTAAGGTGAGGTCTCTCAACCTCTGTCAACATCACAAAAATCTTATACTATACTATATACTTCAACCCGTGGAAATTCCACGATAAAACAATATCAGACTCTGTTGGTTTTCTTTTTTTCTTAGCTGTCACAAGAAAACAAACCGCTGTGTCCAACGAAGCCGTAACGGTTCCGTGTGTGTGGGACAGACAAACGCAAAGACGAAGGCCACTACAGCGTTACAGTCCGGCCATCTGGGTAGACGCCGGTTTTGTGAGGTCGGTTCTGGTGAATAAAGCATCTGGGTTCACCAGACAACAATGTGAGGGCCGTCACAATCAAAGAAAATAAACCGCTATGTTTGACAAAGCAAAAACGGCTCTGTAAAGAGAGAGACATGGACAAATGTGAAGACCAGAGCTAACTCGGCTAGCAGCCCAAAGTTCCAGGTAGATGTCAGCCAAAACTGTACCCAAGACAACGTTTGTCTTCTTGTGTTCAGTGTGTTTGCATTATATGTAAATGGATATTAAACAGAAAATATAGTATTTTTTGTGGTGACAGCTATTTAATTCTATGATGCTCTCAGGAGCTCTTGTTCACGTGATTTCTTCTGGCAGATGTGCCAGATTGGTTGGATACTTGATTGACAGGTAGTGGGTGAAGTTAAGCATGATACCGTGAGGTTTTCAATTGAGCTTATTCAAATATATACTGTAGGTGAGGAGATACTATATGAATGCATACAATTTGTTCATTTGTAAAATCCAGGCATGCCTCCTACTCTTTCCCTCTTCTTTGTTTTTGCCATCATTTCTTTTCCCTGATCTGCACACACACACACACACACACACACACACACACACACACACACACACACACACACACACACACACACACACACACACACACACACACACACACACACCTGCTGATCTCAGATTACAAAGCTTTTGCCTTGGTTAGGGAAATGCCCTTCAGGAAAGCCACATGTGAGGTAGTGTTTCTGGCCAACGGACCTTTTCACTCCACTGTATGGGCTGTAATGAGCTGCAGTGAGGCCAGCACTAGTTAATAAAAATGTAAAGCACATGGGAATGGGTATTTTGCTCAGATTCCACTTCATCCCTGTGAGGTTTTGTGTTTTTAAACATGTGGGGAAAGACATGTTTGCAGGGAGTTCTGGGTTCTTAGGTGAAACAAAGGTTGATCTTGGGGTAACAATTCTAAACACAACATGTGCAAAATGAGTCATGGCATCTCCCTTGTCATCTAGAAATGGTCTTCATGGCATTAATAAGTATTTTGGGTACTGTTGTGTCTATAACCTGTATTTAAATACAATAGATGACATAATGAAAATAGAATTCTCTCTCTTTCCTTGTTAATGCATGAGTAAATGACACAGACTTCAGGAATACAGTACCTATAAATTAAACATATACTCATGTGTTTGAACATGCATATGGGAGGTGAGGAGATTAGAGATGAAGAGCCGCAGACAAAAGGATAAAAATGTGACCCTTGTGGTTCAGACTTCCTTTCATCAGGATCACCCCACACCATCAATCACTATCTACTAACCAGCATCCTGATGACTAAACACTGCTGCCCTCCTGATGAAAGGTACACAGCACAAGAGGCACAAACAGCGGTGTGTTTTCACGATGAGAATGCAACTGGCTACGTTTTTTTTTAAAGTATCCATCCATCCACGTAATTATTTAAATGCATAAATAGAAGACCAATTTTGTGATGAGACATCGGTGCATTTACTGTTGTCAGAATGAAGTCAGGAGATAAATGTATTTTATTTGAGCTCTGGTGGGAACACCATATTACCTGAAACCGCCTCAGGGATAAAAAGCTCAACATTAATCAATCACAGCTTGTGGGTATAAACATGTGTCTGTAATTTAGCCACCAGAGTAAATTAGAGATACTTTTTCAGATAAACAGGATGAAGGAGCAATTTGGACATCTGTGACTGGCCAAGCAGATTCTGAGTGTTGTTTGATATATGGCAGGATGTTTGCAGGGTTCTTGCCATGAACCATGCAACACCAGTAACAGAGTGCGTCATAATCAAAACCATTATGCTCGCATGGTACACATTACTCTCTGGTGGACGGGTGTAGCTCACTCATTTACATTCACTCCATGCCTGGGTCTACAGTGTTGCTCCCTTTGCAATTTTTACAGGTAAAATAAAAGAATGTTATTTTATTCTGACATTCTGAAGTGAGATTTAACACTGTAGCCAAATGCCCCGGCAATAATTTGTGGACCAGCTAGCTGTACTGACAGATTGCTTTAAAAAAATACTGACAATAGCAGCAGGCAAGCAGGGGAAGCAGAGGCTCATCAGCAGGGAGGAGGAGATGTCTGCAGCCCCCTGTGTGTTGCTTCACTGCTTGGGGTTTAATACCTGTTGAGTGGACAGAGATTTAGAGAGTTACAGCGCTACAATCCCAGTTTACTGTTATACAGGTGCGTCTCTTCTCTCAAGTTAAACTCGCCTCAGGGCAGCTGGCAATGTTAACTAAAGGAGCTCTAGTCTGTTGGAGTTAACCACTGTGGCAAAGAAAAAATATCTTTCATAGAAAGCACCAAGAAACACTAGAAGACATAGAAGACAGTCATAGACAGTCATAACACACAATCACCTGTCCTTCTTGAAGCGATGAAGTGTCAGAAGATCAATACCATTACCAAACCTACAATAAAACAGTCAGCGGAATAAAACATCTTTATTCTACACCTACTTTACATTAATTATATTAATTATATGTTGATATAACTTTAATACGCGTCATGTTGTTCACACTCCCAGAGACAGCTGATGTTGTAGTGTTGTGCTCTACAACGCAGAGGCTATGAGTGTTGGTTTGTGCTTA
Source organism: Antennarius maculatus (assembly GCA_013358685.1). Classification (NCBI taxonomy): domain Eukaryota; kingdom Metazoa; phylum Chordata; class Actinopteri; order Lophiiformes; family Antennariidae; genus Antennarius; species Antennarius maculatus. The sequence goes on from CM023606.1 coordinate 20,972,765, forward strand.
TACCATCACACAGCTGAACAGCCTGATAACAGCAACAGCAAAAAAAAAGTGTGAAAATGTGCCTCACCGGAGATTTATCTCTGCTTTGGTGTCAAGTAGCTGGCGGGTAGGCAGCACTCGCAACACAGAAGAAGGTAGAATTCAATAATATTTTCACACATGAAGCCATTTGAGCTGCATCCATGCTCTCTTACAGGATTATGGCTACAGCTCTGAGAAAAAACATGTCAGAAGGATATGTAAAAGGTTCAATTCAGAATGACCAAAAAATTAGTTTATTGACCTGAATGGTGGTAATTCCAATGTAATTATTGCCTAGAAATAATTTGTTCAAAGATCAGTACAAACATAAAACCTATTCCCTCTGGGCCTTTAGGATAAAGCTGACTATATTTTGACCTCTAGTGAAGGACGTTATTTTTTCTTTCTGTCTGTTGGCCAGAACTTTTATCTCTGCCTCTGTCACAGGAGAGCTTCAACCTTTCTGAAAACATTTAAAAATATTTTTTTTATGTAGGACTTAGTGTCATAGTAAATATTTATGGCATGGGGTGAATTTGGTGTTTGTAAATCTGATTCAAAATGATTAGTTTGTTGTAAAAAAAAAAGGAATGGAAGCTGGAAAAAGATCCCTTTGGCATTGGACACACGGACTGTTTCTAGTCAGATCAATGCATTGTTGTTTTGTGATTTTTATTTGTATTGTAAACAATGACAAAAATGTATGACACATACAGATCGTTGCCTCATACCTTGTTTGGCTTAACATTTATTTGAGGATGATTTTCATGTCTATGCTGTTTTTGGAGCTGGATGACTGGATGATATTTTATGGCTCAGAGGTTCAGCTCGTTGCTCCGCTGGCTGCCGTCATTTTTTGAAAGTATTTTAACTTTCTCTTTTTTTCTCTGATTCCCAGCTCAACCTCTGCAATTTAGGGGTATTCATAAAAGTAATAGGTTATGTCCTTGTATTGTTGCGACTGTTTTGTCTCCATGGTTACAAACTGAATTTTGGATCATTTTGTAAGTTGTATTCATCTCAGATGAAATTGTCTGGGGATTCACTCAAAAAAACGAGCATTTTCTAGCAAAACTTTATGTATGCACCTTGCATGTACTTTTAATATAAGCATTTCCTTACTGTTATTTTTTAATATAAAGGAATTCATGAATCCCAATTGAGAAGAATAATTTACAGTTTAATTTTTCTCAATTGTTATGCACATGTTGTGGTGGATCCTGAGTATTTTACGTTCAGCATTGAATCCTAGAACACACTTTTCTCTCCACTCGGTACATCAGCTCTTGATCGCCTGAAGGCAAACTAGGATGCTGTTGCGTGACTGTTTGCTCAGTCCAACCGACACCTCTTGTTAACTCCCGTTTTAGTTTTTGTTTTGTTTCCTCTTTCTCTGATGGTGTGTGTGTGTGTGTGTGTGTGTGTGTGTGTGTGTGTGTGTGTGTGTGTGTGGGTGTGTGTGTGTGTGTGTGTGTGTGTGTGTGTGTGTGTGTGTGTGTGTGTGTGCGTGCGTGCGCGTGCGTGCGAGTGTGTGAATTATGTGTACCCTGGGATGGGTGGTTGTTTATATAATTGAAAAAATTCCCACCCTTACCTTCAGAATGTTTGACCTACTTTTGTGTTACTTATGCATGACTCATATTACCATTAATACTGACGAATAATTTTCCTATTTTTGCTAATCAACCTAAATGACATAAAGTAATGTAGCCGCAAGAGGGCACAAGCCAGTGTCTTATTGTGCCGGTCCCAAGCCCGGATAAATACAGAGGGTTGCGTCAGGAAAGGCATCCGGCGTAAAACTTTTGCCAAATCAAAGATGCGAATCAAACTTATGACTTCCATACCGGATCAGTCGAGGCCCGGGTTAACAACGACCGCCATCGGCGCTGTTGACCTACAGGGCGCCGGTGGAAATTGGATTACTGTTGGTCGAAGAAGGAGAGGAGGAAAGTGCGTTCGCACGAAGAAAGAAAAGAGGAGCGCCAAGAGTATAGGACTAAGAGTAGGGACGTTGAATGTTGGAACTATGACAGGAAAAGGTAGAGAGTTAGTCGACATGATGCAGAGGAGGAAGGTAGACATACTGTGTGTCCAGGAGACCAGGTGGAAAGGTAGCAAGGCTAGAAGTTTGGGAGCAGGGTTCAAGTTGTTCTATCATGATGTAGATGGGAAGAGAAATGGAGTAGGAGTTATCTTGAAGGAGGAGTTTGTTAGGAATGTCCTGGAGGTAAAAAGAGTGTCGGATAGAGTGATGAGTCTGAAGCTAATAGAAGGTGTGATGTTCAATGTTGTTAGTGGGTATGCTCCACAGGTAGGATGTGAGCTGGAGGAGAAGGAGAAATTCTGGTTGGACTTCGATGAAGTGATGCAGAGCATACCTAGAAGTGAGAGAGTTGTCATTGGTGCAGACTTCAATGGACATGTTGGTGCAGGTAACAGAGGTGATGAGGAGGTGATGGGCAGGTTTGGTATCCAGGAGAGGAACGCAGAAGGACAGATGGTAGTTGACTTTGCAAAAAGGATGGAAATGGCTGTAGTGAATACTTTCTTCCAGAAGAGGCAGGAACATAGGGTGACCTATAAGAGTGGTGGTAGGAGCACACAGGTAGACTACATCTTGTGTAGACGATGTAACCTGAAGGAGATCAGTGACTGCAAAGTAGTGGTAGGCGAGAGTGTAGCCAAACAGCATAGGATGGTGGTGTGTAGGATGACTCTGGTGGTGAGGAAGATGAAGAGGGCAAAGGCAGAGCAGAGGACGAAATGGTGGAAGCTAAAAAAGGAAGGGTATTGCATGACCTTTAGGAAGGAGTTAAGACAGGCTATGGGTGGTCAAGAGGTGCTTCCAGATGACTGGAAAACTACAGCTAATGTGATCAGGGAGACAGGTAAGAGAATATTTGGTGTGTCATCTGGAAGGAAAGTAGATAAGGAGACTTGGTGGTGGAATGAGGAGGAACAGGAGTGTATACAGAGGAAGAGGTTAGCTAAGAAGAAGTGGGACACTGAGAGGACTGAGGAGAGTAGACAAGAGTACAGGGAGATGCAGCGTAAGGTGAAGGTAGAGATAGCAAAGGCCAAACAAGAAGATTATGATGACTGGTATGCTAGGTTGGACAGTAAGGAGGGAGAGACTGATCTATACAGGTTGGCAAGACAGAGAGACAGAGATGGGAAGGACGTGCAGCAGGTTAGGGTGATTAAGGATAGGGATGGAAGTCTATTGACAGGTGCCAGCAGTGTAATGGGAAGATGGAAAGAGTACTTTGAAGAGTTGATGAACGTGGAAAATGAGAGAGAACAAAGACTAGAAGAGGTGACTGTTGTGGACCAGGATGTAGCAAAGATTAGCCAGGATGAAGTGAGGAGAGCACTGAAGAGGATGAAGAGTGGAAAGGCAGTCGGTCCTGATGATATACCTGTAGAGATTTGGAAGTTTCTAGGAGAGGTGGCAGTAGAGTTTCTGACTGGGTTGTTCAACAGGATCTTAGATAGTGAGAAGATGCCTGAGGAGTGGAGGAGAAGTGTGCTGGTGCCCATTTTTAAGAACAAGGGAGATGTGCAGAGTTGTGGCAACTACAGAGGAATAAAGCTGATGAGCCATACAATGAAGTTATGGGAAAGAGTAGTGGAAGCTAGACTAAGGGCAGAAGTGAGCATTTGTGAGCAGCAGTATGGTTTCATGCCAAAAAAGAGTACTACAGATGCAGTATTTGCTTTGAGGATGTTGATAGAGAAGTACAGAGAAGGCCAGACGGAGCTGCATTGTGTTTTTGTTGATCTGGAGAAAGCTTATGACAGGGTGCCCAGAGAGGAACTGTGGTATTGTATGAGGAAATCTGGAGTGGCAGAGAAGTATGTTAGAGCGGTGCAGGACATGTATGAGGACTGTAAGACAGTGGTGAGGTGTGCTGTAGGTGTGACAGAGGAGTTCAAGGTGGAGGTGGGACTGCATCAGGGATCAGCTCTGAGCCCCTTCTTGTTCGCTATGGTGATGGACAGGCTGACAGACGAGGTTAGACAGGAATCTCCATGGACTATGATGTTTGCAGATGACATTGTGATCTGCAGTGAGAGTAGGGAAGAGGTGGAGGAGAAGTTAGAGAGGTGGAGGTTTGTCCTGGAAAGGAGAGGAATGAAAGTTAGCCGCAGTAAGACAGAGTACATGTGTGTGAATGAGAGGGACCCAAGTGGAAGAGTGAGGTTACAGGGAGAAGAGATCAAGAAGGTGGAGGATTTTAAGTACTTAGGGTCAACAGTCCAGAGCAATGGAGAGTGTGGAAAAGAGGCGAAGAAACGTGTGCAGGCAGGATGGAATGGGTGGAGAAAAGTGTCAGGTGTGATGTGTAATAGAAGAGTTTCAGCTAAAATGAAAGGAAAGGTGTACAAAACTGTGGTGAGACCAGCGATGTTGTTTGGTCTAGAGACAGTGTCACTGAGGAAAAGACAGGAGGCAGAGCTGGAGGTAGCAGAGATGAAGATGCTGAGGTTCTCTTTGGGAGTGACCAGGAAGGATAGGATCAGGAATGAGTACCTCAGAGGGACAGCACATGTTAGAGGTTTTGGAGATAGAGTCAGAGTGGCCAGACTGAGATGGTTTGGACATGTCAAGAGGAGAGATAGTGAATATATTGGTAGAAGGATGCTGAGTTTTGAACTGCCAGGCAGGAGGCCTAGAGGAAGACCAAAGAGGAGGTTTATGGATGTAGTGAAAGAGGACATGAAGGTAGTTGGTGTGAGAGAAGAGGATGCAAAGGACAGAGTTAGATGGAGTCAATTGATTTGCTGTGGCGACCCCTGAAGGGAAAAGCCGAAAGGAAAAGAAGAACCTAAATGACATAAATTGAAAGGGAGATAGAGTCATCATCTGTCATGGTTCTGTTCTTTTTGTGTCCTCGACAGATATTTTTTTGTGTTTGGCTCGTTTTTTCCTGACAGGTCAGGTTGTGGCAGGGGTTGTGACCGGCTCCTAGCAGCCGACGAGGAACACCAGTTCTCACTCTGCTCATCAGCCTCTGCTCAAAAGGCCTGGCCTTCTCTTGGGAGGGTGCCAGATAATTCTGTCCTGTTTCAGTGATGTTTGGGGTCCTAGTTTCCTCTCAGCTGCCTGTCCTTTTCAGTGTTTGTGGACTTTTTTGCTCTGCTGCTTTTGGTTTTCGTTGCTCACTGGAGTTTTTAGCCTGAGCAATAAAACTGTTGACTTTTACTTTTGTGTCAGTCTCTGCTCCTTAGGGTCCAGACTCCAACAATCCCTAACAAGCATTGAGTCTGTATTTCAGTCATCCATTCATTCATTTATTCATTCATCTCATTCATACCCGTTTCTTTTGTCGTCCTGGATCGCAGGGCTGCTGGAGCCTATCCCAGCTGTTTGGAGGCGTGAGGCAGGGTACACTCCGAGCATGACGCCAGTGTACCGTGGAGCCACATGAAAAAAGACACAATTTGAAACGGGTCACTTCACCTGAAGTGCATGTTTGTGAAGGTGGGAGGAAGTCGGAGAACCCGGAGAGAACCCACTCAGACACGGGGAGAACAAGCAAACTCTGCCCAGAGCGGGACTCAAACTTGCTGTGTAGTGATAGATAGCACTATCCACTGCACCACCGTGCTGCCGTCAGTGATCCAACCATCTCTACTCATTGGTCATCCACCAGCTACGCACACTGGCTTCACCAAACTTGAAGCATTACGATGGTTTGTACCTTTCAATTTTCTGTTCTGGTTCTGTTTGTTGATATATGGGGAAGGTGAATCTGAAGAGTGATCATTTTGTCTGTGGGATTAACCAACAAGCTATACATTCTGTCTTTTCAACCTTAACGCATCACGATAAATATTTTTGATTTTTCTTCACATGCTCCTCTTTGACTTTTTCAAAGACACAAATATTTTGAAAACAACACTTATTTCAGGTAAATAAAAGTAAAACAAATCGAGAGACATTTTTTCTAATAAACTCATACAGACACACAACTATTCACAACGGCTGTGAAACATTCTAAGTTGCCATAGGTGTTATGTTTGATGAAAAGAGGTGGACCTAACCTCTCCATGGGCTCCCTGTTTTTCAGCTTTGCTCTGGATAGCAGTGGAAAAATGGGACTTCCTCAGCAGTGCTATGTAAGGGAATGGAAAGAAGTTTTTCTAAATGCTGGCTTTATTACAGCAAACAGGCCTTCATTGGTCTGTTTGGCCCCAGACCTCTGAGGAATGGACCGCAGGACGTAGCTCCCTGTTGGCAGCTACGTCTGCTCACAGAAGCAGAAATGTGAGCTTCACAAAGTCAGCCTGGTTATCGAGTTAGTTCTTAATGCTCTGTTTGGTGACTCACTGAGACGCTTTCATCTTCCCGTGCTTCTCAGCCACACATGCAGGTTAATGGATTAAAAGCCTTCCATATCTGAGATAAAACAAAAGACTTTGGAGAAAGCCGTGACTCCTTCACCCATCTGACCTCTCTCTCTTCTGTCTGACCTGACCCGGCATTGCCCTCTACCCTTCAGTGTGCCTTCCTGACTAATGTTTACACCACTCCTCCGTATCCTAATGAAAGGCAGCTTTCAAGGCAGGACTGCTTGTCCTCGGTCAATACAGAACAAACCCAAAATCACACCTGAGAGAAAGAAATGTCATGATTCCTCAGTCGTTTTCTAAATTTTTTGGGAGAAAGTGTCAGTGACAAGTCCAATTTACACATGGATTTGTCAGGCTAAAGGTGCAGCAGGTCGTTCTGGAGGAAGATCGTCAATTGTCCTACTCAGGGTCCTTTATTGTTAGATGCAGAATGTTTTACAGATTCTTAATATTTTGCAGTGTTTATGACCTGGAATTGGACAGCCAACTATCTTTCTCTATGTTTGCCAACAGCACCTTTAATGGAATTGGCATATTTGAGTAACAATGCTAATATATTTGTATAATGATGGATATGTCATGAAGTAATCCAAAATATGTCTACGTCTTAAGGGAACAGCTCCATGTTTTAGGAACTGTCTAAAGGTCTGCAATAAATAGACGACAGGGGCTAGAAGTTAATTATCTTAACTTAGCATTAAAAAAGTGGAAAACAGTTGGATTTATTTAAATATGGTTTAAAATAAATATATCTGTTTAGCTGTATGGATGGTGTACTAATTGTAAACCTATCATAAAGCCAAAAAAAGAAGAAGTTTTGTTCCTTTGATTATTGTTTTTCCTCTAAAGGAGAACACAGGATTTGTGATTTATTCAGCTGACGTGTTCGTGTTTTATAAAGGAAGGTAATTTCAGGATGTTAATGGAGTAACCACTGAGATGTCTCTGTTGTGTCCTATACTGCTAACGACGTGAATGATCAATAACAAAGCCAAACGAGACGGTCATTTCAATTTCTCTTTCATGAATTCATTTTAAGGCACAGACGGATGTAGAATTCTGTATAGAGCCTTTCACCGACGGACACAGAGAAATTCTGTCACATATTAAATTAAATTAGTTTCATGGAGATAAAGGTTTTCTTGGGGAGTTCTGTCATGCTCAGTTCCAGGGATTCACAGCCATTCTTTGCTTCCAATAATGTTGATAATGTTCTGGTAATTATTATTCACACTCAGTGCCACCAATATTACAAGTAAGATAGCATTTAAAGCTGTGATAATACAGTTTTCAGGGTTCAACTTAGAGTGATATATTTAGAATAATGAACAAGTGCTCCTCATTATATAATCATTTAATTTTATACTACTACTACGACTACTACCACTATTAATAGTAGTAGTAGTAGTCGTACTACTATCATTATTAATAGTAGTAGTGATGATAATAATAATAATGTATGGGTGGCTCGCTGTCACTTCTGTAACACTAGTTCCCTCTGTTCAGTGTGTATTTCTGCATTTCAGTAATCATTTATTTGAACTGACAAACAAAAGGCTTGAAGAGGTCACACAAATTCCACTCTTATGTTACAAGTAGGGAAAGTGGTATGTATTATATTTCATTTTGAGTTTTTTTGTTGTTTAATGATTATTTTTCTTGTATTTTAGCTCCACTCACGTTTGATAATGTGATGACAAGATTGAGTCATTATAATCAGAGAAAGAAAAACAAGTCTTTGTGTGATAATCAATATTTTAAGATGCTACAAATTCTATCCAACTACAAAAAGCCTGAAAAGCAAAGCGTTGTGTCGTCTCTGTCACTCTGGTGCAAACTAGCAGCTATTCAGAACATTCTGGATCGAAGTGTTTCAAGGAGCTGAAACCTTGGTCTCTCCCTGATCCAGAGGTCTGTACAGACCCGAGAGAGGCAGATATTAAAGAATCGCTGGATGTCACCCTCATGGAAGAGTACTATAGTTTGAGTCAGATGTGGCAACACGCTGTGTGAGCTGTAGCAGACATGATGCGTAACAGGTGTAAGGCGGTCAGGAGGGGGGACACCCACAGCGGTTCATGTAGACACCAGTTCTGTCCTCCCCCCATCTGCCTTCCCCCAACATCCCACCAAGCCTGTAAAAGCCTTCGTGTGTGTGTGTGTGTGTGTGTGTGTGTGTGTGTGTGTGTGTGTGTGTGTGTGTGTGTGTGTGTGTGTTCCTCTGATTTCTTCAGCCAAGTGTCATCACCTTTCTATACAGATCCCAGACCCCCCCCTAACTCTTTCAGCACTAATACCCTGCAGGTGTCGAGGATCCTGGACACGTGTGGTGTTACCCATGTGTCCATTCAACACTGAATCATCACGCTTCACTTCGGCCAGAAGCGTTCCACCCTTCACGCTGATCATTATGCTGTGTGAGATTTAAATTATGTCTCAAATAGCATGCTGATTTCAGAGTGTGAATAAAATCACTCTAAAGGAGAAATGATGAAATTAAACGGGCACTGTTACATTTGACTGCTCCTTTATATGTTTCATGTGCGCGGATTTCATGGTGGTTTATTACGTCTCTTTGTCACGCGAATGTTAGATTAATTTTATCTGAAATTAATTTGGAGCATTATTTGCCTGACAATGGATTTTTACTGTAAATGGAACTCATATATTATTTGCTGTGCTTGCACCATCATTCTCTGAATGGTAATGATGGGCTGACAGTCATTCATCACTTTGCTTGAGTCTCAAAAATCTCCAATCATATTAATTATCATTGTAGTTTTTTACAGAAAAAATAACGCACATACAAAACCAGTGTTATTCTATTAACTTTGACTGGATGGTGCTACTTATGCTAGCATGCTAAAACATGAGCATTATGATGGTGAAGATAGCACCATCTAACAAACATCATTCAGTAATCAGACCTGAACTGGATCATTTATGTTCTGATTAGGGCCAAAGTTTCACACAAATGTCTCCTAGAATCAAATAATGAAGTGATTTCATTTTCAGTCCAAAAAGGTCCTGAAGCTCTCGTCAGTCTGCTGTGCTTCAAAAAAACCCAAACACACACTTCAGGATGTTACGCTGGGCATTGTCTTCACATGGGGAGAGCAGGTGCCCCGAGAAAATCACATTCAGAAACTGTGGTAGGGAGACAAAACCATAAACTGTATGGCTAAAAGTCTCTGTGACACAAAACAGGCAAGACAGGAGATGAAAAGTAACACTTTTGTGATATAGTCAATGCAGGTGTATAAATACTGTAGGTGTGTGTGGGTTCTCATTCATCCAGGACATGGTTATTGCTTAAATCAATCCACTGAACTGAAGAAGCCTCACGGATAAGAGGTGAAACATCTTCAAGGAACTTTCTTAAAGTCCAGTGGATCGATTTAAATAACGTTGGGTGACTGGTACAAAAATTTTCCCAAATGAGGCGCAAAAATCTGTGTTAAATATTAGATTCAGTCAAACGTCAACATACAGAGTGACTCCAACTCTGATGGAACCACGTCTGAGGATGTGTTGCCTTTTGTTCCTGCATAATGTGGGATCATGTTCTAAAACCCACTATCATGGAGTTACAATAATAATCTATGTGCAAAACAGGCACTCCAGTGATTTAATGATCCCGACTCATTCAAAGTGTTTAAGTACAGGGACATATTGAAGCGCAGTGAACCAGGAGCAGCTGAGCGGCGCTGGAACAACACGAGTCTCTGACATTATTATTATCAATCACTCATTTTCCACATGAGGGATACTGTTAAACTGCTTGTTGACTCAGTTTGTCAGTATCGTGACAAGCTTACGTTCTCTTCTCCATTCCAAGTTCTTGCATTTATAACAGAGCCTGTTTTTGTTTTTTTTTGGTTGTTGTTCTATGCTCTGGCTCAACATCTGCTCCCAATTACATGCAAATTATATCCAAACGTTGGAGCAACAACTCACAGTTTCCCTCTTGTCATTTTTGAGCCAGTAAGGGAAATATCACATCATCTTGCTTCGTTTGTCCATCATTCACTGTTTTGTCAAGAGAATATTGTGTTTTCTTGCCTAAAGGGTTTCTTGATGTCTGACAAGATTTTGACCAAAATGTTAACCATGTAATTATATCCCAAAGAGAAATCCATTAAAGTCGATGACAGATTAGTAAAGGAGGTTACTTGTACATGGCAACACAATCCCCCTCCAGGTAATCCCAAAATGGGATGTCATGAAAGGAAAATTAATCCACATTACTTCCTCCGAACCATTTCCTTCAATAGGGTGACTGTGATTTCGAGGTGACCCTCAACATAACACACTAGACTCACACACATATCTGTACTGAAGACTCATATTTGTTGGAGGACAGTGTTATTTAAATGATGTTTTTAAAGAATGCCGCCTATTTCTCTATTCAGTTCAACTCTATCCGGTTATCTTGGACAAAATATAATGACGGCCTTCCAGGAAGACCATTGTGTTCAACTCTTTGTTCTCTATTTAAGCAGAGGGTAAAACTAGATCAACTCATTGGTCAGAGAGAGTTCTAAATCAACGTGTGGTTTGTTCAGATACTCTGGTCACATATTTCTGGTCGTCAGGCTCCTGGAGTTGCGTGATTAATATCTGCTCATCTCCTCTGAAGCAACACTAGAATTAGCTTGAGGTTACTGACCGCTGCCTGTTCTTTATCTCTACTGACTGGTTTGTTGTTTAATTTAATCAGGTGGTTTTATCTAACCTAAGCCAAACTTAATCATGGAGGAAGCTGATCATGAGATTCCCATGAGTCATTTTGCCTCCCAACGGAATGGTAGACGCAAATACTAAGTTTTAATATTTAGTATGAGCACATGACTTTTAAAGTATGATAGGGTCTCATTTATGCAGTGGTACTAGAACTAAAAGCAGAACATTATTAAAGTTATTAAAGAACTGAAGCATATCAAATACGTAAATATACTTGCTGATAAATCTAAATGCGACATTTTTGTTGTACATAAACTAAACCATCATATGCTACTTCAGATTTAACAGTGGAGAGAGAAATTTACAAGGCAGGTCTTTAACGTAATGATGCAAAACAGATCGAGGCTAAACGCAACGTATGAAGTAAAGCCATTAAGTAGCCTGAATGGGCGCTTTGCACTTCTCTTAAATATAAACACAAGCCTGGCCCAGGCCTTCATTTGTCATGGCTAATACATGGACAGTGATGTGATGTGCAGAACAGGAGCTTGGAAAGCACCAGTTTATTAAGGGCCCACTGGGTTTACTGCATTTTGATGGATTTCCCCAGGACTCTCCACATGGTCTACGCTGCACATCAGGTAATTGCTGTTGGTCTAAGTGCACTAGCACCAGTTCCCAGACTAAAACCCTTATGGCACATTGTCCTTCCTCCATAGTGTGTCTTTGAGAAAGATGAGGGGAAGAAGACCGATGAAGACAGAGATAAATTATGTGCGTGTGTGCTTCTAGGCCATGCATTTAACAGACAGAGGAAGATTGACTTTGTGATAATGATGTATGAAACATAAGCCTGAGGTCATCTGTTCCAATAAAGGCTCAAGGCTCTTAGCACAGCTCATGTATGCAGATGAACCAATAAGAAGGGCAGGGTTGATTTCACAGGTTGCAATCTCATTTGTCTTTTATGCAAGCCATTGAGGGCTGGTTTACAGTCTGCCTCTCATATTGACACACTGGAGAAAAGGCAACACTGACGGGAGAAGAAAAAAGTCAGGCGGAAAACAAAAAGAAATCATAGCAGGAAAAAAAAAAGAGACTCCAGCTATCCAATTAGTTGGAGGTGAAATGGGATGTGGAATATATCGGAAGGAATGTCCAGTGGTAGTCTCAGTGAGCAGGGTGGGGAGGGGGGTGATGGAGAGTATGGGATGGGGGTTGCTGGATTAGACGGAGATGAGACGAGAAGCTCTGCATTGGCCTCACTTCCCAGACAGCTCATCTCCGCTAGCTGCTGGAGGCTGGCAGCGAGAAAATACACACCAGGGGGTCTGACTTCAGAAAGTCGCTGCAGCGCCTCCACTGAAATATCTGACCTCAGTGCTGAGTTCATTTCTCAGCTGCTCACACTTGTTTGTGGAAGAAAATGTGACAGTTTTGAGATGAATGTCTGTAATCTGATCATATTTAACATTTTTGTGACTGTGACTGTGAAGCGCTTTAAACAACAGCAGTATCATGTTGTAAACCTTCTGTTACGCATAAATGCAATGATGACATTCTCTTCTCAGAGAGAAATGTATTTTCTGACGGGAAATGGAAAAGTTACTCTACAAAGTTGAACGTTCTTGCACCACAGAGAAGCTGTGAAGCGCAGTGAATCCTGTGTGCGGTTTAAACGTTAGCTAGAACGTGTTGTACATAATGTTTTGTGTCCCTGTTCACAGTTTGACTGTCCTACTTACACAACATACTCTTTCCCAGTTGAATCATGCTTTGATTTATAAATTTCTGGGATTTGTTTTTCTCGAGTTGATTATAGATTGCTATGGTTCATCAGGTAAAGCATTGTGAATACACTGTTGATGTAAATAAGTGTTTTAACATTCATATGTATGTATTTACTTATACATGTAAAACCTTAGCTGAAAGCTCCAGGTTCTAAAATTTATTAATGATTTATTCAATCATTATTAATTATTTGCTTTTTTTGTGCATTGTTGTTGAATGAATTTTATAGGATTGTTATCTGAAGTTAGAGTTTACAGAAAGGTAGCAGAATTCAGTAAAATCGATAGAAGGACAAATCATCCTTTACCAGATTAACTTTTGGAGAATAGCCAGAAAGCCAATATTTACAGAGATCTAATGAGGAGTAAATGAGGTGTGTGTATAAAGTAATAGTTTAGACAGGCTTTCAATTCCTTCCAATTTGCTTGACTAGATCGACAAATTAAGAAAATTTAGAGTATTCTTTGAAATGGACCCATTCTCTTCCATCCATTGATTATCATCCCCAGATAAAAAGCTCAAGCCAATGAATAAATATTGGACTCTTTCAGTTCCCAGCATGAGACCTAATTCCAGCAACATCTTCTCTGAGGGATCGATTCCGTGAAGATGCATAATGTTATGCTTGGTTGTTCACCTTGTCTCAAGAAAGCAATTCCGGCACCAACAACAGCATTTGTAACTGCGTTGTCTTAAAAAAAAATCATTGCAACAAGGCATTGTACTATCATGCCATAGCAGAGAGGCATTTAAAACAATGAAACGACAGCTAGGGGGGCAGTTAAACCCAGGTCAGAGCTGATTTATCACCCATTTCACTGACTTGACCAACATAATTGCTGGCGTGTGTTAGTATGACTGCATGCACATGCACACACCACGGCTGAGGGATTAGCATTGGCATTTTCACACTTACACCATGTTTACCAAGACCTTTGTTTGTAAAGGTCTGATGCATTTAACATGCTAAAATAACATGTTGTAGGTATGGTCTCACATTGTTTTCAAGTACGCATCAGTGCAACTGTGTTTAGCATGTATGAAGGATTAATTATCAGATTGAATGGACAAAAAAGATTCAAAGTTTTTGTTTTAATCTAAATTAAAAGTTTTGTGTAGTACAGAGATCTGCCAAGACCAGTACAGAGAGGAATTTAAACACAAATTTCATTGAGTGTTTTTAGGTATTTGAGGCTGGTATTTCAGTTCATTTTAAATATGTTTTCTTATTCTAAATCAGTGTGATTTAAATACTGAAATCATTGCAAAACAACCGTCATTACTAACAAGAATTACACGTTATTTAAATGTTGAGCAACTTCTGCAGGCAGCCAGGAATGCTGTGTCTCTGCTGTCTGATTGTTAAATGAATGAGTCTGCGAGCCTTGAAGCTCCCAGTCTGTTGTTTTGCTATTCTCTGGAGCAGGTACAGGAAGTGTGGAGGGCAGCGAGGAGGAATGGCAGCTGTGCTGCATGCTGGTACCCATACTGTTAAACACGCAACAGCAAAGAGAAAACGTTGATCAAGTGTCAGCGGGTTTGTATTAAACCACTTCAGCAGTGAATGCAGGCCTGATAGGTGCTGCAGGCAAAACATGCAAATTTTATCAGCAGTATTCAAGAGATGTTTAGAGAGATTTTAAGGTTGCAATGATTCAGTTTTGATAACTGGCACTTATTTTGATAAAATTTAAAACATTAGAACAGGAGGAATACGCTGAGGCTGTTTCCTGTTTGAGTTTTCATCACTTTGAAGAGAACCACATTGCAAAAAGTTTTCTTTACAGCCAGGATAGAAAAGACAAATAAATGACCAAGAATGACTCAATGGACAAACAGGCCGGCTGATATTGTGTTCAGATTGGTTTTTGAAATGTATTGAACCCATGTAGCCTTCACACAGGTTATCAACCTCTCACTTGTCCAGTTTTTCACTTGCCCTTCCTCTGAACCTGTTGAACTCTTCTACCGTTGCTCTTTTTACACCTCATCTCTAGCTCTGTTCATGAATATATAAAAACATTGCTGATAGCTCCCCCTCCTTCAGCTGTTGGCTTTGAGATGATCAAAGTAGATTAACTCAGATCTCGTGCCGTAGCTTCTGGTCTAAAGTTGCGCAAACTGTCTCATCTGAGGAGTCCCTGAAAAGTCAGTCAGTCATTTTCAAATTACCAACCGCCATATCCGCCGTAGCGGGTCACGGGGAGCTGGAGCCTAGCCCAGCGGCATAAGGTGCGAGGCGGGGGACACTCAGGGCATGATGCCAGTGCACCGCAGAGCCACACACACAGACATACAACCACGCACACACACACACACACTCACTCCTATGGGCAATTTGGGACTGGCCAATCAACCTGAAGCTCATGCTTTTGGAGGTGGGAGGAAGCCGGAGAACCCGAAGAGAACCCACGCGGACGCGGGGAGAGCATGCGAACTCCACACAGAGCAGGACTCGAACCCGGGTCCGCCGTGTTGTGAGGCGATAGCGCTACCCACTGCGCCACCGTGCCGCCCTCCCTGAAAAGTCTAAACTATAAAACCTGTTTGTTTGTATCTTTTGTTTATTTTGTAACTACAGACTAGACTAGACTAGACTAGACTAGAATAGAATAGAATAGAATAGAATAGAATAGAATAGAATAGAATAGAATAGAATAGAATAGAATAGAATAGAAAGTCCTTTGTCGGACTGCCAGGAAGTTTCTCAAGACTCCAGGTGAAAATGTCCAGGTCTGCTCTCAACAAACGTTCCCTGGATACAAACTTTTTGTTCATTAACTTCCCGCTGATGAAGCTTTGACCCAGCCACTGTGACTGTACACTGTAAGGAGTATTGGTAGTCAAATTAGTTGTCATGGTAGTTGTTGATGACCTGGATCATCATCTGGATTTACATTTTTTACAGCATTCTTTACCTTTGCAGGGCAGGAGCTGTAGTAGTCTGGTTGGTACAGAACTTGAGCATGAGATCGTTCTTGGTGTTTGGTGTCAAACCGAACGTGGGGTAATTTCAGAACCCTGGAGAAAAATACCATCAGTGAAATACTGTATTTCTCCATGAGCAAACTAGTAATGATTCCAATCCTAACAACAGGTTTTCATGATTGTATTTTACAGGGGCTCGTGCTTTTAGGTGCAGTAACATAAAGGACAAACTGAGCTGAGTGGTTTGCAGTCTACAGTCTGAGTGCTGCTTGTTTTCTGTATGTTTTCTTTTTTGCTTTCTTTCACACAATATTTTTTTAATTAAATAAATTCACTGGTGGGATTCATTTATTAGGGATGAGTGAGTACGCCACTATCTGTATCTGCATCTGTATCTGTTCAACCATTTATATTATCTGTATCCGTATCTGTACTCAGAATGGGCGGGACTTAAACCAGAAGTGGGTGTGGTTTGACCAGAAAGGGATGGGGTTTAAATCGGTACTTTATTTAAATTCTGAAATTGATATGGATTGCTCAGAAGTTGCTATATTTATTGTTTATTTTAAAACTATTTACAGAACAGTCTCAAAATTGAGTTTCAAAGTAATGTTTTTGATCACAAAAGAATCAAAAAACATTTATAGAACAAGTTTCTATGAACTCAGAACATAGTGCATTAATGAATACAACAAATTCAATAGGAAATTATGAAATACAAAGTATGCATGAACAAGAATTGTCATACTCAACACAACTTTCTAATTTTCTTTCTTTTCTTTTTAATTTCTTTTTTAATTTTTAGAGCTCTGTTACATCCGTCTATGTCAGTGGTCCCCAATCACTGGGTTGCGACCCAGTAACGAGTCGCGGGACATTAGGTACTGCGCGTCACAGAACATTTGACGTTTTTTTTTGTTTTTGATTACAAGTCTCAAGAGGTTTTATTTTGAAAAGTGAAGTCTGTGTAGAATGACGTACAGACGAATGCATGCGTCAGTCCCGCAAGACAGGTCTCGGTCACGTGACAGGTTACCAGCCGTCACCCCTAAATTAAGCGCCCACAACTGCTCCAGTGTTCTGGATTAAAGTCAAGGCAGATTATCCTGAGATCGCCCAAAAAGTATCGAAAACCGTGCTTCCATTATTTTCTGCAGTGACCGTAAAGAAAACCAAACTGCGGAGTAGGCACACTTCAGGTGTGATTGTCTCCCGTTACCCCAAAATCAGCGGTCCCCATCCACTAATTCTTATTATTGTAATTATTATTATTTGATTGACTTGTTCACCCTTTTAATGGAAATGATCAGTATCTCTCCTACGTTGAATACACTAATTGTATTGTGCCATATTTCAAAATACTCATCAGTGCAGTCACTTGAATCGAATTTTTAATATAATTATTTCTTACAATTATTTCGTTTACAGAGATTATCAATTTATGCAAAAAAGGTTGTTTATTGTCTGTTGATGTCTGCATTTTACATAAAACCACTGTGGGTGATTTATTATTAGACTACAGCTGTCCTGGCGTCATTAATGATTATCGAGTAAATGAAGACCGGTCCGTGAAAATATTGACTTAAATGAAACGGGTCCGTGGAGCAAAAAAGGTTGGGGACCGCTGGTTGTGAGGATTCTTCAGGCACGAGCACAAGTTTTGACGAGTTTTACTCGTGGCAATCTTGCTTTATCCATACCAGATACTCATCTGAAACAAGTACCTGGCTCAACCCTATCATTTATGTCTAACATCTCCATTATTTAGCTTGTTGCTGGTTTCCATTCTTGGTGTTTTAGAGCAGTTATACTCATGTCATTGATTCATGCAGAAGGATCTTGATGCACCACACAGCCCACAGCTCTATGGAGCTCCTAAAAAATTAACACCTACTTACATCATACACCCAACTCCTGTTTTTTCCATTCCTTTTCCGTTAGCTCAAAGCTTACCTACTGTAAAACACACACACATACGGACACAGCATTGCAATACAATAGTGACTCTCTGCTGGTGCCCTCGCCCCTACGGTGGCCTACAATAGGTCTCTTCACACATTTAGGACAAAACTTCAGCATCAAAACCAAGTTCACTAACACTGACGTGGCAGCAGATTAATGTTCCTGCTTTTGTAATGTGGTGCTTGTGGATCACTTGTAAAAAGTTTCGATGTTCACACGCTTTTGGATGCTAGTGTGTGTGTCACTGCCGCTGACCAGAGATGGAAGCAGTTTCTTGTTCTTTCTAACAGTCACTTTTTAAGCTGTAATATAATCATTTTGTTTTGAAGGCATCACTCCACTGCGCTCACCAACAAAAACATACTTCCCCTTACTTTCCGTGTCAGAGGATTCTGTCTGAATGATTTAACAGACTTTTTTAAAAAAATTTTTGGGTTAGTCTCGCTTCAGTATTTCCGACTGAAGCGAGACTGTGGAGCTGTAACACATCACACTGAGCCTCCTGATTACCTGCTCTTTTTATCAGCCTTCCAAATGCTGGAGCATGGACGCCTTGGATCTTCTAACTTTGATCTGTTCAGGTTGATGATGATTCATGCAACCTGTGATATACAGAAAGCAAGTTTGATGTGATCACTGCCTTCCTCCAAGCAGCATTCTACTTTGCTATTTAAAATCTTCACTTTTTATACTGTGTCACAATAAAAAAATGTACATTCTTGAGTTTTTGAGTATGTTTGAGTCATGTTGTCTTCATTTTGAATGTTATGAGTCTCTGCTGAGGCCACTTTAACTGAAGCCTTTGATTTTATTTTTGTTCTTCAAGTCTCCCTGCTCTCACTGTGGAGGACATTTTGTGTCTGATTCACAACTTTGAATTTTATAGGCGACACTAAGTCAGCCTTTGAAGAGCTCCAACTTTGATCAGTCACTCCAATCCCAGAGAATTTCAAGAAGTTATTTAACTGTGTTTGTTCCAACAAAGTGTTTTCTGCTTTATTTAAAACAAACTGTTATTTAACCAACCCCATCTCCAAAAAACTCTGTTTGCAAATGTGCAACTGTAAATTCATTAATAGTTTATCAGTTTCTTTATCTCAACTTTACAAAATTGAAATAAAATTCCAATGCAGTGATTTCCAATACTACAAGTACAATTATAGTGTTTGTAATGTGTGCAACTTCATCTAAACAATATACACATATATGAAAGCTCAGACCCAATAGATTCCAACTGTACAGGTCATATCACCATACCTGACCCACTGGCCAAAACAACAGCCAACAGAACGAAAGGTCATTGACATGTCCCTTCAGGTCGTGTTTCTAAATGAGAGGAACTTACCTATTTAGGTGCATCTTTGACTGGGAAATGGATAGAACACCTTTATAACACATATGGGATTAATAAAGTATCTATCTATATAAACCACTTTACACATGCCAGCATTCACCCTTTCACACAAGCATTCCTCCGTCACCAGGTGCCGCCTGCCCCATAGAGGGGTAACCATCACACAAACATAGTCACCCCCTGGAACCTATCTGGGGGTCGGAATCTTCACCGAGGCTGCTGGGGTGGGACTAAAACCCCCAACCTTTATCCAGAAGACTGTCAGTCCAGTTGATCCCACTAAATCAGATGAAATTTTTTTATAAAGGCAGTTAGGACACAGCAGTCAAACATCCGTGACAGGGATTATTGTTGCATCTATTTCCAGCGTACTCACAGAGGAATGCTGTTCATTGGAGGACAGAATGACATGATACTGGCTCACACTGCAGCAGTCACGGCGACCTGTCTGTGTTGAATATGCTGTTCCCTAAGAGCGCAGACAGATCAATATTGCCGGAGAGAAATGAAATAAATAGTGTTCTTACTGGATTGGTGCAATGACAGTACTTTGCTTCAATGGGTGAAATTAATTCTCTCAGGCTGCAGGTGAGAGAGATGTGAAAATAATAAAATAGATGGTCTGGAATTTTGTAGGGTGATATCTTCTTCTTCTACTCCTTTCGGCTTCTCTCTTTAGGGGTCGCCACAGCGAATCAGTTGCCTCCATCTAACCCTGTCTTCTGCATCTTCTTCTCTCACACCAACTACCTTCATGTCCTCTTTCACTACATCCATAAACCTCCTCTTTGGTCTTCCTCCAGGCCTCCTGCCTGGCAGTTCAAAACTCAGCATCCTTCTGCCAATATATTCACTATCTCTCCTCTGGACATGTCCAAACCATCTCAGTCTGGCCTCTCTGACTCTATCTCCAAAACCTCTAACATGTGCTGTCCCTCTGATGTACTCATTCCTGATCCATCCTGGTCACTCCCAAAGAGAACCTCAGTATCTTCATCTCTGCTACCTCCAGCTCTGCCTCCTGTCTTTTCCTCAGTGACACTGTCTCTAGACCAAACAACATTGCTGGTCTCACCACAGTTTTGTACACCTTTCCTTTCATTTTAGCTGAAACTCTTCTATCACACATCACACCTGACCCTTTTCTCCACCCGTTCCATCCTGCCTGTACACACTTCTTCACCTCTTTTCTACACTCTTGACCCCAAGTACTTAAAATCCTCCACCTTCTTGATCTCTTCTCCCTGTAACCTCACTCTTCCACTTGGGTCCCTCTCATTCACACACATGTACTCTGTCTTACTGTGGCTAACCTTCATTCAAACCTTCAAACCTCCACCTCTCGAGCTTCTCGTTCACCTGTTCCCTGCTCTCACTGCAGATTACAATGTCATCTGCAAACAACACTTTTTTGGCATGAAACCATACTGCTGCTCACAAATGCTCACTTCTGCCCTTAGTCTAGCTTCCACTACTCTTTCCCATAACTTCATTGTATGGCTCATCAGCTTTATTCCTCTGTAGTTGCCACAACTCTGCACATCTCCCTTGTTCTTAAAAATGGGCACCAGCTCACTTCTCCTCCATTCCTAAGGCGTCTTCTCACTATCTAAGATCCTGTTGAACAACCTAGTCAGAAACTCTACTGCCACGTCTCCTAGACACTTCCAAACCTCTACAGGTATATCATCAGGACTGACTGCCTTTCCACTCTTCATCCTCTTCAATGCCCTCTTGACTTCATCCTGACTAATCTTTGCTACTTCCAACAGTCACCTCTTCTAGTATTTCTACTTCGCTCATTTTCCAGTGTCCCACTTCCTCTTAGCTAACCTCTTTCTCTGTATACACTCCTGTACCTCCTCATTCCACCACCAAGTCTCCTTATCTACTTTCCTTCCAGATGATACACCAAGTACTCTCCTACCTGTCTCCCTGATCACATTAGCTGTAGTTGACCAGTCGTCTGAAAGCACCTCCTGACCACCCAGAGCCTGTCTTAACTCCCTCCTAAAAGTCATGCAACACTCTTCCTTTTTTAGCTTCCACATCTAATAAAAATCTAATAAAAATCTGTGAAAATACACAGACAGGACTGAATTTAGGTCAAAATGAGGAGGGTTGAGCTTAAGATATACTGTATATGCTCAAGACATTTTATATGACTCTGTAAACCTGATTCATTCAGTGAAAGGACAATATTCTACTCCGTAACCAATTCATCAAAAGAATGGGTTTCTTTTTTAAGGAATGGGAAATGGAAAGCTTACATTTCTACTTTTGCTAAGGGACACTGGTTCAATTTTTTTTTTTTGACTACACATGAGAATTTAAGTCTCATTTCACATACATAGTATGCCCACACTACAAAAGTGACACCTAATTAAATAAATAACTAAAATGTGATAAACTGGGTGGTTCCTCTCCCCATTTTATTAAACTTTCTGATTTTTTTCTTCCAAATCCTTATTTGCGTCACAAAGCTCGTATGTGTGCCATTCTGGTGATCTGTAACACAAACTGTCTCAATGTCTCATATGTGTGTGATAGTTTGTAGTTACTACTATGGGAAACAGAACAGAACCTCTCTTGGCTTATCACAGCATAAAGCAACAAGGTTCTACATAAGCAGAGTGTAGACTGTTAATAGTTTATGAGAGTTCAAGTAAACTCTCTTTTCATTTGTCTTTAAAATGACACAAACTTTTTTTTTCTGCTCAGGGATTCTGGACTCCACGGTTTGTGTTAAAGTAATGCTATCTCTGTTCACTAAACTCATCAGAGAGTAACTTCTACTCATACTGGAAAGTATCCAGACGATATGTGTCCCATCAGAGCCTCTGGATTCGGAGATCATGATGAAAACAAAGATTTAAAAAAGTATTATCAGAAGACATAAACCTAACACAGTGATTCACTGGTTTTATACTCATGCATTACTTATTGCAGGTACACACATGATCCATTATGAGCTGCTTCTAGTTGTGTGCGAACACAAAGTATTCACTTGAAGTGGAAACTGAATTCATCCCTGCTTCCTATATAATTTCTCTTAACTGCAGACCTTCCGCTTTCCTGCCTCTTTATTCAGATTAATTTACATGCACATGGAGTGATGAGGAATGAAACAGGAAAACTTTGTTGGGAGAACTGGTGGTGATGCTCTAATGAATGGCTCTCTCATCCTAGACATGCAGCTTGTGACTGACTTGCAGCCTGTGGCTGACACATCCGGCTGACACAATGAGACGAAGCTTGTGGAAAGACGGCAGAGTGGAGAACCCAGATAATGCTCCGCTGCTGAGCTTCCAGCAGGGGGTCTTTGAGTTGTCTCCAGGAGAGGGGCGGAGGGGGGAATTTTGGGGAGACAGGGCTTTCAAGTAAACAGCATCTGCTGGAAAACAACAACAGCAGCACAATAACACCCTAATCAAGTGGCTTTATTGAAATGCAAAGCCTCGCGCCTTCATTTCCTCAAGAAAAACTTGGTGATTAAAAGTAAAGCACATTACATACACCATTAGTCTACCTCAATTACATGTTTAAACACCAAATAAGATTTTACAGTATCATATAATTAGGCATTATTAGTGTCATTGTGAAATATGGCATGAGTGAAGCTAGGCAGATAAATTATATGAAACAGAACCTCAGTCAGAGGCGCTGGATGAGAGGCTCCTCTCTCCCTGTCTGTGTTCTAATCCATCTATTGGAGCCGTAAATCCCAAACACTGGTTTGTGTTAAGCCAAAAGGAATTATAAAAGGGCACCCACTGGAGGAAGTCAAATGATTCAGAGATTCATTTTTAAATCTTAAAAAAGCATCCTTACTGCACTGCCAGGTCCTGACTTCAGTGACACCATCAACCTTGAATAATATAGAAAAAGCAAAGCCACATGCTTCACTACTGTCCAATCAATATGTTCTAAAATTTTAGGAAATACATGTACACCAACCATGAAAGGTGCTATTTCACTTAATGGTTGGCGTACTAATGAGAACATTAATTCAATATTCTGCATAATAAACATGGGAACAGTAATGGTGACATCATTGTACAGCACTGGCCCGTGTTGCTGTTGGGTGTGTCAGTCATCTCGAGTCAGAATTTGGGCTTAAATTTTATTTGATACTGAAAAAGCATCAGCAGCGACAGACATTCACACCGAGAAAGATAGGATAATAATTACACTCATCTAACCTTATTTAACACTAACATTTAACTAGTGTTAAATAAGGTTTGAAGAATGAAACTCCATAACCACCAATTACTGACAACAACACTAAAATTATCTTTATTATCTTTCCTACTTGGATTTGGATAATTACCTAACCTAAACAATAACTACGTAGCTTAAACAATAACTACCTAGCCTAAACAATAACTACGTAGCCTAAACAATAACTACCTAGCCTAAACAATAACTACGTAGCCTAAACAATAACTACGTAGCCTAAACAATAACTACCTAGCCTAAACAATAACTACCTAGCCTAAACAATAACTACATAACCTAAACAATACCTAGCCTAAACAATAACTACCTAGCCTAAACAATAACTACCTAGCCTAAACAATAACTACGTAGCCTAAACAATAACTACATTACCTAAACAATACCTAGCCTAAACAATAACTACGTAGCCTAAACAATTACTGCCTAGTGTATTAGTTACATTATTTTTAGTACTCTGCAACGAATGTGACCCATGGTCAAGGAGCTGCAGCAAATCAAGCCTGCTAGCAGATGTCTGTGACAATATGAAGCTGTTGCCCTAAGACCTGCTCACCTGTTCTCAGGACAGTAATGGCCTTTTCTTATAAGGAAAAAAATCTGAATCAACCAGAAACCGTATCAGCTAATACATTTAATGCTGTTTTTCTACACACTTCAGTCCATGTTGTCCTTAACTGAATGGAAATACATGTAGTGTCAGCACTATTTACCATTAGGAATCATCTTTTCTTTGAAGCTCATAGAGCAGTAAAATCAGGTCAGATCTCTCGGCTCCACTCACATTAGTTTAAATACAACATCAGCCTAGCACCACGCTGAAATAGCAATAGAATTTCACATCTGCTTCATGGCAACACAACTAGTCAATCATGTCTAAAGTCTCATCACTGAGGTGTTATTTCACTTGTTGGCCTAGAGTATTCTGCTCTTAAAAGCCTGCCAAATCCCCACTAGCACCACTAAGGAGAAGCAGAGG
The DNA here is from genome assembly GCA_013358685.1 of Antennarius maculatus. Classification (NCBI taxonomy): domain Eukaryota; kingdom Metazoa; phylum Chordata; class Actinopteri; order Lophiiformes; family Antennariidae; genus Antennarius; species Antennarius maculatus. Next base: position 20,997,079 of record CM023606.1, read on the forward strand.
CATTCCACTGGGAAATTCTTCTCTTAATGTTGTTTATTGTTGCTGATCTAACACATGATATGTAAATCTAGTCAAAGCAATTCATGCAGCAACGAAGACGAGTCCTGCTGGAAGGATTATTAAGCATCATTTCAATGAAAAAGCGATTTTGATTAATTTTAAAAAAGTACCAAACCCAAATGCACTTGACTTGTATTCCAACCCCTGAAATAAATGTTTAAGACAGAAAACAGATCTCTGTTCTCTTCCTTGCTGGTTTGAAATGTCTACCAGGCTGAAACTCCGGTTACTGTCAAACAGAGGTTACGGTGAGCAGTCCTGAATTAATAAAATAGCCTCTTAGACGCTGAACACTGACATTTCTGGACCTTGGAATGGTCAGCAGGCAGAAAAGCAGAAAGACAGTAAAGTCGATAGCTCCTGTCAGCCAAGGTAGTTCTTCATTTCACGTATTGCAGCATAAAAGGAGGTTTTCACAGTATGTCCACCATGGTTAACCTTTTACTAACCTGTTATAATACAGTTAAAGCTGCAATAACATATTTTGTCTTCTCATATTAGCAAACAACTAAAAGATTATTGCCCAAAGCAACGTTAGCATTCACTACCATTGTTTGGATAAACTTTGGCCTTCACCAGCTCCTGAGAGAAACATTAACAAAAAGAAGCCTATGAGAAGTTAAATTACCACTCAGAATATGAAAATATTAACTAATGATTATGCTCTATTATCTTCTAGCTTTTAAATAATGCTATGCAGGGCACATGATATTCATTCAAATTAATTTAGTCATATTGATGTCCTCAGCATGAGCTCGTCTACAGAGCTCATGCTGAGCTCTGTAGACGAGCATCAACCATCCTCTAGTGTCCTGGATTGTTGACTACCTCACCTCCAGAGAACAATATGTGTGCCTGTAATGCCATGTGTCTGACGGGGTGGTCAGCAACATTTGGGCCCCACAAGGGACCATTCTCTTGGGGCGGCAATAGCTCAGTCTACTAGGTCTTGGGTTGGGGACCAGAGGGTGACCAGTTCAAGAGACGTGTGGACTAAAACTTTTGCAGTGTGAACTGGCAGTGGAGAGGTGCCAGTTCACCCCGTGAGCACTGCCAAGGTGCCCTTGAGCAAGGCACCTTCCTCTTCATAAGAGTGGTAGGCTATGGGGGATCCATAAAGTTTATTTCATTTCAATTAATTTATCTCTGTGTTTCTTTGCCCTTTACACCACAGACGTTAACTACTGCACAGAGACCAAAAATGAAAAACAAAATACCTCACAGGGCTTGACATGAGTGACTTAATTTAACAACAATGTGAATGTGACTATCTGTGACTGATTACTACACTGAAGAGGACACAACAATCAGTGGGGTTCACTGATGGTATCTACATTACAGATGTAATGGTGCAGTTTAGGAACACAGGGAATGCTTATGTATTTTTGTGACAAAATACTAGTCAGAAGTTTTGAGTCAGTTTCGTCCAAACTATATTTAACAAACTAAGAATTGATTTATTTTGTGATAAGTCAGCATATTTTACCAACTTCAGTTATTCTTAAAGTATCAGTAGTATATTTGATCTTTCTGTGTGTACTGGAATAAACTGACAAAAATAACTATCTGTAAAACATCAGACTGACATGAATCCATTCTAAACCAGGTTTGTTTCTGACAGAGCACTGACTCACTATGCTGAGTTAGCTGCAGTGTTAGGAACCCCTGTGGTGAGCTGCCTGAAGGCTGAATCAGAATCAGAGAATCAGAGTCTTTATTTGTCATGCTGAGACACGTTTTCACATGGGACGGTACGAAATACCTCTCTGAAGGTCCCAGTAAGCCCGGTCAATAAATAAGATAAATAAGATAAGAAGAACAAGAAAAAAAGTTAAAAATGTAAGATATATAAAGTGTAGTGTAAAGTGTCTGAACAGCTTAAGTGTGTAGGTGCTCAGTCTATTGCACTTGAAGAAGAACTTGAAGAAGCACCATATTGCACCAAATCCCCGTGTGTTTGTGGTGACAAATGGGGCGCCGTGAGGGTGACTACAGAGTACCACAGGAGTTCAGCTGTCTAACAGCCTCTGGAAAGAAGCTGTTTCTCAGCCTGGTGGTCCTACTCCGGATGCTCCATAGTCTCCTGCTTGAGGGGAGGGGTTGGAACAGACAGTGTGCTGGGTGGGTGGGGTCTGCCATGATGTGGGTGGCCCTCCTTCTACACCTACTCGTGTAGATTTCCATGGTGGTAGGTAGGCCACCCTGTACAGTCCTCCGTGCGGCCTTCACCACCCTCTGCAGAGCTTTCCTGTTGACTGCAGAGCAGCTGCCATGCCACACAGTGATGCTGGTGGTGAGGATGCTCTCCAGCGCACCCCTGTAGAAGGCCCTCAGAACGGGACTCCCCAGTCTAGCACGCCTCAGCCTCCTGAGGAATTAGAGCCGCTGGTGGGCCTTCCTGAGCAGGTAGGAGGTGTTACAGCTCCAGGTAAGGTCCTCATTGAGTTGAACCCCCAAGTACCTGTAGCTGGGGACCACCTCCACAGCTGCTCCTCCGATGTGCAGGGGAGGAGGGGAGTGTCTTTTCCTCCTGAAGTCAACCACTATCTCCTTGGTCTTCCCCCCAGAGGTTGTTGCGTCTGCACCAGTGCACCAGGTGCTCCACCTCCTCTCTGTATTTGGACTCATCGTTGTTCCAGATGCGTCCCACCACTACTGTGTCGTCTGCGAACTTTACTATATGACAGCTCGGGTGTTACGATGAGCAGTCATACGTCAGTAGGGTGAACAGGAGGGGGCTGAGCACACAGCCCTGTGGGGAGCCGGTGCTGAGGGTGATGGGGGAGGAGACCATGTTAATAATCCTGACAGTCTGTGATCTGTCTGCCAGGAAGTCTCTCACTCATCCACACCTGCGCAGCCACAACCCAGAAAGTTATTAAGTGTTTTTACAGCACCTGTGGATGAATAACGGAGCACACAAATTAATGTCTTCACACGTCTTCAAGTGCAATAGACTGTTTTATGAATGACTCGAGCCAGGTAAAGCTTGCGAAGACGGCGCTCACCTCGATCCCCAGGAGCGCGCAATCGCCAATCACTGATCTGGCATTGTGAGTGCGTTCCAATCACTTTCCAGTCTGCTAACATAACTCTAAATAACGTCTCAAAAATATAAAAGGGGGTGCTTATAAAACTGGTTTTCAACCTATTACATATGCACTTGATGTGCTTCCACATGCTCCGTGGGTCCCCTGAGGTCAGGTGGCCCTGGATCTTTTGAACATAGGTGGATTTGGCCTCCTTTATGCCCTTATCCACAGCCCTCCTTGCTGCCCTTAGTGCCCCTGCCTCCCCCGCCCTGAACACAGCATCCCTGGCCTTCAGCAGTGCTCTCACCTCTGCATTCAGCCAGGGTTTCTGGTTCGGGTAGACGGTGATTATTTTGGTGTTGGTAACTCATTGGTCACACTTGGAGATGAACCTGAGGACAGAGGAAGTGTATTCACTTCTCCCCCCTGTGTGGCTGCCTCCCTGAACATCTTTCAGTCTGTGTGGTGGAAGCAGTCCTGGAGCACTGGGGCTGCATCCTGGGGCCACACAGTAACAGTCTTCCTCGTGGGTCTGAGTTGTTTCACCCGGGGACGATATGCTGGGGCCCGCAGGATGGAGATGTGGTCTGAGAGGCCGAGGTGTGGTCGGGGGAGGGCCCTGTATGCACTGCGTAGGTTGGTGTATACACAGTCCAGAGTGTTGTCCCCACGTGTGGGTATGCTGACGTGCTGGTAGAAGCTGGGCAGTGTGTCTGTGAGGCCCCGTCCACACGATGACGGATTTTTTTGAAAAAGCAACTTTTTGAAAATGCATCGAAAACGATTCACGTCTACATGACAGCATTTTCAAAAAAATCTCTGTCCACACGTGAACACATCAGTGCGTTTTCGGCTATAAGCATGCCAAACCATGTGGTGGCAGTATTGAGTCAAATTTTCTCCAATAGGAATCCTCCGTGTTTTGTTGTCACAAAACGCCTGCAAGAATGCTGCCATCAACAAGGTTCGTACATCCATCATGTTTGTACACACGGGCCCATAAATATGACATCACAGCGGTTTTCATCGCAGGCAAGACGTCAGCGTTTTTAAAAAGTTGCGAATAGACTGTCCACATGACAAAGCAGACCCAGCGTTTAAAAAAAAATCCACCTAGGCCAGCGTTTTCAAAAAGTTGCGCTTTCGTTCCGGATATCTGCGTTGTCGTGTGGATGGAAGGCGTAAACGCAACAAAAAAGTTGCGTTTTCAAAAAGTTCTGGCATCTTGTGGACGAGGCCTAGTTTCATGTTAGCTGCGTGAAATCTTTGATAGAAAGTGGCCTAAAATTTGTTGGCCAAGGTATTACTCAAGTGTAATCTTTAATAACATCAATGGGCTTTGATTGATTCCTCTGTTTCCACAATATTTTATTTTATCATAAAGAGTGCAGAATAGAAATCTGTGAAATAATCCTGAAGGAATGAAGTGGAAGATTTAACATGATCCCCAGTGTGGTTTGTGTTAGATAGATGCATATGTTTTTAAAAAAAATTTGTAGTCTTTGCTGTATTGTCATAATTCCATCAATCAAGCTCATGTGGAAACCAGACAATGACATTAAGATACCACTATAGATTCATCACTATGCTCTCCTCTATAGGGAATCATCTTCCATCCAGTGTAACAGGTGGTTAAAATTATTTAGGGTGACGTTTTTATTTTTTAATTCATAGAGGGACAATGTACAGTTCAAACAAACAAAATCAATGTATGCATAAATGTCCAAAAAAGTTAACATTGTCCAAATTCTACATTTTTTCAGAGCAGCTATATAATCAGATCTCTACTGTGTAGCTGCATGCTAGTATCATATTAAGTAAGGTGAGAAATAAACTGTATTCACATTTATTGAGTCATTCAAAGAGTCAACTCAAACAAGACAATGAGTCTGTGAGGCTTTACTTTCACAAAGATGTGAATTAAGTGCAAATGCCACATTTGCATACAAATAAAATACCTCAGTGGAAGGTATGTAATGACATCACTCACTTGTAGCAACACGCCCCCTCAGTTTGTCCCACAGAGTTGCAAAAACATCATGTAACATTGCAACCTTTATAAGGGGAAACTTTAAAAACTGTAAATAAAACTTTAGAACTATAATCTTCGTAATCGGGACTTAAGAATACTCATTCAACACTTAGACTATTTGACCCTTTGTGCCTATATCACGACAAGGAACCGTGGAATTAAACAATCCAATTTAAACTAAAATAACGTTTGTGTCTCAACCCCCTATTGCTTAATGACAACAAGCCCTTGTAGCTGTTTTACCTCATATAAAACCAGGTTCCAACGAGACTTGAACTCGGATCACTGGATTCAAAGTCAAGAGTGCTCACCATTACACCATGGAACCTCTTGTAAAAGCAAAGTGAAGTCATAACATTATTAGTTAATGACTGAAGGCAGCATGTGAGGAAAAACACTTTCTAGACAAACTACTGTAGGTATCAGGTAAAGTGAGCAAGAGAACTTTTAGGTCATTAAGTCTTGAATGAATTCACAGCAACTATCACCTCCTCATAGGCTCAGTCTCAAGTCAGTCACACAGAAACAAGGTCAAATGCTGGAACAGGTTGTTGATATGACATGATGTTGCAAAGGCTTTATCTGAGGGAAAATGTGAGGAAGTAAACAGGACAAGAGTTTCTTGAAGAAAACCATTGTGGAATAGAAATCAAGAGCATAAATTTACCAACCACTGTCCTAAAACTGGACTTGTTGATCTCTTTTGTCTCAGAACAGCTAATATCATTCCAATACCACATTTAAAAAAAACAGTATAGTAACAAAGCAATTCATATCAGAAGTGGGATTCCATTCAACACCTTCAGTGGGGGCTGCGACAAGAACACAGCCCCTTGGACTGCTCAGACGTTCTGAGAGTGTGTGAAAAATTCACATGAAACTATTTCATTAATGTTAGCGTATATGGAATATATGCAATAATGTAATATATTTGGTCTACATCTCTGCTAAATGCATGATCTCCTCAGGATTGCAGATGCAAATAAGTTTACATTTATTACATCCCGCGAAGCGGTGATGTATTACAATTGTCAGTGTTTGTGCGTCTGTCCGTCCGTCCACCAAATATCTTCACAACCTTTTTTCACAACCATTGCAAATAGAAAGATGACAGAAAAAGCACATTACTCGGGCGGCAAGGGGGATGAAAATGAGATGATGACCTTGACCTTGAGAAAACTAGGTCAAGGTCAAATTTTCACTTTTAGACCCTTATAGGTACACATCTCTGAAACCTGATGAGATATAATCACAAAACAAAAAGCAACATTTTCAGGAAGCCAGAGGGACAAAAATGTGATGATGACTTTCACCTTTGGAAAACTTTGTCAATGTCAACTTACCACTTTTGTATCTTTTAGGGTGCAAAATTCTGGAGACGGACAATAAAAACTTTGAAAATAATCAGAGGTCAAGGAAGCAAAAACGATATGAAGACCTTTATTGTGGGATGTTGCAGTCTCTGACTACCTTGTTTGAATGGAGGCAGACAACTTGTGAACTCTTGACCATATTAACACACACACACACACACACACACACACACACACACACACACACACACACACACACACACACACACACACACTCAGTTACGTAGATTCTATGCCTTGCTCAGCATTACCTCAGTAGTGCTCAGAAGGTGAACTGACACCTCCATAGAGTCCGTATGTTCTAAGTCCTCTAATTGGAGGATGTGGAGCTCCCAAACATTGTGTTGTCTTTGGAGATCAACTCTTGTCAACAACATCCGAGTAATCAGCCACACAGGTATGTGAGGACATCAAAAGTTTAAGTAAATATTGCACACATTCTCCAATGACAGTAGATAAAATGAGTTTCAGAAACTGATCTGCCTCCCGTAGTTGTCCGTTTGAACAGGTCCTTGTAACTGTTATACCTAATTTAAATAATCAGGTTCCACCAATACTTGAACTCAGATCACTGGATTCAAAGTCCAGAGTGCTCACCATTACACCATGGAAAGAGTCATCAGAAGGACATCTTACGTGATATCACATTCCAGCAACAATTGGAGTCACCTTCAGACCGTAGAGACTCACGGGCCGATGACACACAGTACTCGCTCAAACACTGGGACCATCACAGGCTGCAGGGAATGTTAACAGGTTATGATCTTACTGATGACAATTAAATGAATAATACATAATAACAAATATTTGATTTACATAGATTCCAGTAGTTTCTGTGAACAAACTATTTACTTGTCTTTTCTTTCACTTGGCCGTCTATATCACAATAGTTAATATTTTTATGGCTGAATCTACTTGTGCAATCAGTCACACCTAACGATCTTATTAAAGATGTGTGTTTTTGTGTGTTTTAGCAGGATTAAACCTGAATGGCCACACTTCCACTAAGTAAGATCTTCCACCTACTGTGACATATATGCATGGCCATTATAGGCATTTTCAGGCTGAACACTTAACCCACAGGGTTTCATTTTGTTTGCACCAAGAGGAACACTTACCATAAGCTGACCAGTGGTTGGCATAGCAACAATTTGCCTGTGTGACATTCATCAATGACAAAATAAAGAGTACATGTATATTAGTACTGTATATGCAGCATACAGTTAGAGTGTTTTGTGGAATGGAACTGAAGGGGAGCAAATGATGTGCAACTGAGGTAACTGAAGAAAGGATGAATGTGTGGAGGACAAATGATGAGACTTAACAATTGCCTGGGGATCCGTTTAAATGAGCTGGACAAGGTTAAAAGATGAGGTTATAGAACTTGAAGTAGGAAAATGGGCATACAGGCTGACAGGTTATCTTCAAACCAGACAGACAGAATCCTAAAAATGTAATTTAAAATCAGAATGATTGTAGACAAAGGAAGTAAATATTTATACTTTGTCCAGGACCTTCAGCAGCTCTGTGATGCAGGAGAGCAAACAAAACTAATCCACACCACCTGAACTTGAGTCAATAAGTGAGTCAAATAACAACAACAGCTGTTTTTCATTTACCCAGAAAAAAATAAAACTGAATAAACATTATCTGTTACATTATTATATCCATTACTTTCTAATTACACATCCACATCTTACCATTGTTGAACCATTAATGCTTGATTGAGGCCTATAGATCCTCAAACAGTATGCAAAATCTCAATAAGAAATGAACATAAAAGTATACAATTTAACAATGCCTGGAGCCACAGAACTTTAAAATGAAACACACTGATCTGCCTCCATGGGCAATTTGAGTGGTGGAAAGATGAGAATTGGAAAATTGCTCTTCCACAACTGCACTAAAAAATTACAACAGGAGGAATAATTTATAGTCCATCAGCTGGCCTGTAAAATAAGACCACAGACACTCCAGGCATGCACAAGGACCAACTGAAAAAACTGTGTTTTCTTGCCTGGCAGCTCTGGTAGATGCCATTCTCCATCATAAAAGCTTTAAAAGGAAAACAAAACAGCAACATTGACTGATCAGTGCCTACTACTGTGTGTATCTTCGGGGCCAGACGTGGCTCTGATTTGATTTGCTCTCCAATGGAAACAAGTAGGGGGAACATTTTATCTGATCAGTTTTCATCTGCTAGGTTAGGACAATTTTCAGCTTCATGCAGTAACGTAAGTAATCCTGTTCATCTATGTCATTATGTAAAGACCAAGGAAACAAAAAAAAAAGTAGCTCTTTGGTCTAGGAAAATCTAGGAAACAAAAACAAATTTAATTAAATAAATAATTTAATAATGATTTGTTTCATTTGACAATGAAAGAAATCATTATTTCATTGTTATATACAGTATATGCTGTGTGTATATATATATATATATACACACACACACACACACACACACACACACACACACACACACACACACACACACACACACACACACACACACACACACACACACACACACAGCATTCCTTTATATTCCTCTGAGGTTAATCCCTCTTCAGAGACTGTGAGTGGTTGTGAAATTTTGGCAAGAACTGGAAGAAAGGGATTTTTATGTTCAAATCCAAACAATTTCTTCAGCTCAACATGATATGACAGTGGGTATCTCTGTGTCTGTGGGGCATACCAGCTCATACCATGACCCCGCTTCCACCACAGGACTCTGTGTAGACGATGGTGTTATCCGAGTTGACATTTCTGCAAAGAGCTAGATACTATTGACCATGAGTTATTGGCCCCACATGTCAGGATCCATGATGAGGTGCTGCCGGGTCAGGACCCTAGCAAGGATGAAGACCTTGAAGTTGATCAGACATATTTGCAGAAATGCTTTTGCAGCAAAAACAATTTTTTGTATTAGGTCTTTAAGCTGCCAGTCACGAATGAACAAGCGGGTAAAGAAAGGAAATGCAGTTGTCTTTGATGGCAAAGATGTTTGAATGTGTCACTAAATCTGATAGAAATAAGTACTTTGTGAAAAGAAGCCATGAATGATTTGCAGTACCTCTACCAAGAAGTAACATAATTAAACCCTGATTTAAATTCTGATCAGATTAGCTTGATTTGCAATACAGTATTTAAAAAATAAGCACCAGCTCCTCTCCTTTATCAGGATTCACTCCTATGTATTTCTTTAAAAACATTTTGCTACACATCCAACCCAATGATCATGTTTGTTAGAATGTGTCACATAAATTATTTTTCATCAACAATGGAAGATGCCATGTGTTACAGAAGGTGAAATGAAATTGCTGGATCTGTCCCTTAATTGAGATCCATCTCTAAAATGAATCTGTTCTTCTCTCCTACGTGTCCAGCCCCCACCAGCGTCCATGAAAATAAGTTGTGTAACCTGAATGGTCATATAGACACAGATGCTGGTAAAGCAACCTCCCTCACAAAGCTATAGTTTGTTTTTGTGTTTGTATGTTCATTAAGTGTAAAGATACTATGAGAAAGTCATTCTTCTCAAGGCCTTTCATTTACACAGCTACTAATGATGTGGATGAAATAGCCTTTGTTGTGCAGAGCACTTTCAAAAATTTCTTTGAGGGGGACGATACACTGATGATGACCCAGAAGGCTGATGGAGGAGATGCATTGATTAACTTACACTTGCAGATCTCAAACAATACATGATACCTGGCATTAAAAAGGTGGAGCATCTGCTGCATTCACTCTGATCTGAAGCAGAGGACAAACCTACTGATACTAACTTTGACTCAGAATTTGTCACTTTACCCTCTCAGTCTCACGGCTCAATCAACAGAAGTAAGTGAAGTTAAAATTCCCTCTGTATCTGCAAATAAAACAAAAGCTCTGTCCGAAAAATAAGTCAGATCCTGTCTCTCAAGGTTTCTGTGAGGCCTATTAAAAATAATCATGGTGGCTTCAATGTCTTCCAATATTATATAAAACAATATCAAATCATTAATGTTTTCTGATTAAGTTGCTTTAGATCAGGGGTAACCAAACTCCGATATGTGGGCCAATTGTGGCCCTCGGTCCATTTTTCATTGGCCTGCATCAAATTATGAAAACATAATGGAATATGGCCCAAACACTAAACACCAGTTCGATCGGGGTTCGGTGAATCGGTTTCAGGAGTTTGGTGGAGACGGAGGTCAAGACAAAACACCTGACACAATGTGTCAGACACGATGTGTCAGATGTTTTTGCCGAACATACACAAATCACTGTGTATGTTTGACACATCGTGTCAATTCGTGATGACACGCCCCCCTTAGCCATCACTGGCTGCAGTTGATCACGCTACATCGATTAGCCTACCTGCACTACAGGGGATTTTGTGCACTCATAAGTTGATTTATGCCTTTCATGATGGCACGTCATCTGATTGCTTTCTTAATATTTTAATTCATAGTAAGTATATTGAGCAAAAAAAGAAAATGGTCGGACAAATATTTGCAACGTGAATTTACATGTACTGTATAACGGAACGTGATGGGAGTCAGCGTTCTGCATGATTTGCAATGTTAAGTTGAGCAACTCTAGTCTCGCACTGGCAAAAATAAAGGAACACTTCCTTAAGCTGTATGGAAAACAACAGAAACAGACTTTGCTGTGAAAATGACATAACAGTAGCACTTGTCAAGGTGAAACCTCGCATATCTGAACTGGTCTCTCAAAATCAACAACAGAAGTCACACTGATTTGCAGGTAGGTCATTTCATGTGAGTTCATGCACTGTCTTGGTTTTGTTCTTTGAAAAAGGTGACATTAATGCACAATTCATTAATGCAAAACTCATCAATATTTTTCGTGTGCTGACAAAATACAAGAGAATGCCATACAGTTTGCCCTCACGCATTTTTGCACTAACACTTGCGACTCCACCTCATCGCGGATTTTTGGTAGGCAGTCACGTGATACCACACGTGCATTCTATTGGCTGATGGCATCCAGAAATGCGCTACGTTCTGTGAGTCTCGGACTTTCGTGAGACACAAAAGTGTTTTAAACAGTCGATAAGAGTGGAAAAAGGTAATACAGATAGAAGGTGGTTTAATATCAGTATGGGGAGGGTTCATAAACATTTAAATTACGCTCTGGTGGGTCGTGGGGGGCTGGAGGGTATCTCCAAAGTGCAAGTATAGAGGATGTCTTCAGGAATCTTTTCAGTGATCTGGCAGCACTTGCTTCCAGACACTTTAGAGGGGGTGAGTTCTGTTCACTGTTGAAAGGCCATGTCTAGCAGTCTTTGCTAGATGTGTTAGTTAGCTGTGTTTACAAATACAATAGAAATATAACTGTGCCTCCTTTACCATCAATCTCAGACTTACTCAAAAGCAATGACCATGAGCTCCTGCTGTCATCAAGTGATGACAAAAAGGAAGACAATTAATCCACAACAGCCCCTTTTAAAGGACCTTCGCCGGTTGTGGAAAACGATTGTGCCAAAGAGATGCTGACTTTGATTAATTTGATGTCAGAAAATTCATCTCCAGACTCCAATTCTCTCTTTTTTAAAAATTAACTTTACTGATCCCTGTGACCCACAGAAATGGAAGAAGCAGCTAAGAAAACAAATGAGTGAATAAATTACTTTTTGTCATAGTCAACTTTATTGTCAAATGTACCACATATGCATGACATACAGTATGGATGGATTTAGCCCAAAAAGACACCATGGGCCACCTCCAAGGATTCATGACTAGCTAAGGAACTTTAGGGGACGTGTCAGCGTGGATTAGGTGGCAGTCGACGGTGGTGGGCTAGACCAGTGGTCCCCAAGCCCCGGGCCGTGGATCAGTACCAGCCCGTGGGTCATTTGGTACCGGGCCTCACAGAAAGAAAAAATAATTTGCATTACTTGCGTTTTATTTGTTGCGGTGATTGAAAGATGTTTTATTTTGAAAAATTACCCGATTCTCTGTTACATCCGTCTATGTCAGTGGTCCCAACCACCACGGGACATTAGGTACCAGGCGGCACACACCGTTTGACTTTCTTTTCTTTATTGATTACTAGTCTAAAGATGTTTTATTTTGAAAAGTAAAGTCTGTGCGGAATGACGCAGACGAATGCATGCGTCTGTCCCGCTTGACAGGTCTCGGTCACGTGACAGGTTACCCCTAAATTAAGCACCTACAACTGCGCCAGTGTTCTGGATTAAAGTCAAGGCAGATTATCCTGAGATCGCCCAAAAAGTATCAATAACCCTGTTTGCATTTCCAACCTCCTGTCTTTGTGAAGTAAGATTTTCTGCAGTGACCGTAAAGAAAACCAAACTGCGGAGTAGACCGGACATCCGGAACACACTTCAGGTGTCATTGTCTCCCGTTACCCCTAGATCAGCGGTGCTCAACTACTAATTCTCATTATTGTAATTATTATTTGACTGACTTGTTCACCCTTTTATTGGAAATGATCAGTATTTCTCATACATAAGTAGAAGTATTTCTCCTGTTGTAAGTTGCTATATTTCAAAGTAAACCTCATCAGTGCAGTCACTTCAATCAAGTTTTTAATATAATTATTTCTTACAATCATTTTGTACAGAGATGTTGATGATCAATTTATGAAAAAACGTTATTATCTGTTTATTTCTGCTTTTCACATAAAACCACTGTGGATGATTTATTATTAGACAACATCTGTCCTGGCATCATTATCGAGCAACTCAAGACCGGTCCATGAAAATATTGTCTTAGATGAAACCGGTCCGTGTCACAAAAAAGGTTGGGGACCACTGGGCTAGATGACCTGGTCCATGGACACAGAGACTGGCTCTTGATACAGCATACCAGGACTACCAACATTAGCCACCTGCTCCAGTGAAGAAAGCCACCTTCTTCTTCTCACAGCCTTTTGGCTGTGCAGCTCTCGCAAGACTTCCCCTTTGAACTCAATGAGGTCATCTTTCAGAGATTTCTTTACATCCTTCTTGAAATTACTCAGGTTGAGTCTCATGTCCAGCTTAAAGTCTCTTATCTCATTAGACCTTCAGGCAGGGTGTTTTGGGTAAAGCTAGCTGCTCTGTTAGCTTCACCTAGCATTTCATCATGGTCGCCTTTTTCCGCCTGTTCAGCAGACTTGATTAGCTCCATATTTTGTTGCATTTTATTCTTTTTTTTTTTTACTCCTCTCACACTTCATAGATTGGATATTTATTTAAATGTTAGGAGGTACTGTTCCAAAACCAACAAGCACCTAATGCAGTCAGACTGCAACATCCCGTGACACCCCAGAATTTTACATTAACCTACTTTCATAGGTCAGGGTCATTTAATAAAAGACCCATGAGCTGGTGCATTCTATTTGTCATGAGGTTTCAGAGATGTGTACCTAAAAAGGCATAAAAGTGAAAATGTGACCTTGACCTAGTTTTTCAAGGGTTTTTCATTTTCATCCCCTTGCCTCCCTGAATATAACGCCTTTTGTTTTGTCTTTCTATCTGATCCAGGTCCTGAGATATATGCAAAAATATCTCAGGATAGGGCTGCAACCAAGGCAGTCAGGGACTGCAACATCCCACAACACCCCTGAATTCAAAACTTTACCCTGACCTACTTTCAGGGTAAGTCGCGGGATGTTGCAGTCTCTGAATTCAAAATTTTACCCTGACCTACTTTCATAGGTCAGGGTAAATCAAAGCATAGCTGGGCTTGCACTAGGAGTTAGTATGACTAAGCCACTGTGGCTCAGTGCAAACGAATTGAGTAAGCCACAAAAAGCCACATTCTGTGTCCAAGACAGCAGTGCAGCGCGCTGATGACCAACGCTTGTTGCGGGGGAGTGTAGGGGGATACCCCCCACAGGGGGGATACGGGGGCCTCCCCCGGTAAATTTTTTAGAGAATGGGTTTGTTTTCCTGCATTCTGAGGGCAAAATCTTCTGTTTAGTTTAACTACAAAAATACACTAAAGTCAGCAGTTCAAGATAAACTATCTTTATTTCTATCCTACTTAATGCAGGAGATTCAGCAATTGAAAACTTGCTTTCACTATGCGAAGATACAGTCATACAAAATATTACTCAATGTTTACTTGTAAGTTTTACTGAGACTAGAAGGCATTTTAACTTTGACACTTTGATTTTAATAAATTTGATTCTTGGTATTACTCAATGTTTACTTGCGAGTTTTACTTGGACTAGAAAACATTTTAACTTTGACCACCACCAACACCATTGGTATGCCATAGTTTATTTATCTATCTTTTCATAATTCGATAGTATGATTTTTCATTTCAATTTAAAAAGGCATGAAAAATAGCAAGCGAGGTGAATACACATTTACATACATTGCTGGTTATTCCTGCCGGTCATAGGGATCAAAAGTCTAAGACTACAAAAAAGTATTGATAATATCTTTCATTTACCTTCTGATTGGTCTTTCACCACTCCTACCCCTACCTCAGCATTCACCATTTGTTGTGTAATTAGGATATTAACACAAACTCTACGATATAACACTGGATTCTTAATTTTTTTCAATCGATCGTCCTCGCCTTGTCGTACACCAATTCGCGGGTTTAACTTGTAAAAATAGAATCTTTTTGTTTTTCATTGGACGAAAGGAGGTCATGACCCAAGTGCATATTTAATGATCGGAGCGTTCGGGTCACTATGGCTATTTCCGTCGGCATGCACCGACGGAAACAGCGGCGCTAGCGAGAGAAAAAGTTTGTTATCGCTTGGGGATTTTCGCAAGTCCAAAAAAGTAGTACGTTTTAGCCTTTTTTTCCTAAAAATAAGAACGCCACTGTGGCTACACAAGCTAAAAATCTTGTAGCCATATGGAATTTACTCCGCCTATGGCGACGTGGCGAATGGCTAGCGCAAGCCCAGCATAGGTAGATCAAAGCAGTAGCTCATTTTAATTTGTACACTTTGGATGTGACCTTTGGGACAAACAGAGGTCCTATCATGTCTGTTGGAAGCCTAAATTCTGTCACAGCAAGAGAAACCACACAACAATGTAATCTCACAGCTGTGTTGAAACAGAAAATCCATGTAAGCCCTCAGCTAAGAAAAACTCTAATAGCTTTATTAACAATATGAATGAGGAATGGAACTATTCATTTTGAAGTGACTGTTATTGTTTCAAACACAGATAGTGAATCAGACATGGACTTCAATTGAAACTTTCTTATTTAATATTAAATGCATTAGTCTCTATAAACATGACATTTATTCACTTATAAAAGCAGGTATCTATGTACACCGAACCCTCAAAAAGAGCCCTGTAATACAAACACAGAATATCCTTGATACAATCCAGAAACGTCACTCTCTAAACTCGGGCAGCAGCAGTGATTGTCGCAGCATTCCCTTCAGATTACACATTACGTTAGTGAAGAGCTGATACCAAGCGTTGATGTAGGGAAAATTCATCACTTAATGTTATCGCTAAGCTCATTCAAAAAATCAAACATTAACACATGTAACTACTGAAATGCCCTCAAATAAAAATCCTAATTTTGCTTACCAGAAGTTCTCAAACTGCGACATCGACTGGACTACACAGATTTGCAATACTTTTGGTTTCAAAACTGACATATGTTGTACTGACATTCACTCATCTGGAAATAAATGGCAAGTAAATTTCCATTGCACTTTTCTGTGTATGGTAAATCACTGTACTTGACACCACAAGAGGTATACAACTCAATGCTTTGTGTTTCACTACGATGAGCTAGAAATCCACAAATAGCCTGGTTGTTGTTGTTGGAGAACCATTATGTACCTTCACAGCATGACGGTGGCTTTATGACAAAGGTTGTAGCTACCAAACTACTTCATGGTTCCACCTTGGACTTCCTCTTGGACGTTCTGTTTTTGGCTGACTCTGTGGATTCTGGGGAGAATGGGGGATCCGTGGGAGGGCTGGGGGCTTTATCCACGTCACTTTCTGGCCCAAGGGGCATGGAGAGGCTTTTGGAAACTCCTGACAATAATGAAAATAAAACAGTTGGTTTTCATTATGTTTCACCTCAGGTTGCTCCATAAATAGTCCCTGAGTTCCCAGGTATCTACAAAAATAAAACCCTTCTCTGGGATTCATTTACACAATTACCTTGCAGTATTGCTGTTCCAACTTCCTACACTGACATACCGCTGCCATAGAGAGAGGTATAGAACTGAATTAAGATACAATCACACTGCTTTCATGTAGTGAATATTAGCTTTGGCTCCCATCCACTCCTATTAGATTCCACGCAGGACACCGGTTCAAGCAGAGCTTTCACTCAAGCAGTCGATGGTGAACTACCTGGTCAGACTTAACATTTGGTTAGCTTTACAGCTGGGGGGCGGAAGTGGCTCAGTGGTAGAGCGGGCAGTAGAGCAGGTCGTCCAATGTTCCAAAGATTGGTGGTTCGATTCCCACTGCCACCCAAAAAACACCAGGAGTATGAGCTGACAGTGGGAGGTATAAGCTCACCTCTGGAGAACTGCCCAGGCGCCCTTGAGCCTGGTGCCATTCCCCTTTACAAATTGCTCATTTGGGGCACTACACAAAGGGGCTGCCCACCACCATGCCTACAGGCCCCCCTGTGTGTGTGTGTGCGTGTGCTACAGGGCCCTGTACAAACTAACATGTGTGCATGCAAGTGAAGTATTTTCTAACTAGAATGTGCTCATAATTTCCCTTCGGAGATCAGATCAGTATATAAATTTAAAAAAAAAAAGGACATGCTCAGATTCTATGTGTGAAGTCATTATATTAGCATTTTTACTAGAACCTTAATTCAAAAAACATCAGACTAGTGGATACTACAACAAGCTAGCTCAGCAGAAAGTTAATGCTGCAATAAATTATTACTCAACTCTTCCAAGATTGTCTTCCTGACTGCTTCTTTCTCGCATTTTTTTTTTTTGCCTTTATTTTCCAGGACAGCTGAGGGATTGAGTGCAGGGTTGACTTGTGGCAATGGGCTGCGAGAGGGATTTTAAGCCACAGCCACTGTGTAGAGGCCTGGGCCTCTGTGGATGGGGTGAATGCTCATACTATAACACTATTGGTGTCCAGGAGTCCCAACTTCTAAACTTGAATTTTGAGCCAATGGCTCTCAAGCATGAATTTCATTCTGACGGATTCTTTATAAACCAAAACCAAGTTTGAGGCGCAAGTTGCTTTCCATAACCCTATATCTGAAATTTAATAATAATCAGCACTCAGATACAGTAGGTTCCAGCCTGTCATAGAAAATCCTGACCTTCAGCAAAATTAATTGATAGATTATCTACTTCAGCATTACAGAAACACATATCAGCATGTTCAATAACCACATCTCTCCTGCAAAGCACATACTATCTGTTGAATATATTTACAGGCTATAATTTTACACACACAAGTCAGTTGTTTAATGCTTGCTGGTTGCTGAGTGCTGGAAAGCAGACAGATCTGTATAAATATGTAAAATGTTTGTCACTGAACAAGAACGCAGTCTAAGAGGAGTGGAGGAAAACACAGCCCACAGGCTATTGTACAGAAAAGTGTACTTGTCCACTTTCTTTTGAGAGCTGTAAGCTGCAACAATCATTTCAGAGCACCCTCCAATTTATTACCTTACCTGTGTGTTATTTTTTCCACCCCACTGTCATTACATTGTTGTCAAGAATTTATACAGGCTAAGGGTTAGCTTCTTATTCCAAATATTCCATTTGGCCTTAGCCCACATTTTTTTCAATCTGCAAAAGTAGTTCAGACATGAGGCTGTGAACAGAAAGGCTTACATTCCCATTTGAAATTAAAAACTCCTCTGGTTCAGTGACTAGGGGATGAGAAATTTGTCATCACCAGCATTGCCAGAATAAAGCTTTAACTTTATGATTAAAAGTAATTTGTGACTTCAAGCTTTCCTACTCAACTGTCTTGTGTCAATGTCAAATGGTCAACCAGAAGCACCTCCACGCTGAAAAATGTTCATTAACACCTTCTACACCTTATGCAGGCGGCTCGTACCTGTGGTTTGCTGGACATTCTTGTTGTAGCTCGCTGCAGAAGACATAGCTTGGCCCAGAACTTTGTTCGTTCCCAGTGGAGCTCCAGGGGTTGTGGCGGCCGCTGCAGAGTTTGGTTTTGATTTGGAGTCCTTGCCCGGTTTAGTCCATACCAGAGTGTCCGTCACCTGCAGGGCAGCTCCCAACTTCTGAGCCATGTCCATTAGCTGGTAGTGACAAAATGGCAAAGTCTTAAAACCTTTGTAAGCAATTGCTTCGATAGCTAACTCTAAAAGACTGATATGAAAAGGATCAGAACAGAACAGGAAGTACCTCAGGATCAAATTCAAAGTTGCTGCTGCTGTCTCGAAGGACATTGACTTTCCTCTCCATCTCTTGATACTGATCAAGAGCTCCTTTCTTTTCACCATGATTGTAGAGGAAGATGGCAAAGTTCAGATTGACCAGCGGGTTGGTTCTAGAGGAAAAGAAAATACTACATGATTAAATAACTAAATCGAGTTTTAAGTCTATACTTAAGGAAGAAAGTGTGACAGACTCACGCATCTATCGTCACAGCCTGTTCATATGCTCGTGTGGCGTTCTCTATGTCTTCCAAGTTGGTCAGAGCCACTGTTATGAGTTTATATACAAAGGCTATATAAGGTTTAAACTGGCAATGATAACGTTGTCAGATGCAGAAGTTATGAGTGCAAGTAATAAAAATTCATTCACATTCAGCACATGTAGTATGTATGATATAAAAGCCATAGTATGTAATCCTCGCAAACCGTTTTTTTTTTAAATCATAAATCACCAATTTTTTTATTAAAGACGTGAACTGTTTCTGTCTCAGCACCTGCCAGCAGCATGTAGAGTTCCCCCAGACGTGGGTTCAGATTGATGGCTGCATTGAGGAAGTGGAAGGCTGAGGCGTACTGCTGCATGGTCAGGTGGACCAGACCCAGGTTGTACAACACCTTCCAGTCAAAGGGAGAGAGGTAGTGGGCACGCTTCAGACAGCTGATCGCCTGTGGGTGAAATTAATTCAGGAGAGAGAAGCCAACCGCTGAGTGGACGGCTATGATTTTAAATAATATATGATCTCCTACAAACCGAAGAAACATCATATTCTGCACGTGATACATGTTTAACCTCAGGAATATATAAACCAAATGGAGTTTTACTTCTGAATTCACTCAAGTGAAACATCTGAGTGACGCAACGTGTTTTCATGCAATTTTAGCAAAGAAAAGGTGATGGTTTACCTTATTGTCAACAACAAAACAGCTAACCCTAACCCTAACAAATTGTGTACAAAGTGTGTCAAATTCAAATTGTGAAATATCTTGATAGCATAACATTTGCAGATTCCAGTACAATGGTTTTTAACCTGGGTTTGATCGAACCCTAGGGGTTCGGTGAGTTGGTCTCAGGAGTTCGGCAGAGACGGAGGTCAAGACAAAACACCCGACACATCATGTCGGGTGTTTTTGCTGAACATACATGAATCACTGTGTACGTTTGACACATTGTGTCAATTCGTGATGACACGCCCCCATTAGGCATCACTGCCTGCAGGTGATCACGTGACGCTACATCGATTAGCCTACCTGTGCTACATGGGATTTTGCGCACTCAGTAGTCGATTTATGCCTGTCATGATGGTACGTCATCTGATTGCTTTCTTAATATTTTAATTCATAGTAACTATGTTGAGCAAAAAAAGAAAGTGGTCGGACGAATATTTGCAACGTGAATTTACATGTACTGTACAACGTAATGTGATGGGAGTCAGAGTTGTGCATGATTTGCAATGTCAAGTTGAGCAACTCTAGTCTCGCACTGGCAAAAATAAAGGAACACTTCCTTAAGCTGTATGGAAAACAAAAGAAACAGACTTTGCTGTGAAAATGACATTAGAGTAGCACTTGCCAAGGTGAAACCACACATATCTGAACTGGTCTCTCAGTAACAACAGCAGAAGTCACACTGATTTGCAGGTAGGTCATTTCATGTGAGTTCATGCACTGTCTTGGTTTTGTTCTTTGAAAAAGGTGACATTAATGCACAATTCATTAAATACACCAGTAAAACATATACTTATGTCTTAAATTTGAAAAAAAAAATTACTAAAGAAGGGTTCGGTGAATGAGCATATGAAACCGGCAGGGTTTGGTACCTCCAACAAGGTTAAGAACCACTGTTCTAGTATCATACAGATCACTAGAAGATATTTTGCTTTACTGTTGTCTTGAGTCCTTCACAATGAATGACACTTCTTGTACTGACTGGCTTGTATAAAGATGCTTTGAATGCATCTTTCTTCCGTGAAATAAACTTGTGGTCCAGAATGGTTAAGAATCTAAACTGATGAGCAGAACCAGAACCAGAATCAGAATCGTTACAACCCAAATGATGTCATCCCTACTGAAAAACAATACAGGTTTCACTCTGGGCAGTTTATGCTTTAGGCCTGGAGAAAACACTAATACATCCACACGTGTTTACACAAGCAGAACTGAATGAAAACAGAAACTATTTATTAACCCAATGAATCACCGGACACCGTCACATTAAGTGATAAATCTCCATAAGAACTGTACGGCACCACTGCATCTCACTCACTGAAAACAGATTAGTTGAGTATTGGTCTTAAATTGACAAATGAATCATTTAACTCACCGCTACATATTTCTTTTTTCCAAAAAAGCACATCCCGATGTTGTTCCAGAGCGGAGGGCTCTCTGGTACCGCACACGCTGCCACTCGATATTTGTTCATGGCCACATCAAAGTCTCCGTGGGCCTGCATCATGCTGCCTGCAGCCAGGATGGCCTGGAAGTAAAGACAATGACTGGAGACATTAGAGGAAGAGGCAGCCTTTGAAGCCATTCAGGGTGAAAAGTGGTTCGTGCCATCTGACAAGAGCATGACCTTTCGTTTTGAATCAACCGATTTAAAAGCAGTTCAATTCACTGTCCTGAGGCGGAGTAGTACTTATACACACCTTGTAATTGTTGGGGTCAAAGGTGAGGGCATTTCCAAGGTGCTCAAAAGCTTTTTGGTATTTCCCAAGCTAGCAAAAAAACAATAAAAGAATTATGAAATTTACAATATTCAGCAGTTTTGTCACTTATAATAAAAGTGTAGTACTCATACCCCAAAAGTGTTGAGAGAGAAATGTACCTACCTGTAAAAACAGCAGGCCGAGGGTCGTCAAGAGTTCTGTGTTCTCTGGAGAAAATCTGAAGAGAGAACAAGACAAGTAGAATGAAAAATGTAATTACATTTAATGCCTGCACTTCTTCTTAAGCAAACATAGTTGATATTCAAGGAATCGGCTGATTATTCAATCACAGTTTGACTAAGCATAATTTTAGACTACTAATTATAAGCTGTGGGGGACAATGTGGCTCAAAGGAAAAAAAAAGGCAGAGGAGTTAGATCTGCATTAAAGTAAGATCCACAGCAGGGGGGCTCATTAGAAGAGAACTAGTTTTGCAGAATTTGATTAATTCATTCAACCCCAGCAGCAGGTTGCCACTGAGGGCCTTATTACAGACACTGATGTCATTTCCTTATTTACTCTGTGAACTAACATTTAAATGGAGATGGAGTTCGTTGATTTGAGAAAGGCCTCGGGTTAAAATGTGGCAAAGCTGGAGATTTGTGTCACACTGAGGGGGCAACACGTTTTGGAAAGAGCTGCTAAGGCAGAACATCATCAGATAAAGCATTAAATACAGCTAAAATACCTGTGGACCCATTCTGGCAAATAACAGTAACTCATATTTAATTTCACAGGTACCTCTTTAAAGGATTCAACAAACATCCTCACGTGAGCTGTACTTACTCTACTGCCTTCTTGTACACGTCCACGGCCTTGTCAGTGTCTCCAGCCAGCATATGAACCTTCCCAAGCATCATGAATGTCTTGTCATGTTTATTTATCTGGAGCGCCATGTTCAGATGCTCTTCAGCCTGCAAAGACAAGATCAGAATAGTCAGGATGCTGAAGAAAAAGTACAGTTTGTGCTGTGTTTGTAAAACCATCATACTCACATTTTTTAAGTCTTTAATGAAGAAATAGCACAACCCCAGATTATGGCTGATCTCCTGAGGCGAGAACATGTCTGATTATACATGAGGAACTGATGCATGTTTAACTGAATGAGGCAGGATAAAGATTGAGCTATACAATATATGAATAATCAAAATATAAACCTTTTCTAAGACGACAGAACACAGGTTCAACAGTATAACTAACAGCACAATGGGAGAGGACAGTTTAAAGTCTGAAGCATGCTAGTGCGAGTGATTAATGGTCTGGCCTAGCTGTTCTTCAGAGTGAAACAGTCCTGGTTCACTTCAGTGTCAAACCACCTTGAAAAAATGAAGCATGCGTGAGAGAAACCAGTTCAGTTTAGGTGTTTCCCTAAATGTAGGGAGAATGTTTGGAGAACTTCTCACTGTGTGTTCAGACACAGAGATGCCAGCTCGTCTTTGCCATAATAACAAGAAGACAAACAGGAACTGGGAGCCAGAGTGTTTCTTTTCTTTTACCCAGTCTTTCTCGTTCAGCCTTGAAGCCTCATTGTAGTATTCAATAGCTGCTTTGTGCTTCCCCAAGAGAAATCTAATGGAAGAATAAACAGAAATAATCCATATGAGAAATAAGACCAATCATAATAACTGAGTGGTGAACAGATATTCTTACAATCCTGTGAGCTTAACAATAGACACTGAGGTGGATTAATTTTTCTTTACAATATTAAAAATGTGTGCGCTTCACTAGCCAACAGTTTGAGTGTGTACTTCTGTTTTCCTCTTGTTGGGTGATAGCGAAGGGCTGACAGTGGACTCACAGAGATCTGGCCACTTGCTTCAGATTGTCAGTGCTGCTGGGATTAAGGATGGCGCAGCTCTGAAACAGCTCCAGGGACTGCTGGATCTTACCCTCAAGACGCAAGATTAGTGCTGTGGCAACGAAGTAGAACACAAAAGGAAAGGATCCTCATCTCCACCAAGTAAAAATAATGAAAGGCACAGCACGGGGTCCAAAGAGCACATTTTGGGAAATTAAATAATGCATAGAGGAGCTAAAAATTCAACTGTCATACCATTAACTTGAATATTAATTACCATAATAATGTGCATTGGATAAAACTACAGCTTACCTTGAACATAAATAGCATATTCACACACTCCATTAGTCTCCTGCAGTTGTTCTTTGATGATTTCCTGCAAGGAATGAGGTGGGTGTTATTTCTACATGTATGATCATGAATGTTGTTAAAACAAATGATCACCATTGCTGGGAAAAAAAGAAAAAAGTTTGCAATTATAATGGTCTAAACAGATAATTGCTTGAATTTCCCAAAATGTCAATTAGACCATTACTGAACTCCAACGCGGGTCGACGATGGACTGAAGCAGGGATGGCGGAGGAGTGGAGGTGCTTTACCTTACACAGATCGTAGTCTTTACAGACGTAGTGCTGGTGGATCAGCCAGTTTCTCCTCTCCACAATGGGAAGCTCTGGAGCTGGAAGGCAGAACACCACGAAATGAGACTATAGCGTACAAGATCTGGGCTTCTTTAAGATCTCGACTGTTCACATGCTGCCTCGTAACAGTGGAGTCATTAACATCTTGTCAGTCTTAAGTACGTGTCTGATCAGAGTTAACACACATGTAACACGCCTACCTAAACCTACAGACTAGACTTAAAACACTTCATCTGGGACACGGTAAGAAGGACGATCTAGTCGGATCATTTTTAATCACCTTTCTGGTAATTTGCCATGTGAATAAATAACCCTCGTCTCTGCAGACATGAGACGATCTTTTACTTTGATGCACCTCAAACATAAACTTGCTTGTCACTTTACAAGCAAGGGTTTCTTGACTTCTCCTGCTACTTATCGGATGTGTTGAAATGTTGAGATATCCTTCCCGTTGCCAGGGAAACAATGTCGTTTGCAAGCCAGGTGCTTGTGACAGAACAGAGACACAATGAGAAACGGAGGCTGGAGCTCTGAGCAGCGAGATATAAAACCTCCACATCAGAACGGGTTAGGAAACCTGAAGAAGTCAACCTCAGTGCTCCAAGGCTTCCTCCCAGAAGACTTCAGCGTTTCATTCCATGAGAAGCAAATGCTATTTCAATTCGAGCGAGTTTGATTCTAGTAATCCTGTCATCATGCACCTTCTACCTTCAACCGAGGCTAAAAATAGAAGCACTGCCGTTGACACAGGGGATATCACTGTTGAACTTTCAGTTTAAAATACAAGATGAATGACAGCTCCCCTCTGTTCCTATCTGTCAACGATTCAGTGGTGCTCTGTGTGTTTGCCACTAAAACTGGATCTTCTGCAGAGACATCCTCTTCATCGCTGCGCGTGAATCCGCACGGGCTTCATACATTTGTTCTGTCAAGATTCGGAATGCCCCTATTTGTAGCACCCTAATCCGCTTTCTTCCTGCTGAGACAGCAATAATGTTCTTGTCTCTAGCTTTCAGCTGGTTTCCTGTGGTGCTCCAGCCTCCACATTCACATTACAGGCTGTGTTTCATGAGGAAGGATGGGAAACATGTCTAACATGAGAACTGCTGTATGACGGAATAGGAGAAAAGAACGATGAGGAAGAACACAGCAGGAGGTCTACAAGTATAGTTCTGTCAAAATTTCAGCACAAAAATGACGGAATTTTCTCAATTATATGTGATCTGGATAATTTTTTCCTTTCGGCTTTTCCCTGAAGGGAAAAGCCGAAAGGAAAAGAAGAAGAATCTCTTGTGTTGCCATTAAGTTATATAAGCGTTTTTAAAGGAGGCTGAATGTTGTCCACTTAAAGCACTTAAAATTTCCTGCTTTTCTGCCCATTTCACTCTCAGCAGCACATTTAAAATACCTTTTTTTATGTTTCTTCTTCTTCTTTTCCTTTCGGCTTTTCCCTTCAGGGGTCGCCACAGCGAATCAATTGCCTCCATCTAACCCTGTCCTTTGCATCCTCTTCTCTCACACCAACTACCTTCATGTCCTCTTTCACTACATCCATAAACCTCCTCTTTGGTCTTCCTCTAGGCCTCCTGCCTGGTAGTTCAAAACTCAGCATCCTTCTACCAATATATTCACTATCTCTCCTCTGGACATGTCCAAACCATCTCAGTCTGGCCTCTCTGACTTTATCTCCAAAACCTCTAACATGTGCTGTCCCTCTGATGTACTCATTCCTGATCCTATCCATCCTGGTCACTCCCAAAGAGAACCTCAGCATCTTCATCTCTGCCACCTCCAGCTCTGTCTCCTGTCTTTTCCTCAGTGACACTGTCTCTAGACCAAACAACATCGCTGGTCTCACCACAGTTTTGTACACCTTTCCTTTCATGGTGGAATCAAAAGACATGGGGAGAACATAATGGAAAATACAATGAAATTATTCTAGTAATTAATTTGTGCAGTTTTACCAGAGAAAAATATAAAAACCCAAGTTTTTTTCTCTCTCATATTTATCTACCAACACTTATTTGTAACAGTGGTTTGGGAAGAATGAGCGTCGATATCTTGAAAAATGACAAAATATGTTGCACTCCTGTATTTCTATCAAGAAACTGAAGCTTCCTTCTGCAGGACTGAAACATTCTATAATGGAACGGTGAAAAGACCAAAGCCACATGGTGGCTTCAATTACATGGTTTAATAAAACTGTTCTTTTTTTTTTTTTTTTTCATTTTAATGTGGGTGGGCTAATTTTACTAATGCATCCAATATAATAACTGCAATGCACAAACTATCATTAAAGACCATAATAATCCTAATTACATTTAATGACGATAATTACAGAAGTACGAATTCACTAGTTTATAGAGAGACAGCTGAAGTGAAATAACAACAATCATATAGTCAGTTCCATTTCTCAACTTCATACAGTTAATACATAGGTAATATTCTTCTCGTACTGTCACAAACTTCTGATCTTATTCATTATTTGTTTACATAAAGCATGATGAAGTCATCATTTGCTGTAAAGGAAGAAATAAAGCGTTGTTGATGTGGTTTCGAGGTTTCTATTTTTTCTAACTATTTCCTAAGCGGTCTATGGACATGAATGTACAGTATATCATATCTTATATTCTTAAAGCTTCAAATAATCATATAAACATATATTTATTTACATGTGATACTACTGTCTATGACATGGCTATACCAAATGAATATACGGTAATCAGGTTGGCATTACATTGTCCAAACGCATTATAGTATTTAGTCTCTTGTTACTTTATAACATTAAGTTGATGCTTCATAGTGTTCACTTGTTTTGTTGTCTCTAATTCAAACTAGCATATTAAACTTTTGCATGTCAAATCAAGTGCATGGGGATGTAATAACATGCATTCAGACCACAGATCATATAATTAACTGTTCTCAGGATTTGCTTTTCAGCAGCACTGATGAGAATTCTAACATGGGGAATATAAAAAACTGAATCCAGAGCCAATAGCATTAAATGGTAAACAGTACTGTACAATAATTCTAATAATAAAACAGCCTGAATGACCCACAAATCCTGCCCCACAGAAAATTAACTACTACTGCTGCGTTCACAGACTCCTCCTTCTAGGAACGGTCGACAGCGGGCTGAGGGTGACCTCTGCAGGATTATTACTTCCACACTCACAGGATTAAGTTTATTTATTTATTTATTTGTGTTAATAACAAACAACCACAGGTACCTTTGGGTGCTCGACGTTTTTTGGCTTCAGCAGAAACTGGAAGCTGAAATATATGACAAACAAACAAAAAAACATTTAATAACAGCAACCCATACGTTAAAGCCACTATTATAACCCTAACAAAGACGAGTCTACTGGGGCAAAATGTTCACCTTCACCTGAGATGAATTAAAATAGTGTTTTAATTAGATTAACACGTGAATATAGTGTTTATATTCCTACACACCCCGCTCTCCCCACAGATTGCAGATGAAAAGTCTCTCAGTCTTTTCCAGGTTGTCCCCGCTGCCAACAGGACGGTGTAACCGGCCATGAGCAGCTTTCCTTCGGTCAGTGCTGCCAGCAGCGTCCGCTAGTTGGTGTCGGTGGGTGTGAGGCAGCTCGGTGCGCAGGACTGCTTTTGTGAAGCATTAGTTGTGTCGTGGATTGATTGAAGTGTAGTTCCTGGTATTTTAGTGTGTTTTTGAATATTGGTTCACAATAACTGATTTCATCAGTCCGTAAACGCAGCATGAGGATGGTGAAGCAGCTTTAGCTCCAGCCGGGGCTCGTTCAACTTCACCGCTGGACATCACCTCTGAAGCGGGTCTGCGGCGCATATTTACACCGTGACGATAATTACAGTCGTGTTACTGCACTTAGTACCTCAGTAGCTACTTATTAGCGCTGGATAGTGCCTCGGATTAGACGCAGTTGCTGTAGCTAGGTTAATCAACTTAGCGCTGACTTAGAGAGGGCTACCCGGGAAGCTAACATTCTAAACCAACCGGCCTCATCGGCTCCTTTCCTCCGAACTACCGTCACGTTCATTCGGGCTGTCCAGCGCTACCCTGTCGCTCCATCCAGCGTGACGTGGGTGCTTGCTCTGGAAACGAAAACTAGCTTTAGCGTTGCACTCACCGTGGAGGTTTTCTCTTCGTCCGCCATCTTGGGATGATCAACACGTGAAGCTGTTGCTATGGATACAGCAGTGCAGCGCGAGGCGCGGATGGTTGGACGCGCGAGCGTCTCAAACTTTCATATATAGTATCTGTCTCTACTGCTCACTAACCCGGAAGAATGACTGTTGGTTTATCAGATTTGTGTAATACACGAAATATATCGAGTCCTTTTTGTCAGTTCTCGATAGAAGCATTCACAAATTATTCCTCTTTCTTTTTTTTACCTAACACTGCAAGCAAAACAGAAAACAGCTGTGACTGCCCACCTAAAATACCGGAACCATTTTTCTTTTTTGATTCAATTTTCATTTTTGTTAAAGTGTAACTTTTTCTTCTGCAAAGACGATGAGTTTAAGTATTTATTTGATAATAATGATGTGTGAGCATGTCATTTTTCTTCCTTCACAGCATCTCTAAGTTTCAGCAGTGTCTACAAATTATTTTTGAATGTGTGGAATTCCTTTTTATTTACGTACTGACACAAGCAGAGCAAAGATACTCAACTACTTGTTTGTTTCAGCCACATTTCACTTGAGCAGAGACAGTTTAGACCAGGGGTCTCCAAACTTTTTCCTGTAAGGGCCACATAATTTTTCCCTTCTCTAATGGAGGGCAGCCAGCTGGGGTCAGTTTGCAACAGAAAAACTGTAATGATCACAGGGGTGCCTCAATGTACAGTATTTTCAGCACTATAAGGCGCATCTAAAAGCCTTTTATTTTCTCAAAAACCGACGGTGCAATTTATAATCCAGTGTGCCTTATATATGAAAAAAAAAGTTTTAAAATAGGCCATTCATCGAAAATGAGTTCTCAGATGAGTTGTCAGCTCTCAGCCGTAACCTTAACCCCCACGCTGTTGGCTATATAGGCTCACGCGTCCACACGATGACGGAACTTTTTGAAAACGCAACTTTTTTTTGTTGCGTTTACACCTTCCGTCCACACGACAACGCAGATATACGGAACGAAAACGCAACTTTTTGAAAACGCTGGCGAAGGTGGATTTTTTGTGGTCGGTATATCCGCAACTTTGTATATCCGGGGGGCGTGTCCCTGGGACCAAAACCACTGTGACGTCACGCATGTGACCCGTATCTACATGTACAAACGGAGCTAAAACCGGGTATTTTCTGACGTATAACAGCTCCACGTCGAAGATGCGTTGATAAACATGCTTTGCACTTAAATATTTATTCATCTGTTTATTTATGTGTCATAAAGTTTATATATGTATTCATTCATTCATTCATTTACGTTCCTCTTCACAGACGCCGACGCCAGTTCTGGGTCAGACCGGGACGCGCTGCCTGCTGGTGGGAGAACTCTGTGATGGAGGTCGTCCTCCAGGAGGAACACCGTGAATTTCCACACGTCCCGGTCCTCTCTCCCGTTCTTGGAGTTGTTCTGCTTATACAGGTGTTGATAAACACACTGATGCGTTCACGTGTGTCGCTGTCGTGTGGACGCGAATCGTTCTCGATGCGTTTTCAAAAAGTTGCGTTTTCAAAAAATTCCAGCATCGTGTGGACGATAGTCAGCAGCCCAGACAGAATACACTAATCCAAGCTGTTCCCCCCCAGTTAGCTGCTGTTTCAAGTGTCAACCACATTTGCAAAACAATTGTAGCATGCCAGGCACCCTTTGGCTAGCAGTGACTCAGCTCTTGAAATTTCAGAAAAGGCTACAGTCGTGAATGCCATCCCTTTAGCGCAGCTCAATCTAGTTAATGCATAACGCAACCACTGCCACTACAGTAGTTTCATTTTTCTGGTACTGTTCAGGGGGCCGCATCCAGCACACGGGCCTTAGTTTGGGGACCACTGATCTAGATTTAAGACAAAGAGAGAGTTAACTGATTGCTTCTGGCTATGATAGTTGTTATAACCTGGAACAAAGTGATTAAGTACATGACGAGACAAAGTAAAATATAATGTTTGAAAATGTCAGTATCTGTTCCTGATCATAACCACTGACGCATGTCAGACTGCATTCCCAATACGCTCTTTGACCCCTGACTAGTCCTGTTATCTCCTTCATCTTGTTAGCCCAATGACTGTGTGGAGAAGCAGCTTTTATTTCCTCCTCTCGATACTTATCTCCTTGTCTCCCCCTGGCCTCGTGCCTCCAATGATTTCTGATGTATTTTTTCTCTACAGTTTTTCTTTACAGTAGCTCCATGATTACTGTAGAAAAATTAACATTTATAATATGAAAAACAAGAGAGAAAAATGACAAATAAGCAGTAACTAAGTTTAAAAAAAAAAAGTACCAGGAGAAGGCAGCATGCATGGTAGCCCATGCATAGCATCCACATAAACATTAGTCCATGCTACCATTAGACCCACCCTCTCTTTGAGAGGGGCGTGGCACATGGAGCTCATTAAAGGGACAGTAAAGTTAAGTGACATGTATGTTATTCATAATTATGAAAAAAAGAAGAAAAAATTAATTTTATATGTGAAGCATCATCCCTTTGGTCAGAAAAGCTTAAAATCTGCGGCACAGCAGCTTCCGCATTCAGTGGTCACGTGGGCGTCATACGTCATCGGCGACCAACTTAACTTGGCAGCTATAGAAGACAATGTGATACACGACGCGATTAACTCTATAAACATACCTGTCAACCAGTATGTTTTTGCCGTACCAAGTACGGTTTTTATGCATTTTAAGACATGTACGGCGTAGAAGAAAATCTGTACGGAAAAACGCAAATTTGCCAATTATGGGTATGTAATTATGGGTGTGCCAATTATGGGTGTGTAGGATGGTGGTGAGAAAGATGAAGAGGACAAAGGCAGAGCAGAAGATGAAATGGTGGAAGCTGAAAAAGGAAGAGTGTTGCATGAAGGACTTAAGACAGGAAGGAGTTAAGACAGGCTCTTGTTGGCCAGGAGGTGATGCCAGATGACTGGACAACTACAGCTAATGTGATCAGGGAGACAGGTAGGAGAGTACTTGGTGTGTCATCTGGAGGGAAAGTAGATAAGGAGACTTGGTGGTGGAATGAGGAGGTACAGGAGTGTATACAGAGAAAGAGGTTAGCTAAGAAGAAGTGGGACACTGAGAGGACTGAGGAGATTAGACAGGAGTACAGGGAGATGCAGCGTAAGGTGAAGGTAGAGATAGCAAAGGCCAAGCAAGGGGCTTATAATGACTTGTATGCTAGGTTAGACAGTAAGGAGGGAGAGACTGATCTATACAGGTTGGCAAGACAGAGAGACAGAGATGGGAAGGGTGTGCAGCAGGCTAGGGTGATTAAGGATAGGGATGAAAGTCTATTGACAGGTGCCAGTAGTGTGATGGGAAGATGGAAAGAGTACTTTGAAGAGTTGATGAACGTGGAAAATGAGAGAGAACAAAGTCTAGAAGAGGGGATTGCTGTGGACCAGGGAGTAGCAAAGATTAGTCAGGATGAAGTGAGGAGGGCATTGAAGAGGATGAAGAGTGGAAAGGCAGTCGGTCCGTGTTTTCTTGGTCAAGTTTGTGCAAATGCCCCACACCAAGGGCTGCACAAAGTTGACAGATGTGGACTTCACAAACAGAGATATACAGCACTCACATGACAGGCTTGCAGTGGGAATGGCTGTCAGGTCCCTCCTAGCTGACTGTGAAGAGCATGACATCACACCTGCTATACAAAAGAAATTCTTCAATTGTGTAAGAGAATTCTATGAAGCAACAGTTAGAAAAATGCTTGCAAAATTTCCATTTGAAGATAAAGTGCTACAGGATTTAGTAGTGCTGGATCCTAAAAAGACTGATTCATTGGATTACACTCATGTTATTAGGCTGGCAGAAAACTTTGAATGTAATGTTGATTTTGAAAAATTGAAAGAGGAATGGGATGATCTGCAGCTTATGCCCAAATCAAATGTCCTGGAAGGCATGCAAACTGACAGCTACAGGACAGGAATTCTAAAGCAGACCACATCACTGGGAGTGCAGAGATTTCCTGAAATGTGGAAGCTCTTTTCCATTTTGCTGTGCCTCCCACATTGCAACGCAGATAGTGAGAGGGTGTTCTCACTTGTTAGAAAAATCAAAACAGAGTACAGAAAGAGCATGGCGGAAGATACACTTCTTGCATATTTGCAAGTAAAGATGAACTATGCTAGCAAATGCTGTGTTCTTGCCCCATCAAAAGATCTGCTAGTTTCAGCAAAGAAAGCAACAGTAGCATACAACAAAGAGCACAGTAGTAGTTAAAGCAACACTTGTTTACATAATTTATTAAGCATGTACTTCGTGTGTATAGAAGAATATAACGAAACAAGTGTAAAATATCAAATGTTAAACTGTATCATAATTAATAATGCCCAACTATGTACATAAATAAACGCATTTGAAAAAAAATTTATGGTGTAAGATTTTTTTTTTTTTTGTAAGGAAAAATACAATGGTTTGTAAGGCCATGGGGCCTTGGAGGCTGACAGGTATGTATAAATATCATGGTTACCTGCCAGGTGAACGGTTGTGTCAACAGAACAACAAGAAAAAACAAAGACAAGGACCTATCCTTCTTTATAATACCTTCTGGAGCACGGACAAACCGGGTCAATATGACCAAGGATCTGAGTATCTGTCATGAGCACCCTGATGATTTGCAAAGAGATTTGAAGGCAAGATCATTTTCGGACAACCCATTGAATTTATTCTGAATCATTAATTAATGTCTGGAGTTACTGGAGGTATTGTATAAATGTTTTTATGACCAATTATCCCACGATTATGGCACACGCAAAAAGTAAACAATATTAGAAGTGATAGACAGGTCAAGTGATTTGAATTGAAATAATGTCGTCATCGGAAACTGAAGACGAGTTCCCAGTGAACCCACCTGGGGGTGTAATTATTCCATATAATTACCACCCGATGTACAAGGAGGATGAGAGTTTGGACATCTAGCGACTCATCCCAGGTGTCGTCATCTGAATCACATTCTGACAGAGATATCCAACTAGTTATAATGTCCCGTTTTGGTTTACTATGTGTACGGAAAAGTTAATTGCACTACCGATGCTAACGCACTAGCCCGTCAATGGGATTTTCCATATTATGTTAGCATTGAGCTAGCCGCCATTTGTTTCTGTTGGACTGTGTGGAGTTAATAACAGCTCGTTTATATTAATGTCTTGTATGTACGAATGTATAAGGATCAGGACCTGAAATGCTGTTTTTGTATGTTTTATTTCAGTGTCACAGATCTTCTCATTAAAATGACCTGTCTATCACTTTTGTTTTCTTTTCGCGAGTGCCATAATCGCGCGATAATCTGGCCATAAAAACATTTATACAATACCTCCGGTAGCTCCAGACATTAATTAATTATCCACTAAACCTTGGGAATTAAGAATAAATACTAATGGTTGTCCGAAAATGATCTTACCTTCAAATCTCTTTGGAAATCCTCCGAGGTAAAGTGGTCATGACAGATCCTTGGTCATATTGACCCAGTTTGTCCGTGCTCTC
Source organism: Antennarius maculatus (assembly GCA_013358685.1). NCBI lineage: Eukaryota > Metazoa > Chordata > Actinopteri > Lophiiformes > Antennariidae > Antennarius > Antennarius maculatus. The sequence goes on from CM023606.1 coordinate 21,030,701, forward strand.
CATCTTCTTCCTGGCTTCATAGAAGGTATTCTAAAGAAGTATAGGTCCTTGTCTTTATTTTTTATTGATGTTCTGTTGACAACCGTTCACCTGGCAGGTAACCATGATATTTATAGAGTTAATCTCGTGGTGGATCGCATTGTGTTCTATGGCTGCCAAGCTAAATTGGTCGCTAATGACGTATGACGCCCACGTGACCACTGAATGCGGAAGCTGCTGCGGCGCAGAAGGTTTTCTGACCAAAAGGATGATGCTACACATATAAAATTTAATTTTTATTCTATTCTTCATAATTATGAATAACATATATGTCACTTAAAATGAACTTTACTGTTCCTTTAACATCTAACTGCTGACCCTGAAAAACAGTTGTTCTCAGGTGAGCTCATTTCAGCAAATTTCAGACAATTGAAATTCAGGACTGCACATCAGTTTTGGGTAACACATTTCAAATACAGTGAAGTTGGACATCTGGCAGCTGTGGGAAATTAATCTAACTATTAATATCGCAAAATACGTAACATTCATGATACTTTTTAGTGTATAAAATGAAAAAGATGTTTTGTTTTACGATGCCATCCATTTAAACTACTTGACATTCACTGGACATACCCAAACACAGCTGATACACCTTAAATGTGCACTTTGGTCCGTCAACATGATGCTGACTGATCAGATACCAGTTAGCATCAAAAAGGACAACATCGGCATCATTATTCTGATGCTGGCAGTTCCACCCACTGTACAGGACACTGATGGGACAAAGGAGTATGTTCAGTCATAAGATGACCCTCCCTACATACATACAATACTGAACGCCATAGGATATCTTTCCTGCCTGAGGCCATCAGGCTGTGCAATGTCTCACTTTAACATGCCATGTAGGTGAAAGGAAGAGGCAGTCACTGTTACTGTATCTGTATATATCTTTATATTTAATTCTGTATTTATTCTGTTATTTAACTGCTCTCTTTAATTCTAATTTAAAGAGACAGCTCAACTTTTACTTTTTTCTACTGCAGAGTGACTGTGACAAAAAGCAATTTCCCCTTCAGGGGATTAATAAAGGATTCTGATTTCTCTCCACAAAGCTCATTTGGTTGTGACTTCATCCTGATTGAATCAGTACAACTGAAACAGATGAGCCCCCAACAGAACAGAGTCATCTTCACCTGGAGATCACAGCTGACAGAAGACAAAAATACACAAGAACAAGACGAGAGAACATGCAGCACTAACTGACTGACTGAAAACACGACTCCACCGTGTAGCTACAACCTTGAAGACATCAGTGGACGTACATCTATGTGCATTTTACGTTATGTAAAGAAATGGTCCAACTGTCAAGAAAAATTTGTTTATTTGAACATTCAGACAGAACAGATTGAAGACAAATACCCCTCCAGTAAAATGGTTTTAAATATGTTGCCTATATATACACATAAACACACACACACACACACACACACGCAAACACACACACCTGATGACAATCAAAGTTACAAAATCAGAGACAAAAATACAATTGCATAAATCACTAATAACCAACAGTCTTCAGCTTCACTCTCCACACAGATCGTAGGTCACACATATTTTAAGATGGTAATTTAGTGAAAAAGTATTACAGGAAAAGAACTGGTCAGCATATAGATAAATATAATATTCACAAGAAGGAAAAAACGCTGATACCAAACAACAAGAAGAAGGTGCAAATACAAGCTATCTGCTGATGTTCAGTAACGCGTGATGTTGTCTAATGTATTATTGTCCAAAGAATCGATTGACCGTTTTAGTGTTCATTTTGCTCATGAATACATTTTAAAGTAAATATCTTTAAATACTACATCTACGATAATTCACTGGTCTTTCATTGTAATGGTGTTCAAGCTACATAAAAATATAATTGTCTTCATTACAAAACAACAGGAATAAAATTGGGTTTTTCCAGTTAAACCTCCTTTAAAGTTTTGCAATCAGAAGTTCTTAGTTTCTCTTCATTTAAATCAATGATCTTAAAAATAAAAGAAAAAAAACCTTCATCCCATCACCTTCATTAATCACCAGCTTTTACATTATTATATAAAGTGAACAAACATAAAACAGCAGCTGTGTTTTTCAGTAGTGTAACTAGCAACAGGATACGTCTCACTTTACAGGGCACCCAGTCCGACTGCCTGTGACAATAAGAGCACTGAATGTAGGAAAGGGTTAATAAGGCAGAACAATTCTAAACCTGTAACAATCTACAAGCTGCTTCCAAGACAAAATTATAAATATCTGTACAATCCATGGATCCAGGATTTGGTGATGGTGTAACATTCTCATGTCAAGTATGTATTTTATATAATACCAACCCTGTGCATTTTCTTTTTGAAGCCTCTATTTGTTAATTCTATATGAGCCATGATAGAAAAAAACTAATGACTTCACTAAAGACGGAATTCAAATAAATGTGCTTTTGTGTTAAACCCAGCCCCGTTCAGACACACAGATCACGTTTATGTTCTTCATCTGAATCAAATGCGTTTTCGTTGGAATGACGCGTCTGATATCCGCATACACTTTGTGTTGACCGTGCCTCCTTCATTTTGAAGCTCCGACATCTCCCAGAATAACTTAGTAACATGTCTTTAGAACACAATGAGGGTTCAGTAACAATGAAGCCACGATCAAATCCTTACACGCTTGTCTTCTCTTTAAGCCCTTGTCAGTAGACAGCGAGGACACCACTTAATTTTCTTTGTCCTTTTCATGATATTTTCAACCCCTGCCCCTTAAACCCACGGAAGAACATTGGATTTGGTTGGTCCGGTATGTTGGTCACAGATAAGACTGCCCTGAGGCACCAGGAAACAGTCCAGTTACCCTAACTCCTGCCGAAAGCTCCTTGTGCAACCGAGGTGGCTGCCCCTGCTGCAACAGTCTGGACACTTCGGTTAGTCAGGACTCCCTGGGAGAACTCCTGCTGGGCTTTGGTGAAGCTGGCACCTGTCCTCCTGTACTTACCATGGACCTGGGACAATATGAAACAGGATGCAGAGACATTAGGCCACTTGGAGATTTGTAAATAGACAAGATTGGAAAAAAAATGTCAACTCTCATCGGCAACCTGTAAGGAGTTAAAGGGGTTTCAGAGTGAGACAAGTTGTGTCTACAAAGGCGCTCATACTTCCAATCACTAGTTGTTAGGAATTGATTTGTGTTTTTTTAGTGTCTACCATTTAGAAGAAACAAAAACACATCCTCCAGTAATAAGTTGAGGAAGAAAAACAAAAAACTGATTAAAATAAAGAGACAATCACATAAACGATCACAAAGAACTGTAAAAAAACAAAAAAAAGACAGGTTTATACAGTTCCCAGCAAAAATGGCCAAATAAAACAAAATCCAACAAATTTTCTTCATGAACACACATTCAAAAAATCTCCCAACCAATAAACCAACAGGGAGGAATTGTACACAACATATTTCTAAATGTACAGTGTTCATCTAATTCAAGTGTCAATGAAATTTGTTGAGTTGCTTTAAGGTGGTTAAGAGGCTCTTGAAAGTTTTTTATGAACTGCTTAGTCGAATGACAATAGTTAATGATTGCCTTGTACCAGGACCATTATTAGATTTATGTCTAGAAGCAAATTTCCAAACATTTTTATCCTTAAAGTATCAGACATCATGCATCATACAGACTTGGTGGAGCTATGTGCTCTCTGACTGCTTCCTAGCCACCATATTTAATTTGACATAAACAAGCAGAACACATAGATAATTACAAAGTTTAAAAAAATCAAAATTAGATTTATGGCATAGAACACACGATCAGTTTAACTTGACTGATATCCATATGATAGGCAGACTATCTGAATAAGTACATGACACGGCTCAGCATTCCTTCTCGTGAAGACTTTTACATCAACGTACCATTTTCAGTAGGATGATAGCCAGGACCGCGTTAACTGTGAAAAACCCAGCCACGACCATCATGATCACAGCCACAGCCAAATTTACTTTTATCATGCTGATGGATGAAATCCAACCACTGCCAACAACAGAAACACAGTGTTCAAGTTTCTCTTGACCGTGTGCACAGAATACTGATATTTTTGAAAAGATATGAAAATAACTTGTATAAAGACATGAGACAAAATCCAACCTTGACCGAAGGAAAAGCAAAAAAACTGAAAAAAGTAAATGATGGGAAAAGGAATATCGTATTACAAAAATTATAAAAGTAACCCAAAGTCCTGCACTTACAAAGCCGCCACCCACACAAGTTAGAGAAGCAGGAATCTGTCAGAGATGTAACAGAAGAAGTGAATGAAGAAAGACAGGCCCATGCACAGCCACTACCAATCTGTTAAAAGCACACAAGAATACATACTGACGCCAATAGGAAGGTCTAGCTAGCAGCAAAAACCTGTCACAAGCGTTAAAACTCACCATCACAACTAACATCCACATGAATGTTTGACTAGAGAGGCTCCCACTGACCTGTTTCCCCAGCGTGGGATCCCCACACTCTGGATGATGTACACAGCCACTTGGAAGAAAAAGACAAAAAAGAAGAAGAAGAAGCTGAAGGAGCTGTCCGCCCTAGAGAGGAAAAACAACAGATGTTACACTTACTGACCAGGTGTTTCAGTGGAAATAAAAAAATATATATACAGTGTATATAGTGAGGGTTGTCCTCAGATGGAAGAAAAGAGTCCTTCGAAGAAACATAATTTTTTCAAACATTACATAGTATCACTTATATCAAGGCCAGTGAAGGAATGTGTGCTTCTTCTGTCTTCAAAATATATCATAAGGAAACTACTACTTTTCTATGAAATGACACTGAAATTTAAAGTAATAAAAAGGATATCAGCATCTTCGTGTACAGTGGCACCTCTACTTACGAATGTCTCTACTTTCGAAATTTTCTACTTACGAAACGCCTCAACAGGAAAATATTGCCTCTAGTTTCTAAAGAAATTTCGAGTTACGAAAGGTAAAAATACAGTATGGGCTGATACTTGCAGCTCCCAAAGGTTCCTGAACGCAACATTCTTATAGCTGCTCTGCCATTGGCTATTACCTAGCATCCTGGCATGCCATTGGCTAAGAGGGACCTCCTCTTAGCCAATGAGGAGGTCCCTCATTGGCTAAGGACTAGTTTTACGTAAATATGTTAATTTTTTGAGTATTCGCTATGGACCCCAAGAAAGTGATGGAGAAAAGAGGAAAAGAACAGACGAAGAAAAGAGTTTTTTTGTCCATACAAACAAAGCTAGAGATAATAGAAAAGCATGAGAAAGGGATGCGTTTGGTTGATCTCGCCAAAGAATATGGCTGTAATGTATCTACAATCGCCACGTTATTACAACAAAAAGGAAGTTTAAGGAGTTTAAGGCATCATGTGGGTGGTTGGAGAAATTCAAAAGGAGGACTGGAATTCATTCTGTTGTTCGGCATGGTGAGGCAAGAGCGCATGAACCAAAGAGGGCAAAAAACAATGAGGTCAGCAGTTAAAAAGTAAATGACCATCATTCTTACTCTATTCTTTGTTTTTTACATTATGCACAACTCATTTATTGTGTAATAATCTACTGTAATTATAACATATATTTGTTACATATTTTGATGCATTTTTATGCTTTATAAAACTTTTATGTCGGAATTTCGGGGGGCTTGGAATGGATTAGGGCATTTGCATAGAAATGCGTCTCTACTTACGAAATTTTCTACTTACAAAATTTCTTCCAGAACCAATTAATTTCGTAAGTAGAGGTACCACTGTATTAGTAATGGAAGCTGCTGTGTACACTGTCTTTCACTTGTAGGCGGTTCATCAAGAAAACACAAACACAAAAAACCCTAACACTGCTAACTACTTTATCTGCATGACAACAATTCTTGCTGTTTGCATGACAACAATGTCATAGCCAGCCCCGTAAAGAAGAGTAACTCAAAAGAATAGCTGATCATCAGGCTGAAGGGTAGTGAAGCAGCGAACCTGAAGGCCTTGTAGACAGGCCTGTACCAGCAGATGAAGGACACCGGGGTGAAGAGGATGAACCAGAGGATGGACAGACCGAAGTCAACACCAGCACTGCTAGGTACTGCAGTGAAGTAAGCCAGGCAGCCGAGCACGTTGAGAAACAGAGTGACGCTGTGGACTAGACAGAGGACACTAGTGAGCTGGGCCCATCATCTCCCACATCAAGGATAATCACAATGACCTAAACATATTTATTCAATGTTATAAATCATGACTCTTCTGTAAAGTAATGGATGGATGCCATCATGTGGTAATCCTGACATTGTACACCTCAGTTTGAAACTTATTTACTTATAAAATCAATGGATTATATCGAGAAGAACTAACTTTGTGTTCATCAGAAAATAAACACTAACGAGGACAACCATCCACACAGGCAAACAAAAGCATCTTTACCATAGACACGCATGTAACCACACACACACACACACACACACACACACACACACACACACACACACACACACACACACACACACACACACACACACACACACACACACACACACACACACACACACACACACACATACACACACAGGTCTGGCTACATACACATCCAGAGGTAATACATCCTTTTGCAGATCCTACGGTAGTCATCTGGGATCTCCTGATCAAAGTCCTGGTAGAAACACGGCTTCACAGGGAAGAAGTTGGGAAGAGGAGGCCAGTTGTTCTCTTTAGCTGCCAAAGCAGGAAGATCTCAGTCTGGATTACACAGTCACTTTTCACGCACCACGTGAGTTTACAGCAACTTACTTCCAGTGTTTGTAGAACCGATGTTTGTCCTGTTCTGAAATTCCTGCTCCCTCTTCTCCAGGTCAGCTGCCTTCTTCTCCAGCTCCTCCTGCTTTCTGATCAGGTCAGCCTGGGCAGCAGCTGCCGTTGCCTGATGGAAGAGACGCTCTCTGAACACTGTAAAACCTCTCATTACACACTAATTTTCAGACGTTTCTCTCTTGTTTAAACACACAGGATGCAGAACATAATGCACTGTAACAAACAAACAAACATGCAAAACAACAGTAAAAATATGTGACAGGTGAACTGCTTTATAGGGAGGGACCACTGTAGTCACATTTAAAGCTTAAATGTGACTGGAAGCAGTTTAAAGCGCTGTGCTAATGGGTAGCCAGTGCTAACCCCTACAGACAAGACACAGCACCTACGACTACAGTCATTGATCCTTTTAGTAACTGATTATAGATTATTCTGAGGATCGATTGAGTAATCTCATAAGCACAAATAACATAGAGATAAATTTCCAAACCAGTTATCGTAAAGTAAACAGAGCCTCAAGGTCAATAGTTTGAATTGAAGAATCTTTTCAGCCCGATCTACAATACAACTCCATATCAAATATAAAGGTGAACCACCAACCATACCGGCAACACAGACAGGTGCTGGGATGCAAGAAACATGAAGATTAACTTTAGTTTTCACCCTGATGGACTTAGTCAAAACAAAATGTAAGTTTATAAGAAGCAACTGTTTGGATCAAGAACTGTTGTTCCCGTCCAGCCTGTTGGTTAAGTGTGTGTGTATATGTGTGTGTGTGTGTGTGTGTGTGTGTCTGTGTGTGTGTATGTGTGTGTGTTCCACGATCCCCCACAGAACAAAACTATCCACAATTAAACAAACATTACAACAACATTATCACCTTCTATTTACAACACTTCATCCTAATCTTTGTGGTGGCAAAGCTTCCAACCACATTAACTTTTACAACGTTTACGTCCTGTTAAACACACAACACAAAGTTTAAGGATTCAATCTCATAACTGAATGAATACAAACAAGTCTTCTATCTAAGACATCTGAACATTTGCTTTAACTGGTTATAAGCTGAGGTAAAAAACACTCAAATTTCTTGAATAATTATTTTCATGCTTCACATCGATAGTTACTTTTGTAGCACAATATATTTAAATATGTATAAATGCAAGATACAGACTGTAAAATGCAAGAGAAAGAAAAACATAGTGGGACATCCACAGCACAGGCAGCATAGATAAAACAATAGAAAATGTCCAAGGTGTGGTGATCACTACATGTCCAACGAAACATGTAGTGATCACCACTGGAGATCACTACATGATCTCAAGTGTTGAGATCATGTAGTGATCTCACTACATGATCACTACACATCACTACATGATGTGTGTGTGTGTGTGTGTGTGTGTGTGTGTGTGTGTGTGTGTGTGTGTGAAATGGAATTAGCTCAAATCAAGAGCACCTGCCCCAGTGTGGGGACCCCTGGATAGAACAGAATATTCTTAGTATTCCTTGATTCCCATTTACCTGATAAGGAATGAAGATTGGAAATTACATATAAATAAAAGTTTTATGATGTTGCCGGACAATGAGATTCCCCTCCTCGAAAGACAAGCAGCCACCACTGATTTAAACAAACACGATTGTTTAAAAAAGGAAACAATCAGTTATTTATTTAAGAGATATCTAATTTCATTTTGTATAATGCTACTGCTGAGCATGTAGTATTTCCTTTTTGATTATTTGATTGTCAGAATAATTGATATTGAAACCCTGAATACAATCATTACTTGATCCTTACTGTCAACCACAATACAATGATCTAAAAATAAAACAGTTGAACTGACAATCAAAATTTAATTTTTATGTATTAATTTAGTGAAAAAGCGCTGCCACTGTTCCACTTTTGCTGTATGGCGTTCACACTGTGTGACAGCATTATTATCAAAATCAAGTATGTTAACAAAACATTTACTCGGCAGAACTCCTCCCATAAATAGCCGAGCATACGATTGTGTGTAAGGTCAAGAGAAATGAACCATCTGACAGTTTGTCCTTTCAAATCAGAAACAGAACAACAGCAGGAATTTAGAAGTATGGACACACACAGCAGCTGAGGGAAACGGAGTTTCTGGCCACCTGAAGAAAGATTAACTATCGGAGAAATCCTCAGCAAGGGCGACTCAGACACACTCCTGCTACTCCTGGTAAGCACACACAATGACTCAGACATTGCAGCTGAATTTACATAACCGTTACAACACAAGCCACAATCAATTTCACATCATTTTTCCTTCTGGTTAATATTTATTGTGAGATAAATTCCCAGTGTGTCAACCTGCATGGTTTGAAACGGATGACTGAGTCATACTTCAGGCCTGTGTGGATTCACCGCAGCTCCTTCCTTCTTGTTGTCAAGTTCTCCTTGTTTACTTTGTTCTACTGTTCATGTTATTTTCCATATATGAATAAAACAAAAATGTGAATAATATTATAAATACACCAGATGTTTTTTAACTGAAATATATGTCTAATAAATTTATCTTGAACACAATTCGTATAGTAAGTTTCACGAGCAGTTTTACAGTTTAAAGGGAGTGCATTGTCATCTGACTTTTCCATATGTCAAATACCAAAATTATTTTCTACTTGCTGCAAATGGCTGAAATGTACTTTCCCAGAATCCTATTTAATGTGTGAGTCTGACTCACCTTTGGGCTCTGCTCCACAGAGGTCTGTAGGACAGCGGGCTGAGAGGACGGCTCAGAGATGGGGATGGTCGTGTCTGAGTGGTGGCTCTTTGGAAGTAGAACGATGCAGCTTTTTAAAGACTTGAACAACCTGTCAATAATGCTACAGCCGTACAGTTATGAGAAAACAAAGCAGCTGACCATCCGTGAAGTAAAGGGGTTGTACTCGTCAATCTTTTCCACTCCTCGGGTGGCTTGTGTGATTGAAGCATCCTGTGAAACAAATCAAATGAAAGCGGGGCCAAAATGAATTCTATGGTTCAAAATGAAGTGTTCAAATAATTAAGATACATCACAACAGCAACACCCTACTGTAAAAACACTAGGGATGTCCAATATGCATTTTATTCAACAAATACAGGTGGATGACCTGCTGGCACTGACAAAGTTTAAACATTTACTGATAAATGTTTAAATCCTACATTGCTCTAAGAGGAATTTCATTAAACATTATAGGCTTTCCTCAAAATATCTGTAGAAACTGAATTACAAACTATAATCGTATCGTCCTCCACTGAAACTGATAAAGTCTACACCTGAAATGACACGTCTTGAGTGTCCAGTGGCACCAGGTAGACCAGTCTGACATCAGGAGTGTGATCTAACATTCCTCTGAGCCTTCATCACAATCCCAACACCTCCTGGGTTCTTCCCGGCTTCATGTCCAGTCCTTCTACCGAACCCTGTCAGATAATCCGTGCATAACAACTGTGTACACCCTAACGCCCCACACATCTCATCACGAGGTCCAGATCAGCAGCTGATGCCTTGCAGAGTAGGTTCTGCCACCACTGAATGGAAATCAGTGTGAATGGGTGAGTGCTGGTTTGTGTTTTCAGGGGTCGGTCGGATGAGAAAGGTAATTTACAGGACAGTTTGTTCTATTTATGCTCCTGTAAATTATATATTTAGAACAAATATCTCCTGCTTTAAGTTGAAGTTGGGGGAAGCTGGGTTTGCCTTAAAAATGAACAATTAATAATTAGTTTATGAGCAAATAAATTCACAATAAATTCATATTATTTAAATGAAACTACTGCTGTACAAAAATAGAAAATTGTATCTGAAAAGTAAAGTTGTCATTAAAAAATATAATGGATTAAAGGTACAACAATTCCCACTGTGTGCATAAGAATAAACAGTTAAATGAAACACCTGATCCAGGAAGAGACACCGACTATTAACAGTGTTGGTCCTGGATAATGTCTGTGTCTCAGTGAAAAATGTCGTTTGTCAAGTTTGTAAAAAGGGAAAGGTGTTTCTGTTAACCTTCCACCATCATGACCACCATTAGAAACACTAGCTCTGGAAACACCGGGAGGAGAAACTCCCGTTAAAAGACGAACACACAACAAACACACCAGATGTTCTGAAGCTAAAACTCCGCCATGAAGCCCAACATCAGAGGCGGATCGTCGAATACCAACAGGCACCTGTTCCCGCTCTGCTCACCTGCACAGGTGAGTCAGAAGCCCCTAAATACACCGAATATTGAGCGATTTGTGCAACTAATCTCTTTTAAAGAGTTTATTTTCACCTTAAGACGTCATTTTTGTTCAATACTAATAATAATTATCAGGAAATACCAAGGCCAAACCCAGGAACCGACCAAACAGGTTTTGTTGGAGCGCATATCTGTCACTATTCACCTGTCTACGAAAAACACATCGGAGAAAGAAGAAAACACTCACTTGGAATGGATTTATGTCCACCGGGTCAACGAAGGGGTTGCTGTCATATCCTGACATTGTGGAGAAAAGTTTATTTGAACGCAGACGCGACAGCTCCCGTCTCTCCGGCGGCGACAGACAGCGGCTGCTTCCGATGGGGTTGCCGTGAAACTGGGCCTTTGCGCATGCGCAAAGTCGTCGTTCGAGGACGTCAGTGGATTAGAGCCAAAGTAATTTCTAAAAAACAAACTTAACTTCTTGTAAGTAAATTTCAGTCGGTTTCAAATGTCACTTCATCTACTGCCTGTTGCAAATCGCATCCGGACTTTTGTGGCAAATGTTCGAAGTTCACCGTAACTGTAGTCAAACTCTGAAGGTGCTTTTAATACCGTCGGACACAAGGAAAAGTAAGCCAAAGATGATTTTACACTAAATGCATATAGTAGCTTTTTAGTCACCACTACAGCTTTAGATAAAGACACAAACCATAAGTCAACCCGTGATTATGATCTCACATCAGAGGTTCAAGCACTAAGCTGTACAGAATTAAATCTAGCCTCAGTCGCCATTAAACTAATGTGTTCCTGAATGCGTCGCCAATTAAGATCACGTGATACGTTTATGACTTAGGTATTGCAATTGTGAATAGACATGGTTTTACTTTTCCTGTTAAATACATTTTGATGCAACGTTTCTTGAATAGCACATTACATTACATTTTGAAGGCGAGGTTTGTAATTTATCCGAACAAAATTCTAACCGGTCATCCTTTAATACTGTAACTGAAATAAAAGTCTTCGACTCTCGCATGAAAAGTGTTCTATATAAACTAACAGCATGAACAATTGTTAAGAAAATGCCAGCTGATCTATGTAGAGATGACAGGACATACAACGATAAATAAGGAGACGAACAATGCATGAAATATATAATTTTAGGAGCAAATATATTTTAATTTTCTTATGACTGATGCAAATATATATTCTTTATTCTGAAACCTCAGCACAGAATCTAAACTTACCTTAGAGGTTGTTTATATTTCCTTTTCATTACAGGTGGACATGGCCTGATCTCCTCAAACGCTGGGGCAAGCTAGTTTTTATAATTGTTATTTTTCTGCACCTTACAGTTGTTGCATACACTGCTCTTACCTGTTTTTACATCTATTTCTTGCTAGTGATGATAAATTGGCTTGGACCTACTCAGTATAAATGAAATGCAGTGTTTACCGTTTTTTCTATATAGAATTACTATAACTGTGAAACCATTTGCTGGCTGCATTGGGGAACTTGTCTGCCGACCACAGATTGCCATTTCTGTGACAATAAAAATGGGTACTTAGGCTCAACGGTCCAGAGCAATGGAGAGTGTGGAAAAGAGGTGAAGAAGCGTGTACAGGCAGGATGGAATGGGTGGAGGAAAGTGTCAGGTGTGATGTGTGACAGAAGAGTTTCAGTTAAATTGAAAGGAAAGGTGTACAAAACTGTGGTGAGACCAGCGATGTAGTTTGGTCTAGATACAGTGTTACTGAGGAAAAGACAGGAGGCAGAGCTGGAGGTAGTAGAGATGAAGATGCTGAGGTTCTGTTTGGGAGTGACCAGGATGGATAGGATCAGGAATGAGTACATCAGAGGGACAGCACATGTTAGAGGTTTTGGAGATAAACTCAGAGAGGCCAGACTGAGATGGTTTGGACATGTCCAGAGGAGAGATAGTGAATATATTGGTAAAAGGATGCTGAGTTTTGAACTGCCAGGCAGGAGGCCTAGAGGAAGACCAAAGAGGAGGTTTATGGATGTAGTGAAAGAGGACATGAAGGTAGTTGGTGTGAGAGAAGAGGATACAGAAGACAGGGTTAGATGGAGGCAACTGATTCGCTGTGGCGACCCCTGAAGGGAAAAGCCGAAAGGAAAAGAAGAAGAAGAAACATAAAAAAAGGTATTTTAAATGTGCTGCTGAGAGTGAAATGGGCAGAAAAGCAGGAAATTTTAAGTGCTTTAAGTGGACAACATTCAGCCTCCTTTAAAAACGCTTATATAACTTAATGGCAACACAAGAGATTCTTCTTCTTTTCCTTTCGGCTTTTCCCTTCAGGGGTCGCCACAGCGAATCAATTGCCTCCATCTAGCCCTGTCCTTTGCATCCTCTTCTCTCACCCCAACTACCTTCATGTCCTCTTTCACTACATCCATAAACCTCATCTTTGGTCTTCCTCTAGGCCTCCTGCCTGGCAGCTCAAAACTCAGCATCCTTCTGCCAATATATTCACTATGTCTCCTCTGGACATGTCCAAACCATCTCAGTCTGGCCTCTCTGACTTTATCTCCAAAACCTCTAACATGTGCTGTCCCTCTGATGTACTCATTCCTGATCCTATCCTTCCTGGTCACTCCCAAAGAGAACCTCAGCATCTTCATCTCTGCTACCTCCATCTCTGCCTCCTGTCTTTTCCTCAGTGACACTGTCTCTAGACCAAACAACATCGCTGGTCTCACCACAGTTTTGTACGCCTTTCCTTTCATTTTATCTGAAACTCTTCTTTGACACATCACACCTGACACTTTTCTCCATCCGTTCCATCCTGCCTGTACACACTTCTTCACCTCTTTTCCACACTCTCCATTGCTCTGGACTGTTGACCCTAAGTACTTGAAATCCTCCACCTTCTTGATCTTTTCTCCCTGTAACCTCACTCTTCCACTTGGGTCCCTCTCATTCACACACATGTACTCTGTGTTACTGCGGCTAACCTTCATCCCTCTCCTTTCCAGGACAAACCTCCACCTTTCTAGCGTCTCCTCCTCCTCTTCCCTACTCTCACTGCAGATCACAATGTCATCTGCAAACATCATAGTCCATGGAGATTCCTGTCTAACCTCGTCTGTCAGCCTGTCCATCACCATAGCAAACAAGGAGGGGCTCAGAGCTGATCCCTGATGCAGTCCCCCCTCCACCTTGAACTCCTCTGTCACACCTACAGCACACCTCACCACTGTCTTACAGTCCTCATACATGTCCTGCACCGCTCTAACATACTTCTCTGACACTCCAGACTTCTTCATACAGTACCACAGTTCCTCTCTGGGCACCCTGTCATAAGCTTTCTCCAGATCTACAAAAACACAATGCAGCTCCCTCTGGCCTTCTCTGTACTTCTCTATCAACATCCTCAAAGCAAAAACTGCATCTGTAGTACTCTTTTTTGGCATGAAACCATACTGCTGCTCACAAATGTTCACTTCTGCCCTTAGTCTAGCTTCCACTACTCTTTCCCATAACTTCATTGTATGGCTCATCAGCTTTATTCCTCTGTAATTGCCATAACTCTGCACGTCTCCCTTGTTCTTAAAAATGGGCACCAGCACACTTCTCCATTCCCCAGGCATCTTCTCACTATCTAAGATCCTGTTGAACAACCCAGTCAGAAACTCTACTGCCACCTCTCCTAGAAACTTCCAAACCTCTACAGGTATATCATCACTGCCTTTCCACTCTTCATCGTCTTCAGTGCCCTCCTCACTTCATCCTGACTAATCTTTGCTACATCCTGGTCCACAGCAATCCCCTCTTCTAGACTTTGTTCTCTCTCATTTCCCACGTTCATCAACTCTTCAAAGTACTCTTTCCATCTTCCCATCACACTGCTGGCACCTGTCAATAGACTTCCATCCCTATCCTTAATCACCTGCTGCACGTCCTTCCCATCTCTGTCTCTCTGTCTTGTCAACCTGTATAGATCAGTCTCTCCCTCCTTACATCCAACCTAGCATACCAGTCATCATAAGCTTCTTGTTTGGCCTTTGCTACCTCTACCTTCACCTTACGCTGCATCTCCCTGTACTCTTGTCGACTCTCCTCAGTCCTCTCAGTGTCCCACTTCTTCTTAGCTAACCTCTTCCTCTGTATACAATCCTGTACCTCCTCATTCCACCACCAAGTTTCCTTATCTACTTTCCTTCCAGATGACACACCAAATACTCTCCTACCTGTCTCCCTGATCACATTAGCTGTAGTTGTCCAGTCATCTGGAAGCACCTCCTGACCACCCAGAGCCTGTCTTAACTCCTTCCTAAAAGTCATGCAACACTCTTCCTTTTTCAGCTTCCACCATTTCGTCTTCTGCTCTGCCTTTGCCCTCTTCATCTTCCTCACCACCAGAGTCATCCTACACACCACCATCCTATGCTATTTGGCTACACTCTTGCCTACCACTACTTTGCAGTCACTGATCTCCTTCAGGTTACATCGTCTACACAAGATGTAGTCTACATGTGTGCTCCTACCACCACTCTTATAGGTCACCCTATGTTCCTACCTCTTCTGGAAGAAAGTATTCACTACAGCCGATTCCAACCTTTTTGCAAAGTCAACTACCATCTGTCCTTCTGCGTTCCTCTCCTGGATACCAAGCCTGCCCATCACTTCCTCATCACCTCTGTTACCTGCACCAACATGTCCATTGAAGTCTGCACCAATGACAACTCTCTCACTTCTAGGCATGCTCTGCATCACTTCATCAAAGTCCAACCAGAATTTCTCCTTCTCCTCCAGCTCACATCCTACCTGTGGAGCATACCCACTAACAACATTGAACATCACACCTTCTATTTCTAGCTTCAGACTCATCACTCTATCCGACACTCTTTTTACCTCCAGGACATTCCTAACAAACTCCTCCTTCAAGATAACTCCTACTCCATTTCTTTTCCCATCTACACCATGATAGAACAACTTGAACCCTGCTCCTAAACTTCTAGCCTTGCTACCTTTCCACCTGGTCTCCTGAACACACAGTATGTCTACCTTCCTCCTCTGCATCATGTCAACCAACTCTCTACCTTTTCCTGTCATAGTTCCAACATTCAACGTCCCTACTCTTAGTCCTATACTCTTGGCGCTCCTCTTCTCTTTCTTCGTGCGAACGCACTTTCCTCCTCTCCTTCTTTGACCAACAGTAATCCAATTTCCACCGGCGCCCCTTAGGTCAATAGCGCCAATGGCGGTCGTTGTTAACCCGGGCCTCGACTGATCCGGTGTGTAAGTCATAGGTTTGATTCGAGTCTTTGATTTGGCAAATGTTTTACGCCGGATGCCCTTCCTGACGCAACCCTCTGTATTTATCCGGGCTTGGGACCGGCACAATAAGACACTGGCTTGTGCCCTTGTGCAACACAAGAGATTAAATGCTGAAATTTAGTATGGCCAATGGTACAAGTGTTTCCTAAAACACAAAATTATCTACATAAAACATGTTTACTAAGAGCTGATGTGAAGTGCTCCTCACAGTGGATCAACAAAACTACAAAGTACAGTCTACTGAATTAAGCAAAACTGTTCCTTCTCATTGATGGAAAAAAAATGTCTTGTTAAATGTTCTGACAGACACTGAGCAGTGCTCCTCGTCTTTGTCCTCCAAATGGTACACCAGGTGATTGTACTATCATATTGTATCAGTAATAACTAATAATTGAAAATGGATCATTAATACTGACCAATATAGAATTTTGATGTGTGTTTTTATGTTTTTCTTCTCACAGAAGTCAAACTATCAAAAATAAAATAAATGATGGCTAGATTCCACTTGGCTGAATCTCAAGGTCCTGGAATCATCCACTCTGACTCAGATAAAACAAACAAACAAACAATAAAAAAGACACAAGACATTCTGAGTTCATGTTCTTGTTTGGTTGCTATTGAGCAAACAATTTGGAGACAAGGTGAGGATAGATTTGGTAGCAGGGGCTAACAATAGACTTCAAGAATAGAATGGCGTTTGCCCACTTCGCTGTACAAATGAAGGGTACTGTACATCACAATTGTTGTATGGCTGTGAAGCAACGAACGCAGACATTTTATACACATCTGACATTCTTTACAGAGCTGGGATCCCTTGGCTGGAACAGACACCAGCTGAACTTGGTCCCTTTGATGGCGTTCTCCTTGTAAGGGGAGAAAAGCAGCAAAAACTTAAAACACATGAAGTGGTTTCCTCTTTGTCACGCATTCATACAGTCACAAGAGCGCTGGTTGCATACACACACACACACACGCAAAAATCATCAGTTTCCCAAGTCCATACATCTCTGTCCAAGATTAGATAAATACATGACTTCGACTACCCAGCAGAGGCTGGCATTCCAGCTTTGTACAGTTGTACAGTATTTATACCTGTATATTATATGCTATAAACATGTTCTGTGACATTAAAATTTATTAAATAAGGGAAAAATAAATTTGCAATAACAGCTTACAATGATTGTTATGAACTGTAAACTCATAAAGCAGCTAATAATTGTGAGTATTTTAATTTGATGTAACATCCGTGGCGCGTGACGCTGCTTGATTTGTTTGCATTTACTGGGGGACATGGCTTCAGCTCGCTGATGTTCAGGGGTCACCTGCAGGTTCCATCATTCCCTTTTCTGCGTCCTCTTGCTCTGTGCACCTCTGTTGAATAACGCCAAGGCACTAAAAGGGCTTCGGTGGCAGTCTAAGTACTGAAAGAATCTTTTTAGTGTCTCTTCAACCAAATATTCCCCCCTCAGGGGGCAGAAACACTGTACTTGGCACTTGGGAACACTTTGTAGATGTTTAGCAAAGAAAGGCAAAGCAAGAGTTCTGTGAGAAATAGGTGTCAGACACCATCATGCTACCACCCACTGAAAAGGTATGTGCCTCGCAGGCAGTTGAGCTGGGGTCCCCTTGTCATTCAAACCATGAATTCATTACTTCCATACAACACAAGCTGTTGTGGTATGTCTGGTGGATCTCTGCTGTGGCCATCGCTTTCTCTGGTGTCCCTCAAGGCAGTGTGCTTGACCCCCTTCATTCTCTGTTTGCCCCGCTCTGGGTTGAAGGTGCCTCGGCTCGTAAACTGAGGCCTTTCGTTAAGGACGCTTTCCTGGTCTCTGGTGGGGCTGCTGTCGAAGCTGTTGGATTGGTACGCTTGAGATACGTTCATGGCTTTGGCCTGGACCAGACCTGAGCTTACAGAGGAAGGCTTGCCATGGAAACGAAAGCGACGGCTAGTGGTAGAAGAAGAAGAAGATGATGGGAGGAAGGGTGATGAGTAGGAGGACACGCTGGAGAAGGAGTCCACCGAGTCCAGGGATTCAGGCTGTCGACGGAGAGCACGGCGTCGAGGACCTCTCCCATCCGATCTCTGAGGCCAAGAAGTCAACGCTGGACTTCTCTCTGCAAGACAAGGACAAGTTTTTCCTCTTTTCTTCCATCAATGTTTCCACAAAAATGTATGTAAAAAGTTAAGAGTTCCTGCGTAACAGCATACCAGAGAAGTCAGAAATGGTTCCTTCAGAGTCCATGTTTAGGTTTTCCGAGCTGTCAGCGGTACCGATAGAGGCCTCCGACTCCAGGGTCTCGTCATCCGACGCTCGTGGCTCCAGAGTCAGCATCTCAAATGTTAACTCCTCTCTACAGAAGCAAGCAACACCCAGATTAGAACAAGAGGAGCAATAGAGTGAGATGAATAAGTTACACCATGCTGCTAGACAGAGCTCTTAAGTTTTTCATATTTTTAATATCTTGAGTTCCATAAAGAAATTTACTTTTCTTTCTGCAGGCTTTCAATCTGCTCCGTCAGCACTCTCTCTTCCTGTTGCATAGCGACCTGCTGTTGCTCTGGAATGTCCACGAATGAGTCAGCTCTGTCTTCATCTGTGCTTTCTTCATCAGCAACAGACGGCAGCCGTGGACTGACTGGAGGTGAAGGAGCGTGGTAGCTCAGTCGCTGTAAACGGCCTTTTCCCTAGGAGACAAATCATAGGCAGTCTTCTCAATAGCAGCAAAATGACATCTGCGATCGACAAAAAAAACCTGCTGGTCACCATGATATGAAAACAGTCGTCTGATCGCTGTCAATGTGTTTCATCTGCTTTTCAAGCACCTACTAGCAAACACATGCAGAGACTTGACACCATTAACCCACTGACCGAAACTGAAGCCATACAGCAGCGCTAAATGAGGGACCGGACCCAAACACACACACGGCACAATGAGATAGAAAGTTTACCTTATTAACAGCATTTGGATGCTTGAAACAGAAATGGGAAGAAGAAAGAAGAGGAATCAGTAAGAACCCGTGTCAGGCTCATAAAGGTCAGCTTTCATTGTCAGGAGGATGTGTGTGTCGATTCTAGCACCATATTTGGTGTTTCAATACACCACCGTGTTTCTTATGTACAATGACATGGGTCAGCTGTGAAGACACCTTTAATGATGACAGGTAGAAACGGGTTGAACAACATGCTGCCGTCCAGAGTCAAGGAGTGTCCTTGATAACTCTAGTGAGACAATGAACCTGCCAGCTAACAAGTGTGTGTGTCCAGAGAAGAACCCTCAGATGGATCTGTCTACGGTCCTGGATCCCACTGAACATCTGTGGAGCTTCATGAAGCACCAAAGACAGAGAACATAGACTGCTGAACAACTGAAGTCGTATTTAAAAAAATTTTTATTTTATTAATCTTTATATACAGTGCGCCCTCGCGTGTTTTCGCACATCACTGCTCGTGACTTCACCTCATTGTGGTTTTTTGATCAGCAGTCATGTGATACCGTGCGCACATTCTATTTGACGGCATCCAGAAGTGCGCTCCGTTCCGTGAGTCTCGGACTCACGTGAGACACAAAAGCACTTTAAACAGTCTATAACAGTGTGGGAAAAGGTAAAAGTGGAAGAAACTGAACATCTGTTTTTGAACGTATTCTACAGGGGAAACATGAGACACTCTTCATTGAATGCTAAACATCACGTGTGATTACTTGCGCTCTTTAGCAGTAGAGTGTAACATTACACTATGATCATCACTGAATGCTGGTTTTGGTGGTAATCTGTGGTGTGGATACCAACCATAGTGAACACGAGAGTCATAAATCTGACAGCTGTTAGAGAATGGGTTTCTGGTTAAAGGAATGGAAAGCCAGGGCGTACAATCTGGAGACGAATAACATCTTAGAAAGGGAGAAACCATGGAGGGAGTTTGTTGGGTGCCTCAGTCAGGCAGATTTAGTGTACGTAAGTCAGATCAGACACATTATCTGAACTCACCATTGAGCGTCGGATGAAAGTCAGTCTACACTTGGCTTCGTTTTCAGCAAACTCCAGACTACTGATGTCCTTTAGTCGTACTCTGTACTTATGCATTTGTCTACAAATAATAAGCTCCACACACCTACAGGGGGACAACAAGAAACACAAAGTAAGACACACTGAAAGAGGTCACAGCAAAGACATGAGTTTGTTTAACAAAAAAACATTTTATGAACATCATGAACCTCAGTTTCCATCAGGAGTGTGGTTTTTCTCTACAACTTTATGTAATGTTACTTACATAAAGTTATCATATGGTATTAATTATTGATGATTCAACTCTTGACTGAAGTCATCATCTCTTCTCTCATCTGTATATTTTTATTGTAATTTTTTGTCTGAATCTGAGTTGTTTGACAGACATAAAGTGCAGCCTTACGCGGTGGTCTTGCTGATGTCCTGGACGCTCTGCAGTGGATCAGTGGTGTCCGGGCAGCGCAGGATACAGGGAGCAAAAACTATAGCCAGGGCGTTAGCCGACATACGGTTCGTCTCCTCTTGCAAGGCAATCCTGAAGAGGTAAAGTAAGTCTTAGAATAATCTGTTAGGAGGAACTTTCATGTGTTTGTCCAACTCTGAGGAAACTACTTTTCTATTACCTGACAAGATGAAATATGAGGCGTTCCAGAGTGTTAAGGTGAGTTCTTTGCAGCTGGTCGATAACTGAATAAACTCCTCTGGCCATTTCCTTTTTATCTTGCAAACCTATGAAGACAATTCCATAATACAAATCTCACTTAACTCTTTATTCTATGGTCTTAAAACTTTACTAAACCGTGAACATTTTAAGGTTGCTCTCTTACCCATGGCGCGTATAAACTCCTCATACAGCTCGAACGTCAGCAGCGGATTAGGGAGGTCTCTCAGCCACTGCTTGAACACGCTGGCAATAACGTGGATGTTGTAGTCGTCCAGATTCATGCTGTCCACATCTGTATGGTGAGAGGAGGAAGCAGACGCTGAGTGGTCACACTTCACGATTCCCCACGCATTCCTAATTCATGAGTTCCTGTTAATATTTAAGCACAAGTCACCTGTATCAAGTCCCTGTTTGAGTTCCCTGATTTTGTTTGTGGAGCCAGATTTTCTATATATTCCTTCAGTGTACAGGCCGTGCATCTCAATGTAGTTGATGAGCTTCTCCACAACCAGCGGCACGGTCCTCTCATCGTTAGTCAGGCGAGAAACCTCCACCCCAAACTGTCTGGAGGAAAGCTCTGGGTCGAACTGTTCAAAGACACAAACATCAAGTCATCAGCTTTATTAAAGAAGACGTATGACATGTATAACACATAAAATATAAAACGATAGGAAGGTGGTAATATGGTCAGAGTCTCAGGCAACAGTAAACCCACGAGCTGCTGTACATAACACTTCTTTAACACGATCAGTGTCATGAGACTTTATTGAATGGGTGAACAGTAAAGCCGACTCACCTTCTTACTGCATTTGGTGGTCGTCTTCTGGCAGCACTTCCTGTGGCAGGCGTAGCGGCACACTGGATAAACACAGCCAAAGAAATCAAAAAGGTCATCTCCATTATTCACAGAAAGACAGTGCCTCCTCATTATTCATCAAAATGTGGGGCAAAAAGACAAACTATGATCGCCAGAGAGACAGAAGCAGCTTTGTCTGGTGTGAAGAAAACACCCTGCATCAATAAAGGACAAACTGTGTTTGTAAATCTGTGAAGAGCTGGAGCCACAGAACCCATGAGTCCAGTTGAAGGCAATCAGATTAGAGGGGGTGGGGCTGTGTGTGTGTGTGTGTGTGTGTCTGTGTGTGTGTGTGTGTGTGTGTGTGTGTGTGTGTGTAAGGGATGTAAGCTCTTGATCCATGTACTTTCAACACCACATACAGTACGTTTTTATGCTTGATTCCATTTTTTTATTACCAACATGTTGCATATGTTTATTAATCAATTGATAACTTTGAAGAATATCGTTAAAAATGCCCTTGGAGCAATGTTAGAATTGAAGATCTTAAGTATCAACTCTTGTTTTGCCTGATCAACAGACCAAAGTTCAAAGATCTTCATTTTAGCCCAAAACAGAAGAAAGAGAAAAATCTTTACATTTAAGAACACAACACTAGAAAATAAAGGAAATATTGTGCCATAATTTGAAAAAAATGACTAATCAAGTTTCAGGACAACATTCAGTCAATTGTATAATTCTTACCCAATATACTTTAATGATAATATTTGGTTTTCATTTAATAAAACATTTGGGTTTCACAGATTGTCAAATTCTGCAGTTCCTGTTGTGATATCTATGGTATACTTACATTTGCACACACAGGCACGGTCCATCATCCAGATGAGTGACGAACAGAACTCGCAGTAGGTGGGGATGCTGTACTGAGTGGACTTGAAGATGTGGCCGTTGTGCTCCTCTACCTGCACACGGCAGCAAAGGGAAGGTTCACAGAGTGTTAGTCGATTACAGTGTCCATTTTTTAAATCTTTAGTCTTTACAGATTTATTTGTAATAACAGAAACAAACTTACAATGTCAGTGTCTTTTTTCCTCCGTTTCTTACGCTCAGGTTTTGCCACCTGCTGTAAAAATAAATTGGATGTTATGTCGCGTATGTAAAAAATATCAGATGTATCCCATCTGTAAAACCAAACAACAATGCAAATAACATTTGAAACTTGTCAAGATCCTTCAAACTAAGGTCCTTGTGTTTAAACATGTTACTCATCTACTTTAATCTCATCCAACCAGTAACATGCATGCAGTTCTTTGACATCAGATCTGCTGACAGTGCATCCATGAGCGGTCAGGAGCTGTCATGTGACCTCACCTTGCTGGGTGTGCTGTCCAACGGTTTGTATTCAGTCATGAACTCGTCCAGGAAGACTTTGAAGGTGTTGACCCACACAGTGACGGGCGACTCCCTCCAGTCTCTCTGCTCCTGCCGCATGGTTTTCTCCAGGATGTGCTCAAACAGGGCGTAGAGGTCTTTGTAGCGGATACTCTTCCCATCATCCATCTGGATAGGAAGAGAATGAAGGCGAAGGAGCTCAGATTTAATTTTGCTATTATGACTTTTACAATTTAGCATTTTTATTTTACTTCAGGATGATTATAAGTTACGTTTACACACATGATTTTATTTTAAATGATCAAGCACTTACCGCAAGGGCCGTAGAGTAAGAGTTGAAGATATTTAGACGGAACTCCTTCAAAGACTTTTTAAACACAACGTCCACCATGGTGTCCTTCTTACTGTCCTCTGTGTCCAAATCGCTGATCTAAAAAATGACCAAAGTCATTTAAGGCATAAATGTGAACAATAAGGAGCTCCAAAGAGATGTAATGCTGCATGCTCCTTCCTTCGAGGTGACTTTTAAAAAAATTATGACAGGCCTGCAAGCTGCAAAATTACCTTTATGCATCCATGTGACAAACATGTGTTCTGCTTGGCTGTACCTTTTTCATAAGGAAGTCGTTCATGCTCCTGTAGTCGTTGGTGCAGGTGAGGATCTGCAGAGCATCGTTCTGCCACTGAGCCGGTTCCAGAGTCACGCTGCTGATCTTCACGCTGCGCCTGCGCTTCACCTTAGGGGACGGCTCCTTGTTCTCTTTCAGTTCTTTAAAGACCCGATCTAACGTCACATCTGGACTGCAGGGGGGCAACATGTTTTCCTGACCTGCTGTGAAGAGAGTTCCAGTTAGTCTCCATTATGTGTCCATCTTTGAAAAACACGCAGTGGATTTTGGCTAACACACCCTCTCCCAGTAATGGACCAGTGTCTCCAGAGTCTCCTTCCAGGGAATCAGCCCCACAGATCAGCTTTTCTCTGGATGTCTTCTTATCTCCGTTTTTGGTCTTGCCCCAGAAACGCATCTTCCCACGAACCCTGTTTCAAATACAGAATAAAATGTATTCTAACAACCGTCACCTGAAGTCCCAAACCTCTGATAAACATTATACTACAATGGCATTGTGTGCAATGCCACAATTTCAAAGAATCAAACACCAAATGACGTAAAACAAACCTTCCATCTTGTGAGTTCTTGCGCAGCAAATCCACTTTGCCCAAATCCCCAGTTGACACGTCTTTGTGCGTCTTCACTTGTTCTTCAAAGCTTGAAGGCTGAAACAACATTAAGATGAATTTAATGCTAAATTCACAAGAAAATTAAAACCAGGCCTCTGAATTTTGCAAATACAGGTTTTAGCCAGTAGATGGCAGCATTACATCACTGAAGTAGTATTCATTGAGCAGTCAACAGCATTTACAGTCATCTTACCATTACAAAGCAATTATAAAACAAATAACACTTTAGAAATGAAGAACATTACTGAACAAAGAAAAAATCTGTTTCCCCAGGGAAAAACCTGTTTAAAGAGAGTAGAGTTTGTTAAGTGATGAAGAAAGTCAAGAGTGACATTTTTAATCATTTGTCTCCGAGGTTTATCTTGTTTCTAGTGCTATGTGCTGAGACAGAAAAAATAAAAAGTGGCATGCAAATGTTGTTAATTGATCAGGAAGAACAAAGAAGAAAAGCCACCCTTTGTTAGAAAAGCAGCTACGGGAAACGTTCAAAGGGAAAACACATTTCAAAAATTGCCCTGCATCTAAATCCTGATGTATGAAGTCAAGGTAACGTTCACCGTTTGTCTGACAGGCATCAGTTCATGTTGTTATGAACACATTCATATCAGTCATTTATATAATCCACAGATATTTGTGCTGAAGAATATTGTTCTATTATAGTTCTGTTATAATAAACTTTTTAGCAGCCATTTCAAAGTCATTTTGAAATGATTGCCATGAGGTACTTTTGAAATGTCTTCCGCTCTTGTTATTGTTTGGTTATTGTGTATCTTTAGAAACGAGAAGTTTGTTGAAGCTCAGTTTAAGTCGGAGTTGTGATGCACATCTGTGTTCTCTATGCGGAGTGGGTTAGAAATGACAGAAAGGCACGCCTGAAGAACGCAGAGAGGACCCCTGTTGGCTCGGATGGCGCCTGTTACCATGTCTGAGTCACTGAAACAGGACTCTCCTAAGCCTGTCTCGGTGGAGCTCTGTTCCGAGAGGCGCAGCGGGCAATGATGGGGGCTCTGGGGGCTGTTGCCATCATAGCCATCCTCTTCTGAATCATCCCCAACTGAGAGGATGGGGGAGCGGGTGAGGAAGTCTGCGCGGGTCCGTGCCATTCTAGCTTTCTTTTTTTGGCCTGCCCTGCCAACCTGGAGTTTACCAGAGTGATAACAGCATGTTTAAATGTTGCCTTCAATGACCTGCAGGCGAGGTTCTGAGCATCGGTCAAACTGTTTTTAGTCACAGACTGGGAGACATCCTGCCAAGAGTCATTAATTCACCAAAAAAAACAAAAACAAACTCGTGCTACACACCAGTGAATGAAAGAACACAAAAAGAAAGGCTGCAGCTTACATCCCGTGCTTTTGCTGCTTTGGCTGGTTTAGTGGTCGATGTGGGTCCTTCTGCAGCTGCAGGAGCCTCTCTATTGACATCACCGTCAAATCTGAAGGATTAAAAAGCATAACACTTAAAAAAAGACATTGAAAGACTTCATTATGTGGAAACTGAAAACAAAAATCTCAACTCTTTTAATCTGTAAATTCATTTTGTCAGATTATCTGTGGTACCATAACTGTGCTTGTTTATACGTTAAACACGACGGCGAGGCACAAATAAAAAGAAACGAAATGCAAGAAAGTAGAAATGCATGAATCACTCACTTTGCAAATGTGACCTTGTCCTTTGGGGAGAAGAAGATGTTGCCTGGCTTGTCCGTCACGTTGCCGGCGGTGATTTGGTTGAGGGGGAGCTTCTTCTTGGTCATCCTCAGTCGGGTTCCTCCTCCGTCTTTGGACTCCAGTCTAACTTTGGGCGCCCAGCCTTCTGCCGCGGCTCTGCGTCTCTGTCTGGGAGAGGAGGCAGGTGGGGGAGGAAGCTGGGGGAAAGGGGGGCGACCCTGGACATCTACTGGCGGGGGAGAGCGCACCAGGGGGGCGGTGGAGTCCGACTGTGTCCTCGTGCGAGATGTTGACTCTCCTGTCCTCTCGATCAAAAGGGAACTGGGCCTGGGGGGCTTGCCGGCGGCGGCCGCGCCCCCGGCGTCTCGTCCACCCTGTCGACTCTGCTGTATCCTCTGCAGAGCTTCTCCCCTCTGCTTCTCGAACAAATCTCTCTCGTACTGAGCAAAGAAGAGGCGCTGGCGCTCCAAAACTTCCTTCTGCTGTCTGATCTGCTCCATCATCTCCTTCTCATTCTGCTGCTGCTGATTCCGCCTCCTCTCCTCCTTTTCCTCGTTCAGACGCACCAGCTTCTCTATGACGGCCTGGTTAGCCAGAGGGACAGAGGTGGCGAGGGGCTGGGCGCTTTGAGGCACAGGAGTCTGCTCTGGCTTTTGTGGCGAAGGTGTCGACTCTCCTGTCTGGGCTGAGGAATCTCGACTCTCTACGGGGGGACGGACGAGATCGCTCAGCTCTTCTCTCAGTGGCGTTTCTTTCTGCATGCTGATGACCACCACCACCGGGCGACGCGTCAACTCTCGCCTGTCTCTGTTGGTCTTGAAGGCGGTGGTGGCTGTAGAGACGGGGGCTTCCATATTCAATCCAGGTTCTTCAGCAGGACGATAAGACATCAAAGCACTGCCCTCACCGGTAGGAACATAAAATGTAGGATGGGTATTCTGATCTGTGGGGGCAGAGGGGGGTGCTACATCCATCTTGGTCTGATCCTGGACAACAGCATCAAAACCCTCTGTTCTGTGTGGCTCAACTGGTTTTGGGCTCGTGGAAACAACAGACTCAGGTACCGGAGCCTCTGAAGGAAGAGGGGAGGACGGTTCCTCACTGTCGGTCATCTCTTCTGTGGCTTTGGGGGGCTCCTCGTCCATGGTGAGGAGCTCGAAGCTGCCTTTGGAGCTCTGGCTGTCAGGTGTGCCCTGGGGTGAAAGTAGAGGTGGTGTGGACGGGTGCACCAGCTCAACGGACCAGCGGCGCTCCTCCGACGGAGACGAGGCTCCGCCGCTGGTCGTCCGCACCTTGAGGAGCTCCAAGCTGAACTTGGCCTGCTCCAGCTCTCGCATTCGCCGGCTCTCTCTCTTAGCCCGAGTGGTTTTCTGACACAACTCATCCACAGCTCTCCTTTCTCGCACCACCACAGAGGAGGGAGGGCCTGAGGTCGGACATTCGTTTGGGGCTGCAGAGGGTCTCTCCTGGATCCTGCCACCTTCTTCCTCCTTGACTGAGCTTTCGAGGCTGCAGAGGATCTGGAGGCTCCTGTCTCGCTGCCCGTAGGAGCGATCCTCCCATGTGCTGAGGTCCAGCCCCATGATTCTCTCAGACGGGTCCTCCTCGTCGGGGGACACTACGTTCACCTTTCCATTCTGCAGCAGCTTCTCCTGATGTTCCTTCTCCCTCAGTCTCTGTTCTCTCCGTTTTTTAAAGCTGACAATCAAGAAGGTGTAGTTACAATTCAAGTAGATGTCAAACTACTTTCTTCTTTTCGAACTATGACACGTTTTAAACAGCTACAGTCATTCCTCACAGATTCACACCGAGAACTTCAAGCGTGCACCAAATTCCGGTCTTGCTCTCAGAAGCTCAGCTGACTGCAGATCTGCTTTGGGTTGGATTGCTTACGTAACGACATGTTCTTAATAAGCACGCTGCACGGCAAAATACACTGAATCAGCTGTGTGCAAAGATTAATCTGCTTTGTCTCAAGTTTGAAAAAAAAATATTGCCACACATACCTTTGAAATTATTTTCAGACTCCTTATAAAATGGTTTCTTTTCATGACAGTGGACAATTTTGCGGCATTAGAGAAACCATTCTTCTGCTGCTGCTCAGGTCATTTACTTACTTCTGCCTGACGAGGTAGCCTCTGCTCAGCGCCTGTAGCTGCACCACGGCAGCGTGCAGATGCAGGTAGGTGTCTCTAGCTTGATGACAGCGCCAGGCCGTCTGGATGACGGTAGCTGCGGTGCAGCGCCGGGACAGCCACAACCTCCACGCCCTCTGCAGGACCAGAGCAGCCTCCCTCCACAGCCTGAACCTCTGTCGCTCCCTGAAACCTCTCCAGCAGGTCTGCAGGCACAGAGCTGCCACCTCCAGGGCAGACGGATCGTAATCTTCTACCTCCTCTTCCTCGACCGGTCGGTACAAATGCCACCATTTCTGTGAGGACATGATGATGATGAATTATTTCATTTCTTTACATTCATAGTGTGTACATATGTTTACTGATAATGTTTCCTTTTGAAGAGGAATCATCTTTATTTGAAGGGTGACATATATTTTCAATGACTGGACCCACATTTGTATTTTTCTAGTTTCCAAACTTAGTTAGGTGCTTACAAATATTTGTTGCTGTTGAAACAAATTCTGGACCAAATACCAGGTAAAGGTGGTTTTGGGTTGACTTTATATCAAACCTGCAAGCAGTTTCCTACAGCAGCCAAAGCAAACCATCCGATCACAAGACGTCATGATAACAGATGTAATATTTAGCTAAACTGCTAAAGATCTGTTGATCATGACATCTGTTCAAGGAGCAATTGATCTCTATTTTTATGCTAATCACTGAGTTATCAATCGGTACATTCAACTGGTGTCGAAGCCGCTGTGTATCCTCTGTGTCCTCTGTCAGTCTGTGATTAAGTCAACCAGCCAATATTCAATGCAGGTGTTTGTTCTGCATCCTACAAATACTTATTATGCTTACAATACTTCTTTTAAGTGAGGTTTTTGTGACACCAAACAACATTTAGAGATTGAACTCCCTCTTGTCAATCAACCAAGCTGTACAATAAATAAGTTTAATGTTAGTCTTTTAAATTTCACGTTTAATACTTATTTCCCCTGAAGTTGGACCTAATGAACCAAACCACGTGTAGGAATACAACCTCAAATATAAACTAAATAAATGATTGGTTAGTTTTTAGCTAAAATGTGCTCAAAAGTTCCCTCAGTAAACTACGGTGATATAATCATGCAAACATTAAATTATGCAATAATAACCATTAAATTAAGCTTAACTATTAAAAACTCTGAGGATTATTTTCCATAACAAAAATCCTTAAAATCCCACAGAAAGACAGGGATGGATGGGAGCGGCGCTGATGTAAAGCTCTGTACCGTACCTGGATGCGGACGGCCGCTGCTCTCATCCTGACAAACTGCCTCCTCTCCAGCTGGGCTCTGAAGCGGCGCTGCAGCGTGACGATACGTCTGAGAACCTCCCTGTGGAGTAAGGCCTGGAGCCGCTGGCGCTCGGCCTCCCGTAAAAACACCTGAGGGGAGGGACCGCCAGGGAGTCACACAACAGGCTTAATGCTTCATGCAGAACAGGCTGACAGCACATAGAGAGGCACACACACACACACACACACACACACACACACACACACACACAAATTCCTGGCCGGATACACAGTCACAAGAATGTCAGGTATGATCCTGTAATTATATAGACAGCATCCTGAAGTTATAGAGCTCTCTATCACACCTCATTTTCCCAAATACGGGAAAATGAGGTGTCTTCATGACGTCCTTCACTTCAGAGGGACAATATGAGGTTCACCTCGACACAATCCTTTCCCCACATCACAGACTCTATTTATGGTTCATGCGAGTCACCAGTTTGATAAACTATCAGTGTCTGGGTAATTTAGTCTACAGCTTTACTTTGAGTAAATGCATTTTGAATCTTGGACTAATATATATATATATATATTTAAAACAGATGACACTAAATAACTTTTGTGTACAAATGTCAGCAAACGATGACAACAGAAAAAAACAACTAAACCAGTGTTTGGCTGATATGTGGTAACAACGTCATTCATTGATCCCCAGGAAAGATTAGAAGAATTTTTCATTATTTTATTTCACAGCTGGATCGCACTGACGTTCACATTAATGGCTTATACACAATTAATTATCAATCCATGCGGTGGTCAGTGGAACTCTTGGGTCAATCTATAAAACCTAAACAAACAGTCAGTCAGTCATTATCTTAACCCGCTTAATCCGCTGACGCGGGTCGCGGGGGAATTATTTTTAAATATGAACAAATTAACGGGGGAATTATATTACATGTAAAAAATCTCATCTATAACTCATTAAGTTGGTTTGTGATAAGCTAAGAAGGAAGAGGATGAAGGAGAGGCTGGAGAAGAAGAGAGAACGACAGCATTCTGTCGTATCCATGATGTGAAATTATATTGCGACACAAATGCTTGCTGTAATACCCAGTCCAAGTTTTAATGCCTAAAAGGAAGTGGCATCTGTTCTGTGGCTTCAATGAAGATGATAAAATAAAATAATTGTTTAACAATCGTAATCTGGGTTTAAGCCTGAATGAACTTTAGTTTTGAGTTGAGGCCATCACTGAGCCCTACTGTGTACCATCTGAAAACCTGATGAAGAGGAGCTGAGATGGTGCATACCATCATCTTCCCCACTTGGCACCCGTCTGGTTGCAGGTCCAGCTGGGTCAAACACTGCTGAATGCCCTCTCTGGTGGCGCTGGCGCCCTCTGGCAGCAGAACGCAGAAGTGATGCACGAAATCCTTCAGAGAGAACAAGGAAATGAGAGACGATGATGAGAATCAAGGCCTTGCATTCAGGGCTCAAGTTGACTGGGTGTACAGGTACGTGTTCAACGCTGTCAGGCATGGAGCTAAATGTCTAATTTAATCCTAGTTTCTCAAACACTTATTTTTGTTGCCAACACTGTGGTCTTGACCTCCCTCTTGTAGCATCTCTGGAGTTGAATCCCGCTATCAAGACACATGTGGTTTCAGGTAAAAGTCCATGCTGGACATATTTGCGGGGGTTCAAACATCATGGTTTAAATATGCTGAACTCCCACTCTTCAAACTGAAGCCCATTGTCTGAATTCAATACGCCCCGCACCCTGGGCTGTAGGGGGTGGACAGGGAAACAGATGCTGTGTTTATACAATTAGGAACATGGGGAGTGTTTCGAGGAGCAGAGGACAATGGAGAGGCTCTGTTCTGAAGGGTCAGGAATCAGCTTAGTCTCCCAAAGTGATAGCATGCCAAAGATATTTCTCATTAATGCTGACCGCAGTACTAAATATGTTTAAACACATTTCTGGTAAATGACAATGTCAGATGCTAAAACCATGAACTCATCGGCAGAATCTGAGTCTAATGGGTTCAACAGTCAGGTAGCGTTCCAACTAAATAACTCATGACTAAATATACAGTAAATATTCAATTTGTAGTTCACAGAGGAGGTTACGTTTTCACCTGCATATTTTTGCTGTTTGGTTCGTCTTTATCAGACGGACGAGTGTATGAATCCTGAGCGCTGACACATGAAGGGAAGAACACCTTCAGTATCTGTGTGGATCTAAAACATCTTTTCGACATTCTCTCTGTTTCACACAAAGCGGCGGACAGATCTGATGAAACTTGAAGTATTTGTCCTGAAGCAAAAAAGACTGATCATCAAAACACTCACCATCACCATGGCTGCCCATGGGGTTCCCTCAGTGTTAAAGAAAAATAATTTATGGACCCAATCAAAACCCAGTGGCTCATCTGTTGGACACATGTCCCTCTCATCTACCACCAGTCTGTCAGGCACTTTATAAGTAATAGACCAAGTCGTGAAGAAGTCCCTTGTAACGTTATAGTAAATTTAACATTTTTTTTTGGATCTAATCCATGTTCTGAAAAGGATGACCATAACCCTGGTGCTTTTAATGCATGTTTTCAGTCTTGTGGAATCATGAAAAGTTTTAAAGGAATATAAAATAAAACATTACATAAATACTTTCAATGGAACATCGATCTATTGTAAACTGATAAAACCGTAAAACTGAACGACGAGGCTGCTTTACGTTTCCAGTTTCTCTTGTGACTGAATTTATAATTTATTTGTTTGTTTATTTGACAGGTAGCAGGTGTTTTAGCAGAAAGCATAGTAAACAATGTGCACAGCTACACCAGAAACACTGCGGCTTTATGGGAAAATAATCTGTGATTTGGTGATTTACACGCAGTGACTCAATCTTTGGCAGAAACCCTGACATGACACAACTGGAACGGACGAACGCTAAAACCACAAAATGGAAACCAAAGTGAGACCAAACTGGAGCGGGAGAGAGCCGCTCCCAAACGTTTCTGTCCAAAGACTGGTTTCCAACCAGCATAAAACACGATCGGCTTTATTAGTCACAGCAATGATGTCATTCTGATCCTCACCATTGTGGTTAAGATGGCTGCCATCTCACGTCCAACATCACGACCTCCTGACGCCACACATCATCAAACGCTGCTCATGCAGCCTCGGCGATCACTTTCACCTTAACTAATGGAAAGCTGAGTATCGTTTAAAGTTTCTGGATGCGAGCAGAGAATTATTCTCCCGGCCCGCACACGTCTGCCCAGCAGGAACACATTAATGTGATCCCGTTACAGCTGGAGGACGTGATTCCTGGTGTTTCACTCTAAACAAGGTCCACGAGGCCATCCTTTTGAACTCCGTAAATGTTCTGTCATTTCAAGATGAAGCTCTTTTAAACTAGAGATGAAGTTTGATGAGGTAATAAAGGAGCAAAGGGAGTTTTTGTTTCCACTATTACCCCATTTGAGGATGTAGCCGATGCCACTTGGCAGAAATATTCACACACAAGGTGATATTTTAAATATGGCAAACATTCTTGTCGTGAATAATAATAATAATCGACTTTTTTTTTCACTTTCTAACTTCATCCTGGAAGCGAGGCATAAAGATTTCAGTAGTAGGAAAAGAACTTTTTTCTTATGTCACTGAAATCTGTCAAAGACTATTTCTTGTGTTTTACCTTGAAGCTGTACTTGATGTTGTAGCCCGACTGCCGGATGCGCACAGTCTCCAGCATCCCAGTGTAACGCAGCTGCCTCAAGACCAGGTTATCATTAAACCTCAAGGGCAACTGGTGGGTGAGAGAGAGAGAGAGAGAGAGAGAGAGAGAGAGAGAGAGAGAGAGAGAGAGAGAGAGAGAGAGAGAGAGAGAGAGAGAGAGAGAGAGAGAGGAGAGGAGGCGAGACGAGAGAGAGAGAGAGAGAGAGAGAGGAGAGAGAGAGAGAGAGAGAGAGAGAGAGAGAGAGAGCGAGCAGCAGAGGGGGGAAAGAAGATAATCAAGAAGAGAGGAGGAGGAGAATTAACAGGTGTCAGAAGTTACAGAGAGACAAACAGGACACGGTTACCACCTCAAGAAATGTCAAAATGATTAATGCTTTGAAATGAGGAAGGGAACCAGAAATGATGGGGCTTTACCTTTTCAGCATTGGAGCGGATGCACTTGACAAAATAAGGCTCAGACTGACCCAGAGTCTCCATGAGCTTATTGAGAGAGGCCTGAGAAAGAAGAGGAACGCGTCAAACACAAGACGAGCACACAATGTTTGTGCTGCTCCGTGGTTGAAGTCCCTGGCTATGAATGGAATGAAAAAAAATAAGAACTGGTGTGTGAAGCATTATGTATGGCTCTATTGTGTCTCTACATGTGTGTCAGCGTGTGTTTGGGGATGATTTAGTGGCAGGACCAATTCAGACTCCTCCCCCATCATGCGACATTAAAGCCATCAATGCAGGAGGATGTGGGAACTGAAGTTGTCCACACACAGAGGGGCCTGTCTCATTAATCTCACATCTCAGACTCCTGTCTTCTCTCAGAAACCCAACAGAAGTGAGGAAAGATCAAACTTTCTGCTTTCTCAACAAATTAGTTTCTTTTTATATTAAAATGTGGTGATTATTCAGTTTTTGTCTGAAATCTCCAGACATTATGTCAAACTTTTAAAGACTTTTGGGTGTGTAATGAGAGCAGTGTAATAGACTTCACAAACATTGAGAACCAATGTGGGGATAAATGAGTGCACAGTGAAGACAGCAGGCAGACGGAGCAAGAAATGGATGTTTCCACCCACAGCCAGTTGTAATCGACACGCCTTGTTTTTGTCATATTCACAGCTGGAGGGAGATTCCACAGTCCAGCTCGGGATAATCATATTATTTTTATGGTGAGAGCGGTCACATGGAAAATCCACACAGAGCAGTGTGCCGCTGCCTCTGTGTGGATGTTGGGTGTGGGCATCTGACCTGGAACTGCGCGCTGATACTGGGTGGTTTCTTCTTCTTGTGGAGGTGAAGCAGCGACTTGGTGATGCGGTCAGGAAGTGTCAGGTTGCTCAGGTACTTGAGTGACTTCACGTTCAGTAAATGCTGCAAACGTGAGGAGCTTCAGTCAGTTGGAAATGCTGATATTAAATCAGTGCATTAGAGTCTGTGTTTACATCTGGATAATGAACTATAGTGTACCTTTGGAAGAGAAGGCTTGGATTTGTAGTTTTTATTCCTCCTGTTGAGAACAGAGAAGTTAGCGCGATTTAACGTGAACAACTAAATCCCCGATGCTTTAAATCAAAAGGTGACAATCTATCGTCTATCCAGTAGAAATGAATGTTTTATCGCTGTCTCAGTGGAATGACTATTCGTCCGTTGGGTAAAATCCTATTTTCCCCTCCAAAGGGAGGTTAGGGTACCAATCACATCTCACAGATCAGGTAGGATTGTATTGATCACTGAAGGATAGGTTAGTGAGGCAGATATTGGTTTAATCCAACGTGACCTATCTGGTACTTTCTTTCAAGGATGTCTCTCTGTCAGCTGGAAATGCCGCTGACCATAATAGCAATCGACAGTTGAATAAATAAAATCTTATCCAATGACCAGAAAGAAAATCACTCATAAAGAGAAGAACACTAATATGTGTAACATCTGAACAGACTGCAGGGTTTTGCTGTGATGCTGCTTGCTACTGACATCAGGATGTCGTGGGCTCTCTCCAGGAGCTTGCTGCTAGCAGAGTTGACAAAAATGCCGTCTTCTTCTGTGGTGGAGCCACCAGAAAACAAGCGATTCTGTCGACCAACACGTCCATTCCTGCCGAGGCCTGGAGACCCCCTGCAATTAAAATACCCACACCGTCATTCATTTAGGAAAACCCAAACTTTACATATCATGTTTCCTTAGTATTGGAGTTTCACATCACAGCAACACAACAAACCAGCTGCATATCTATGTTATTTAAGTTCATTTAAGTTGAAATTGTAACTGATCTACAGTAAACACCTTTACGCAGAAAACCATTTCAAATCAAATTATTTTAATACCTGCTCATTCTCATTCATTAAAAAATATTTTTAATAATTTCATGGAATCTATTTTGTTTACATTAAAAAGTGTTGTGGTGTTTTATTAGTTTAACATAAAACTACTGTAATCTAAATGGGGATATTGTTCCTATGGAGAGTCACCAGGAGGGGCAGCCATTTTCACACTTTCCCATGGGAGGGTGTGGAATTAATCTTGAAATCATCACAAACTCTGAGACAGCTTACAGAACCCTAAACCTCATCCCTCTAGGTGAAACCTAACCACCTGCCCAGAACACAAACAAAAACATGGAGGTCAGGCTATGGTGAAAACCATCAACCACTCTGATTTGTTTTAGCAGGGGAGAAAAGTGTAGGAACTGAGGCAAGCAGCACAACGCAGGTCTGCCTGTTCTCACGGAGTTCAGATACAACCACACAATCATCTTCATTTCAGAGAGCGCCAGGTCCTGATGCTTTTAGTGCAGACAAGGACAGCTCCTGACGGAATGTCATGAAATCTTGTATGGATGTGCACAGTCTCCACAGGATGAAACAGACTTAGTATTTTTGCTTTTAAGCCATAGTTCACAATATATAGTTTGTGAAGAAATAACTGAAACATGACATTCTCTTCAGCCCTTACATCCTTGCATGCTAAACAGATAAAATATGAGAAATATTATACCTCAAGTTTCAAGTCTAATTTATTATTCTCATTCGCTATTTACACATCAAACAGGGAATAGAGTCATGATTATCTGCGCCAAGTAAGAAAAGAAATATGATGCATAAAACAGAGTGAAGATTTAGAGATGCAGTTAAGACAAAATATAAAAAAAGATAAATATAAGGATGAATAAATAAATAGATAATAAATACTCCCCTATAGTGTCAGTGTAGGGTCATATATGTTCTGGATGACAGCACAGTGTTCAAGAGTCTGATTGGTTGTGGAAAGAAGGTATCACAGAAAAACGAGGCAGCTCCTGCTGCTGCCACACCTTCTGTCCAATGGCAGGAGAGAAACAGACTGTGGAGGGCGGGACATCCACTGCTATCTCTCAGGGTTTTTCTAAATGCGTATATAGACTACTGTCCTTCTATAATGTCACCAGTTGCTCCACCTCCTTGTTGTATGACGGTTCATTAATGTTAATGAGGCCCACCATCACGTGACTACAGTCAGCTTCATGGTGATGCATGAGCAGTGTAAACAACAGGGGGCTGAGCACACATCCTTGAGGGACGCCTCTGATTAGCATGATGGTGCTGGATGTTCTGTTGCTATTATGTATGTGTTGATGGGCCAGGTAGGATTCTGAATGAAGATAATCACATGTATTTCAAGAAATTTGAACGATTCTCAAAACAGAAGAAGGCCCAGTGGGAGGAAGACAGTTTGATGTGTCTCATGACTAACAACTGGAAACATTTCATCACAACTAGAGTCAGTGCTACAGAAACACTAACAGAAACACTACAAACACCCCCATCATGCTCTGGCATGATGGGGGTGTTGCCTGATGGAATGACTGCCCTGCTCAGGGAGACATGGAATATGTCACCGAGAGCATCT
Organism: Antennarius maculatus; assembly: GCA_013358685.1. Lineage (NCBI taxonomy): Eukaryota > Metazoa > Chordata > Actinopteri > Lophiiformes > Antennariidae > Antennarius > Antennarius maculatus. The sequence goes on from CM023606.1 coordinate 21,067,784, forward strand.
GCCAGCTGATCAGCGCACGCCCTGGTATTTTGTCTGGCCCTACAGCGCTGCGTGGGTTGATGCTGGGTAAGGTCATGCCCAACATGGAGTGATTCTGTTGAACTTTAGGGCCTGGATACCCAACCACATGCATCTGGTCTCTGTTGTCACACAAGTGGTTTTGAATCTAGCGTTTCAGTTTCTTGATGGCATCGGAAACTTTAGCATTAGATGTCCTCAGAGCTGCTCCATCCCCTGACCAGATGGCAGGCATCCATTGCCTTCAGCTCCAAACATTTGTTTTCAAGACATTTCCTATATGAAGCTTCTGATAAACTTTCCTGGTCATCCAGTCACAGAATCCACAAATATAATGAGCTGGACAAACTTCTGCATTCAGGCCCAAATCAGATAATAAGAGTCTTTTAATAAGAGTATATTAACATTTTCATTTTGAGCATTTAGCTCAATTTTAATAAATTCCAATGATTATAATTTTATTGTATGCCTAGACATATTTGGCCAGAAATCTGTTTCTGCTTTTAAATGCATTACAGACTCGATCTAAAGATAGAAACAGGGTGCTAAAACGAGAGCTGTTGCTGGCACTTTTTATTGGTTATTGTCTCGATGAGAAAACCTGTCGGATGCTTACCCCCTCACAGCCAGTATACTGCTCCACAGCCCTCATTATAGTCAGGTACATGGTCCCAGAGGACAACTTCCTGTACCTATAATTCTACTACAATAAATAAATATTGCATTACTTTGCAATATTACAAAGGTCCCCAGAGCTTCAGGAATTTAAAATAAAAGTCTTGGTATTTGTATACCTTTCAGGGTTTATAGTCTCCCTGGTTGATCATCTATCTTGGTAAAATGTGATAATACAATATGTCTCTTGTAGGAACACATTGCACCATGAAGCCCTATAAAGCACTCCAGTGTCCACGGCTCCGTCCTGCCGATAAGCCCCCCACAGGGACTGATTATTTATCATTCCCCGGGCACTCCTCTCAAATGCATAGCTATGACTTTACATCACAGAGGAAGCAGCTGCACGGGTTTAATGCTCTCCCGGCATCCAGAAGATGAGTGTGTGAGTGATAGACAGAGACAGACAGGGAGGGAGGGCAGAGGTTGCAAATCACATTAAGTTGGGGGGGTTTAAAAGCCACCGCCTGAGCTGCTGTGTTACAAAAGCCGTCTTGTGTGAGCTGCTCAGTGCTACCAGTCATGGTGGTGGGTTGCTAATCTCATGGTCCACAGCTAATTAGAAGAGATGGTGCACCAGGGTCTGAGTGTGGTGCTGTTGTCTGGTCTACCGCAAGCTGGCAATAAAAGTCTTCAAAGGGTTCACAAAGCTACAGCGAGACTGTTAACTTACAAACAGAAAACCTTATCACCATGCGCCAAATTTAGCTTCATTTAATTGGTATCTTTTTCATACCAGTTTAGACTTTAAAGTGCTTTTGATGACTCACTAAAGCATGAATGTGCTAACCTCTATGCTGACCTCATTAAACCTCATGTCCCCCTTCATGCACTACATTCTCAGAATAGAGAGTTTACTTCTTAACCCACAGTTAAAAACAGTCAACTGTCCTTTAAATCAAGCCTTTCTTCACCAAAATTTTAATGTAAAGCTATTATCTTCACAGTGACAAGACAGAAATGTTGCTGTTCCCTTGAGTACCTGTTGCCCCTGGAAGGGTATCTTTGCTCTATGACTATAGATTATTTTCTTGAAGAAAGGGTCTAAAGACAGAGGGGTCAACACTTCATAGAATATAAAGACCACTGAGGAATAGCCACTTGTGAGTTTATGGTTTGTTGGATTATATATAAAACTGGCCAGAGGTGAAAATTAATGACAAATATTTAGAATTTAAAGTATGACAGAAACTTTAAGATAGAAAGTGCTTCATGTCTTTGTGTGTGTTCAAGAACAAAAACAATGTTACAGGATGCAGTGAAGGCCTGGGGATGAAGACTCAGACCCTCATTTCATGTTCAACTCAATGACAAACATACTAACTGGAGTTAAAAGTGAAAAATTCAACAGAGAGTGTACAGAATGTCAATTCTGCCTCGTTTTGCTCCACCAAATATAGTGAAACTATATTATACATTTTCTTGTAGACGAGACAAACTTAATCGTCTTGTCTTCAGTCGCTTTTCTGCTTTGTGCATCACGGTTTTTGCTGGAGCTTATTCCAGCTTACCACAGGTGAGAGGCATGGTACACCCTGGACGTGTCGCCAGTGCATTGTGGGGCCACATGAAGGACGAACAACACACTCATAGCTACGGGACAATGGAGTTATCAATTCATCTAAGCTGCATGTTTTTGGAAGGGGGAGGAAGCCGGAGAACCCGGAGAGAACCCACGCAGACAAGAGGAGAATATACAAACTCCTGGAACCTTCTTGCTGTGAGACATCACTACCAACTGCGCCACCATGAAATAATATATTGGTGCAAAGACAATGCAGTTTTTTCAAGAAATTCTCTTGACATGAGGAGTGATGGGAAGCTTTATGAAGACACACGTTACAAAGAATAAAAAATAAAAACTCTTACCGTGGTGAACTCTCGTTGCTTCCCTGAAGGTCTGACAGTGGTGTTCGAGGACTCTTTCTGGTCCCACCTGATCACCAACACACAAGTTAGCATCACATGATAGGAAACAACACACACATCCACACACAACAGAAATGAACAGAAACCAACATTGCCCAAGAATTAAAGAACACCCACTTCTGACACTCCAGAGTTATTGCGGTGAATGTTATGCGCCTTTTAATTTTAATGATTAATTAAAATAGACAGATGTTATCTACTGCTGATGATTTAATGTTGAAACAAAGATCTGTGAGGTTAATGCGAGCTTTTCTTGTTAGTGTCGAATTAGGGAAGATGATTCTGAAGGGTTATTCAGTTAAGTCTGAACTGCAGGTTTGCTTTGTTACTTCAAAACACATTTTCAATCATCAATTATCTGTCAAGTTCGCCAAGAATTATGTCAGGTAGCTCAAACTAAAGAAAGTTAAGTACAGCAAACCCCTGACTAGAATTTGATCAATACTAAAGGCTGATTTATGTTACTAGGGTGCAGCATTTCCTCTGAACCTGCAATGGGTTCTAGTGGTGACAAATCAGACAGATCTAGAGTGTGTTAGCCTACTCTACAAGAGCTCAGCTGACTGAACAGTATACCATTTTCAGTTTCATCACTTTGTACAACATTTTGACTTTCATCCGGAGCTGCAGAGTAGCACAAAACAAAAAGACACAAACACAAAAGAGTGTCATGAAACTTTTGCAGAGGACAATGTATGTGTGTGTGTGTGTGTGTGTGTGTGTGTGTGTGTGTGTGTGTGTGTGTGTGTGTGTGTGTGTGTGTGTGTGTGTGTGTGTGTGTGTGTGTGGCAGAGGCCAGCTGTGATGTCCAGCACCGTGTGTTAATCCACACACATTATCTACTGGTGATAATGTACACATATGTGTCATACACCCCGTTTCAATCACCACCACCAGCCTAAGTGGTCTGAGTGATTATTTGTGGACAAGCAAATACACCCACTGCCCAACAGACGGGCTTGATGAATAATAATGTTAAAAAGAAGTGAGTGATAGAAACCTACATGTCGTTTCCCCTAAACAAAGTTAGATGATGGAACCATTTGTTCCTCTGCTATTCTTATACTCACACAATGTTAGAGACAGAGTGACTGAGACATGCTTATAGAACGACGTGCAAGACAAGACGAAGAACAAATGCATGCAAGTGCATAAAAGAGGAGGAAGAGGGAGACGGGAGCACAGACCAACAAGCATCTAGTCTAATAATAGAGGATAAAAAACCTCTGAATCAAACCACAAAGCAGGAAATAAAAACTAGTGACTTCAACTCAGGTGCAGTCAGATTTTCCTGTCGCTTTGATCATTCCTGCTTCATTTGGGGGATATAGAGCATTTAGGACGGTGATGCTGGTCAGCCTTGTCCCCACAGTTTCCCTATTACGGATTAACATGAAAGTAGGAATAGTTGTTAACTATTGTATTGGAAGCCTTACTGTACTTCTCCTCCTTGCATCTCTGCAGAATCTCTAAGCTTCTCTGATGCACAGGGTGCTGCAGAAAGCTAAAACTATCCACACTTTTGAAAACTGCACAGGAAGCAGCATCATCATGCCCTTGGAGAAGCAAAACAGAAGAAAAAAAAGAAAGGGGGAAGGGAGAAAATAGACAGAATGAAAGAGAAGGGGGGGGGCAGAGAGAAAGAAACGACAGATTAGACAGTGAAGAAGAAGAGATCAGGAAATGCAGTCGTCTACCGGGGAGATACCTGTGCAAGACTTCTGAAGAGAGGATGATTGACATTTCAAACTGTAGTTGGTGGCAGCAGTAGGATGTTTGTCATTGTACTTCTGTGTGTAGGTGTTCAAACCCCAAAGATTATTTCCTCTAGAAGTGTTTCAGGAACCCCATTCTAAAGTCTTTGCCCTCTTAGACAAGATGGGGGGATTTAAAAGTCGTTTAGCTTATCATTTTTACCCATAATAAGAACATAAAACCAAAGAGTTGGCATGTAAAAAAGTTATCTAAAAGTCAGAACTTAATTTTATTTGGAAGAACACAAGTTCCCCTGGGGTTTGATGAAGTAAGAAGTTCTAATAGATACCTAACAACATAAACCCTGTTTCCATACAACATGGGCAGGTAGAACCAAATGGGCTGGAAGCATCAATCCGGTGCAGAGCACAAGTCTGATTTATAAAACGGCAGAACCAAAAGTAGAGGCAATGTCTACTGCATGTTTAAAGTCTAAAGAAGGAGACGGCATTCATGAAAGCCAAAGCTGAGAGAGAACTACAGTGAATACATGACAGCACTACTGGCACTACGCACACACACTACTGTACAGAACACACACTAGTGATACACAAAATGTGGTGAAGATGGAGTCAATTATAAAGGTCGAAAACGACATTGTAACTGCATGGTCATCAGAAAGGAAAGAAATGTTAAAATAATCTTTATTTTTCTTCACTTGTAGTAGTTTGCTAGCCTGCTAATAGTTTCTACTAGAATAGATTTCTCGTAGATTCTATGCCGTTTCTGTTTTAAGATATTACTGAACATCTAGCAGCTGCGAAATAATATGAATTAATAATATCTGCATAAAACAAACATCAGTTGGTGTCTTGAGATAATCAAAGGACTATAATCATCTGAGATATTACATAAGACTTCCTGAGTTCACAGATCAGATTCCTTTCTGTCTCCTACATTAGAACAACACACTACAGTATGTCTCCTCTTTAATGTGCATATTAATGGGGCTTCCATTAGGATGAGAACTCACCACTCCTCTTCTGTGTGTGTCTCTTCCCAGCCTCCCTGAAAGCAACTATGGCCCTGAAGTAGGCTCGGAGAACCGCCCAGCGGAAAGTGGCCGTCGGGTCGATGCCCATCAGCCCACAGATAAAAGCATTCTTGCTGCTCTTCAGTAAAGCTACGATGTCCGGGCGCATGTGGTCAGTGTTCTTCTCCCTAAAATCCTGTGTTTGGATCAGTGGAAATCAGTGGGTTAAAGTTCTTTTGTTCATTTACATCCATTCACATGAAGCCTATCCAAATCAAACATAAATAAAACCCAAAAAGCGAATTCCAAAAAAAGCACTGACTGATTTACTCTACTACATCAATCATGATGATACTAAACGCATCAAGTAGAATACTGCACATGTTTTTGTTTTGTTTTTTAACCAGGAGTCAATCTCTTCTGCAAGAGCAGCCAAGCAAACATAGGTAGCAGCAATTTACATTTACAATGATTTACAATAGTTTTTCAAACCTACTATATAAATGACATTTTGCACTCTTTTATAATTCAAATCAAATTTATCTGCTGACACTATTATCCTAAACGCTGACGTCCATTAGCTGCTGTACTCCCGGTGCTTGTAACAAAACTGGATAATTGGGAAGTGTTATGTCAGGGTGGAAATCATGCATAAAACCTTTGAACAATCAACAATGCTGATGGCATTATCCACTGTGATAACCACTAATTGGAAGCAGTCAAAAAAGAATGTCTGCCTGTGATCTGGGTTGTACTTTATGATTTTTTGTGAGAAAACCTGCATGTTTTGTCCCTCAGCAAAAGCTTCAAATTTTAAAAACCCAATTTGAGTGGACATATGTTGTCTTAATGTCTAACTGATGACTATGTGTGGAAGTGAATCTCTCACTGACCTTAACCCCATATTTGACCTTGCCAGCATAGTGTCGGATAATGAAGGCAGGCTCCATGACAGCGGGGAACTCTATATAACTGTTCCCTTCGTGCTGTCGCTTGAACTTATCCAACAAAGTCTGGTTGGTGGCTTGAGGGAAACTGAAAGCAGGAAAAAAACAAAGACTTTGAAGAACAAATGTTTTTTATGTCTTTGTCTAACATGAAAACACATCTTTATTATAAACCGTATCAGGATTAATGCTGTATGAATTACACTGAAATGCTCAACAGATTTCTAATCTCATTATCCACAGAGAACCTAATGAATTTAAGACATCATCTTCCACCAGTCTGGTATCCAGTCACGACAGCAGTTACTGCCAAAGCACTGGAAATGTGGTGACTGAGCATGACCTAACATTTCGTCTCCAGTCACCATAGGCTAAGAGTTATCCTTTAAATATGATCTGGGATCAGATTCTCCCCAGGTTCGACAATATGATGACAGTTAGGGTTGGGGTTCTGCAGAAAATCGACAGTTTACAGGAAGATGAAGGAGACACCAGAGCTTTGGGAACTGGGAGAAATCCGAGCTATGAAAACAACACTGCCAATAAGTTTCAGCGCTTTCAAATGAAGGAATTTGATTCGGTGTCCAAAGAGAAGAAGTAAAGAAGAAAATATGGTTCGTATTAATAGTCCCAGATCAGCCATGAACCCAAGAAGATTACATTTATTATGAGTTTACATTTAAGGACATCTAACATGAGGAAAAATACAAGGATATTTATCAAACTCCCATGTAGGTTTTTAATAACTGATACATGTATTTCAAGTAGGATGTAGAGTGCCACAGGCCCCCTCTATGAATGATTAGTCCTCTAAAAGTTGTTTCACGAGACACATTCAGAGATTAATCCTCCTAGTGAATGCCACAGCTGTCAACTCGGTACTAAAGTTTTGGGTCTATCCAGGAGGCCTCTGGACTTTTGCTGCAGAATATTTGGAGCCTAGACGGGCACAGGGTATTCACTTGTACTGTTTTACATGCACCTTAATATTTAGTGAGTAATAGTGACAGAACACCAAGGACAGTTCATGAGGCCACGATCTGGGGAGTGAATCCAACTCACCAACAAGAGTAAAACTATGTTGGACCATATTCATACATCTCGCAATATTCCTGTTTAGGCTGTCTGGGTTCTTTAGATACTGCATGATCATATTTTTTCTTTGGACAGTCACTTGGCCTGTTGTCTATTTGGTGCTGTGCTATACAGTCCAACATTGCGAAGCTTTTTAGATAAGAGATGACCACATTAAGTCAGAGAGGAGAGAAGAATGTGACATACAGTATAATAACTGTCTGAAGCCCTGAACTTGTCCGACAGGAGATCAGGACTCAGACACTTACTTGCACTCTTCATCCAGTAGGTGGAACAGCGCTGTGGGCTTCTTGCTGATCAGGTTGATGCAGCCTGTGTTGTCAATGTAGTCGATGTTGTGCCAGCTGATGCCCTCTGCCCTGTATTCTTCCTGCATGGACACACAATGACAGCAGAGCTCAGAAACACATCGCCTCCAGGCATCTTAATTTGATGAATGAACGGTAGTTTTTTTCTTTAGCTGCAGCTCTTATCTGTCAGTAAAACATGCAATTTTCACTGTATGATTTAATAATATAAATATGTCACACTACAACAAATCACATCATTATTTACTTGCAAACTTCAAAGCAGTTGGAAAACAAAACATTTAAGTTTTTTGGGCAATGCCAGTGGATGTCCAAGACAATGTCTGCAGACATCAGTAAAATCTAAATGTTCAATGTGTTATTAAAAACAGACTACTGGTTCTAGGTGGGCTGGCCTTTAACTATTCAACTCAAAGCAACAATGTCATTTGCATGCATGCTTTCATGGTGTCTCGCCGCATCATAAAACATTCTTCAGATCCTGCCTGGAGCCTTAGTGGTTTAATAATGAGAGAAGGATTCAGAGCATTTATCTGTCCTCCCCTATACATGTTATTTTCCAGTGTTCCTGGGAAAGAGATTTTACTAATAAAGACCTTAATCTAGAAGAGGTTTAATATAAAAAAAAGAAAGAAAAACCACTGAAAATTTAATTTTCTACTATGACTTAAAGTCAGAAGGTTGGAAGAAGTTAATTACTGTTGCTTTTTCCATTATCTGTGCTGAAGACAAAAAGGTTTACTATAAGGATTATCCTAAAAAGGGTAGATGACAACTTTTAGTCACAAAAAAAAAAAGTTTAAAAAGAATAGAGGTACTTTTGTGTACTTCTGGACACTCGGGTAGGAAAATGTTTGATGCTTTATTAAGTTTACAACAGTTTACAGCTTCATTCTGTCACAAATTATTCTTCTGATGCAATGGCTGGTGGTTTATACAGCCTCGTGAACATAAACAACCAAAATGATCCAAAAGTCTTAATGCCAAAAGTAAATATTTTTAAGCTAAACCTTTCTACAGCTGAAATGTCCTGTTGTCTCATCCTGTATGTTATGAAGGGAAGTAGAGACGTTTTTAAAACAATGTTCCTGGATTACAAGAGAGGAACAGCATTAAATCTGTGGTAAACTAACCACCCGTCCAGAAAGAGGAAACCGAAAATCAAGGATAACTGTAGCTCGCAGCACAAGAAAACAAAAGAGCCATAAAGTCAGCAAAGTGACTCAAAGCATATCTACAATAGCTAACATAAGCTGCTGGTCAAAGACAAGCGAGGCTGTAGCAGTAAAACATCTTTGTGTGCTGAACCGAGACAGAGTTGTCGGTGGTGACAACTTCAGCTTTTTGGCATGAAAACCACCGTGTTTCATTTTCTTCCCTAGAAGTACTGAAGGTGTTAAAGCTTCTGTCTTAACCCCCTCAGGCGATATGAAGCCCTCGAGTCATCGTCATCAGTAGTTAAGACATTCAATGTAAGTTAGCAGCAGTGGGATGAAAACTGCAAAACAAAAAGCCTGCAAAATAAACCCGATATAGTAGCCCTAGAATAAACGTTAATAAACGTTGGAATATGTGGTTTATGCATGAGGTGCTGACTCGACCTTTTGCAGTCACTGAACTGTGGTTTGAGGGGGTTTGGTAGATTGCCTTACATTACACAGGATGCTGCATCCGCCCCTTGACGAGCCATTCAAACATTGTCCAGTAGCTGCTGCGTTTCACTCACATGTTGACCAAAATAACACAAACCAAAACTGTAACAGGTATTGGCACAACTTGAAAGAGACAAACGTACACCACTTGTGTCAAACTCAAGGCCCGTGGGCCAAATGTGGCCTACCATATCATTTTATGTGGCCCGCAAGAGCATAACTGTCTAAAAATAAATAAGTCAAAAGTGTGCTTTGAGCAAAACTACATTTCCCACAATGCAGTACTTAAGCCCATTTTCACTCTGACAAAAACATTTTGAACAAAGTTAATGTCCTAACTTGTGTTTGATGTTATTTTTCTTTATTCACTTGAATAGTTTGATCCCTGATTGATGGAGTTATGTGGTAGATTTATGTGATAACAGAGAAACAAACAAACATTTTTTCTGTGCAACTGTAATGTTTGTAACTTGAATAAGTACTGTAATAAATTCAGAGTTATTTAACATTAAGGAGGAGTTACATTTACGTTACATTACATTGAGTTCCCTTTACTTACATTTATAAGTTACGTCTGGCCCTTTGAGGACTTCCATTATGCTGATCTGTTGCTACCATAGATTACAGGACTATGAACACGCATGTTGACACTGTGGATCGGCACTCACCAGGCTGCGGATGGGAAGTCTATTTTAGACTCCTATCTGAACAATTACTCACAGCGCAGACTGAGATGTACAACTCTGGAAAAAGTTGATGGAAGTTAGTTCAGACCTGAACCCCAAGAAAAACCTCTGGAATGTCAAGAAGAAGCCATCAAACAACACTGAGCTGCTTGAATTCTCTCATCAGTGGCATAAAGTCACCACTGGTACAGGGAGGTCAAGACGGATGACAGCTGTGATTTAAAGTGACATATATGAATTAAATGACTTGAATACTTGTTCCACTACTGATATGTTGAATTGACTTCACACAATTATAGTGTGCTTTTTTTAAACACCTATTTATCATGTTATACATTCGTCTAATGTCTTTCAGCAATGTGATTAGAGAGAGTTTGGAGCAAAACAAGAAATTAAGTATGACCCCCACTTGAAACGAGCATCAGTTTGCCCTGACGCAAACCATTTAGCCCCTGACTGTTCCAGCGGTGACTCATTTGTACACAGATGAATGGAAATATACTGTGTGTAACTGTAGACGAGGGTGTGAAACTGGCTTCAGTAGAAATACCAGGAACAGCTCTGGGTCAAACTATGCTGGGCGAATAATTTTCAGAAGCTTTTTGTCTTCCTCTGCGGTTGAAATTGATTCATCCCCACAAATAATGTTTTATTGTGCCAAACCCCAGAATTATTCCCATCTGCTCCAGTTTCCTGTCATCATCTCAAAGCCCTGAACAAGAGTGAATTTCACACTTTGTTTTAACAAAGATGTGTTTTTTAAAAATTATTACTAAGGGTGTTAAATCTGGAAAAAAAGGAAGAAAAAAATGTGTCTTAACTACAGGGTCAGATTGATTCATACCAAAACATAAGAAATGAATGACAGAACATATTTAATGATAGTTGCATGTCAGGGCTGCCATGTTTACACAACTTAAAAGAAAATGATGGTAAATTGTAAGTAAAAATAAAAACACTGGTAAAATTATGCAATTGCCGACAAGTCAAACGTGTCAATCTTGCTGAGGTTTGAACAGGATGCGTTGAGCAACTGTATGTTTCCTGTATGCAAGTTTTACGAATCAGGACGTCAGGGATTTTCTGCTCTGTTCGTATCTGATCAAAAATAGTCTGTAGAATTTCAACCTACCTAGAAAATAATCACTGAGAAGACGTTCACTCTCAGGCACAATACTGATCATTTCCTTCTCCTTTTGGCTTTTCCTTTCAGGGGTCACCACAGCGAATCAGTTGCCTCCATCTAACCCTGTCTTCTGCATCCTCTTCTCTCACACCAACTACCTTCATGTCCTCTTTCATTACATCCATAAACCTCCTCTTTGGTCTTCCTCTAGGCCTCCTGCCTAGCAGCTCAAAACTCAGCATCCTTCTACCAATATATTCACTATCTCTCCTCTGGACATGTCCAAACCTTCTCAGTCTGGCCTTTTTAGAGACTTTATCTCCAAAACCTCTAACATGTGATGTCCCTCTGATGTACTCATGCCTGATCCTATCCTTCCTGGTAACTCCCAAAGAGAATCTCAGCATCTTCATCTCTGCTACCTCCAGCCCTGTCTCCTGTCTTTTCACTGTCTCTAGACCAAACAACATCGCTAGTCCCACAACTCTCAAAGTACTCTTTCCATATTCCCATCACACTACTGGCACCTGTCAATAGACTTCCATCCCTATCCTTAATCACCCTAACCTGCTGCACGTCCTTCCCATCTGTGTCTCTGTCTTGCCAACCTGTGTAGATCAGTCTCTTCCTCCTTACTGTCCAACCTAGCATAAAATTCATCATAAGCCCCTTGTTTGGCCTTTGCTACCTCTACCTTCACCTTACGCTGCATTTCCCTGTACTCCTCAACTCTCCTCAGTCCTCTGAGGAGATGAAGTGTCCCACTTCTTCTTAGCTAACCTCTTCCTCTGTATACACTCCTGTACCTCCTCATTCCACCACCAAGTCTCCTTATCTACTTTCCTTCCAGATGACACACCAAATACTCTCCTACCTGTCTCCCTGACCACATTAGCTGTAGTTATCTAGTCATCTGGAAGAACCTCCTGACCACCCAGAGCCTGTATTAACTCCTTCCTAAAAGTCATGCAACACTCTTCCTTTTTCAGCTTCCACCATTTCGTCTTCTGCTCTGCCTTTTCCCTCTTCATCTTCCTCAACACTAGAATCATCCTACATACTACCATCCTATGCTGTTTGGCTACACTCTCGCCTACCACTACTTTGCAGTCACTGATCTCCTTCAGGTTACATCGTCTACACAAGATGTAGTCTACCTGTGTGCTCCTACCACCACTCTTATAGGTCACCCTATGTTCCTGCCTCTGCTGGAAGAAAGTATTCACTATAGCCATTTCCATCCATTTTGCAAAGTCAACCACCATCTGTCCTTCTGCGTTCCCCTCCTGGATACCAAACCTGTGCCCTCTTGTGGCTACATTCTCAGGCACAATACTGATGCACAATGTAAAATTCATCATGGTGACCAATGCTATAATTCTAGGAAATCTAATCTGTGGCGCTTCTGAGAAACCTCTCCCGAACTCTCCCCCTCGTCAACACCCACTCCAATACATTTTTTCCAAACAAAAACATGCAACAGTGGTTCTTTTTGGTGTGATTGTGTCATTTTTCCAGTTTTCAATAACACAATAGCGATATTCATTTCATTTCTAACTGCTGAACTAATAAAGCTTGTATTTATGCAGATACACTCAAAATGATTTTGTGACTTGGCAATGGATAAGTCATGTCCTGAATGACTCTTGTCTCAAGTACTAAAAGGTAGTGCAACAAACAAAAGGTGACAAATCAAATTAAAAACCATGTCATCACTATCTTCACAGAATACTGCAGTTTTAGAGGAAGAAGCAGACAAAAAAAGGGCAGCATTCTGAGAAAGGAGCACATTGCCAACTGTTTTGCTTGAGGCTGGATCTATTATGACCTGGTTTAGTGAAGCGACCAGTAGCACAGGAAGTACACTGTACTATAAAAAGTATGAACAAATACTGGAAGCTAAACCCTTGGAGTCGGTGAAAAAATTGAAACGAAGGTATTGCAAGACGGTGAAAAATCAACCATGAATTATTTACTGATATTAAAGATTGAGACTTTTGTAATGGTCTTTACTGGATTATAGAAATATTCAGTGACAGATTTGTTTTATTAACAGTACAGTACAAGAAAGAAAAGAGGGGTTAAATAATTTTCAATTTAAATAAATGAAGAAAATGACCTACTGACTTTCTGGAGTTTCAGCTTTTATTTAGATGTTTTAGAACTTTTAAATGGATCTGCTTGGTTGACAACTTAATTATGTAGTCATGAAGTGTGGTTATTTTGTCATAATTTACATAATCCATCAGATTTTATGGAGTACAATTAAAGAAAATCCTTAATCTAAAACATAGTTATTCTGAATTTCACCTTTTCTAACCCCCAAAATGAAGTCTTTGAAATCACTTTCTATGGCATAAATCTGCGTTGTTACCCTTGACGTGTTAATGACACAGGGCTAAAACCAGGTTTACGAACAACTGTCATTGCACAAAACAGGAGTGTCCTTCATGTTTCAGTGTCACTCTTTGAAGGCCTCAGACATGCTGCGGCAGAGTAACAGTTCAATCAATCTCAAGGTAAACACAACAAGAACGTTCAGGCAATAACTGGTCAGGACTGAAAAAAGCCCTTTGAAGTCAATCGGCTCACTTAACAGAACATTTATCCTCCATCAGGGTGGTCACAGGCAGCGGGGGTGAGTCACACCCCGTCAGCTTCTTACATAATGATTAAGAGTTCTTCCATTGTTGCAGAGTCATTGTAATGTATGTTCACTGTGTGCCCCGATAAGGACGGAGCTTTTCCTTTGACACAGTCACAGCTAAAGAATGTAAGTAGGTAGATGTGTAATATGTTCATATAATACTTCTAGTAATACAGTGGTTGATAACATCAGCTCAAATTCAAAAGCATTGGGCATGAAGTGTTTAAAAAAAAAGAACATTAACGGGAGAACTTACTTGTTCAAGCTTAAAGATGTGCTGGTTGAAATAGTGCTGGAGACGCTCGTTGGCGAAGTTGATGCAGAACTGTTCAAAGCTGTTGTTCTCATAATCCTCAAAACCAAAAATGTCCAGCACTCCAATGGACAAAATCTGAGAGAGGAAAACAAAAATATGATTTAAACTAGATGGTGAATCCCTCCCACCCCAGGAGGTCCAACAAGAAATGGTCTCAGGAATAGACGTCTGTCTTTAATACTTCTGAAATATGTTTTTACCACCACAACTCAGTGGAAGTGCAAACAATACTTAGTTATTCTTTGGATATCCAGGTTTCAGACCTAGAGCTCACTAGACGAATTACATATCTCATCTGACATGGGAACACCTTTCAATATCCCATGACTGAAAAAAGTTTCCAGTAAGAGGGACATATCTCCTCAAAAAAACTAACCAGCACAATGCAAACTGTCGTCATACACTGATCCAGAATTCCAATAAAAAGTGTCGTCAAACTGTAAAAGCTGGAAAGACGAGGATTGGAAATATGTGCTCTGGAAACAAAGACGAGTCAATCTAACCACCGCTAGAGCTACTGCTTTTAGCTTAGTGGTGAGAAATGCTTCACACAGGATGACCAGGCTTCAGATTCAAAAGAATAACATATTTCCATAAAAACTGCAAAGTTTAACATTTAAAATACTAAAAGGCACAGTTTTTTTCATGTTTAACACATGTTATCATTTTGATGGAGCCAGAATTGACAATTTAAGAAATATGTTCAATAGACAAAATAATGAATAAAGACAGACAGAAGGATGACTCCATCTTTTTCTGTTGGGGGTAAGAAAACTTTTACCAAAACAAAAAATAAAATAATGGAAATTTTCTGAAAATCAGGTGAATCAGTCTTTCAAAAATTTGTAAAATTAATGTTGAATATGTCACTCATAAAGGTACAGTGGTTTTTCAGAATTCCATGTTGAACTCCAGACTCTTGTTAGTAGTTGTGTTTTCAATGTTGACGCTGGAGACTATCAGGCTACAACAGACGTAAGCGGTGTGACGACATGTGACTGTAACTGTATGAACTGTGACTGTAACAGTCACTATGCCGTGTTGTCCCACCTTGGTGGTCTCCACCAGGTCCTTGAGGTTGAGCAGAGCGTGGTTGATCCTGAAGACGATCCAGTCAAACAAAGCGCTGTATAGAGACTTCGCCATGGAGTCTCTCACCGTACCAGCCTGCAGGGGCACGCAAACAAAATCTACTTCACATTGCTTCAAACAATTACTTCACATAAGACGGAAGGCGCGTGAGATAGAAATGATGAACCACTGATGAGGAGAAACCATTTTAAAACATTTTTAAGAAAAGTTGCAGCGTTGTGGACCAGGCCTCCTCGACTCATCGCAGAAACATAAATTTTAGAAGGAAAGATAGGATCCCGTTTGCGGCGCATGATTTAATTGTCTGACAGTAACACAGAAATGTACCTACATAGTGCACACTTATTCTGATTTGAAATAGAAAAAGGACTAAAATGTAAGCACTGGAACAGGAAATGGTTCTGTATGGCAACCATACAAGTGCTACCCGACAGATTGGTGTAAATCTGGCAGGTTTTCACAGCCTTGTTTAGAAGCATCTTAGCGTAACATGTCCTGTGGTGAATCTGTGTACTTTGTACTGCAACACATCTTCATATTAACAATCAACAATTTTGGTTGCTTAACATGACATTTTAAAAGCTTTATTTTACGTAGTGTGTTCATGAGACCGGCATGATTAAAGTGTTTGTTAAATGGCTGCTAGATGTTACTTCCCATTCACTGCACAGGAACGACATTTGTCTTCTCATAAGATATCACCTGTAAACTCCCTAAAAGTCTGAACATTCCTAAACATTGGACATTTATTGGCAGTGAACCAGGTTCATCCATTACTGATGCTTGATAGACTCTGAGCAGCAGTGTGGCTTTGGAAAACTTTTGTGCAGAAGAGAAGATGTCTTCAGTCACAGTACTTGGGATCCTATTCATAAACTTTACATAAGCCAGGATGTAAACCTGATCAAGTTGTTGTTGAGAAACCTTCCTGTATTCGCTGGAAAGATTTAACCTCGCTGAAGCAAAGGTGAGCCGAGCTCTTCAGAATCAACAAACTATGAAGTGACCCCCCAACGCAGAAGTCCTGTGTTTTCACAGAATTAACCAGGATATTTTTAGAAACCTTAGACAAAGTATGCCTCCATGTGTCAGGACACATATTATTTTAAACTCCATGCACACCGAAGTCTAATGACTCGTATGACTGCCATTATTTAAAGGAAGCTGGACTTACAGTTTTGGAGGAAAACCGACCCAAAACCAAATAAAGAAAACTCATAACTGCAATGCTCAGTTTTGAGTTTTCAAAAATCTGATTTAATTTAACAAGCTGGGAGATTGTTGGGACTGTTAGAGAAATATTTACACAGAGACCACACAGTGTGCTTCACCCCCCCCCCCCCCCCCCTTCAAAAAAAAAATCACTGTTCATGAAACGTCTCCTAATATCGAACTGGTAATTTGAGTGTTGTCATTGTGGAACATGCCACCGTCTTCTGGGAGAGCTTGTGGTGAAATACTGCTGAAACAGTTTCCAGAATAAATACTGGGAGCAACTTTACAGCAAAATGAGAAAGATATTTAATCCAATCACATATTTAATCCAATCAACAATGTGTCAAAGATAATAATCTCTGTAGAAAGAGGAGTCAGGGGGTACAGATAAACTGCAAAGTCTCACCTCTCCAAGTTTGTAAGGAACGATGAGCTTCTCTCCGACGGTCACTGTCTTCCGTGTGGTCAGAGCTTCAAACAGCATCTCTTCTTTGACCTGTTTGAAGAGGACAGAGAGAAAGGACAGGAGTCAAACCTCCATAATTAAACGGAACAAGCTGTACTCTGCTTCAAGAATCCTGAATTGTCAGGGTTTGGATTTGACCAAAATCCATGTTTTTCTAATCATTTATCGGTTTTAGTGTTTGTGTGCATGAAGACCGCTGGAATACGTGCTCTGAAAAATCCACAGAGCAAAATTCACCATCATAAAAACTGCCTCACAAACATCCTGTTAGCACACAAGCAAAAGGGAAGACATTTCAGCAAACACACAGCCGCTAAAACTGTCACGAGGTCAGTAAATATGACAACAAGCTCACCAACAGAGTGGCCAAAGATCAATGGTGATAAAATATCAAGAACAAAACTCTAAGATAACACTTAACTGTCATTTATAACGTAGACATTACGCCATGTTTGCATTTATGACTCCATATGTCGCAGAACTTTCCCAACACCTTCAACTAAGTTGACACAGTATTTCTTCACTTTTTATGGATGTCAAAATATACAAATAGTCATGATAACAGACTAGTCATTATGACACGGACTAATTGAGTTACACAGAATACAAGCCATTGTTGGCATTTTACCTTCATTTTTAAGAATGAAATTTTTCCAACAAATAAAAAGCTTTGTGTGTATGACAACATTCATCCACAACATATCTTGTATTTCTGACTACATTTAATCACATGTTGTGAGTGTAAAGAGTATTTTGTTTGCAAAAACATAAAAAAGGAGCAGGCACGTCGTTTTGGATGGTGACACCATGAAGAATATGAGCATTGATTAACCCCCCCCCCCCCCCATTAACACAATGCAGTACCTCCAGGAGCTCAGAGACGACAGGCAGCACCTCGAGGTTACAGATGTCGATGGAGTCGTCCCTGTAGGTTTTCCTCTTGTAGCGGATGTTCCCCAGGTGAAGAATGGCTGACAGCAGGGAGAAGATCCTAAACAAAGGTTCAGGAGAACATTTAAGAGACAGGAGATGCAGCTGGACTCTCTGCAGCTGCTGCTAATCTCAGTCTGGGATTATTTGTGCTTTTGTGCACAGATTTCAGGTCACATTCATGTACTGGGATGAAGACAAAAAACGCAGAGACCAACAGGTGTGAAAGGCTCTTTCATGGGTCTTACATGTACACGACTACTATTTGTAGTCTTTTTTGGCACAACAAACCTGTCATTGAGAAGAATTACAGCAAATTTATTTTATATTACCCACACTACTTGCAGGAGTGTGTGTGTGTGACTCACTGTTTGCGAGTGGAAGGAAGAAACCCCACCATCTCCATTGCTAGCTGAAGCCTCTCAAAGTCATGCTTGAGGTCTTCTCCTTCCACAGTGAAGCAATCCTGCGACAAAAAGAAAGCGGCAGCAGCAGCCACCTCTTATCAGGCAAAAAGGAGATGTTGCAACACATCGGCCCGACAAGTCACTTTGACTTACCAAAAACTGACAGCACAAACAGTATCTATATGTCTTAATGCGCACAGTGTCCCAAAAAGATGCTTAAAATAGTCTGAAGTTTACTTTGCAGCTGAAACAAAGAACAAGAGAGCAGCCAGAAGGAGACACAACCAGTGACTCGTACTAAAATTAGCCATCATTAAGAAGAATGACTGTCAAGCAGAATGACCACACTCCGAATTGATGTGTTGAGAACAGGACCGTTGTGCAGGTTCTGCCCTTGTAGTTGAAACACTCACCAGGCATTCCCCTTTAAACCAGTCCACACAAATTTGGCAAAACAACAAAAAAAGAGTTACAAGATTTCCTGCGATCAAGTGTTGGATGACAAGCAAGCACCAGCACGATAGAGACAACGATGAAGCATGTAGAAAGGCGCCAATACGAACAAATTCACTCAAGAAAGTGTACATTTTAGACCATGCGTCAAAATCACTCATCCCAGCTGAATCACTATTTTATTTTTCTGAGGAAAACGTAGCTGTAATCTTTTCATAATGACCTTTTCAAGTCAAATATATTGCAGCTCAATAAATGTAAAATCTGTTTGTAGTCTGGGTCTTGAATTTTAGTTGCTTGGAGAAGATCCTACTCTCAAACAGACCAGAATCATTATAAAAGAAAACCACTGCAGTAAATAAATATAATTTCATAACCATGAGCACAAGAGGACAAGAGGAAGCTCTCCTCCCAGATGAGGATCACATCCTTCAATAGACGTTTTTTACTACATTCACCCTCCATAATCTGAGGTCTGCTCTTTGCTTTGCGGGGCGATTCCACTATGGCTGCCATAATTATCACATACCAAAGCCTTGGAAAGACAAACACTCCAAACATGAGACTAACACTTAAGTAGAGTGCCTCTTTTTCGCCTCCCTTGCCCTCTGCCTTAATGGTCGAAACACGCACTGACCTGTTATTGACTCTGGTGTTAAATGGCTGCAGCAGGGAAATCTGCACTTATTTTTTAAACAGTTGCTCGCTCTTTCTTAAACCACCTTTAGGGGAAAATTCTTGGTCTTTGTAGTACAATAATGTGTGGGAATTACTGAAGTTCATCGTTTTGGAATTATACCATATTTGCTAATGTGTGAATGAATGTTAAAACTAGAATCATAATACTGACCACTGCTACAGGACAAATCACCATAAAGT
This sequence comes from Antennarius maculatus, assembly GCA_013358685.1. NCBI lineage: Eukaryota > Metazoa > Chordata > Actinopteri > Lophiiformes > Antennariidae > Antennarius > Antennarius maculatus. The sequence goes on from CM023606.1 coordinate 21,087,353, forward strand.
CACTTTATAGTTAGAGTATATTCTATTCAATAATGTAAGACTTACAGTAATACATTAAGTAGTAGTACCAGCATTTTCAAAATACAGTTAACTTAATAAGGTAGGAGGAACGCAAACACAAAACAGCAATTAAAATGCACTGTTACAGTTGTGTGTACATAAACAAGCAATTTTTGCCCACCACAAAACTAACAGGAACACAAATCAAAATGAAATCAAAGACTTTTCTGATCACTGAAGTTTAGTCACACCTTGTCAACTTCAGAGACGAGTGTGGTTTGAGTCAGATCCAGTGATTGAGAGGTGAGGGTGTGTCTTTGGGCAAACGTCTTGTGGCAACCTGAAGGTATGAAGTTCAGTCATTAACAACTGGCATGTGTGTGTGTGACTACACATATTCATATGCCAACACATTTGATGGAGTTGCTTTACTTCTGAGGCAGTTAAATTCTAATTCAGCAGAGATGCAGGACTGGGGTAACATGTGATGTTTTGTGTGCGTCTTGTGGCTGAAAGATTAGAGCAAATAGTAGAAGTTAGCAGTTAATTAAAAGATGATAAAAATGAAACCAGAAAGGTCTCCTTTCTTTTTTTGTGTGTTCCTTCAATGGAAAAGTCTCACGAATGTAATTCTTTAGTCACTGATTCACATTAAACGTACGGACTCTCTCTTTTGTGTCTCTTGGACATGGAATCTCTTGGAAATCTTTAATTACTGCCCAATGATTCTGAGCTTGATGTAAATATATATTCTTGTTAAAACTCTTCCCAAAATCATCTGGTAAATGTGATTACAATGCATTACATTTTCAGTGATCAGAAAAGTCATACAAGTTACAGACACTCAGGCAGCTACAGTGGACAGGATATGACTAAGGATACCAACATAACCTAAAGAAGCAGCACAACAGGGAAAAGCAAAAACACACAACGGTAAAATAAAGAACCAACATCAAACCAGAAAATATCCCAAAAGAAACAAAATGAGAAGAGGGTGAGGGACGGGTGTGAAACTGAGCAGGGAAAGTGTAGCATGAGCGTTCAGGTGGATTTGTGACTTGGTGAGACACACGTACAGCAAAGACACAAATACTGACCGGTTCACTGTCACTGTAACTGTCCCAGTGCAGCTGGTGGCTTGACTTCATCTGGAAATGTTAAGGTAGAGTTTACAGGAGGACGAGGTTGTGGTTAGACAGCCGCATGTCACACACATTTATACACAACGGTGATGGAAAAGCATGCAGCTGAGAAACTCGGTTTTACAGCTCTGTTACAATCAGACAGGCAGATGAACTTCAAGTAGTCAGACATTGGCCACACATTCAACAACTGGAGGAAAAATTATTCAATCACCACTGTACATTAGATTTAATGACAAATTATTGTTTTATCAGCTGTAATAACAAAACCAATCCAGAACTGTTGAATAGTTGAATAGTTGAATACAACAGATATCGCACAAAACAAAGTTCTACTTTTCTACTACTGTTCTACTGCCGTCTAAAAACAATGCTGCCCCTTTAATGACATGTATCTCCAAAAGGGCTTCCTTTCACTGCCCTGAGCTGCTGTAAACATGTATCACACCAGCTCCTGTCAGTATTCCTGGGGAATCCAGACCTATTCCTTAGGGATAAACACTTCCAGATCTGTAATGTTCCTAGAGTACCTGCAGAAACCACCACCTTCAAGCCCTCCTACATGGTTCAAGTCAGATGACTCTTATGGCCACTAGAATGATCCAGGACTGAAACAGGAGGATTTTGAGATCTAGGGGTTCATTTCCTAACCCTTCCTCACACATTGTCTTCTAGAATTTCCTGATCCTTGACTGAATCCATCTTACCTTGAGCACACTGCATGCTTACATTATTAACCAATCAGCGCAGAGGGTGTTTCTTTCTCTTCAGCCATGAGGCCACTGTTCTGGTGCTTTAATTCAGCAGTGGTGATGATCTCAGGGGTTAAAGTGAATTAACGACTCAACAAAAAACATTTTGGCTTTGTCTAAGTGTATGTAGAAGGACACAATGGTTTAATCACATCTTATTAAAACATGTAAAACAACATTTTGTGTTGAATGAAAGAAGCAAAATCAATTTTACCACCCTATTTAAACTGTTTAACAGCTGATAAATAGTTTATTTTGCCATTGAGCCACTATACAATGAAGCTTAAATCTGTTTCCTCTTGACTCATGAAAGAGATACAACGAGAGAGATAGAGAGAGAGGGGGGGAGAGAGAGAGAGAGAGAGAGAGAGAGAGAGAGAGAGAGAGACACACACACACACACACACAGCATGAACAAACAAAACTATAAGCACACATCATGATCAACACAAGGTCATTAGAGTCAGTTAATGTTTTGTAAGAAGTGATTTTACATGATAGGCTGATAATTTCATACAGCATTCTCTGAGTTTTTATGATTTCCCCCATTAAAAAAAGAATTTGCTCTTATTTATAAAATCAACTCACAGACATGTAAATGCTGCACTGGTTGATATAGCATTATACTGCATTGATTATGTGCAGGAGAACATAAAGTATTTCTGTTACACTCAACCTTCCTTCCTGTTTGTCTATGTCTACCGAGGTTTTTATGTATGACTCAAACTTTACTGCACTGGCTAGACTTCACATTTTTCTCTAAAATTTTAATTATTAATTAAATTGAAACTTAATAAAGTCAACCTGAAAAAATATGAATAGCCTTGATTAATGTTAAACGGTTCAATGTAAATCTATTGCTAAACCAAAATGCAACATGTGAGCCTGAGTGTGACCAAAGAATGAAGGAAAAGAACATGAAAAATAGAGAAATGGTGTTCTTATGTACGCATGAGTGTTGATGTGCACATCAGTGGCTGAGAGGAATGGAAGGAATTCCCTGCTTGCTTCTGCGTAGGCGAAGGGATTTTGGAGGAGGGAATGGGCCACTGGTTTTCTTGGTGAGACTGTCAAAGCCCAGAGGAAGAAATGCAACACGTCTGACACAATATCCACATTCCACATGCATAATGCGTGTGTGTGTGTGTGTGTGTGTGTGTGTGTGTGTGTGTGTGTGTGTGTGTGTGTGTGTGTGTGGCATGGGGCTTTGTGTCACAATTATAAAAAAACTTTTCACAGTGGGTAACTACAGAGGTACGTAACAGATTATATTTTGTCAAGGTCTGTTTGTGTGTGTGCTTGTCAGTGTTATATGCGGGTATATGAGTGCATCATGTACATTATGTGTCATACGTAAATGAATACGACCTGAAAAACCACACACATCCAATTACACCCATAAAACACAAGCCAATACACACAGGAAAGGTTAAAATAAAGTTCTCTTTCTCTGAAAGGCCCCAAACTGTGGAATGTTTTTGCTTTGTGCCCCTTGCTGATTGAAAGGACATGGAGGTATTGTAATTCTGCTTTGTTTTGTTGTGATGGGAAGACCAGTAGATGACACCAGTACAGACAAACAAACATAAGGAATAAAAAAAACACACCACACGAAATAAGTCGTCAGATGGCATATTGTGAGGCCCCACCTGACTGAGGTAATGGTATTCTTCAGGCTCTTTGAGGTGAAAGGTTTTCCTCTCTTCTTCACTTGCTCCTGCCAGCAGGTAGTAAAACACATGGTAGTTCCTAAAAAAAGACATTTCAACAACACTGTATAAAAAAAAAAAACTTGACTGTTAACCACCGGTCTTCAGAGGCAGCTTAAATTCCTCTTCCATCAAATATCAAAAGCAAAACTACTTGTCATAATCAACACATGTAACTGGTTTGGAAAGAGTTGTTTGTCAAAGCACTTCAGACAAAATGACCACCATCCAGAGCTGTTGAGGCATTATTGACCAGATCGATGTGTTGCACTGATATCCTTGATCTTAAAAGCTAAACAGGCTGCACTACTATTACAAAACAGCCATAGCAGCACGTGTATCTCAGTTGTATGTTTGAATGTGAAAAAATGCTTTTCTACTGAATGCATGAAGCTGTAGAGTGAAGGTTAGGGGTCAAAGGTGTGCAGCAGCTGTGCAACCAAGGCCCTCTGTGAATACACACACCCAGAAGCTTTTATGGGCCTGGAGTCAGCAATCTATCTCATTAAGAGGCGGCTAGCTCAGGGGGCCCACTGTGAGCCCCCCATGGCGGGGTTACCCCTCACCACACAGCTCATCCTGTCCAACACATTAGTGTCAGCCTCACTTAAAGCCTTGTTCACTTCATGAGCCACACTTAACAAACTCAAGCAGCAGATTCACTCTTTAGTAGTAAGTGTAGCTTAAATGAATGATTCAACAACATGCATACTGTAAGAACTAGTTGGATGACATATTTGTCTGCCTTTGGAACACTTCAAGTGCTGCTTGTGTTACTGTATAACAATGAATGTCTGCACAAGAACAGTGTAGAAGTCTCAGAGGGTTTGGCATTTAATGGTGAAAAGAGAAGGTCTCTAAATTAGCTCTTTAAAAGAAAAGAAGGTCTCCAAAGAAGATGAAGTTGTTCAAGAAGAAAGGTTGTGTACAGGAGAAAGGGTTAGAGTTAAGTTAGGGTTAAAGAGAAGAAAGAAGGTCTCCAAACAGGAAAAAGTCTGTAGAAGGGGAAGTTGTTAAAGGAAATAAGGTCTCTAAAGAAAGTCTCTAAAATGAGAAAAGGTCTCTAAAGAGGAGACAGTCTGTAAAGAAAAGGAGGTCTTTTAAGGCTCCTTTGAAAAGCACTCACCGTTCATTGTGCTCCTGATAAACCAGTCTTGACTTCTCCAGGAGATATTTCTCCACATATGCTCTAAAAAACAAGTACAATAAAGCGGTTAACTTCAATTTATGAACTTTCTCTGACAACTAAAAAAACATTAGTTTCTGGTTCCTTACCCTCTGACAGTGCCACTCTCCTGGTAGTTCACCTGAATGAATTTGCCAAAGCGACTGGAGTTGTTATTATGGGCCGTCTTTGCGTTGCCAAATGCCTTAAAGACAAAAAGACGCAATATGAACAAAACAAATACAGACAAGAAAAAGGAGTAGGTCACCGTAGCAACGACATCAGGGCGGAGGCATCGTCCACGCTCCATAACGCACATTTGGCAAGAGCCAATGCACGTTACGGAGACAGTCCAAACCGATCAGTGTGTTTGGAGCTGTTCAGATTGAGTCCATCTGTCCAAATGCGATATTAAACTACCTCCTGAAAATGGTTTCAATCTGTCTTGCAAAAATCTGATTTTATGTGGTATGTAACTGTTCAGATTACAAAGGAGCCATCCGCTTAAATCTGGATGGGCTAAAATTCGACTGTCAGTCTGAAAGCAGCCTTCATCCACTTGAGGAGTGGATCCTTTGTTTGTGGGCTAAGTTCACAGAGTACCAAACATCGTCTTGAAACACCATCAGCTTGGTAGACATGGAGAAAACTATCTGTCAGAGATACTAACATAGCTTCAAATGGCGTTAGTCCGAGAGAGATTAATAATTTATATCAGTCAGAGAAAGACTAATTGCTAGAGTGAGAATGAAGGAGTAGGCTTGTTGGTAAAAATCTCATCAGTGAGTAATGGGATCCATGTGGCCATGTGCAACATGTGTAATGGTTGTGCTTTAATAAGACGGGCCAGTGCTTCCCCTCACAGCCCTGTTTACGTTGTATGGCTGCCTGGAGGGGAAGTTGTTTTTTGGCCTATGTAAACCCTGTAGTTATTTGTAGCTCGGCCACAAGTAAACAAATTCCTCACTGTATCACTGAGAGCTGCACTGAGGCCTGAGTCTGTGGAATGACAATATGGCCCTCCCTGGCCACTCCTTTCACTAGTACCACTTACAATCCATGATGCTAGGAGAAGGCTAATGCCAAGCTAGTGGTTAATATTAAAGAGGTTTAGGTTAATGCACAAATTTATAACCAAAACTTGGAATTGAAAGACTTCATTAATGCTTGAATGTTATTTTAAACTCAAAATCTTTGGCAAATTTGGTTTCAGGGTCAGCCATGATTGGATGTTTGTAATTCAGCAAATGCAACGTGGAAGAAAAACATATTTCTTTTCGAGTTGCAGCAACAAGTCAAGCTACTCAAGGCAAAGCGGTCAGCTGAAGGCAAGTCAAAAGAGTCATCAGCTGATTCACAGTTTGCAACTCATTTCACAAATGTATTGTTTAACATGCAAGTTACATGGGGTAGGACTTTGCAAAAGCTCTACGATTTTATAACACAGCCTTACAAGTAAATCAGGATCAATGTTCAGTGCAAAGCAAGTGAAACTATTTCTTAAAAATTTCCCAAAAGCTTCATATGGTTTTGATGATCCTTGTTCCATTTTAAGTCTAAGGACAAACACCATCATGCTATTAAGATCATTTTTGGAATAACAGCCCAGAAGAATCCAGGACACTTAGCTTCATCTACTTCTGGCTGAGCTTGGCTGAAACTACTCCAATGAACTTCATTTATGACTCACCAGGCTAAACAAAACATTAAAATGGGCAGACACTGGGGAAAAATATATTCAACTCTACTGTCTGGACAAAGTAAGGCACACAAGGTCACACTGGAACTTAAAATGTGGTATCCTCAAAATCTGACTCAATATTCCCAGAGGAGCTGGTACTCTGTTCACGAGTCCAGTCTGTGAACTGGCTAACCTGTTCAGGAATTACGGGTCAGACAAAGCCCACCACCATCAGTCAATGTCACTAAGTAGCGAGAGCTTCCTGAATGGGAAGCCAATAAAATCCAAACATCGAAGCACACATAAAAACAACCTGCTCACAGACAGGGTGCGGAACTCAGGTCATACAAGCCAGATAATGTACCTTTCCCTGTTTTTTATTAAAATGCTTGACAATCAGCATTTAGTGTTGGGCCAGCAGGAAGCAGGATGTGGAATAACAAAAATCCTGGGAACAGATTTATGTCCAAACACCATGTATTCAACCACCTGGTCTGTGTAAAAGAGATACATAGCAAATAGACATTTTTACAGAGAACAGTTTGTATTCTTTCCAAACTTGGCCATCTTTATATCAACAGGAATTAATCTCTAATCTCTACAGAAAGTGTGAAATGTCAAGGGACTTTCATCATTTCCTTTCTAGGAATAATGTCTTTTTATCTGTAAGATATCCACCAATACCAGAAACATAACATAAATCTTCATAAAAAAGAAAAAAACAAAACTCAAATCTCCTTTATTTCACTAAAAGTGACACTAAATCTACCTGAATCAGAAGTAGACAAAAGTAACTGACTGCAAATACTATTTCTCTGCACAGTTGCTTCTATCGCTTATTCTGGGAAGTATCAGTCACTATCGTCAGCTTACATAGACAAGGCATGTCAAGATAAACAGAGAAGAATGAAACACTAGAAAGAGATTTCTAAGAGTGGAAGAGTTTGTCGGTCTATGTTTTCCCTTCAAATGGACAGTCTTAAAATGACACCAGAGCTAAACTGTTTGTACAGACAGATTCAGATCACTGAAGTCACTCCAGCAGGTCCACAATATTATTCTTGGCTTTAGACTACAGACTGAGCCAAAGGCAGACCAATGACAGACTTGAGATGGTGCCAGTGTGTTCTGGGTGTAACGTGTCCGTCTACTGGCTCGGTCAAAGTCATTCAGACAAGCACAGACAGAGAGGATGCCACAAGGCTGATGTGGTGTTTTCTTAAGTACTCTGTCCATCCTCATTACAACAACTGCACAGACACTTTGCTATGGGTCAGCTTCTTGCCTCAAAATGTATTGATTCTGATTTTGTTTCTCCCTCATCCTCATTGAGATACAGTTAGGGCCATTTATGTTTGGACAGAGACAGTTTTTTCTTATTTTAGTTTCAGAAAAGACGATGGGTGGATCGGTGGATGGATGGATGGTTATGTATTGTACCACAATGAATTCTAAATGATACAAAAACGATGCAGGTGAAGTTCACACGTTCAGCCTTAATTCAGTGGGTGGAGCAAAAGCTTCTTTTTTTTTTTCTTTTTCAAAAACACAATCCAATCCCTTCATTTCAGGGGCTCCAAAGTAACTGGACAAATCAAAGAACTGAAAATAAAATGCTCATTTCTAATACTGGGCTGAAAACCCTTTGCTAGCAATGACTGCCTGAAGTCTTGAACCCGTGAACATCACCAGACGCTGGGTGTTAGTGCTCCAGGCCTTTACTGTTGTGGTTTTCAGTTGTAGCTTGTTTCTGGGCCTCTCTGTCTAATGATTCATCCTTAACAGGAAAAAATTATTCTATACTGGGTTGAGATCAGGTGACTGAATTGGCCATTGAAGAACATTCCACATCTTTATTTGAATAAAGTCCTGGGTTGCTTTAGCAAAGCTCAACCAACTTGCCTGCATTTCGCTGGATTTGAGCCAATACTCTGAGCACCTCAGAATCCATCTGGCTGCTTCTGTACTGTGTCACATCATTAATAAATACAAGCGACACAGTGCAACTGGCAGCCATGCATGCCCGAGCATGGATGTGGTATGCTTTGGATCATGAGCTGTACCACACCTTCTCCATTCTTTTTTCTTGCCTTCTTTCTGGTAGAGGTTGCTCTTGTTTTCATTTGTCCAAAAAACCTTCTTCCAGAACTGTGCTGGCTTTTTTAGGAGCTTTCACCAAAGTTTAATCTAGTCTTTCTGTTCCTGAGGTTCATCAGTGGCTTGCACCGTGCACTGAACCCTCTGTATTTACTCTCATGCAGTCTTCTCTTTATGGTACACTTGGACAAGGACACACGTTCCTCCTGGAGAGTGCTTTTAACTTGGATGATTGTGAGGGTTTCTTTTTCTGTTTTCACAGATGATTCACAGATAATCTAAAAATCCTATAGGTTGACATTGTGGAGAATATTTTGTACTATTTCTGAAATGTATTTCTTGTTAACCTGTTTTGCACAGGGCTTTGAACCGGTTCATGGAACAAAAACGAAAACCGAAAACTTTATTTTTTTTTAATGTTCCGGAGCAGAATCGGAACAAAAATTAATTGTATACCGGTTAATACCAGGTTTTTTTTCGTTCTTGAAAAAAATATTTGACCTCATGCTTCATTTCCTGTCATTCATTGGATGTGGGATGGGAGCAGAGGGAAGTAGTGGCTATCAGCAACAGTTAAGAAAAGGGCAGTCTCCCAGTCACAATTTAATCGTAACAGGTAAACACTGCAGTATGTCAATTTCAAAAATGTATGATTTAGACATTAACTCATTGGGTGCAGTTATTTTCAATGCAGTGTGTTCCCGTACTGCCAGCACTTTGTAGCAATGTTGAGCTATGGGAGAAGCACAATGAAGATCTGTTGTTCAGCAATAAATGACATGGTGGAAGTTATTCTTGTCTTATTTCATGTAGTGTCTAAGTAGGAGGCATAAGCCTTAACTACAGTGATACAACTTGCATGATGCAGAGGTGTAGTGCTGTGGTACTGTTTATTGTTGGGTAGGGGCATATCTATAATTATAGTATATAAACTAATTGCTATAGTTGCCAATTTAAAAGTCCTTAAGTTACCGTATTTTGCGCACCATTCAGCTCATTGTATAAAGAGGCGTAGTCTAAATTACAGATTTTATTTCTCTACTTTAACCGCAAACACGGCGCTACTTATTGTTCGGTGCATGCTAGCTAATGGAAGCAATTAGTTATCAACCTATGCTACTTTCGCTACGCTACTACTACCACTACATCTGCTGTTATTCAAAACCTGACTCATATTGTGAACAAACTGTGAAATAAAACCAGAAGAAAGAGCTGAGTTGCCCCAAAGCGTCCTCTTTGCCCATCTACAAGCCATTTTCAAGTTAGGGCAGAAACGATGTGAAGAAAACCCAAATAACTTGACAGTGACTGTGGTTGAACTGTGTTGTGCTACATATTTAAATTTCAAAAAATACATTGACATTAATTTTTAAATATGTTTTTATTTCTTTATTTTTTGATAAATTTGTGCTAAATCTTTCGAAGTCCTCATCTTCAGACTTCACTGAATAGCTCGGCAATTTCACTATCGCTGACCGTCACATTTCCGGATGGCTGTCCGGTAATGATAAGGGCTTTTGCGAAACATCGGACAAAAATCAAAGCAGACACGTTAGTCCAGGCATCCGCAATCCACGCACATATTTTGGGGGTGTAAGTCGCTCGGTGTAAGAGTCTAGCTCTAGGGACATGGAATGTCACCTTGCTGGGGGGAAAGGAGCCAGAGCTTGTGAGGGAGGTTGAGAGGTACCGACTAGATACAGTCGGGCTCACCTTCACCCACAGCTTGGGCTCTGGAACCCAAACCTTTGAGAGGGGATGGACTCTCCACTTTACTGGTGTTGTCCAAGGTGAGAAGCGGCGGGCTGGTGTGGGCTCGCTTGTGGCCCCACAGCTCAGCCGTCATATGTTGAGTGCACCCCGGTGAACGACAGGGTCGCGTCCCTGCGCCTTCGGGTTGGGGACAGGTGTCTCAACGGCAGTGCGGAATTCCCGGCCTTCTTGGAGTCCCTGGGAGGAGTACTGAATAGTGATCCGACTGGGGACTCCGTTGTTCTCCTTGGGGACTTCAACGCTCACGTGGGCAATAACAGTGAGACCTGGAAAGGGGTGATTGGGATAAACGGCCTCCCCGATGTGAACACGAGTGGTGTTCTGTTATTGGACTTCTGTGCTAGTTACAGTTTGTCCATAACGAACATTTTGTTCAGCCACAGGGATGTCCATAACTGCACATGGCACCAGGACACCCTAGGCCGGAGGTCGATGATTGACTTTGTTGTTGAGCTGAGCTGTCAACCGATCACCACCTGGTGGTGAGTTGGATCCGCTGGCCGAGCAGGAGGCCGGACAGACTTGGCAGGCCCAAACATGTTTTGAGAGTCTGCTGGGAACATCTGGCAGAACCCTCTGTCAGTGAGGTCTTCAACTCCCACCTCCAGGAGAGCTTCTCCCAGATCCCGCAGGAGGCTGGGGACATTGAGTTAGAGTGGATCATGTTCTCCACCTCCATTGTCGAAGCAGCTGCTCAGAGCTGTGGTCGCAAGGTCTCTGGTGCCTGTCGAGGCAGTAACCCCTGAACCCGGTGGTGGACACCGGAAGGGATGCCATCAAGCTGAAGAAGGAGTCCTATCAAGTCTTGTTGAATTGTGGGTCTCCAGAGGCAGCTCACAGGTACAGGCAGGCCAGGCGTACTGCGGCTCGAGTAGTTGAAGAAGCAAAAACTCGGGTCTGAGAGGAGTTCGGAGAGGCCATGGAGGAAGACTATCGGTCAGCCTCGAAGAAATTCTGGCAAACCATTCGGCGCCTCAGGAGGGGAAAGCGGTGTACAGCCAACACTGTTTACAGTAGAGGCGGAGAGCTGCTGACCTCGACTGAGGATATTGTCGGGCGGTGGAAAGAATACGTCGAGGATTTCCTCAATCCCACTGCCATGTCTTACAAAGAGGAAGCAGAGGCTGAGGTCTTAGAGGTGGACTCGTCCATCACCCAAGCTGAAGTCACCGAGGTGGTTTCCAAACTCTTCGGTGGCAAAGCACCAGGGGTGGATGAGATTGGCCCTGAATACCTCAAGTCTCTGGATGTGCAGGGACTGTCATGGTTGACACGTCTCTGTAACACTGCATGGCAGTCAGGGAAAGTACCTCTAGATTGGCAGACCGGGGCGGTGGTCCCTCTTTTCAAAAAGGGGGACCGGAGGGTGTGTTCCAACTATAGGGGGATCACACTCATCAGCCTCCCGGGGAAAGTCTATTCCAGGGTACTGGAGAGGAGGATTAGACTGATAGTCGAACCGTGCTCGAGGGTTTATGGGAGTTTGCCCAACCAGTCCACATGTGTTTTGTGGACCTGGAGAAGGCATTTGATTGTGTCCCTCGTGGTATCTCGTGGGGAGTGCTTCGGGAGTATGGGGTACGGGACCTTTGCTGAGGGCTGTCCGGTCCCTGTATGACTGAAGCCAGAGCTTGGTTCGCATTGCCGGCAGTAAGTCAGACCTGTTCCAGATGCACGTTGGACTCCGGCAGGGCTGCCCTCTATCACCGGTTCTGTTCATAATCTTTATGTACAGAAATTCTAGGCGCAGCCAGGGTCCGGAAAGAGTCCAGTTGAGGACCAAAGGATTTCAACTCTAATTTTTGCAGACGATGTTAACTTGTTGGCCTCATCAAACCTGGACCTTCAGCGTGCACTGGGACGGTTTGCAGCCGAGTGTGACGCGAGTGGGATGCGGATCAGCACCTCTAAATCCGAGGCCATGGTTCTCGACTGGAAAAGGGTGGTGTGCCCTCTTCAGGTTGGTGGAGAGTCCTTGCCCCAAGTGGAGGAGTTTAAGTATCTTGGGGTCTTGTTCACGAGTGAGGGAAGGATGGGACGTGAGATTGACAGACAGACCAGTGCAGCTTCTGCAGTGATGCAGTCGCTGTATAGGTCCGTTGTGGTGAAGAAGGATTTACTGGTCAATCTACGTTCCTACTCTCACCTATGGTCATGAGCTTTGGGTCATGACCAAAAGGACAAGATCCCGGATACAAGCGGCTGAAATGAGTTTCGTCCGTAGAGTGGGGAGGCACACCCTTAAAAATAGGGTGAGGAGCTCAGTCACCAGGGAGGAGCCGCTGCTCCTCCGCCTCGAGCGGAGCCAGCTGAGGTGGCTCGGGCATCTGTTCCGGATGCCTCCTGGACACCTCCTCCTCCTATTTTTTTGTTGTAACTGGTTTAGGAATGTCAGTTTATGGGTCGAACGCAAAACCGGAAATGTTATAATTCCGTTTCTGTTCTGAAACCGGAATTTTGGCAAAAAATTCCGGTTCAAAGCCCTGGTTTTGCATGGCAGACAACTCAAATTCTTGCAGTACCCATGAATATTGGCTGCTATTGCCACTACCACAAGACATCCACTACATTTCGTCAATGCCGAGAATTCCATAGCTTCTCAATCCCTCCAAAATCTGACCCATAATTAAAACAGAATTGAAATAGTCTACATAACAGATTTTATATTTTATTAATAGTGGCATTTCACGCACAGAATAGAACATAAGTACGTGGCCATTTCTGGCTGACATACTGCTTGGGTTCTCTACGGGTTCTCCCACCTCCAAAAACATGCGCTTCAGGTTAATTGGCCGTCCCACATTGCCCGTAGCAGTGAGTGTGTGTGTGAGTGATTGTGTGTCTTTGTGTAGGTCCACGGTGCACTGGCGTCGCGCCCGGAGTTTGCCCTGCCTCACGCCTTATGCCAGCTGGATAAGGCTCCAGTTCCCCGTGACCCGCAGAAGCGGATGCAGCTGGAAAGAAAATAAATTAATGAATACTGCCTGGGAGTCAGAGCTAACTAGTTTCCATCAAACCAGATTTGAACCTTTGACAAAGAATTACTGTATATCCCCTCACAAAGTCGTTAATCCTTTGCACTTATGATTCAACCTAGAGAGTTTCTTGCTTATCTAAGCCTTGGGCATGCCCCAACTGTGAGTCATGTAACATCAAATAAAGGATATATGTATAAAAGCCTAGAATTGAAGACGTAGACGTGTGGTTTCCTTTGTTTCTGTTTAAACCTGGCCTGGAGTGGTAACAGCTGGACCTTTTAGCTGTGACTGCTTTGATTTTCCTTCTTTGCATATATGTTTTCATGAACTCTCAACTTCAAAAATCTTTGATTAGGTGCTAAATTCTTTGTTTCTTAGCATTCAATCGCTCATAGCTTGTCTTGCTGAGATTATGACAGTAAATCTCCCCAAAATTGCCATATTAAACCTGAAACTCTAGTTCACAAGGACCTGAACCATTGGCCTAGCAATATGCATCAAAATATCTATTACCACTAGGAAATAGCTAACCTTTCAAATGCAGTATACAGAATACGGCTATGTGATGTAAGAAGTATAATGCTGAATAAAAGAGACGTTTCTGTTCTAAAGAAATGAACACAGCCTTACACAGGGGCAAACATCAGTTCAAAGTTGATGAATGTTTCAGTCTTGAGATTTGTGTCTGCTCTTGTATAATTTGACTCATTCACTATCAAATGGAGATGCATCATGCTTAATGAGAGGAGTATGACTTCATTAGTAGCATTACAAGGAAAAGCAAAGGTGTGATTCACAGCAACATTAAGAGCAATTGCTCATTCAACCTTCGTAGATTCATATTCTTTCCACAGTCCATAACCACACCTACTCATCCACTATGGTATGCAGACACTGTGGTGGAGAAGAAGCAACAATAGAGTGGAAGAGCCTGACATTTATCATAGTTATGTCCTAGTGTGTGTGGGCAGATAACGTTCTCCAGAGGATCCTTTGTAACCGTGGCCCTTGTGATCTCACACATCACCTCACGCTGGCCACAGTGGACTGTGGTCAGTGTGGTTGTTGAATCACAGTCATGCAGTCATGGTTCCTAGCTCAATGGAAGCACGGTGGGATGTGGGTTCTGGCGGTGGCTGCTTCTGTCAAAACACTGCCTTCAGATGTGTTTGAGTGTCCTTTCCTTTGTGTGCATTAGAAGCAGTGCACATGTAGGCTTGTTTGTGCTCTATAATGTGACAATAGCAGCGACAAAAGTTTGGCCTAAAGATTTGTCCTGTTTTTTTTAAAGTCTGAATCTTTTAGAGTTACTTTTTCCAGAACTACCTATACATTTTTACATATGGCATACAGTGTGTGTATATATATATATATACAGTATATATACAGTCATATATATCTGTATATATATACATATATATATATATTACACTAAGATGCAATTTAGGAAACATAAACTGACAAAAGTAAGGAAGATCCATTTCCTGGGCACACTGGGTGTTTATATAAACTTTTAATGGTAATGCATCCAATAATGGCCAACGTATTTCAGTATAGAGCAAAGTAGTGGACTAAAAATAACAATAGTGCCTTCCTTAGAGAACTTACCATTAGCACAGCCAGAAAGTACATAAATAACGTTTATGTTCTGGACCACAGGCTCGTCCTGTGCTAAAAGGCTGCTGTGATTGATTTATGTATACATGTTTATGTGAGGCCGACATGCACAGCCACTGTCAGTCTTTTAGTCAATGTGGTCTCCAAAATTAAATCAAGAAGGTCTTTTTCTGTGGTTGAACATACAGAAGTTAACTTAAACTAGTCAGTTATAACTTTTGGATTGAACGTGTAGTGTGTGTGTGTGTGTGTGTGTGTGTGTGTGTGTGTGTGTGTGTGTGTGTGTGTGTGTGTGTGTGTGTGTGTGTGTGTGTGTGTGTGTGTGTGTGTGTGTGTGTGTGTTATGTACTGCACTCTAGTAGAAACCTGTGAATTAATGAACTTCCATTAACAGAATGTGAATAACAACTGTGATATGATGTCAAAGACAAAGAAACGTGAATTTTGAAAATACTGGAGGTGTTATGGTATTTGCTAGCTGATGTTGACGTAGATGTTTCTCTTTTAACGAGCTAAAACAAGCCTAAATGGGTGGTTTGTCATCACAAATAACTTTTAATTCAAATGAGAAATAAAGGAGTGGAATTTCATTTAAGTAAGCCTTGTGCATGATGGCTAACTGTCCTTATGGAAGTTATAGCTTCACCAAAAGATAACTAAAATCACTACCTCTTAATCTGGTCATATTTTCAAAAGCATTTTTAACAATAAGACTTGTTTAAATTAGGTACGTTAATTTTGTGCAACCGAGGGGAAATTTTGTTCTTTATGCCGTACATTAAGTAGAGACATTAACACCTTATGATAGCAGGTGGAAAGGGTTTAAGACTTACTAGACAACAAATATGTTAACAGACAGAAAGACGAAGGTAAACACAAAAACCCTAATTACTGAAAACAGGGTTTTTTTGGTAGTTGGTGTAATCAGAAAGTCCTCCTGAGTTAGTCAGTAGGAAGTGAGCATTAGTCACAGGGATGGAGATGAAAGCCAGGCGAAATAGAAAAATAATCACAGAATCTGGGACTCTTCAGCTCTTAGAAACATCTCTCATACGACATAAACCTCTCTGAATTACAGAGCCTGAGTGGGAAAACGGCAAACATTCCTGAGTTCCAAAGGTCGCTCAGAAAGAAGCAAGTCAAAACGTTTCAAAACCTGAAATTAGTGAATTCATTTCCCATGCTATTCTATATCATATATATCATGCTATTCTAGATCATACACCTGTACACACCCTCGGGCTGTGTGGGGATGTCTCCATTGCTCCACTGAAAAATTAGACTTTATCAGCCAGGAAATTGTGGAGATGGAGCAATGACAATAAACTGTGTAAAGATGATTATGCATATGTGTGTATTTTTTCCTGTCTCTGCTGATAATCATCTGAGAGATTATAGAAAGAAAAGTCTGTACATCCAAAAAGTCAGCAGTTCCCAGGAACACAGACAGAAGCCTTAATTGTTGTTAGGGTTAAGCAGAGGATTTAGAAAGAATTTGTGAGCCCAAGGATAGGAAAATGTTCTCAACCAGTGGGTCTTATATTGGGAATCATATGAAAACTGAAACTGCCCCTTCAGCAGATGCTAGCGGCTGGTCAGGGGGTCTCACTACGGACCACTGGTGGGTGGCAGACTGTTTACTTCAGACGTGAGTCGGCACAATAAGCCATGCAGTCGCTCCTGATCTGCTCTACAGATGTGTATGCAGTCACTTCCTTGGACCGCCCATTCTGGAATCTCATCCCTGATTTATTTAGATTTCGTTTGGTTTCCCTCTCACTTTCTCACTCATCATGGATCAGGGCAGACAAACAAACACAAATCCGACAAACGTCATTGCCGATGTGGAGCCCTAACATCTTTAAATGAGCAGTGGCCATTTATCGGTTCCTAATCTTTTTGGTTTGTCTTATTAAAACAATAACTATCAGACAGATTTTCATTAAGATCCCCATAGAATGATACTACAAGCAGAAACCATTATATTTTATTAAACTACTTAGTAAATTACCATGAAAATGGATGAACATCGCCCCAGAGAAAGGAACCACTGGATGATTGAGGTGAACCTTTCTTTAGCAATGGCAGAAGCCTGAGGGCAGAGATGTAGCTGACATAGTCAGAAAAAATTAGCATGACTATTACTGGTGATAGATATCAGGGATGGGAGCAGGTGAAAGAACGTTTGGATGAAGCCGCCCGGTGAAACAGGAAATACTGACTCTTCTGGAACAGCTGTTTTCACTACACCATGAGTGGCTGTATGTTTTCTTGGTGAAAGAATCTAAATACAGGTGTTGCATTTAAATAGGAATGTAACTCTTGGGGGGCTCCTTTGGAGGAAATGCTCAGCCTTGGCCGAGGTTTGCAGTGTCAGAGCGCTCTCGTTGCAGCTGAGGTTGGTGGGTCAAATACTTCAAAACACACAAGATTACAATATCTGTGTGTTGGATGGGTCAACAGGGACAGAGACCGGAACAAAAATATGACAAAAGGTCCACTGCACTATAAAACCAAACAGGAAGGGAGTGAGACAGACAGCAGAGGAACGCGGAATGACTCCATCTCATTCCAGGTTCATACTGATGCATCCATTGATGCAAACACACACACACGCACGCACACACACACATCTCAACAACAGGTGACATAACACATACAGATCTATCTATGTCCAGAACACAGAGAATCAAGCGTGTGTCACTAAGATTAGAGGTGTTGATGACGAGGCTCAATGATTCCAATACGAGGGCGGGGGGCATTTCAACTGGAAAATGACTCCCACTGGGCCTTCACCAGAGGGGCTGAAGGAAATAATCTCAGGAAATAAACTTCAGTTCAGACATGATGCTGTTTCCACCCAGTGGAGATCAGAATGGACCAGGAACTGAAAAGTGAGCTGAAGACTTTCTATTATTTTGTCCAACACATGTATATCAATGAGGGAATGATAAACAACACAGACACCAGTCTATCATAACATCAATGTTAACCTACATCATGCAGAATACAAGGAGAAGCGACACCTCCCGGTAACATTTACAATAAGAAGAGAATATTATAACCTGGACTCTTTGTTCCTACATAAAATTGAGCTCAGTTTACAAATAATCTTGAACAAATGGTCCCCTTTTGTCATGATTATTTATGTTTTTAGTTATCTACATTTACTCCATTATAAAAACTAAACATTTGGAGTAAAAGGTCCAAAACGTTTGAACAATGTTTTGTTCAAACACCCGCTCCCATTTTTAAATTAAATTAAATAACAATTCAAATAACACCACTCTGTCCTTTCTCTGACATCCAAACTGCTGTGTCCTCTGACTTCTTGAAACACATATCTGACCAAATAATTTTTTAAAATATAAAATGTAATGAAAACTGAATTTGCCAGTATTTGTGAAGTTATTATACCTGCGACTGGCTAAAACACCCTCCATCTGAAATACAGACAAGAAATTCAGCACAAGCTTCATTTCATAACATTCTGAAAGCCGAACTGCTTCAGTACAACACGGAAACTGAACTTGCAGTGTTTTCCTGTGTGGGATCACTATTTGCAGCAGAGGCCTCTTTCTGTGAAGCACAGCTGTCTTACAGGATTTATTTCAAACATTGTCGGGATGCCTTTGATGCAATGTCATTTCTCACACCAGGAAACAGTGTCTGCTCTGTTCTTCAGCCATTCATCTCATTATTCCTGCTCTTTCTGCCATGTGACAATTTCAAAGAAGGAGAAGAAAAAAAAGAAGCTTTCCCTCAACTGAACTTTTGGCCCAGTGTTACATAAGTGTTCACTTTCTATAGAGGTTAATGTAGCAAAGATTCAACAACAAGAACAAAATAACTTGGAGCTTAAACGCAGCACAAAGTGCTTCAGGACAACCCGGATTACTGAGCTTCTTGTTTCAGCATCGACTTCACTGGGACATTCACGAGGAAACAACAGTGCAGTGTTGACCTCATCTCATTACCACGAGCAAATGAGGCACCATGAGGGATGAACAAAATGAGGAATAAAGGAGAAGAAAAAAGGAAGAGAGAAAGAGAGAAGATATATAGCTCAGGGTTCACTGATGCAGGAAATCTTGATTTATAAAATCAGATTTAATTAAACTGTCATGATGCTAGAGCTCAGCTATTAAATTATGGGTTTTGTTCAGATTCTCTCTAGAGAGTTTCTCAGAAGAATATGTCATAATTTAAATCATTCACCTGATCTACAAAGATAATATAATAATAAGAATGAAAGCCCTCTGGTCACATGTTTCAGCCGTGTTGATTTGTTGACAGCCATTAACAAAATTCTACATGAATGCAGGAACATAAATCTCCATTTTCACAATGACTCCTTTTTAAACTTTAAATCAGGAATGAACCAAACAGTAGAGAGTATAAAAAGACTTTCATCTCCTCACCAGCCCATAACAAGACACAAACAAAATGTTTATCATTTTGATACAAGAACAAAAATCTTCAAGCAACACAACTGTCTTTTGATTTTGACTCATCAGGCGACGCTGTAAATCTAAATGTCAGCCTTCAGCGGCGCTGCTGGAGACGGACCGGCTGACAACCACAGGTTTCATATGTCCATACGTTAATCGTTCCGTTTCCTGTGATGTAAAGCACAGGAAAGACCACTAAGAGGTCAAAGTTCACTCATCACCTGTAAACAAGCTGAATAATAGTATGATATAACGGAAGTGAGGAAAAAACTCCTGTCTGATTTAGTTCAGAATATCCAGCTCGTGTAAAGCTGCCTGGCCGGTCTGATCTAATCAGGGTGAGGACGGTTCGGTGATGAACGTCGGTCCACATCAGACCAGAGGTCTACAGACCTCGGTCCGACTAAATGTTCGATGGTCGTGGAGCGGTGCCATTCCTTCCAGCCGGCCCACGTGGATCCTCCAACATACAGACAAACAAAACCTGATTGTTGAGTCAAATGTCACACTGACCAGCGCTCCCACTGCAGAGAGCTACTACACCAGAACCAGCTTCTGATGGTTAAGGAAGTGTCATGACTTCAACCTCGCAAACAACACGAACCAAACTACAGTGAGAAAGAACCTCTTGTAGAAGTGCCTCCATCTAACCTTGTCTTCTGAATCCTCTTCCTGGCCTTGCACTAGGAGGTAGTATGACTAAGCCACTGTGGATCAGTGTAAAAGAATTGAGTAAGCCACAAAAAGCCACATTCTGTGTTCAAGACACAGAATGCACAGCGCGCCTCGCCGACGAGCAACGGTTGTTGCGGGGGAGATTGGGGGGAGGTCCCTGTGAAATTTTTTAGAAAATGGGGTTGTTTTCCTGCATTCTGGTGCATTTTGAGGGCAAAATCTTCTGTTCAGTTTTCCTACAAAAAAACACTAAAGTCAATAGTTCAAGTTTAACTATCTTTATTTCTATCCTACTTTATGCAGGTATAAATGTGAGATTCAACAATTGAAAACTTGCATTCACTATGTGAAGATACAGTCATACAAAATATTACTCAAGGTTTACTTATAAGTTTTACTTAGACTAGAAGACATTTTAACTTTAACTGAGACAACACCATTGGTATGCCATAGTTTAGGTTTTTTTTGATTCGATATGATTTTTCATTTAAATTTAAAAAGGCATGAAAAATAGCAAGCGAGGTGAATACACATTTACATGCATCGCTGGTTATTCCTGCCGGTCATAGGGATCAAAAGTCTAAGACTACAAAAAAGTATCTTTCATTTACCTTGTGATCGGTCTGTCATGGTGACAGACCAATCAATTAGAATTTTAACACAAAATCTACTATAAAACACTCTATTCTCATTTTGTTTCGATCGATCGTCCTCGCTTTTTTGTATACCAATTTGCGGGTTTAGCTTGTAAAAATAGAATACTTTGTTTTTCATTGGACGAGAGGAGGTCATGACCCGAGTGCATATTTAATGATTGGAAGCGTTTGTGTCACTTCGGCTATTTCCGTCGGTTTGCGCGCAACCTACTGAGAGAAAAAGTTTGCTTTCTTATGTTATCACTCGGGGATTTTCGCGAGTCCAAAAAAGTTGTAAGTTTTAGCCTTTTTTTCCTAAAAATAAGAACGCCACTGTGGCTACACAGGCTAAAAACCTTGTAGCCACTCTGGAATTTACTTTGCCTATGGCGTAGTGGCGATCGGCTAGTGCAAGCCCAGTCTTCTCTCACACCAACTACCTTCATGTCCTCTTTCACTACATCCATAAACCTCCTCTTTGGTCTTCCTCTAGGCCTCCTGCCTGGCAGTTCAAAACTCAGCATCCTTCTACCAATATATTCACTATCTCTCCTCTGGACATGTCCAAACCATCTCAGTCTGGCCTCTCTGACTTTATCTCCAAAACCTCTAACATGTGCTGTCCCTCTGATTTACTCATTCCTGATCCTATCCATCCTGGTCACTCCCAGAGAGAACCTCAGCATCTTCATCTCTGCTACCTCCAGATCTGTCTCCTGTCTCTTCCTCAGTGATACTGTCTCTAGCCAAAACAACATCACTGGTCTCACCACTTGTAGAAGTTCACACTACATTGTCAAAAATCGTAAGTAATCTGTAGCTTAGCTTAAGCTGATAGCTGATATTTAATAAACCACACATGAGGCACAAAACACCACAAGCACATGATCCTGAAAACAATGTGTTCACACCACACACACACACACAGAGCTCTCAGCTTGAATCTCTGCCAGCACGATGCAGCACTTGAGAGACGGGCGTGGCTCACAGAATGGTTTCCTATTGATGCCTGAAACCAATGCAGACGCTGAAGAACTGGTGAACATGAACCAGGAAACAATGTTTGACTTTAGCAGAGTGACAAAAGAGAAGAAACACTAAAATATTTTATACCATTCACGTGTTTTTGTGAGGTCCAACTACATCCAGCGTGAATCACACGTGTTAATCATCATCACAGGTGATCATCATCGTCCCAGCAGCAGCTGATGATGATGATCAGAGAATGGCTTCCTCTTCCAACACCCCTCCTACAATCCTCACCCAGATCATCCTGTGCATTTCACCTCAAAACAACTTTACTCATCAAATCAAACCGTGTGCTAGAGATGTGTTCTCTGGTGTGAGCTTTGTGGTTTCTTCGGTCACAGAAGGACCGGATCCTGGTATTAAAGGTTTGGTTGCACCTCCATTTAAAGCCTCCGCTCTCTGATGATGTAACCGCCTCCACAGACAAATCCCCCAGCATGCCACTCTCCAGCAGCCGTGCCCTCATTACCCAACATGTTTGCAAGACTGGGTGGAGGTCACGGCGGTGTCGACTGCAGGCAGATGATGGATTACATCAGAGGCAGTCGTTCACACACTGGTGTTTTCTGATTAATCACCGGATTGGTGTCTGAATGACACGGTGAGGGTTTGTATCCTAATGATGTGTGCTACAGCGATCGCGTCCCTGACTCCAGCCCCCCTATTGGCCGATCGACGGACCAGACTGCAGTCTGATGGTTCCAGTGAACTGGTTTCTAACACAGTAACGGCACTAGCTAACACAATTAAATCCACCACTCAAAGCAACAACAAAACCAAGAAGTAAGAAAAAGGGCATGAGCTGCAATTTTTTAAAATTACTTATTCAATTAAAAATCAAAAAAATTATTTGGTTCCTGCATCCCAGTTGTGATTGTTTGCTGCTTCTTCTCTGTTTGAAGTCACTGTCGACTAAACGTCTTTAGATGTTGGCCCATCAGTCAATTGAAACAAAAAGCTTTTCCTGAGTTTTCAAACAAAGAAAGAAACAATCCATAATGAAAATATATCTTAGTTTCAATCCTTCAATAAAGCTGTAAAGTACAACAGCCCCCATGACTCAAATAAGTGGTAAAAGCGGTAGAGAAAATGAAGGAGTGAATGAGTGAATGAATGAATAAACGGTGCAATAGTGATTATACACAGAGGTAAAAGAACTTGACTTGAAATAATATTAAGTTATATATCCATATTTATATATTAGAGGTTTATCCATTTGATTCTAATATCAGTTTTATTAATCTATTATTATTTGATTATTTATTTATTTGACTTGATCCTGTTTCTAATGCATCACAGATTTTTCAATGCTGACTGAGGGGACGTTCATGATTAATCGGCTGTTATTATATTGATTTCTAACAATCCACTACTGCTCGACCTCTAATCATGACCCATTTATTACTTCAGAGTTACAAACTTATTTCAAAGCAACCATTAAAAGCAACTAACTGAAGAATAAAACTTACTGGTAATTTCCCTGAGAACCTGAGGCATTAAAGCTTGTCTCTGTTCGATTACACCTGATTTTCGGTAAAAATCAAATTGTTGGCGTTAAATCAGATCTGTTGTGGTTCCTGTCAGCGCTGAGCTCTGATGATGATGATGAAGGGTTGAGCGGCTGCTCAGTTTGCCTCCCTGTATAGGATGTGTTTGACAAGAGCTAAGTAAATGTGCTCAGTGGTTAGGAACACAGGCCTATCTTTCAGAGCAAACACTAATCCCACTCACTCCAGAAGCCTGTGTCAATATGAAATTTCACCGTGCCAACAATTTGCTTGGATAGCATGATGCAGCCTCAGAGCTCCCACGTCTTATCTTCAGACGGGGGAGACTCTTTTATTTGGAAACGCAGAGGTTGCAGAAGAACTCAGATTCTTCTGCTTAAGTCAACACACAGGAGTTAAAGCTCCTGTTCTGCTATAAAGTTGCTAAATGGAGCTCGTTTGAGCTACAGGACACCTAGTTCAGTTTATTGTTGGCCTAAAGTTGTCGGGCTACTCCAAAGGGTCACCAGATAAACTACGATGTTTTAAATTTGAAGCAAATGGAAAACATAACTGAATTGTTGCTTTTGATGAATAAGTCAAATAGTTAGTGGATCTAAAATATGTTTTTAAGTGAACTGTTGAGTTTCAGCTTTTCTTAGATTTAAAATGTAACCTAAATTTCAACAGCTGTAAAATATCAAGGATGATGACAATGAAGATGATGACAATGGAAGCATCAGAGGATCTCATGTAAATTAATTACATAATAAAGTACTTCATTATGAACATTTGTATGAGTGCAGGAACATCAGCAGTGAGTACGGTCAGCCTGGATGGAGGCCTGGAGGCCTTTCACAAAACTCTCAGGATACTGACAGATAAAAAGTTCAAGGTTCTCTATGTGCGTGACTATTGCCTGTGAACCCATTCAGCCACAGACAGAGGAAATGTTCCTGTTCTCAGCTCTAGACACGTTCACTGTCACGGGGAGAGAAGCAAAAACAGCCCAGCATCATCAACAAAGAGAGAGAGACAGGACTTTCAGGAGGCGCGGAGAGAAGTCTCCCATATGTGGCCACCATACAGTGAAATGGAATCTAGCATGGAGGACGGCTGAGGAGAGCGTTGTCTGGGAAACATGCAGTCACGTCCCAAATCACGTTCTTACTCAAAAAACAATCACACTAATAGATAATCAATCAATGAGCCGGTTGTCACCATGATACTGACATCTGTTAGCAGCTGCTCTTGTCGTAGAGTGGTGTCGCAAATGAATGAACCATGAATTAATTCAAGTTTATTTCTCTTTTTACCATGACCTCCACTAAAACATTGATCAGATTGGAAACGTAATGAATTAAAGATTAATTATTCTGTTGCTCTTTATTGCTAAATTGAGTATCTGCCATTGCTGCAGTCCCTCATCCTGATAACTGTGCTTTATGTAAAGCATCAACAGTCTTTCAGATGGGGGTCCAAACATGTCACATGGGGGTCCATCAGTCACTTGCTTTGGGAAATAGACATCCACACCTAATTCCACTCACAGCCGTGTGTAGAAATCCATAGACCAAAAGGAAACAACAGGGAGGTGAAGGACGGCCACAAAGAGAGAGAGAGAGACAGAGAGAGAGAGAGAGCGAAACTGTCGACTGACAGATCTGGATGATGAAACATGATCGTCAACAAGGAAACACTGAGTAAAGGAATAAAACTACAGTAAAAGCTACAACCCGAAAAACAGCGACAGCCATTACTCTGCAGGACAGGGAGGATTAGACGGCCACAGGAACGTAAACCTCACTCTATTCAAGTATTTATGGGCTCAACAGTCTCCTTACACTAACAGGGCTAAGCTCCTGCAATTCTGCTAATTGTTGTTACAGATTAGCGAGAGCTGGGCCTCGGTTTTACCACTTTATCACTTAGCACAATGGCTCAGCACACAGGATGAGAGCAGATGATGGTCGCCATGTGAAAAATGAAATTGATCTATCTGAAGACAGGACAGCAGGACTCTGCCGATTGTTTGCAGGAAAGGACACACAAACCCGAGGCTTTAAAAGGTGGAGGAAGTAAAATCAGTTTAGGACACAGTCCATATAAAAGTTTATCTCACACTGTTTTAAAAAGCTACAGAAAGTTATCAGGTTTAAAATCAACCAGGCTAGAGAGAGAGAACCCGGGTCCCATCTGTCATCTCCCATCTGATGTTAGAGCTTATTAAAATAGAGTCAAGCTGTTCCTAACATTCATTCCATTGAGGCTGGTTGTCATTAATTATTCACGTTTATAAAGATCTGCCATAACTTGGACATCAGGGACATCCAGAGGCTTTAAAACACTAAATCTGGGCTGTGTACCCAACACTGTCAGTGCTGTTTGAGTTTCAGCTGCTTCTGTGAGTAATGAGATCATCCATGTATTCATCAGCTCATCCAGGAACAGCTTTAACCTGCAGTCCACTGACGTGTCAGCGCTTTTTAAGTGTACGGATGTGTAACATTTGGGAAACTGTCATATACCCATCAGTTCTTTTAATCTTAACAAGATACTTATGGACTGAAGCTAAACAAGAGAGAAGTCAGAGTGGATGCCTTGGATGAGTCAGTCCGAAAACATGATAAAAACAAAATAGTGAAATAATGAGATCAAATCATTTTGGGAGCACCGATACTATGTTTCTGTTGCCATGAACATCAGGTTGATTGAATTTTCATTGTAAATTTGTTAATGAAAGTGAGCAAAACAGGTCAGCAGACGTCAAGACGGACCTACAGACAAACCTACAGACAGACCTACACACAGACCCACAGACAGGCCTACAGACAAACCTACAGACAGACCTACACACAGACCCACAGACAGGCCTACAGACAAACCTAAAGACAGGCCTAAACACAGACCTGCAGACAGGTCTACAGTTAAACCTACAGACACGCCTACAGATAAACCTACAGACAGACCTACACACAGACCTACAGACAGACATACAGACAGACCCACAGACAGGCCTACAGACAAACCTAAAGACAGGCCTAAACACAGACCTACAGACAGGTCTACAGATAAACCTACAGACACGCCTACAGACAGAGATACAGACAGAACTACAGACAGAGAAACAGAGATACAGACAGACCTGCAGACAGGGATACAGATAGAACTACAGACTGAGATACAGACAGAACTAAAGACAGAGATACAGACAGACATGGGTGAATACAGAATATTAAGCTCCTTATATTTGCAGAGAGCAAAACATTTGGTGATATTCTCTGTGACTCCTTTCACAGTCACAGTGACAGATTGTCCTGAGTGTGAACTAAGGGTTTCTGATAGAAAATATTTGATTAATAAACTGTTTAGTTAGAATCCACTGGCCTCAGGAATAAGAACAGCTCATCATACAGGACCATGGACGGCTCCAACTGCTGGTGAGTTCTTGTCAGTTTGTGGGGTGAGCTTCAGCTGACAGACAAATGTGTGTGTGTGGAGTGTGTGTGTGTGGAGTGTGTGTGTGTGTGTGTGTGTGTGTGTGTGTGTGTGTGTGTGTGTGTGTGTGTGTTCGGACACAACAGCGTGTGCTCTTTGACCTCTCTGTCATTAGCTAACACCCAGGTCAAACGTGTAAAGCTCCATCCACAAAGATAGTCTTGCTGGAGCAAAGTCTGAACAGGTGGTCTCATCGACGCGCCCATATGTAGGCCACATGTCAAGCATTAGTGTGTCAGCACCAGGCTAACACCGTGCTAGCCGGCTGCAAGAGAAGCATTGGAGGCAGGTGAAAGGGAGTGACATAGCATCGCCGACATGCCAGAGCTGAGCCACGTGGTCGGAGCAGAAAGGAGGTCAGTCCAATTAGTCATATCTCGGCCACGCAAACGTCAGGGCTCCATCCAATCCTGTGCAGATCCTCAAGGATACTCGGGCGGCTTACATCCAATGCATCAAATAAACATGAATCTTATGTTCATTGTTCATCCTGTCCAGCATTATTACATTGCAGATCTGATGATGTCTCAACTATCCCTCACAGTCAAAAAACATAACAACTGACAAACTTGGGAACTGTTTGTTGTATATAAACTAGAATTAGATGGTAAATGATCTAATCCAAGGAGCTGGGATGCTTTACTAACAGTCTCAGGCAGGACTAAGCTGTGAGCATATGTCCTCGCTGCACCCATAAAAGGGTCCTACTCTAATGGTGTTTCCTCATAAACGAACACGGTCATCTTTACCTTATGTTTGTAGATCCTTGAGGATTAATTAACATGTTGGACGTGTTTCGTTTCTCATAAAACTGTCAAATTACATTTGAATATTTGCTGTGAATTTTTTTTTCTTTTTTGAATCAAAGGATTTCTTAAAACCACCATATGATGCACAGTTAGATTAGCAGCTGCTGCGGTGGTAAACGTATGCCAGGCAGTCTGCAGTGTCTCCTCAGAGTGAATGTTGGAGAACAGTTTGCTCAAACTACTCTGGATTATAATCTCAGTGTGCACAGATGCCTACTTCCTACTGGGAAGGGCCAGCAGCCCCAGAAAAACCAGTAGTGTCAGTATGAAGCAAACAAGAACAGAGAACCAGCAGGAACAGCTTCTTGTAATTGCTTTTCATTTCTAATCAAGATAATATCAGAGGTATAGGAGTCTTTTCTAGATATAGAAATCTTTAGTCTATTCCTACATGAGCCAGAAGAGGGGAGCATCTGCCATTCACACAAAAATTTAATCTAACTTCCCCAAACTTGGCAGCAACCAATCCAAGATTAACTACCGGAAAATAGTGCAGCGAGCAGCCGGCTGTGGTGATCTTTTCCATGAGCGACTTGCTCCAGGGTGACATCCCTCATGTTCTTCGCTCCCTTCCAGATGTGTTCACTTTACACACCAGGATTAATCACACCACATCTGGACAGTATGGGAAGCAAGGGATGACCACAAACCACACACACACATACACACACACACACCACATGACTGACTAACTCAAAGCCCAGAGGTCACCTGCAAGGATTTATGTAACTCCAGTGAGGAGAGGAGGTTGTGCTCTCAGCGTTTATGTAACCGACTTTATTGATACTCAAATCATGAGGATGGAAAAATGTGCTGGGGAACAGACTGTGAGTTCTGAAGGAGGTTAAAAGAAGGTTTAATGTTTTAACGGCAGCTGTCTCAGAGTCGGCTTTATTATCACATCTAAAACATCTGTCCTCGAGATGTTCTAATGAACCTGAACACATGTGGAACTGCTAAGTGTAAAATGACAAGAATGAAGGCTTCATCTGTCTTTCTGTTGCTGACACTCCCACAGTGGAGGATCAGAGGGGAGAGAGGAGCATGATGGGTTCTAAGCGGGTCTTTGTAGAGGAGAATTTCTGAGGAAGATGATGGAGTAAAGACGAGAGGCCAGTCACAGTCGCTCACACATGGTGTTTTCAACTTGATATGTGTTCACAAGAGAATCGGGAGAAACGAAAACAGATTTCAAAATCACACTTGACAAGCAACAATTATTTCGTTACATTAAGTTATGTCAATATTAGTTTCAATTCAATTTAATGAAAAAGTAATGAATCGACACTTAAAGATTTGCATGACTACTGAGAAAACTTTTGAGGCTTTTTATTACAAAACATGAGAACCAAACAGAAAGACATCTGATGAGCTCCAGAAAGCCTTTCTATCTAGTCTCAGTGGGACACACTGATGCAGATGTAATGAGGACAGCTGGCTGAATCTGGTG
The DNA here is from genome assembly GCA_013358685.1 of Antennarius maculatus. Classification (NCBI taxonomy): domain Eukaryota; kingdom Metazoa; phylum Chordata; class Actinopteri; order Lophiiformes; family Antennariidae; genus Antennarius; species Antennarius maculatus. Next base: position 21,116,301 of record CM023606.1, read on the forward strand.
TGTGTGTGAGTGTGTGTGTGTGTGTGTGTGGCTGCAAAGCACCTGCAAACTCCAGTACACACCAGCATAAGCGAGAGCCTGTGAGGCGACACAGACAGAGACTTTGTGGGGCTGCTGCTCTTATCTGCTGCTGACGACTGACTTGTGGAACGAGGCTGTAAGAATCGTTACTTTATTCTTCTTATGTGATCAGCAGCTCCGTACTGATGCGCTACAGGTGGAAGACTGCCGCCAGTTAAACTGCCCTTTATTTAAAGGAATATTTCACCCCAAAAATGAAAACTCTAACAGTACCCGCCAACTGACATTGATCCAAAGTCAGCTGCTCCAGCCAAACCAGCACAGCTGCATTTTTCTGAATAATGTAAATAAATAGGGACTTGTTTCAAGAGGTAACAAAAAAAACAACAAGCATCTTCAAGCCGTTTGACTGGTGGAATCCAAGTTTCCAGGAGCCAAGAGAAGAAAAGAATGAAACTTTCAGTGGTCCTAACAGCACCAACGGCGCTACATGAATTTACCTGCTACCCCGAAGTCGCAACACAATAGCAGAAGCATGGACATGGACGCAGAAGCTTCACACCACCAATTACCCGCCAATCATTTTTGGGTGAACTGGACTGTTAACATCAACATTCCTACTGGTTGGAGACTGATATAACCACCAGATTCCTCTGTGACCTCTGACCTCACGCTGTTACAGCCTGAGGGAGACTCTGTATCAACACTACGCTGTGTTTGATGGTTGACAAAGCAGGAACAGTCTGTTCTCCTCCTCCTCAAGCACTGGTACCAGTCGTCATGGATGCAGTTTGACAGAAAAACAAAAGCATGGCACCAGATTTCAACCACAGTGAGAAGTAACAGCTGCAGTTGTTGGCATTCATCATCCTTCAGCTGACTACCAAATAACGCTGGCATCACAAGCTTTGCAGTGTTTACTAATGGGTTACAACATGTTAAAAGAGGGCATTAAAGTTGCAGCGCAGCTGAGAGTCGGTCAACAGGAAACTGATATGCGTCCGATTTGTAGTATAATTAATGAACTTAAGAGCAAACCATCAAATACCTGAGTGTTCTAGGTCCATAAACAGAACACGTTTTGAGCTACGTATCAGTAAATTCATTACCTTTGGTTATCGGTCTGATAGTTGGACAAAACAAGGACTCTACATATGATTATAACACATTAAATAGTGGTATAATGTCACTCCAAGCATTAAATGTTAAATAAAGAAAAACATTCTCAAATATTACATAACACTTTTAAATATCTAAAATTTATGCCATTCTGATTTTGTAACATGATTTTCGACATATGATTACCGCACCCTCAGTGTGTCAAAAAAAGGTTCCAGGAACACTTTAACGTAAAACAGCAAGGTACTGTTAAAGTTTGTTCCAGTGGTTGGTTGGCTGTTGAGTGGAGGAAAGATCGATTAATTTATTATAGAGCAGCAGCAGGACATCCGAATATGGTTAAGAGCACAACTCAACAAACCCTTTAGATAATCAGTCTTTATTGTTTTATTTCTTTATTCTATAGTTGAAGGTGAATACATTGTGAGAAAGAACACATGCTTATTGTGTCTCATTCTATAAGGATGTATAGGGGGGCATTTCTGTTTCCAGATATGAAACAACTATTCCTACAGAACGAGCTTGACAAAAAATAAGAACTGAAGCTCTGTGGTACGCTGCTGGTGTAACTTTCCACTGTGTTTTTACTGAGTACAGAGCACCCAGCATGCTAACCAGGGAATGGATCCTATTGGGTCCAGCCCATCATTCTCACACTGGCCATTGCTACCCAGCTTCACTCCATAACACACAGCGCTGTAACTGTACACCAAATGGACACCACATGCGAATTGTACTCATCTATTCCCATCTCTCTCATCTCATCGAGTTTTCCACCCTAGCCTGAGGAAAACAACACTTTTGAGGGCAGAGAAAATCTTGTTTGACCCCACCCAGTAGGGGGAACTCACTCACTCACACACACACACACACACACACACACACACACACACACACACACACACACACACACACACACACACACACACACACACACACACACACACACACACACACACACACACACACACACATTATCAGATCCTGCATTGACGGCATCACCCCACTAATATTCCAGTCAGTATTAGTGGGGGATCTGAGGAGATGGTGTTAAATGTACAAGTGTAAGTGCATTTCTGGTTGTGATGAGGTAGCATGAAGGATGATACAGAGAGGTGAAACCGCTGACCTGGGCTGGTACACGCTGGAAGTGTTTCTGTTGGCCGGGAACATGGAGAAGCACAACAGAAGCTCCAGCCCCCCTAATGTGAAGGAGCTCTGCAGATCCTTTACACCCACAAAACAAATAGTTGTAGGTTAAAGTGAAACTGGACTAGGAGGTGAGATTGGGTATTTTTCTCAGACTAAAAAAAAAATGCATGACAAGACCTTTTTAAAGACAGTTTAGGAAATAATATAATTAAGTCTCGGCGCAGATAGATCTAAGGCAGGGAAACTTTAAAACAGGTAGGCGCACGCACACACACACACACACACACACACACACACACACACACACACACACACACAACCGCCACACACGCCTCGTTAAGCTGTTTTTGTTTCAGCTGAACATTTGCTGGTCACATGTTTGAGCTGGCGTATGAATGGGTTCCCTCAAAGCTTTTTTTAGCAAAAACAGATTCCCAAGGGGTGACGACTTGTTGAAGCCATAATAGAAACGTAATGAGGTTGAAAGACGCCAAAAAAACATACTTGTTTATTAAACATTGGGCTTTAGTCAGTATTATCACAAGTTCATTTTGGAAAAATCAACTTCATGCTTGGTCTACCTTATCAGCAAACATAACTAACCTCAATCATTTTGTCCCACTAAGACAAAGTGTAGCATTTGACAAAGTTAGCCTTAATGTCAAATGATAAGATGTTTGATATTCACCTCAGTCTCATCTGTTCAATCATAAAATTAATAGGTGAAAAATTTTTGATATTTATATTTGGCAAAGCGCTGTTAAACACATGAATGTAGAATGTTTTCTATGAATAAACCTTCTTAAATAACTTACCCACCACTCTATATAGTTTCATTTAGTTGTTGTCTGGATTTGTGGGTAATGGCCAGTCGTGATAGAACATGTTAAACTCTGTGCACCTGCTGCAAACATACGATTGTACAGTCATTAAAGGGAGCACTCGCCCGTCCCTTGATGGCAGCGGATCAGGGTGGCCTGAGGGGTGGGGCCCATCAGCTGTGGTCCTTTATACCCAGTGACACCCTGCTGCCCACAGAAAGCAGATCCCTATGATGCCCTGTCAAAGAGAGGGGGGTGAGGTAATCCCATACTCTCCCTCTCCACCCCGGGGGACAACAAAAAGCAGCTGAGCTCATCTGAACATGTCATTTTGCACACATGTAAAAACAAATGACCATGCTTCCTGTGTGTGGTCTCTGCTTTCATCAGTGTCAAGAACAATAGCAAACGACATGCTAGTTTCTGCTCACATTGTGATGCAAAGGAGCCTTACTGGTGCTATAAAATCACCTGAATATCACGTGAATCAAGTACTTTTCCCATACAGCCCTAATCCTCACTTGTGACATTTTATAAATGATCTAGAGTGAATTGGGTTGAAGGATTCTTTCTGAACCAAATGCATCAGAGACGTGAGTTTGAGATGAGAGTGTAAGGGGTCATTAGCAATTATGCTAACCTTTAGGCTACCAGGATACCCCAGTGCTATTGTATTTAAGCACACGTTTCATTATCATACCTATTTAGAACGTTCATTCTACGGCGGTGCTATCAATCTTTTTTTAAATGTCAGGTACATCTGAAAAACGATCTGAGACTTGACAGGCTAACATCTGGATTTGAACACCTGGATGGAAGTTAAACAGCACATAATGACTAGTTAGTACAAGAAAGGCACAGATGAGGAAATAAAAACCACTAAGGATCCGTCTCCAAACCATGTATAATATAGACGTTTCATTGATTTGTGTTTAATCCAACAGTCATGTGATCACATACGTCACAAAGAAGGCTCATGCTGCTGACATCTCACAAAGATTCACAAAGACAGTTGGCTGCAGAAACCTATCATTACTGATGAGATCAAACAAATGGAGGTCAGGTGAAGAAACATACCTAAAGGCTTTCCTTCATAGCTAATTTGGCTAGTGACAGTCTGTCTTGTTAGATTGCACATCCTAGCATCTAGAGTGCTTTAAATTAAAAGCAGAGCTGAATAGTGGTTTACATTTTACATGAATGTCACTGCATTCATGAGAATAGGTCAAACCTTCCTACATACCATGGCCCATGTTGGCCTGGAGGCAACAGAAGATAACACAAAGTATGTAGCGAGAGGAATTTGTGGCATAATGTCAATTTCTGTCATATCTGGCACAAGAAGGTAAACACTGTGAGGCATTACACAGAGCAGATAAGAGCATCAACAGAATCAACAGAACATTTGTCATATTTCACGTCTGCTCCTACTTTCCTTCATTCAGGTTCATTTGAAGTCCAAACGCAGACTGAAGTAAAGCTCTCCTTCCAACCTGAACCCTTAAAATGAAGCTTGCCACATCTGTGATTTCCCTAAATTAAGATTAGCCATGCTTGACTGTAACTTCCTCTGGTTATCTGACCAGCGCAAAATGTGCTCATGGTTTATGTTTTCATCTCCCTTGAGCTGAGTTTTATTAATTGGAACACTTTAGTGACAGGGGTTGTCAAGACCTTAATGCATAGCTGCAGCTGTTGGCTGGTCTCCAAACAGAGTTCTTGTAAGTGATATCCACTATTAGGAGTTTTAAAAAAGAAAATGTCCATACAGTTTAGTTCTCTGGGTGAATTTCACCCTGCACCTGACAGCCAGCAGATAACAACTGTTCTGCTCTGGTATTGTATTTTTTGACCTGAGGGTGAACAGTCAAAACCGTTTTATTAGCTTAAAAAGTCATAAACAGTACCTGTAAGTCTGAGATGAGTTGCCTTTCAGTTTCTAAATGAAATTAAATAACCATTTTAAGGAAGCCAGGGAAGCAACCAGACGAATCTACTGAGATAATATTTACAGATGAGTCGGGCTAGTCCTTAAACTAATTACACGCTCCTCTGAAGATGACCTATCCTCCAGACATCTTCCAAGAAAGCATCCAACTAATGTGTCAGTATGCATCCCATCCTCCACTCCCACTCCTATGGTTAGAGTACTTCAACACATCTGTCAAAATAAGGGTGGCACAGTGGTTCCAGGTTCGATTCCTTTGTGTCTAGGGTTGGTATGTTCTCCGTGTGTGGGGGGGTTTTTCTCCTGGTTCTTCACCTTTCTCCCACCTCCAAAAGCATGCAATTTAAGTGAATTGGTCATTCCTAATTGCCTGCCTCTATCGGCAAAGCAGATATGTGGCTGAAGGTGAGACGATTACGGTCGTCTCGTCTTCAAGAAGATGACCGAAGGAAAGTGTGACCAGAATGTGAACAGCTGACCAGGGCTGTTTTTGTATTATGTAACTGAACCTGAAAGCAATAGTCCATGACAGTCTGATTATCGTAACACGTCCTCTTGACCGTGAAAGCCTACCCTTAGAATCTGGAGTCCCATTGGTACGATTATTAGCTTCACAGTTCTTCCAGAAAAGCTACATGTCACTACTGGTGGTTTTCCTATTTTTCCTCAGTAACTTCTGGACATTGATCAAATGGATTAAAGGTTTCATAACGTATCCCACACAAGCAACTTGGGAGGACAAGGAATGACCCTCCCGGAGTTGAACAGCCCATGTTAAATGGTCCGAGTTAAATTCATCGCCCTTCACACTTTAATGAAGAGAACATTAACTTGAGTCAAGCAGAGCACCTTCCTCTTTTCCTAGCTGCACTTCTTATCAGCAACAAAATCCCGTGTTGAAATACAACCAGACGTTTCCCTGGACTGACAGCTGAACATGAAATAAAGATGGAGTAATCCTATGAGGTAATGACTCCTCTTCCTCCTCCACTCCTCTCTTGTCTCTCTCTGCAGTAGCTCTACAACACTGGTCATCACAGGCATCAATCCCCAGCTAACAGATATGCAATCTTCCTATGTAAACAATTAAAGGCTGCTCCTCTGCACTCCAAACGACTCACTTGTGTTACTGTGTCCAGAATGAACCCACTCTGCTATCCATTAACTCTGTAGACAAACCGATGAATGGCATTCCTGAAAGCTGTGTTTGCTGAACTGAGGACAATAAACCTGTGTGCAGCTACTGGTTGTGAAGATCATTGTCTCACTGATTACCTTTGAACTTGACTTCTAAGTTGGCAACTTCAACTTTTGACACTGGTTCCAAGAACATATGAAATATTTTATGATTGTGTCACACGGGTAGATCTGAAAAGAATGATGGAGCTCTGTCTGGAATACATAATTAAAAACTGACACCTTTGGTACAGTAGTTTAGAACACACCATGAATTATTTGTGGGGAGGACATTGAACACATTTTTTACAGTCAAGGCTGAGTATACACAAGTGATGAAATACCAAAAAGAAATGTATGCATTTCTGCAGGCGCTGCCCTGTTCTTTGTGAGGGACTCAAACAAACAGCTGACACATTAAGCAACTTAATTAAAAATACGACACTGCGGACAATAAGGAGTCAACGTTGCCTTACATTGTGCATATCTTTGTGTGTCTGAGTGTGTGTGCGTCACAAACTGTTCAGGGGAATGCAGTAACAGGCATGATGAGTGGCATGACTACAATGTTCTGAAAACAACCAGTTTCCTTCATAATCACTGGATGGCTATTTAATGCTCTTTCCATTGTGTGGGAAGAAAATGATCACTATCATACAAACACGAACCAATGACTGTCACCACTGAACAGCCACTGGCTGCATGCAGACAGAGAGATGCTCTGTGAGGCGAATAATAAAACTCTGAATGGGAGCAGACAACTCTACCAAACCAGAACAAGCCTGGCCTCAGAACAGTTGTGCAACTAACGTTAGAAATCTAACATGAGAATCTCATTCACTGCGGGTTGTCTTGAGTATTTCGGGAGGGATAAACACAAACAGGAAGTGGTTAAAGCATGTCTGTCCGAACACATTTTCAAAAAATTTCACAGCTAAGAATTAAAAATTTTTGCTTACCTCTAGTACGGGACCCGCCCCCAGGATAATCTGCTCCACTCCGCTGGCGAAACCTTTCTGGCTGAGCGCCGTTAGGTGATGAATAAGAAAGTTTGTGCTTTGTGTCTTCCCAGAGCCACTCTCCCCAGATATAACAATACACTGATTACTCTCTCTTTGCAGCATGGCGTGGTAAGCCACATCCGCCACAGCGTAAATATGTGGCTCCAAATCTCCCAGCGTATGATTATCATACATCTTCACATACTTGGGGTTGTAGATGGGCAGGAATTTGAAGGGGTTAATGACAATGAGGATGCTACCAACATAGGTGTAGATCTTTTCCTGGCGGAAACGTGAGCGCAGGTTGTCCAGCAGCGAGCGCTCATTCAGCTCCGGCAGGTGGCACAGATCCGCATGGTCGCCTTGAGAATCAGGCTGTGGCAGGAGTCCACGTTCTATCATGCGCCTGCGCTCCTCCGTTACCTGCAGCCACATCTGGAGGCTGCCGCCATAGTGGATCGAACCATCCAGGTTCTTCTGCCTTAAGAGAAAACGGTAATCCTCACCACCGGACAGCGAACGATGCTCCAATGCCACCCGAGGCCAGAGCATCATCCTCTGAACGGGACAGTCGCAGGGGTTCAGAATCCACTCTTCCCCACCAAACTCCTTCACCTCAGCCAGGACATAGCACTTAGTGCGGTCCAGCTGCAAGCGTTCAATGACGCGTTCGATGGCCTCGGCGGCTGTGGTGGTTTTGCGAGCACTGATGGGGCAGTAGATGGTGCCCTCAGCCAAGCTGCCTGGGTAGATGCGCACAGTGAACTCGGAGTTCTCGAAGCGCTGCCGACGGCCCAGGGTTCCCATGCCACCAACGCCATCACGTTGACTCATGGCGGAGCAGGAGTTCCCATCAGCAGCAGCCTGGCACTGACACGTCCGTTGGTGGGCTGGAGACACCACCAATTCAAGACATCACCTCTGCAAAGCAAAAGTAGAGGAAGTTCGGTCAGTTCCTTTACAACTGGTAAAACATTACAAATGTGCATTGTTTCAGGAAAAATGGTCCACATAAGATAATTATACATAAAAAAAAAAAAGAGCAACAAAGAATTATAATTATATGGTACTGGATTACTCTGTGAAACTGTAACAGAAACGGACTTAAACTATCTACTGAATCTAGACTTGTCACAGCCCTCTGCAATCCAGATTACGCCATTTGTGAGATTATGACACAGACATCATGTGCTGTTATGTAATCTACTGAAGGCCAAAATGATTTTCCTGCATCCCCATAAAGGAGGGATGACGATTAACACACAGACACACGCCAAGATCCACAGCTGCTATCTTCTTCACTAAACACACAATCAGGCTTTTGACGAGTTCCCTCATTAATCCACAGCGAGGGGACATCTTGGGGGGGGTGGGGGGGTACACATAGTGGAAGAAAGAGGGGATTGATGACTGAGCTGCTCCTCTGTGACTCCAGCTCTATCAATGAGCTTTACACAGTTCAGCACAAACACTTGATGAAATGAACCTCACATGGGTTCTGTGGTGGGTCAATGGTAACACACACACACACACACACACACACACACACACACACACACACACACACACACACACACACACACACACACACACACACACACACACACACACACAAAGAATGGGTTGGACAATAGGACATTTTTCCAGCAGCCATTACCACAATCACTAATACAATCTGCAAAGAATGTATGATCCACAGACTGCAAGCAGATCACGTCCGCTAAACTAACTGGACACCAGTGTGAACTGTGTTTGCTTCTTTAGTTCAGAAGTGAAGATGCTTGCCGAATGGAAAATATCTTCAAGCTTCTGCTTAAAGTCCAGTTGACTAAGTTCAACGCTGAGATCTACCATTACACTGCGTTTGCTGTTCGCTTCATCGACTGAAGGCCCGTCTTCCCTTCAGAGGAGAATGATCAGGGTTATCTTTGGCACTTTAAATGCTAAAGAGGCGGTAACACAACAGGCACATTCAAATCAGTTAAACAGAATCACAAATGAGTCCCTATTTGTTGTCTGACCCAAATTTCATTCCGGTCTAGTGTTTGACCAGCTGGAACAACCATTATGGGATGTGCTTTGATGTGTTACTGATGCTTTCATTTCATGATTATTTTCGTTCCACTCATCTTCAAGGTGTCATTGAGACTTTTTAAACGTACAATGCATCTTGTTTCATACGTTTTCCTGTGCGTGAACCTCAGGAGGAGTCTTGGTTCTACTCCCAGTTGAAGATGGCCAAAGAACGTCCAAACGGACGTGACCTGGACCTCCTCCACTGACTCCTTTCATCATGAAGGAGTAATAGCTGTACTCTGTGCTCCTCACCTCATAGTTGATGCTGAGCCCAACCACCCCGCACACGTAACTCATTACCTCTTGTGTCTATTTATGGTCAATAATGTTGATTTTTAAATGATAGGAGTATGAACCTATGAAGAAATCAGTTTAAGACAAAGAAAATAACTCAATTACTTAAGTGTTTCTGGTGAATTCACTTGTCTTTTCAAATCTGTTAAAATTCTCTTCCGCTGCATCTCCTTGTATTAAAACAAGCACTCTATATGTATCCTTCTTAGTCCCTGTCATCTAACCTGATCCTAAATATCAGACAAAATGGATCTGAGTCCTCAACTTCCAAACTGCATGAGCAGCATTACAGAAGAAATCCTGTAAAAACAGGAAATGGAACAGGGACACATAAAGCTGGAGCGCAGAGTGGATCACAAATAAAAGCACTCCAGCGGGGCAATCACACAATGCTGCACTCCTGGTCATTTCCTGTCGCCCCATAGCAAATCTCTTCTGCCATGTGTCGCCTCAGCAAACACACACAGGACCTCTGCTTTATCCAAACACAGACACACACCTTCATGACAAAGTCAAAAACACACGTCATATTTTTAACCTCCATAGGATTCAGTTTGAAACCCCCACAGTGCTCAAATCCAACGGCAGGTGTTTACTGTGATGAATGTTAGTGTGTTTCCTTGTCTGAGAGATTGGACTCTGTGTGGCAGCGCCTGGAACAGATGGTCAGCTCCCTGCTTAAAGGATAGGGAGTGGGATTTAGGGTTGTGTCAGTGTGGGACACCATGGAGCTGTGCAGGCCGCCGCACTGCTTACCATTGCAGGAGACCAGTCAGCAAATGAACATCTCCAGTAACAACTCCCCTTCTGCTCCTAATAGATTTAGAGACATTTAACACAGACTGGATGGATGAAGGTGTCACGAGAGGAAGATGAAGACCGGAGACGCAAAATTTAAGTCTTTTGCTTAATTCATTGTCAAACACATTACTGATGAGTGAGAAGAAAATTGAGATTTGAAAAAAAATCCATAATGAAAACTTTCAAAAACTTTCTATGGCAAATATTTTTATCTTGATATTTCAAAGGTAGTAACAATTTCTTTTTCTAACAGATGAGCAGCAACTTGTTTTACTCTCAGGCTTCTGGATGGTTCAGCTTCTGAAACCAACTACACACAATAAGTTGTCCACAGTTTGTACAAAAATGTTCTAATAAACGCTACTCTTGTGTCAACGGATTAAATATCTTTACAGATAACACACACACTTATCATTCTTTGTATTCTTCATCAGCACACTGTGTTCTGGGCTGCCAAAGGAAAAAAGCTGCCAACAAAAATCCAAATGTAACATTAAAAATACTTTTGCAATTGTTGCATTTTTTTTCCACCTGAATGCAGCATACAAGGACTACACACACACACACACACACACACACGCACACACACACACACACACACACACACACAATCACATCCTGCATTAACGGCATCACTCGCATTGTGAACTCATGACTTATCAAGGTAGCAAACATGTAGCCTTAAAAGTTGCCAGAGCAAAAATAAATGAAAAAATTACAGAAGGCAAAAATGTTCTAACAAGAGAAAAAAAAATGTTTGAGGCGTGAATCATTTCTCCTAACCCCTGTTGATGTGCGCTTGCACTTTAAAGGTTTAATGGAGATAAGCTCAGGTCAGTGCAAGAAAAGGCGGAGACTCAAGCTGGGCTTCCTCTCGTCTCCAACAACTGAACCAGTGACAGATCCAGTTACATCACCTGAACAAACTGAGATTAGGAATCTCACTGGAGTTATCTGACCTGGAATCTGTTTGAGGGACTTTTCTCGGATGGGGAGAGATCTGATATGAACAAGCTGTAAAGCTGAAACTTACACAAAGCACGTTCTGAATATGAAAAACAAACATCACACGCATTCTTGCTTCGAGAGAGTTAAACTCAGGTCAGAGCAAAGCTGGCTCAAAGGCTCAAAATGAAACCAGGAAATAATTCATTTTTTGCATTTAGAAATAAAAAGCATCATCTTACTTGAATTAATCAAAATGTCAAAGTATGTCTACTTCTTATAATAAAAAGAAAGTGAGGTTGCGCTTCATGTGTGATGTGAACATTGTCTTAGAGATGCCTGTGTGGAGGATCCCTCTGACAGGAACTCATGGAGAGATTAACCTCGTGAGTCAGACTCCTCAATGGCTGCCATTGTTGTACAAGAGTGAAGGATCAAGTTTGGTCGGCTTTCTGCGATGTGAAGTCATCTTTATGAAAAGCCATGTGTGAGAGTGGGTGTGTGTCACTGCAGCCAGGGCTCAGATTGTGCAGCAAAGGCTCAGAATGTTGTGCTGGCATCTAAAACACCTTGAGTTGCCGTTGTTTTGAGTACTTTGCACCAAGCTGTTTGAGTCGGCACCAGATGGTAAAATTTTAGTGGGTTCATTGCTGAAAGCTGACAGCCTTGTGGTGTCAAATGTAGTAGTTGTGTTGATTATCTGAAGGTCGCTGAATTGAATCAGGTGTCGCTCAGCGCTGACAGTGACAACTTTTCGTGATCTGACAGGAATGACTCAACACTGTGCTCACCCCGAGAAACCTGACATTTCCAAATAGTGTTGATGGATAACTGACTTCCCCCCACACATTTAGATATTTAACAGAACTCTTCCTATTCGTCCACATGGCAGTAGCTCAGTCCACTAGATCTTGGACTGGGTACTGGAGGGTGGCCGGTTCAAGACCCATGTGGACCAAAACATTTGGAGTGTGAGCTGGCTGGAAAGAGGGGCCAGTTCACCTCCGGAGCACTGTTAAAGTGCCCTTGAGCAAGGCATCGCCCCCTTACAAGCTGCTCATTGGGGTGCACCAAGAAGGAGCTGCCCGCTGCTCTACCTGTTCGTGTGTGTGTGTGTGTGTGTGTGTGTGTGTGTGTGTGTGTGTGTGTGTGTGTTAATTCTCTCTCTCCTTGATCTGGTAGCAGTTTTACTGCTTGTAATGTTAAGACTTGCTTGTCCGTATTGATACAAATTAATGTTTATTATTATTATTATTATATTATTATTATTAATAATAATAATAATAATAATAATAATAAATTAAGTAAAAATCAGCATCATAATGAGTCGGTTTTGTGTTATTTTTGCTTTTCCCAGAAAGGCCTTTTGCAATACTCTGTAATAGCAGGGTGTGATTATAGCAGGATACACTTTGTTTACTGAAGGCACTCTGTGAAACGTGACACAGAAGAAGCTGCTAATGATAGCAAAAGTTACAGGACAAAAAAAAAAAGTGACCATAAAGCGACAGGTATATGACACAGGCATTTCCTTGTTGTCAGTGCGACAATGCTACCTTCAGAAATAGGCCAGACTCACCTGGAGGAAACTGCTTTCAGTCATGTCACCCATAGAACACAGCTGTAAAGCTAACTAAAGAACAGGGATTGCCATAAGCTGCTTGTGAGCATTGAACCCTCTGAAGAATGTGCTTTGTTTTATCACATGGTAGATATTCTGGAGGTGTTAGGGAGAAAGCAATTCAACACCTGCAGTATTTCAGGGTTGCGTGCCAGCAAGGAGTTTTGAATATATGAATGTTGACGGCAGGCGTTTTGAAGGTTTCAGGGATGTTGAGGTGCTTCATTAACTGACTGAACTCTAATGTTTCAGTCTGAGATGTTCCACGGAAGTCTGATTTCCTGACTGACTGCCATTGATCCTTTTACAATATGTTGTAGTGAGCGTGTTTAGGATGGGCATGACAATAAAGACGGCTACTGTGTTTTACCATCTTGAATGAATGCCAGGTTTTTCCAACACTTCCTAATAAAGTTATATCACAACATGCTCATGACTTAAGCATTTCTCAACCTCAAAGGAACTTAAGTAAAGCAAAACATTTCAAACTGAGGGCATGTTGGCTGTTAGCAGCGAACATCAGATGTATCAGGACTTCAGGAGAAGAAGCCCCCACCTTTACTAGGAGAGAAATAGAAGGGTCAGCTGATTGACGTGGGGATGAACCTACCATACAAGTGCCAGCATGTTACACACACACACACACACACACACACACACACACACACACACACACACACACACACACACACACACACACACACACACTCACAAACACACACACATAATTACAGGTCACCCCTCTGTGCCCCCAAACGTATCAAAGAGTAACACAACGCTGCCTCTGCAGCATCACAGAAATAGTTTCCCTTCAGCCTGAAGGCGAAGCTGCAGCTCAGAGCAGCCTTGACCTCATCAAACTAAGAACAACAACGTTCCTGCCTGTTGGATTCAGTATTAGACTTTCTAAAGTACAGTAATAGCTGTTCATTCAATCAATTGAACAGAAACTTAAACATCAATAAACATCAATCAGTCCCTCAAATGAATGAGTTTTGGCTTCTACATCTGGTCACATCACCACTTTACAGCACACTCAAACCAAATCTACTTATATAAGTGGAATCAAAGCAACTCCATGATTTCCAGGTTCACTGACTGTTGATTAGTTTCTTCGTCTCACTCTATTTTTGGAATGACAGCAACAGTCGATTTGTTAATATGTGCTTTTCAACATTCACAATAGATCATATCATTGTTTTGAGGATATGAACAAAAACCATCTGTATTTACAAACTCAACCCTGAAATTTACCACCACAGCTACCACCTGAGCTACTAATGAGAATCAGTGCTAGAGAAAATCTGGACATATTTTAATGGATCAATGTTGGATAAATTTAGACCTTTTTTTATTGATTGTACTTTTCTTTGCTTTTGATGTTGCAGCACAGGTATCTGTTTACATAGCAGGTTTCCAAGATTCAGGAAATTTATACATTGTGAGTTTTTATGAAGAATTATTTGGGTGTACTGAATTGAGAAACTGAGGCTTGACACCCAGAACTGTCCTGTCCAGTATATATATTGAGCAGAAAAAAATAAAAATCTAAGGGTAGCATATCCAAGTTATTTGTCATGAATTAATACAGCACTATCAGGTTTTCTAACAGCCTCATGAATACAGAGGTTCTTCGGCCACCATAACAAAGAATTCAAACTTAAAAACATATTAGTTTTTAACCGGAATGAAAACATCAGTATTTGAGGAAAAAAAAGTAAAACACCAGACACTTGTTCAGGACATCCAGAAACAAAACACATATTTAGTTACGTGTCCTATGCTGGGTACAAAGATAAATGTGACGTGTCTTAATTTTTGTTTTGTTTTCTTATAAAAAAACTCATTGGATGTTGACAGTCACCTCATCAAGCTACTGAAGAACACTAAAATGAAACAATCTGATAATGGGAATGTATTTTTGGATACTATGAGCACACCTATATCCTAAAGGTAAAACCTGTCATGAGGAGGTCTCAAGTGTTTGATGGCTGACGATGGTTTGAGGTCAATAGTTAGGACCTATTGAGTTTCTTGAACAAAATCTAAAAACAACAAAAGTTCATGTTAAATAAGATAAAACAATAGACATAAAAAGTGAAACAAACGTAACAAATACTTTCTATGTCGTTAAGCTAGAATTACCACTCGGATGACTAATTGGACAGGAAGGTGTATTCGAGGGTGTGGATGTGAGCAGTATTTTCAGATTTAAGTCAAGGGCCTGGAGGAAGACCTACTTGTCTTCCATGCTGACAGTAACATGATGTCAGGGTCTGCAGTGAAACACTTACGTTTTACTTCCTGCAATGTGAAGGACTCAGTCACACGACTATCAAGTCTCTCCCATCTCCTCCAAGTCTCAGAGAAGTCATGCTAGGAAGTCATGTCAAGGGAGTGGAGATGGGACAGGGATGTGAAAAGACACTGAAGTGACGGGTAATAGACACTCAAAGAAAAGAGGTAGTTAATTAAGAAAATGAAGGAGACAAAAAGACAGAACCTGCCAGAGAGAGAAGATGATGTCGGTTTCATGAAATCTGAGCTGTGGGAAAGTGTGAGCAGATGAAAGGAATGAGAGGAATACCAACCTGTCCATCTCTACTGGAACTCCTTACTAACACAATTCAACAGTTTGCCCAACAAACGGTTAACTTCAGGAAACAAACACCAGGTCTACCACAATGATCCAGTTTAGTTTTTTTTGTATTTTTATATTGACTAACTTTTAAAACCAATCAACTTCCCTTTTGTTGTCACCGAACCATTCAAGTTTGCTTGGTGAAGTGTTTAGCTCCTACTGGCAAAAATTTCACATAAAACAGCAATAAACCAAAGAAGAACAAGGAGGGACAGAGTGATACCAATAAGGTTCCTTCCACCATTTCATTCTATCATCAACGGTAACCAAAGTAAATATAACTGCTGCCTTATATCTCGTAACAATCAAAAGTAGAAGAGTTCTCAGTAGAACGTATACCTTCAAATAAGATCGCGCTTAGAGCTGTTGAAAAAGAAAATACCATGGTTCCACCTTTTATCTGGACTGATTTCAGAACTTTCCTTCTTTGGGACATTGGTCACTCTTCTATCCAGTTTCATTTTTACCGTATTTGCCCGAATATAAGACAGTGTTTTTTGCATTGAAATAAGACTGAAAAAGTGGGGGTTGTCTTACATTCGGGGTCTAGACATTATACCCATTCACAACGCTAGATGGGGCCACATATCTTTAAAGAGAATGCTGAACTTAACACCCCAGGCCAAAGCGAACCCCTGTCACGAAGAAGAAAAATAAAAATAGCGGTAAGTAAGAGAAGAAAATACGAAGAGATAACAGAAAATGGAGAAACGTAGCGACAATCTGGAGAAGACTACAGTTAGTTAGACTTCACTTTGATGGTTAATGCAGTTATTGCAATTTTGTTGTTTTATCACAGTAGATTGGTTTATTTACATTTCAAAAACCAGAAGCCATTCATTTACAAATGTGATTGCACTTTACATAGTTTACATATTTAAATGTTCAGATATTAAGATGTGATAGACAGTTTTTGCATGATTTGAATGAGGCAAAACAACATGCTTTTTCTCTTGAATTTATTATCGTAATCTTTTGTTTCAGATGTACTGTAATTATTTTCTGTATAAAAATTAAATTTGGTGTTCAAAAAGTATTTTTTCAAACTTGAGTCTTGAAAAAGCGGGGGTCATCTTATAATCAGGGTCGTCTTATATTCGGGCCAATACGGTAAGTACAGTACTGTATAAATCAACAGCAAATTACAAAGTCTCACCTTGTAATGTTTTGAAAAACATGTCAAGGAAGTTAAGCTCATTGCTTAACTTCCCTGACATGTAAGAATAACTGGTTGTGGTGGCATGTTGCTGCTATGAGCATTAAATTAAAATGTATCTGTATATTTATATTTCTGTAAGTTACTTGCCTTTCTAGTTTTTAAGTTAAAAAAGGGTGTTCCTAGAGCAGTTGTGAGGCCTGAGCCGGCCTGGAACAAGTCCGTGCTGGAGTGACATCCATTACAGAAGGGCTGCGGGACAGCAGAGGGTAGCTAAACGCCTGCACCAAATCCCGGCACATTCCACTAGCTGAACACTAACAGGTGACACAACCGACACAAAAATATGACACTGGGAGAGCAGCAGCGTATGTTTGTGCTAAATTAACTTTGCTGTGTGAGACATGTTATTGTTATTGCCTGAAGTGGATTGGAGAGAGGGGAGGGGAAACCAGAGGAAGGAAATTAATACAGACTACAGCAGATGTTCCAAGGACAACACAGTAAGAAAATACACAGCATGCTACTGTGTATGCTGATATTAGTCTCTGCTGTTTCTGTACCGTGGCTCCCATCTTTCGTTAGCTCATTTCATTGACTCAGTATGTTATCAATGCTAATAACCAAAGAAAGCTAATCTATCCAAGCTCAATGAAGTCTAGAGAGGGGAAAAAAAACAGCAATTCCAAAGGACAAGGTTAAGTCAAAAAGCCAGAAAATGACTAGATGACAAATTACATGGCGTCAATCATTTATTATGTTGACCTAGCTGGTAGTGCAATTCTCTCATGTGATTGATGGGTATGGTGATTACAAGCAGCTAAAGGCCATTAAAATTTTCAAAAAGAGACTCCATTGTGGTTTGATGAAAACAACAACACCACCCCTCTGTTGTCACCATGGAGAATTCCACTTCCTGTGTCCACTCCCAGGACAATGACAGCAATGTTGGGTGAGACAGGAAGTGTCGCTTCTAAAGTCTCTCTGGTACTGAAGTTTGTAAGCTGCTATGTTATGGTTAATATCTGAAGAATAGTTCATAAATCATGCAACTATAACAAAGGCATCATGGAGAAAACTAGTTTCAAGATTTCACAGTCAGCCAAACATGAAGGCAGACAGTGAAGCCAAGAGTCACAACATAAACACAAACATTGTGCCACATTCGACTGTGAGTCCCCCATTGAAGCGTTGTTTGCATTTTACTCCTAATCATTAATGGGGGACTCCACATTAACCTTCAAAACACAAACAACAACAACAATAATAATAAAGGCTGTGCTGACAAGGTGACAAAGTCAGAACGACAACATGTAGTGAAGAGGTGCTAACAGGGAGGGTGTGATATATCAGAAATCCCAGGGAGGACTGGTGCAAATAAGGTAATATGTTTTTAACCACTTGTGTCCTTTGTTTTAACCTGCAAATTTATTGTTGCCCAAAAAACTAGACTGGCACTAAACAGAAACCACATTACACAAGCAGACTGCTTGTGAGGTGGCTTGTTGCTCTACAGAAAGCCGATCTAATTTTTAGGTTCATCCGTGTATGCCGGATTCCCTGTTCCTTAACAAAAGGAAGGATCAACATATAAAGGTACATTACTGAATCAGATTGAAGCAGAGTTTTACTCACAGCAACAAAATAGGTATTGTAGTAGCATAAGAGAGTAAACTCTAATAATTAGATGAACATGCCAGTAAACCTGAGTACCACTGTGTGTACTAGCAACAATTACAGTCTAATATAGTGTTGCTGGAGAAACGGGTGTGCTATCTACTGTAGGATTAAAACATGGTCCATGCTCCTGGAATGAGTCCACTTTTACACCTTATTGTTTTAGAGAGTGGAACACATTATTCTTTTTCCTTTCAGACTGCAGTCTAGCTTTGGAAATGTCAATATGACGCTACTTTTGGCCAGAGCAATAGGAAAAGAACACCGCCCCACAATAAAAGAGGCCGGCAAAAGGAACACACATCGTGTTTTCAAGTCAAAATAAAAGTGTTTATGTTAAAGACTTTTATCCAGAAATGTACATGATGACTTACATTTCCTGAAACGTGGCATTGAAGAGATCATTTGATCAATGTGTGTATTTACAGGAGTTTGTCAGCGTGAGACCTAGAAACAGGGAGTACCTCATTTGAACCTTGGTGATTTGAAGCATTCTAACTTTATCAACACCCACAACCACAGCTAAAACAAAGCAGTCACAGACAGCGACATCCCTGAATTCAAAATTTTACCGACCTACTAGCATAGGTCAAAGATCAAAGCTAGTGCTTTCACCAATTTTCATAGATCAAAGCACTAGCTTTGATCTACGGTCTTACTCACACTGGCCTTCTCGCTCATCTTTCTATGTTAACCAGTTCCTGAGTGTACAAAAGTTGAAATTTGACCTTGACCTAATTTTCTCAAAGTCAAGGTCATCATCTCATTTTAATTCCCTTTGCTGCCCGAGTAATGTGCTTTTTGTTGCAACTGTTACGAAGATATTTGGTGGACTAATGGACGGACAAACGGATGACAAACTGACAGACAACCGGACGAATACACAAATAATCACAATACATCATCGCTTTGAAGCAGGATGTAAAAATCGTATTTAAAATCTATTTATCCCTCAGAAAGAGGATCTTTTGGGTCAAATAGACCCATTCTGTTTGGTCTGATCTGGGGGACGATGGCACTGCAAACACATGGGCACAAACCAGCAACCACCCACCAGGTAGGCTGTGTGTACCCAGATGTAAACATGCACATGGGATGTCTAACAAAGGATTGGGAGCTCATCTGCAAACACACTCACAGCGCATGAGATTACAAGAGCCAAAAGGACTCATCTTGTTTTTCATTACTCAGTGGTGATGAGTGGTGAAGACTATAGCTGTTCAAGCTGCTTCGTGTCAAGAAGCCTCTGACTGCACAACAATAAACACAGATGTCATTCTAATGTTCACAGACAGAAAAACGCTATTTCCCTTTTGGATATCTTTGATGAGGTTAACAATGCAGACAAAAACATTAGAGCATAAAAGAGCCTTCAGCCCAAGGGTTCATCATCTTCATGGTCAATTAGCTGCAGTTTTTGATCAAATCAGCTGCCAAAGGATTCTCCTGAGGAGCGTTCCAACACCTACGATAACAGCTATTTTTAAGACATTGCAATGAATCGTGGAATAAACGACCGGACAACAGTGATCTGAGGACAACGTTGAAAAACACATCAGAGTTTGGCAGTATGAAATTACACTCATGGACAAGGCCAAAGGGTATCCTGGTGGACCCTTAACTCCCTCTTCATGCTGAGTCTGGACCTCTGCCAGCAGGAGGTGGGAGACTTTCCCTCAGAGGCTCAATCAAATAACTCCCAGAACATTTGTTTCCTCAGCAGTGGGCTTCCTTAACAACCAGAAAAACTGGCTGAATGCAAACTCATTGGACCATTAGAAATTTTACAGCTCATTACAATTTTATTTCATGCTATGTAATGCATGACATACTATATTTATATGTATTTTGTTGTGTACCAGTACTGTTTGCAAACCAAGGTGCCACTCAGACCCATTAAAGACTATCCAATTATACAGCACTGATGACATTCAGCCACCACACACCATCAGCCATCCATACATGATAGAGCGTAGGTGTTCATGTCAAATGTACCTGAAAGGAAAACTTCCAGATAAAGACAGAGCAAATCTTTCTGAATCCCCTTAACAGACGGGTCTCGGCCTGCTTGTTGCCAAAAACAGAATGTGAACCATCGACTCCTTGTAGCACACTTTCATTTCCATGTTTACAATGAAAGAATTCCTATCACTGTTTTGACTCCTTTATAGGTTTTATGAAATAAATACCACAGACACACAAACTTCTTGTGCTGGCTTCGCCCAGCACACAGCATTGTTTTAGAAGGTGGGAAGTTTCGTCACATAAGTACATATGAAAGTTGTTCAATCAGGGTTCAACCTATGTGTCTCATGCTTTGTGTATTGGAGTCAGAAATGTAAAAAATGCCAATGTGAACGAGAAGTGAATTAGAACAGGAAAATGTTATTGTTAGTGTGAACACATCCTCAGGGAAGACGTCATCTCAAATTCTAGGAGTTCACCAGGTATGCTGTTTCCATTCACCGTTTAAATGCAGTATGTTTTCTTTGAAATGCATTTTTAAAGATTTTTGTAAAAATCACAATTTCTTTCTGTAAAAATCACAATTTCTTCTGTAAATCTATTGACCTTCCAACTCCTCAGGAAGAAAAAACTAAAGCAATTCTTTCAGGGTTTAAGTTCTAACTCATTTCTGCACCGGGAACAGCTTCACCAGCTGATAGTAATGACAAGCCACTGGGTTTGAATGTTCAGCATAAATTTAAGCACATCTGTTTAGCGTATTAGGAAAAAACACGATCTGTAATTACAGGGCAGCGCTACAGCAGCTCTCACCGTCCTTTTTTGAGGGGGCTGTCTCCCTGCCTTTTGCAACCGCAGGGTGTTTGAAATGTGAGCTGGTGGTGCAGTCAGAGACAGAAGAAGCCGCAGCGTGATGATAATGCAAGTTTGTTCGCTGGCTTCGAAGAAAGATGGAAGATGTTAGCAAGCATTTCAGGAGAAGTTACATGTTATGACCTCATGGCATACTTCAGATCCAATTCTTGTGGAAAGGTGATGTGCTATCGCATCTGGTAAACGGTAGTCCAAACAACAACAACACAAAAACAGCTGTCTTCATCACAGAAAAGTTTCATCAGGAGACACTCTGTCAGAAAACTCTGGAATTTTGTTGTATTGCACTCACCGGTCATCCAAAATACCTTCAGATGGCTTGCTAACATGTGTAGACTTGTTTTATGGTTAGCAATGACAATAGCCACAGAACAGCCTGGATGGAAGCTGTTTAACATGGTGTCATAATTATGTAGAAGAATGGGGGAAAAAAACATGTTTCCACCCATATTCTTGCTTTGTCCACTTCAAAATCGTAAACCCAAGGATGTGAAATTTAGCGGGATGTGAAATGAAGAAAAGCAAGTTTCCTTTCTTTGATGCAAGATACTGTAAATATGAGTTTAGCACATTTTAAATTTCTTTATTTCACAAAAGAGACAACGCATCCAGAGAACTACTTAGAGCATTGGTGGAGGACAGGAATGTCCCTTCCTCCACTTGAAGCCCGGATTGGACTCTGGCATCTGGCATCCTTGTCGTAGCTCACCTGTTCCCCAACCTGGCAGGTTGAGCTGAAATATTTGCTAAACTGAAACGGCCTCACTATTAAGTGGCTGAGTGGAGGACTCTGACTTAGCGGAGACCAAAAAGATCCTTGAATCGTCTCCAGGGTGCCTGACAGTAATCGGTCAACCAGACTACTAAATCACTTCAGTGAATGCCAGCTCCGAAATGCATCAGTGGGTAATCAGGATTAATTCACGTGGGTGCCAAAGCAAAACAACAGGGGCATAAACCGAATACTGAGGCAGGACTCATGACTTTGCTTCAGAGGAGAGTAAATAATCATTCCATCATGCCTGAATGATCACAAATTATTCTTTAAAAACTACTGTACATCAGGGTCTTTTGTGAAACAGATCTACTATTTCTACTATTTGGACAAAAACAGTCTCTATTGTTCCTCACAGACCTCTAAGGCGTCTCCATTCAATAAACCATGTTAATATACTCTATTGTAGTATTCTGCTTACTAGTATACTTATATGAATTTGCTTGGTGCACAAATATCAACAGTGTAATGTTATCCAAAATCACATTCTGCCACCACATACTGAAACTCTCACCACAAATATCACATCACCTTTCAGCTTTTATGCAGCTTTTTTCACTTGACTCTGGAAACTGATGCAAAATGTTCCATGCTTCACCCAATATGGAGCTCTGTTCATACTTTTACCTAATGGTGGCTGTTGTTCTTTGCTGTAAATATCACTTTACTAATTAAAATCATTTTCACAACTTAACTTCAGCTCTGTATTGAGTATCCATCAGGGTAGGATATGAACTGCACTGTGAAATATTCATAGTGTGAAGGCAGTTCACGTATGCAAGACGGGACAATCCTCTGATCTGTTACTATCCTGGCTGTCTAACAGACAAAATGTTTACTTTGACAAAGTTCTAAAGGATTTAAGATAAATAATTCAATAAATAAGCGATGTATCACTAAGGGAAAAAAAGAGCAGCATTTATTCCTGAGGAATCTTTTCAGAAATACCTCATTCTGTATGTGGATCCACATCACCAGAGCAGATCAACGTTAACTTTCCACCAAATCTAATAAACATTTCAAAGCCTAATGTGAAACAAATCTAATCATATCACAACTTGGAGAGTGCCCTGATCCATTTGACCCTGACCCATGTACCTAAAGCAAACCTAGTTGTTTCGCTCCTATTGAGCTCCCTGTCACAGTGACATCTCTAATTTCCATGATTTACTCCAATAGGAAAATAATTTACTCCATCCTGTTTAATTCTTCCCATTACTCCACAGATAAAACTTGTGAACCACGAGTGAGGCCTCGGCTATCTGCTCACTTCCTCCACTGATGGCTCAGGCGTGGATGAGACTCTGAGTGGGTCTGTCTCAGGATGTGTGGAACCCACCTTATCACAGCGCTGTCAGTTGGCCACAGCTATCTGTGCTCCCCTCCCTCCGGCCTCCTTCTGACGGAGCACAGACGACTGAAACCCACAGGACCAATCAGATAACAGCGGCAGCTTTAAACCATCTCTATCACAGAATGGAGGCCAATATCTGGTCTTCTGTGCACATTTCAGTTGGACTTCTTTCTCCTCTAAGTCCTAACTGACTTCCAGTTCCTTTGGAGTAAAACTATATTCTGCTGAAAGTCTCAATCCACTATTAAAATATGCCATAAAAAATAAAAGTGAAGGAGCTACAAACAGATGGAAGGTCTACACCCCCACATTTAAAATCCTACTATATTTCACCTAAATGTTTTTCATTTATCTCAACAAGAAACAGAACCCACAGACATGAAACAAGGATTTCTGCACATACACCAAACAATATGAGATTATCCTTAACTGGAATATTTAAGTTAATCATGCAAATATGATTTTCCACCATGATTTCCTAATTTTAGCTTAATGGAAATACATAAATTGCAATTCGAGTTATTTTATTTCTACTATTTACTTTAATTCCAGTTTTGTCTGATGTGTGTTCGGTGTTTCAGTCGTTCATTGCAGCCCTCTTGATGAGCCACTGACCCTCAACTAAAACCACAGAGCGGGAGCACCAGCCAGTTTGGTATCCCAGTCATTATTTTATTATATCCTGAGATTTACATGCAATGACTGAATTTTTCCAAACAAAGGAAACAAAAAATTTATACCACGGTGGAACATGGACAAAAGAAATGACGAGTCTAGCTGGACGTTGTCGGCTCAGGCCGATGCTGAAGACAATCACACCTTCCACTGACGATAGGAGTGAAATGACGGCCTGCAAACGGACAGTACTGTGTACCTTTACACAACAGCACATACCTGAGGATTAGCCACTGGCCCTATGTTGTCTGTACCATGAGGCTGCAGGGGGCCAGCAGCTATTGTCACAGCTGTGCCACAATACACACACACATTCCTGTTTGCAGTGCACCGCTACTGAAGCGCTGCAGCAGTGTGGCTGCTGGCATCTGGAGGCTCCTGACATTAACCTGCGTGTCATCATTCATGGATTTTTAACCAGTAACTTAAACACCTGGAACTTTCCTTCGTCACTATTAGCAGCTGCCATATGACCATTAAGACAAGTTAAGATCCAAATGAGCATTCCAACACAAATCTAACTTCATTTTATTCACAAACTCCTTCAGTATCGTGGACCCAGAAAGTGATTTATAAAAACTCTGCAGCAGGAAAGAAAAACTTTTAGCCTTACAGCAGCTTTTTTTTTAAATGGCATTCAGCATCTATATTATTTTTCCAGCTCTCATCATTTGGCTGTGGGAGTTTCTCTGGGAAAAGGGGCTGAACACTTGCTTCTATGTCCAAAACAAAACCTTGACGGATAAAGTTTAATTGAAAGGGATACAAACCGAGCTTCTAGATCGATATGAACTGTTTGCTGACTCCTTATAAAAGGATTATTTAAAAAGCAGTTACGCTTATATGACATTAAAAAATTGCAAAGAAAACGCAATGCACTTGGTTCCATCCGTTTCACTCCAGCTACTGTTGGCACCAACGAGTTAATGAGAGGAAATGCAAAATGCAGGGAAACTGAGCCTTGGAGACCTGGCTCATATAATGGCCTGCTGAAGAAAAGAGAGCTTTGTTCAACGTAAAACAACCAGGTTCCTCTTTAAAGACTTTGTGTGTGTGCCAGTCACTTACACCATACATCCACACAACTCTTATCAGGACGTCACGATCATGTGAGCCTCCAGCACGTGACTTTCCCCAAAACACAAGCCACAATCCGGACCAGGCCGACAATGGAGTCGTTCCCATTTCCCTTTACATAGACTCAAAACTCTCAGAACAACACTCACTGGTGCTGCTGTGGAGAGACTGGTCACTCACTGCACCCAGGGTTGTCACAAGAACCAAATGTTTGAAGAACCACTTTTCAAACACTGTATTTATGTTTTTAAGGAACAATAAAGTGACTTCTGGGATGCAGGATCTGGTTACTGGTGTGGCCTCCTTCCAAAGGCTGCAATTCAGCAACACAGCCTCCTCAGCGGAAGTCATAAAAAAGCATTACAAGTCACCCCAGCTGCAGCGAGTCTACCTCATCTTTACAGTATTCACTTGAAAAGAACATTAGGTCTTTTATAAAGACAGTTATTTTACTGCTTCTGTGTACTTTACGGCCAGAGTGGCGCTTAGCATTACGACGCCTCAGCTGCATAACTGCTCCAGTCGAGCCCCTTCAGAACAGCTTCATACATGAAAGCAGCAGTTCTCACAGCACCATGGTACGATGTCTGGTTGACAGGACATAATGTATATAATACACTGATTAATCCCAGATTATACAGATGAAAGAATTAACCACTGAAATAACCATGGAAATGTTGATGATTTAATGGTATCTGCACCTTCACCAAAGATCTACCAAATATTTAAACCATAATTAATAAGGCAGATCTTGTGTCCAAAGTGTGCAGTCTTGGACCCATTGTTCCTCCTGTCCTTCAGGTGGTGTCAGTGATATCAAACACAGCTCCGGTGTGATGCAAACGGGGGCTGGTGTTTTAGAAATAGCAGTCGGCGCAGGTCGGCGGGGTGTCAGATGTCGACGAGGACCAGTTGCTTGAGTGGCGGCCCGATTCGTCTCTCATGCCACAGCAGCTGTGTCTTCTCAGACCTCACATTCCTGCAGGACAGACCCAGTTTACCCTCATCACCTGTGCTGATCTGAGGGCAGGGAACCTCGCAGATACTCGATCTTCTTTAAAAGGACTTTATAGATACGCTAAAGACGCAGGGATACTGATCAAAAAGGGACGATCATGAGTGTTTCACTCAGCCAAAACACACACACAGATCCTCTTCTAAATATAAAGAGTATTACATAATCACCACACAGCAAATTTGTGACATGTTTTTTTCCGTTTCATCTGTCCTCGTGCTCCAGTCATTACTCTAATGACAACTTCGTACTAAAAAGAATGAACCACCCAAAAAAAAGATGACTGATCACCAAAAACAAGCTACTGTCACTGCAGAAGGACAGAGAATCCAAAGGAAAACATCCTGAGATCCATAAATAAAGGCTTCTCCTGCAGGATTTCTGGAGCTGTAGTCTGAGGTTGACTGTTCACTGACAGACACACATGACTCAGCAGCTTTAGACCTCCCTGTACAATCACAGCCGATCGTATCCTTGATGGCCCTCCCTGCATTATGAGCCATGACGCCTGACCTCCACTGAATAATACATGCCAACATTCACCCCACCCAACTGCAGCCAAACCAATCCACTTCTACGGTTTCCTTAGCATATATACCAGATTTATGTGTGCTGGCAATTTTTGTGTGTCTGGGTTTACGAGGGTTGTTTATAAATGTGCAGCATCATGTGAATTTATGATTTACTTTACCTGCTTTGTTTCCTTTCATGTATAAGATCTAATTTCACATGGGTTAGTAAATGTGATTAATAAAGCTGCTGTGTGTGTTACACGTGATAAAATGCTAATTTTTCAATCAGGATCAGCTCCTCTCCAGGGATGTGGTTCCACAGGGTCACATTTTGCAGCAGTGTGAAGTTGCAGACTTGTCACTGAAAAGCAACTTCCACGACACACGCCTCTAAATCGAAGTTAATTCACAAAGACAACTAAAACCATCCTCACAAATGAGAAGCTTCAGGACAAGTTACGGGATTCATCGGCTGATCCCAGACCAGAACCCCTCTTTCTCGGGGGCAGCTCACCGGAACCCACGCTCCCACCACCGAACATCACACTCTTACCTCCAGAAGTAAGCGAACTGGAAGCGGGGCTCAAGTTGTTCGTCTCTTCTCTGTTTGGGGTGCAGAGACACGCACACTTGTAGGCAGACAAGTCTCTATTTAACCCTCTTCATTTCCACTGATTTAATGTGTTTCCTTCTCAGCCGCTCGCCTCTGGACAACTCTTCTCAATTCAAGCCCCCTCTGAGTAATGTTTTATCCGTTAAGTCTTGGCTTTTGGAATGTAATTAAAACGCGATTCTTCCTTATCGTTACTCGGTGATGGTCGCTGAAAACTACTTTGCCTTGCTAATCAGTGCCGCCGCTCTCGTCCCGAAGCAGTGCGCGTTCATTCCGCTCCTGGGCGGGGAGAAGCTCCAAGGAGGGAGGACCGACGCACGCCGACGGGACAGGAGTTGGACTGTGGAGCCATCTTGACGTTGTGGTCGGACAAGGAATTGCATCGTCATCGCTGTAAAGCCAAGTCACAGACACACGGTAGTCACTGCACACGCCCACTACGCGCCGAAGCCATTTCAATTGGTTCAGGAAAAATCTCAGGGGCGTGTCCTTCAGTTCAGTGGGAGTGTCGTGTAGTTCAATGCTGGCGGAGGCCAGCCTGTAGTAGTGTACTTTTTTTTAAAATTGTTGGCTAAATGTATTGTTTGATTTAATTAAGCTCGAAAAACTGCTTAGATAACTTTATAAATATGTTGATATTTTTATAAAAAACGGGGGCCGTATTGTCGTAAATCCTACTACGGCGACACCATTGCCCGCTTCACTCGGCTTTTGATTTGTTTAAAATAACGGTGACGTCTCCATTGCAGTTGCTCACTGAAAGAACTCCTACTGCGCAGAAACTGTTGTCGTCACCCGTAGCCAATCAGAGGCAGAGTTGGGCCTAGTATGGAGTCGCCATAGTAGAACGTGCATTCACGAATCGGTGATGTTACAGGAAGTAAACAAGCAATACGGCACCCAGGCCTTTTATTATAATGAAAACAAAATTGAACGTTTAAATAATATTATACGGACATAAACTTCCTGATACATTAGTGTCTTACATCTCTGAAAATTACAAAAAAAAAAAAGTTTCCATGTCTGCATGTAATGAAACAATTCATAAACATTTCGGTACTGCGCATGTATACTGTCTGACTGTGGTACACGGTTTACGTCTGTTGTCGCAATGAGGGACAGCGCTACAGTTACTAGTATTTTAATTTGAACCCCTTTTTCTTCAGGTAGGATACTGAACTAACCAACTGTACTTCAGTGGCGCATTGTAAAAAATAGATATAATTACTGTGTAGCTGGGT
Organism: Antennarius maculatus; assembly: GCA_013358685.1. Taxonomy (NCBI): domain Eukaryota; kingdom Metazoa; phylum Chordata; class Actinopteri; order Lophiiformes; family Antennariidae; genus Antennarius; species Antennarius maculatus. Next base: position 21,144,850 of record CM023606.1, read on the forward strand.
TATGTAGCTTCGTGTGTGAGTGAACGTGTTGTCTTAGCTATCTCCTGCTAAAAGCGTTCCAGCAGTGAGCTGCCTGCTGCTTCAACAACTGAACACATTGCAGTGATGTGACAACCGCAGAGCTATTATCGTGTTGTGTTTCGTTTAGTTCTTTTTAAAAGTTTTTCAGATATGGGCCATGAAACGTCATCCTCAGATATTTAATAACACTGTGTCCTAGAGCCATTATCCACTTCTCAGCAACGCGTCATGTCGAAGGTTCAGGGATAAAATCAGAACTCGGTTCATCCCGTAACTTCAAGTTGAACTATTTATGCAAATTATTTTTATTTTAAATGTATCTGTTCCGTTTATTAGTTCAGAGAACCATCCGTTGAAAATAAAAAGTGATTTTTTTTTCAGCAAGGTAAAGTTGTGTGACGGCGCTTAGAGAAGACGTCATTTTGCTTGAAAACAGATCTGGACCCGTCTTATTTATTATTTTGCTGTCCATGGCCTATGCTTTATTAGGTTTTTAATCGGATGGAACCAAGTGCATTGCGTTTTCTTTGCAATTTATTTATGTCATATAAGCGTAACTGCTTTTTAATTAATACAACATATCGGAATCATACTCTCTGCATTGTCCAAGAACGTCAAATGACTCATATCATGCGGTCATGCAGTCCAGTTCAATTTAGTTTCTAATAATATTGATCTCCTAATCATCCCTTCTTGAATAGTAGATTGATTTGTTTGAGTGATACATTTGCTTTTCAATGTTATTTACCGTAAGCCCAAACCTCACATCTACAGATTGTTCTTTTTTTTCCAACACCAATCAAAAGCCTAAAGGAAATTAATTGATAATCAATTCATTAAAATAAAAAGCCCATTCTACTCACATTTAGAGTAGAATAAAGAAACTTCAGTTATTGAAATAAGTTATTTTATGTTAGACTGATCAATTGATCAAGTGAATGTTCAGTACTAATGTATTCCCTTGTATTTTTCAGACTGGGTGTCTACCTGTGTTGAAGGATGGACCCCGTAGTGTTGAGCTACCAGGACAGCCTCCTGCGGCGCTCTGATGTGTCCTTACTGGAAGGACCTCACTGGCTCAATGACCAAGTCATCGGTTTTGCCTTTGAGTACTTTGCTGCCAACCGCTTCAGAGTCTTAGGGAAGTCTATTATCTTCATCTGCCCACAGGTTACACAATTCATCAAGTGTTCCTCGTGCCCCGATGAGTTGGGTCTGTTTCTGGAGCCTCTGGATCTCGCCTCTCGTCACTGGGTCTTTCTAGCTGTTAACGACAACTCCAGCCAAACCTCTGGGGGATCTCACTGGAGCCTTTTGGTCTACCATCACAAGTCCAACCAATTTGCTCATTATGACTCGCAATGTGGCATTAATTCACTGCATGCACGGCGCATCGCCTCCAAGCTCCAGCCTTTTTTGGGTACAAATAGAATGGCACTGTTTGTGGAGGAGCCCTGCCCATCACAGCAAAATGGTTATGACTGTGGCATGTATGTTATCTGTATTGCCGAGGCCTTATGTGAGAAGGCCAGGGTGGAGGGCATACCACATCTTCCTCTGCAAATGATCACACCAGCCTACATCAGTGAGAAGAGGGCTGAGTGGTCCAGACTGATCCAGAGTCTATCTCGGGGTGACTCCTGTTGCTCTTTGTCTTTACCTTAGCGCGCTCCTCACTATATGCAAAATAACTGCTATCCCCTACATATCTGCTGCTGGAGCATCTGAATGCACTCCTTGAATTCAGTCTTTAAGTGAATTTTAACTTCTTGAATAGTAGATATATGAATTATATTTCAATTGCAGTGTCTATCGTGCTCTATATTAGGAACAAATTTAAAAGTTAAAGCAATGTTCAAGATCCTTGAATGATTCACTAGTGTTATGTTTGTTCCTTATATGCACACCAGAGTACAATATGTAAACAGAACACCAGCATGAATATACTCCACTGTATGTATTTATTTGGTAATGATAGAAAATTTGCCATGCAGACATAGAGGTACAGCCTTTTCTTTCATCCATTTGACTGGCTTGGAGCGATGTAGGAATGTTTACACGTTACTGCTCAGGGTCATTATAAATGAACTAGAATTGACGATAAGAATGTGCGTCTTCATTTTGGCCCTGATGATTTGCTGCATCTGTTCTTGTGACATATGCATTTTTTTTCTCAGTTTGGAACAGATGACTACAACAGTATGGAACATTTGAACACTATGTGCTTTGAGTGCTTATGGGATAAAGGCCAATGTTTACTGGTGGTATCTGTGTTATGTTCTCACAAGAGCAATTATGAATTATGTGTTGATCTAATAAATTATAGTTTCACATTTTTGTTCGCAGAATGGTAATATTTCTCTGGTTTTATTTGTAGTTAAGTGATCTGCTTTTCAGTGTGTGCTTATTCACATAATTCTGATATTCCTATCACATTTTCCATCAGAAAAGTTAAATGTAATTACCGCACCCACTGAAGACATTTACAGGTTTGTATTCAAACGTAACGAAGAGACCAGACAAAGTTTCTGGATCAGAGGATGTATGATGATCAGAACCAAACAGCATTGTGAGAACTTTTAATCTTATTGGTGTTTGTGCATCTTGTAAGTGAATAAAGAAATGTCATTATCCCAGTGAGTTTATACTTCAGTAATGTGATAGTATTCAGACAGCACAAACCTCTGTTTCAGCATTACCCGTAGGCAGTGGCTGTAATGATGATGAAACTGACACTAAGAAAAAACGAATTATAACAAACTAAATACATTACAAATAAATTAGATTCTCTTACCAAAAGAATAGGAATAAAAGACAGAAAATAAATGACAGATCAATGGAAAAAAAAGCTGAAATAAACCTGTGTCTTCATTGTTTTCAAGCAGCGAGAAATGCGTATTAGAAAACCAACCCTCTTAAGTTTTAAAAACAATTTAATATTAACTATAAATGGCAATGGCTTTCATTTTTAGTAAGGTATTGAAAGTATCTACCCATGTAATGCCTGTTAGAGTGCCAAAGCAGTCCAAAATGTCATCTCGCACAGTGTTAACATTGTATCAAGACAGCTAATAGGAAGGCCAAACTAGTTCTTCGCAGCTCATCCTTCCATCAAACTTCAGTATTTGACATTTATGGGATCGAGAGTTGCTTGTCATTTTAAATCTGTTTTATAAAAAGAGGTTAACTGCCCAACAAGCTCACACTGCTTGAAGTGTTTTCACACTCAGATCTCATTCCTCTGGCATCTCATTCACATCAACATACCACAGGCATATTTCACCCAGAGCAACCAGTCAGACCAGTCATCAGGGTTTACTGCTGTCCTAATAAAATGTCACATTGCTGGGGTATTCGCCACCCAAGCAGCACACTACATTAGTGAGACAAAGAGCCAAAGGACAGGAACATAAAGTTAGACTGATTTGCTGTTGACCGATTAACCAGTCCATTCAATGAGTGCATCCAGCAGATTTTTTTGTGTTAGTATTGAGAAGAATATTATGCAAGGGCTCATTGTAATGTGCTGGATATCCTAAACTAAGACTGCTAAACTTAAATCCTCCAAAAGTCTATATTCAGCTCTTTTGGAAATCACACACAGCTATCTGGAATTAAGCAAAGGGCCTAAGGAGTGATGGATCTGCTCTGGTGAAAACCAGATCTTTTGATTGCTACTGATGTAAAGGAGGACATTTCATAATCTTCCTTCTAACCCTAACATTCTCCACCTTCAGGGCTTAGCCTAAATCACATCAAACTCAAGGCCCTGTGGCCAAATGTGGCCCGCCACATCATTTTATGTGGCCCACGAGCGCATGAAAGGCCAGGGTGTAAAAAATAAATAGGTCAAAAGTGTGCTTTGACCAAAACTACATTTCCCACAATGCGGCAATTAAGCCCATATTAACTTTGACGAAAACGTTTGGCACAAAGTTAATGTTCTACCCTATTCAATTGGATAGTTTGATCCTTGATTGATGGAGTTCTGTGGGTTTCATAACCTGACAAATTAAAAAGATTAACCTTACAACAGAGCAACAAACAAAACTATATTTTATGTGCAACTGTAATATTGGTAACCTGAATAAGTAATAAATTATTGAAATTATTGAAGTCATTTAACATTAAGGAGTAGTTGCATTTAGTTACATTAGATTGAGTTACACTTAGTTACATTTATAAGTTACATCTGGCCCTTTGAGGACAAACATTATTCTGATGTGGCCCTCATAAAAATGAATTTGACACCCCTCGCCTAAATGAATTCTAGATGCTGCAGATTCTCCAGTTAATGGGTTGAAAGGTGATGACTTAAGGAGTGCATTGCATCATTGATTTGTTTTTCTTTTTTGTGAAGAGTATTTTCTACGTTTATTGTGTGATTTTGTGTCTTGTTTTTTGGGGGTCCTTGGCCAGATGATTCCTCAAGTCCCATCAAGGTAACTGGGGTGAATGGTTTCAACCTCCACAAGAGAACAGTTGAAACTGATTCATTTGTCCTGTAATCAATCACTGCCATGAACAAAACCTTTACCAAAGTCAAAGTCAGCTTTATTGTCAAATGTACCATAAATGCTCGACATACAGCACAAATGGAAATGCAGTCCTCTCTGACCCAAGGTAGACAGTACAACAGGCAGTATAACACAGGCAGTACAACACAGGGCAACACAGACAGTACAACAGACAGTACAACACAGGCAGGACAACACAGGCAGTGCAACAAGCAGTACAACACAGACAGTACATCAGACAGTACAGCACGAAGTATAAGACGAAACACAAGGGATGGTAAACATCTCTATACACTCTAATCCCATAGGGGAAGTGACGTGTGCGCAGTCCCTGAGTTGATGGGGGGAGGGAGAGATAGGTAGTCAGGTGCTGGGGAGGGGGTAGAGCAGGGTGAGGGTAGAGTTCAGAGCTGTGGCAGGGGGCAGAGCAGGGAGGGACTTGAGTGTCCTGACCGCCCGGTGAAAGAAACTGTCCTTGAGCCTGCTGGTTCTGGCCCGCAGACTCTGCAGTCTCCTACCTGATGGCAGCAGGATGAAAAGGCTGTGAGACGGGTGGGTGGGATCACCCGCAATGCTAATGGCTTTGCGGGTGAGGCGGATGTTATAAATGTCTGTGAGGGAAGGGAGAGAGACACCAGTTATCTTTTCAGCTGCTCTCACGATGCGCTGCAGGGTCTTGCAGCAGGAAATGGTGCAGGCGCCGTACCACACGGTGATGCAGCTGGTCAGGATGCTCTCGATGGTGCCTCTGTAGAAAGTCAGCCTGATGGGGCGTGGGGCTCTTGCTCTCCTCAGTTTGCAGAGGAAGTAGAGGCGTTGTTGGGCTTTTTGGGCCAGTGATGCGGTGTTGCGTTCCCAGGACAGGTCCTCGGAGATGTGCACACCCAGGAACTTGGTGCTGCTGACCCTTTCCACTGCAGCACCGTTGATGGTTAGTGGAGCATGCTGGGTGCGTGTTCTCCTGAAGTCCACAACAATCTCCTTAGTCTTCTACACATTCAGATGGAGATAGTTGTCCTTGCACCACATAGCCAGGTGGCTCACCTCATTTCTGTAGGCTGAGTCATCGTTGTTGTTGATGAGACCCATCATAGTCGTGTCATCTGCAAACTTGATGAAGAGGTTGGAGCTGAAAGTTGGTGTGCAGTCGTGGGTCAGCAGAGTGAAGAGGAGGGGGTTCAGAACACATCCTTGGGGGGCTCCCGTGGTCAGTGTGATGGTGCTAGAGGTATTGTTACCAACTCGAACTGCCTGTGGTCTCCCTGTCAGGAAGTCCAGCAGCCAGTTGCATATGGAGGTGGTGAGTCCAAGCTGGTCCAGTTTATAGATGAGCTGCTGGGGGATGATTGTGTTGAATGCTGAGCTGAAGTCGATGAACAGCATTCTGGCGTATGAGTCTTTGGTCTCCAGGTGTGTGAGGGTTGAGTGTAGTGCAGTGCAGAAGGCGTCGTCAGTCGAGCGGTTGGACCGGTAAGCAAACTGAAAAAGGTCAAGGGTTGAAGGGAGGGCAGACTTGATGTGCTGCATGACTAGCCGCTCGAAGCACTTCATAAGGATGGGAGTGAGTGCAACTGGGCGGTAGTCATTGAAGCCGGATGGGGGCGACTTCTTTGGGACTGGGATGATGGTGGTGGCTTTGAGACAGAAAGAGACAACAGCCTGGCTCAGGGAGATGTTGAAGATGTCTGTGAAGACATCTGTGAGCTCATTAGCACAGTCTCTCGACCAGGAATGTTGTCAGGACCTGGGGCTTTCCGTGCATTTGTCCTTCTGAGGACTTGCCTCACGCTGTCCGGAGAAAGCGTCAATGCCTGGTCGCCAGGAGGGGGTGGAGCCTTCTGTGCCGGGATGCCGTTGTCTGCCTCAAAGCGCGCAAAGAAGTCATTCAGCTAATTCAGCAGAGTGGTGGAGCTGTCGCAGGAATGCAGAAGGGGCTTGTAGTCCGTAATGGACTGAATCCCCCGCCACAGGTTCCTGGTGTCTCTGCTGTTGCTGAAGAGGGTGGCGATCCTCCTGGAGTACTGTCTCTTGGCCACTCTGATGCCTCGTGACAGGTTCGCCCTAGCTGTCCTTAGGCCTCCCCTGTACCCAGCTCTGAAGGCCACGTTCCGCGCCTTCAGGAGCCTGTTGGCTTCCCCTGTCAGCCAAGGCTTCTGGTTGGCTCGAACGGAGATTGTTCTGGTGACCGTGACATCATCCATGCATTTCCTCATGTATGCAGTGACGGTCTCCGTGTACTCTTGGAGGTCTATGTTGTCTCGGATCAATTGAAATGCAAACTAACCCAAATCAAAGCACTATGGATTGAATTCTGAGGAATCAAGGAAGTGACCTAATGTTTACAGATGCAGTATTGCACTCAGAAATGTGTGTATTATTTTATGACGACTGGCTTTACTTCTGTTGGGTCCTGTTGGGTTTCTTTGTCTGTTAAAGCGAATCGAACAAAGTAAAAATAATGTTTACCCCAGAGCCTACGAGGAGTCAAAGCCAGAGTCACGATAGAGGATTTTTCTCTTCCCTAATGGAGAAATGGCAGCCCTGTGATTATCCACACCAAAAGAGACAAGGACGTACAAGGAAGAAAGAACATGTGAAAACGCACAGTCATGTTACTTTCTAAAGGAGAAAAGAAAATAATTTACAGGTACATAAACTGCTGACACAAAAGAAATTATTGACCTGATAATCTCCTGACAGTTTAACTAAACTGAGAGAAGGTCTCAACCCCAATTCCAAGTTCAGTACTAAATATTGCAGCTTCTCACTGTGCAAATTTCAGTCTTTGGATCTGTACTTTCTTTGATAGGAGAAAAAAATAAAAGACAATAATCTGGAACTTCTCCACTTTCCCAGTTTGGTCATCATTGTCTCTCAGTTTGTAATTAATTAATCTAATTAATCGCATTTTAATCTAATACCGGCAAAAGGCCCCCAAATAAAGAATTTGAATTATGGGACATTACAAAATTGTAGTGCATGACTAATCAATAGAATGCACCAAGGAAAGAAGATTTGAAATTCACATTTTTATTGGTTAGGTCAGTAAGTCAGTCAGTCATTTTCATATTACCACCGCTATATCCGCCGCAGCGGGTCACGGGGAGCTGGAGTCTATCCCAGCGGCATAGGGCGTGAGGCGGGGGACACTCCGGGCACGATGCCAGTGCACCGCGGAGCCACACATAAAGACATAAAACCATGCACACACACACTCACTCCTACAGGCAATTTGGGACCAGCCAATCAACCTGAAGGGCATGCTTTTGTAGGTGGGAGGAAGCCGGAGAGCCCGGAGAGAACCCACGCAGACACGGGGAGAGCATGCGAACAGAGCGGGACTGGAACCCGGGTCCGCCATGTTGTGAGGCGACAGCGCTACCCACTGCGCCACTGTGCCGACCCCTTTATTGGTTAAGTGTGCTTTATAAATGAAATTCAAAAGAAAAAAGGCCAAGCGCATCAGCAAACCAATTAGGCCAGGTGCATTTCTAAAAAATGCAATACGAATACAGTTCAATAAAATAAGTAAAATTCAGAAAGAAATTCAGAAAATAAGGCTGAGTCTCAAATAGGCACACAAGCACACTCTCAATCAAAATGAATACTAAAGCTGACTCAATACAGCAATTCAAAATGAATAGTATAACATGCCTCTAAATAAGGCAACATTAATAGCAAGATGCCAACAGGCTTTTCCTTTAAAAGGGTAAGCTAACGTTCAACTCTGTCCTTGACATGTTTTGCATTTAAATGATACGTTAGGCTGGAGCTGCTTCGGTGAGATGAAAATTCTCTTTAACAAAAGGTAAAAATAATAATAATAATAATAATGGATTAGATTTATATAACGCTTTTCTGGACACTCAAAGACTCTTTACATCATATCTATTATTCATTCACTCCTCATTCATACTTGGTGATGGTAAGCTACGTGTGTAGCCACAGCTGCTCCATCTTACACTGAAGATCTTATTGAAGTGTATCACCCACCCACGGCCCTTCGATCAGAGGATGCAGGATTTCTGGTGACCCGTCGGGTTTTTAAGAGTAGAACAGGAGGCAGAAGCTTTAGCTCTCTGGCCCCTTTACTCTGGAACGATCTCCCAACCTCGGTCCGAAGGTCATACACTCTCAGCTTATTTAAGAGTAGACTAAAAACCCTCCTTTTTGATAGAGCCTACAATTAGAAATAACACTCATCCCACTAGATATGCTGCTATAGGCTTAGACTGCTGAGGGTATTTTTCTCCGTCTCTCCCGTTAAAGAGAGATACTCTGAAGCTTTAGTCACTTCTCCTTCACTTTCTTTATCTTTGTATGCTCTTAGAATTTATTACTACTACTGTCAAATCACACTCTCTGTCTGCACAATACTGCCGCTGTCTTTGCGCCTCTGTTCCACAGGTGGAGAACGCAGATGGAAGACAGGATACCCAAAGGCCTGGAAATCCTGCCCCCAATTCAGCAACAGTGCACTATGGGCTTGAAACTCAAACTGGCCTGTCTGCCACTCTCTCACTCTCTCCGTGATTCACTAGTGTTAGGTCTTTTACTTGACCTATCTCTTTCCCCAATATATTTCTGTTTCCCAACCAACAGGTCAAGGTTGACCGCCCTCCAGAGCCTGGGTCCTGCCCGGAGATTCTTCCTCAATGAGGGAGTTTTTCCCCGCCACTGTCACTTATGCTTGCTTTGGAGGGCATTGTTGGCTTTCTATCTGTAAAGCGCTTTGAAATGTCTTCTGATATGATTCAGCGCTATATAAATAAAAGTTGATTGATTGATTGATTGATTGATTGATTGATTGATTGATTGATTGATTGATTGATGTATCACTGCAGCCTACGGGTCCCTCAATGGGCCAAATTTGAAATGCTTGCGCATAGATTTGCCACTCACAATTAATTGCGTTAATTTTTATAGCACGTTAATTAATCTAATTAATTAACGCGTTAAAGTGACAGCCCTAGTATAGATATATAATTATACATTTGGATATAATATGACATAGGTCAACACTGGGTCAGTGTTTTACTTTTAAGTTAGTGAGGTTTTATCCAATCAGAATTCAGCTGGTTTGTGTTGCCAGATTGAATGAAATCTGCCCAGGACCTTCAGAATCTAGAATGCAGGTCTCCTTGCACTGTGAGTGAAAGGGAACATACAGTATAGTTAATAGACAGATTCGATAGCCAATCAGATCACGTGTTAGCGATGCCAAGGATTTCTAACTGGCCTAACATTCACCTGACATGTACGTGTCCTGTTATTGGACACTCACTCTGAGAAGGCGGTGCTATGCAGACACTATGCAGACGCACATTTGAAGAGAAGCTCTAGTGAGACAAGGGTATGATCCCTGAAGGAGCTAACCTATTCTAGCTGACCTTAACTAGCTAACCTGAACCTGTTCTAGCTAACCTGAACTTGCTAACCTGTTCTAGCTAACCTCTTCTATCTGTGACCAGGCTATGTGTGGCCAGCCGGACAACACCGAGACACACACACAGTCTGATGGCTCCCCAAATGTGGGCTCTATTTCCCGACTGTTCTCCCCCCCAACTCAGGTAGAGGACAGCATTAAATTTGGTTGAACTGGCAGTTTATTAAAACATAAACAATAGAATTACCAGAATTTACCTCCTTTAAACGACTTGGAGGATACAAAAAAAAATAAAAGATAACAAATGAAAACTTCTTGATTAAAACTAAAAATTAACTTTCACAAGACAACACCAGACAGGACAAGACAACAGTAGTGGCCATTTCTATAAAATAAAATACACACTACTGATTATCATTCTAAAAATATATGTGCAATACAACATCACACAAACATCTTGGATACACAGTACATTGTAGTTATTACACATACATACCTTAATATCCTACACGGGGTTTGACTTCTAGAAATAGTGACGAACACCCGAAAAACACGTCAAGCGGTGTGCTCTCCCCTCTGCATAAACGAAATCAGTCAGCAAAATCCCCAAACAAGTCTTTCATTTCATGCCAAAACTGATAAAACAACCTTAAAATTACTTACGCCAATAAATTAATCCTATTCTCCACAACGTGGTCAATTCGGCGTCTTTCCTCAAACTCGGCGATGACCACCTGTCTCCGCTCCGCATCTCTCTCATCCAAAAAGAGAGTGTGCGACTGTAGCGCGCCAATCACGTCCCACGTGACCCAACGTCAGATGCGTGACTTTCGCGCCACTAACATCCCACGTGAACAGACGTCAGCCCAGGTAAACGTCCTGTGGACGTAACTAAAATTGCGACTCCTACTGGCCAACCAACGGCGTAACACCAGGCAGTATAAAGAAATGTGTAACTGCTTTATTATAAATGCGTTTTCTATTTGACCTGGCTAAATATCTAACCTGAACTAGCTAACCTGTTCTAGCTAACCTGTTATTGCTAACTTGTTCTAGCTAACCTGCTCTAACTAACGGAGCGTTCTTGAGAAAAGAAAGAATGGATTTTGTGTTTAAATGAGCCATTCGAACAGCTGTTTTGGTGAGTGCAAGCATTTATTTTATCTAAGTTTTCCTATTTAATGTTCTTGTAATTTAATTTAATTTATATCAAATCAATTATAAAGAAATAAAATGACAAATATAGTAAAAATGGAAAAGAATTCTTGCTCTTCTGCAATTTTTGTAAATAATGTGGTGCACTTGCGCAGCTGTGTGTTTGCAGTGAAAATACACAAAGAGACTTGTGTCCCTGCTGTAAAATAGCCCGTTTTATGCATGACAGAGGTGATGCAATATCTAATGCTGAGTGATGCTTTCACTGTCAGGACAGAGCTGTGGGGCCCTATCAGAACTGCTGGTCCACCAGGGAAAGAAGTATGGATGGGGAGTCACAACTGACACCTGATCTTTCAATCAGGAACAGGAAATACTTTATTGTGGCAGCTCATCAGGGTCCAGCAGCACCACCAGGGACTGCTAATAGTTATTAAAGATGCAAGACTTTGTTTCTTATTGAAAAACCATGTAAATTCTACAATATTAATGTTAACAGTTAATAAAAAAGACAATAATCAATGAAACAACTTTCCAGACTTTATTTAATAATTCACATATTCAAATTGTGCATTTTTATTTGTTTGTAAATTCGTGGGTAGCAGCTAGCGAATCATGAACACAGAAGTTTTTATGGACACCAAGAAAAACAACATTCATCATATGACGAGAGTCCTTGTGGAGTGTTTAAAAGACACAACCATTCCACAGTTCATCAAGTGATTTAAAGATGTACTATTTTGAAAAAAAAAATTTCAGGTCTCAACATAGAAATAGTGGTCCTCCCTAGCTCTACCAAATTCTAGAATCTGGAAAACAAAACACTTCCTGCATCAATAAATATTTGGAATCTTTTGGAATTTTTAGAAAGACAGCATCATAATGATCCGTTTGGTCACAACCCACATCTTGACGTAACAACGGGAATGATTGACAGGGTTACTGACATATCCTGAACCATATTGGGTGTGGTCATCCTCAAGGTGGAGTTTGTGTTCAGGCTAAAATAGCAGTGTGTGGAAATGTCCTGGCTCAGAGTAAGACACTGAAAGTTCCTCAAAAGCTGTTGAAGTCAGATAGTATTTGGCTAACCAGTTAGGTCCACTTCAATCAGGTATTATATAATATATATAAGATATAATATAGCACTAATATGATTTAGCACTTTACTCATACTCATAAGCAACTGTAAATAAAATAAAAACGTGCAACGTGTGTCTGTGTGTGTGTGTGTGTGTGTGTGTGTGTGTGTGTGTGTGTGTGTGTGTGTGTGTGTGTGTGTGTGTGTGTGTGTGTGTGTCCGCGTAAGGCGTATTTTCAGCGTCCTAGTGAACACATAACCAGTTTGACAGCAGATGAAGATCCTATTGTTGTCTGTTTTTTGAGGAATAAAAGCAGCAGGCTGTATCCAAAGCGAGTACACCGCTCATTATCAAACAGCCTCAACCTTAACAAGACTAAAATAAGCATTGATCTCATAAAAGGTTAACCCCCTTTTATAGGGTTAAACTATGAGAATACATGCAGACAAGACAAGACAAAAAAAAAAGATCATTCCCCAAAAAAGTGTTTTCTTCTTCTTCTACTTCTTCTTGAGTGTAAGAATGGTGGACGGGCAATAGGAATGAGTATTGTCTATAATTGTTGCCCATTTTATCATTACATAAAGAGTCTTGTGGGTCAGGATATTAAGAGATGCAGCACACAGTCCTGACTCTGCATCGTCCTATTGAACCAACCAGCCGAGCAGAGGATAACACGGATATCTTTGGTGTTTTCAATAATCTCTACTGGTGGAACAGTGGTCTCTGCTGGTGGAGCCGCAGTCTTATCAATGACTGTAGGCTTCATTTTTCATTCAGAATGAAGGACTGTAGGATAATGCTCTGACAACCAGATTTGTAGTACCGTATTTAAAAATCATCAAAGATCAAATTAAAATTGAGGTTCAAACAGACGGTGACATCAAAGAAATTTCCTTTAAACTATGTACACAGAAATATGATCAAAGGAAGCTTCATTCCTACTACCCTGTCCCAGTGGTGTTAACCAAAAACAAGACCCTGAACATTAGGATTACTTTGACCGTTTGTTTGCTATAATGGACAATAGCCAACAAGGCATCAAAATAACCAAAAGAAAAAAATAATAGGTAGATGGATGGATGGATGGTTGGATGGATGAATGGGTCAGTGGGTAGATAGATGGATGGATGGATGAATGGATGGATGGATGGGGTTGGTGGGAAATGGACGGTGTCACAGGTTCGTGAATACAATGGGGAAAAAATTGATGGCACAGCCGCAAAAGATCTGTTTTGTGGGGTTTTTAATTTCACCAAAAACAGTGAAAAATTATTTACAGTGAAGATAAAAATGCCCAGTACAACAAAAAGAAGTATCTACATACAGAGAAAACTCACTAATAGCCACCATGCACAATATTCGATAACGCTCCACTCTAGCTCCAACTCTCCATAAAATCAGAAATGCTTTCCTGATATAACCCCATGCCCCTCCCCTGGCAAACCAACAATAATTAAAGAGGGTTATTTTTACACTATCTGGTATAATAAACCAGAAAAAGAAAAATTTGCTTTACAAAATAAACCAGAAAAGAATAAAACATAAATGCCCATCATATAGCTGTTTAAACATTGTTCAAAACTCCGCAAAATACAAAACAATTCAGTAACACACAAAATGGTTTAGTCCAGGTACCGGGCTGGCCTGACAGCGCCCCACGTTGCGCTATTTAAGCCACACCCAGGTGGTGGCTTGGATTGGCCCCTGAACCGGATACGGACCCAGGTGAGCGTCTCTCATGAAGTTCTGTGTGGATGTGGGGAAAATGTGTAGGCGCCGAGTGTGCACCCTCGAACAAACTACCGCGACAGTGTGTAGATGCGGACATGAGAATGCGAACCTGCCAGAGAATGTGCATGAAACAGTCTGAGCAGGACCGCGCTGCTGCGGCAGCTCTCCTGGGCGAGGGAGAGAGGCGCGCGGAACGGAGATGGACGGAGCGGGATCTATCGCTCCGTCACAGACGGACAATTTGGAAATGTCAGTTCATCTAAGCAGCATGTTTTTGGAAGTGGGAGGAAGCCGGAGAGAAGCCGGAGCTGTCAACCGATCACCACCTGGTGGTGTGTTGGCTCCGATGGTGGGGGAAGATGCCGGTCCGACCTGGCAGACCCAAACGTATTGTGAGGGTCTGCTGGGAACGCCTGGCGGAATCCCCTGTCAGAAGGAGTTTCAACTCCCACCTCCGGCAGAACTTCACCCATGTTCCTGGGGAGGCGGGGGACATTGAGTCTGAGTGGACCATGTTCCGCGCCTCCATTGTCGAAGCGGCCGACCGCAGCTGTGGCCGTAAGGTGGTCGGTGCCTGTCGTGGCGGCAACCCCAGAACCTGCTGGTGGACATCGGCGGTAAGGGATGCCGTCAAGCTGAAGAAGGAGTCCTATCGGGCCTTTTTGGCCTGTGGAACTCCTGAGGCAGCTGATAGGTACTGGCTGGCCAAGCGGAATGCAGCTTTGGTGGTTGCTGAGGCAAAAACCCGGGCGTGGGAGGAGATCGGTGAGGCCTTGGAAGACAACTTCCAGATGGCTTCGAGGAGATTCTGGTCCACCATCAGACGTCTCAGGAGGGGGAAGCAGTGCAGCATCAACACTGTGTATAGTGGGGATGGGGCGCTGCTGACCTCAACTCGGGACGTTGTGACTCGGTGGGGAGAATACTTCGAAGACCTCCTCAATTCTGGCGACACGCCTTCCCTTGAGGAAGCAGAGTCTGGGTTCTCTGAGACGGGCTCTCCTATCTCTGGGGTTGAGGTCACCGAGGTAGTTAAAAAGCTCCTCGGTGGCAGGGCCCCGGGGGTGGATGAGATCCGCCCGGAGTTCCTATAGGCTCTGGATGTTGTGGGGCTGTCCTGGTTGACACGCCTCTGCAACATCGTGTGGACGTCGGGGACAGTGCCTCTGGATTGGCAGACTGGGGTGGTGGTCCCCCTTTTTAAGAAGGGGGACCGTAGGGTGTGTTCCAACTACAGGGGGATCACACTCCTCAGCCTCCCTGGTAAGGTCTATTCAGGGGTTCTGGAGAGGAGGGTCCGTCGAGAAGTCGAATCTTGGATTCAGGAGGAGCAATGTGGTTTTCGTCCTGGCCGTGGAACAGTGGACCAGCTCTACACCCTCCGCAGGGTCCTTGAGGGGGCATGGGAGTTCGCCCAATCAGTCTACATGTGTTTTGTGGACTTGGAGAAGGCGTTGGACCGTGTTCCTCGGGGGGTTCTGTGGGGGGTGCTTCGGGAGTATGGGGTACCGAACCCCTTGATAAGGGCTGTTCGGTCCCTGTACGACCGATGTCAGAGTTTGGTCCGCATTGCCGGCAGTAAGTCCGATTCGTTTCCAGTGAGGGTTGGACTCCGCCAAGGCTGCCCTTTGTCACCGATTCTGTTCATAACTTTTATGGACAGAATTTCTAGGCGCAGCCAAGGCGTTGAGGGTGTCCGGTTTGGTGGCCTCAGTACTGCGTCTCTGCTTTTTGCAGATGACATGGTGCTGTTGGCTTCATCAAGCCATGATCTCCAACTCTCACTGGAACGGTTCGCAGCCGAGTGTGAAGCAGTTGGGATGAGAATCAGCACCTCCAAATCTGAGACCATGGTCCTCAGTCGGAAAAGGGTGGAGTGCCCTCTCCGGGTTGGGGATGAGATCCTGCCCCAAGTGGAGGAGTTCAAGTATCTTGGGGTCTCGTTCACGAGTGAGGGTACGATGGAAAGGGAGATCGACAGGCGGATTGGTGCAGCGTCTGCAGTGATGCGGACTCTGTATCGGTCCGTCGTGGTGAAGAAGGAGCTGAGCCGAAAAGGCAAAGCTCTCGATTTACCGGTCGATCTACGTTCCTGCCCTCACCTATGGTCACGAGCTGTGGGTTGTGACCGAAAGAACGAGATCCCGGATACAAGCGGCCAAAATGAGTTTCCTCCGCAGGGTGTCTGGGCTCTCCCTTAGAGATAGGGTGAGTAGTTCCGTCATCCAGGAGGGACTCAGAGTCGAGCCGCTGCTCCTCCGCATCGAGAGGAGCCAGATGAGGTGGCTCGGGCATCTGGTCAGGATGCCTCCTGGACGCCTCCCTGGTGAGGTGTTCCGGGCACGTCCTACCAGGAGGAGGCCCCGGGGACGACCCAGGACACGCTGGAGAGATTATGTCTCCCGGCTGGCCTGGGAACGCCTTGGGATTCTCCCGGAAGAGCTGGACGAAGTGGCTAGGGAGAGGAAAGTGGGCTTCCCTGCTCAAGCTGCTGCCCCCGCGACCTGACCCCGGATAAGCGGAAGAGAATGGATGGATGGATGGATTCACATTCCTCACTTAAGACGCCAACGCCAGTTCTGTGTTGGACCGGGACATGCAGGGGTTCCGTGATTGGTCTATAAATTACGAGCCTGGATGACCGCATTACGTATGCACCTTTCTCCGCCCACTGATGGATGTTAAGCATAAGTATGTGACGCTCTTATTTTGGTACTTCCTGTTGTGAGCTGAAGTAGTTCTGTTGTATGTGTATGTAAATGTGATGGGCTTGACAGGTCTAGTGCGGCATGATTACTGTGCGAGTGATTGTTCAGGTGATGTAGCAGGCGCATGTCCAATAAAGAAAATGGATTATACTCCGTTCCGCTTATTATTCCTCCTGTTCAAGTCGGATATCGCAACGATAGATAAAGGCCACTTGTTTCGTTCTTTCTGAAATGTTTTGCTAACGGCAGAGATGGACAGAGTACTTGACCCCAGTACTTGAGTAAGAGTACAAATACTTCTGGTCAAAATTTAGTCTGCTACAAATAAGAGTAGCCCAGTCAATACATTACTGGAGTAAGAGTAAAAAAGTGCTTGCTTTTAAATGTACCTAAAGTAAGAGTAAGAGTAAATTCCTTTTTTTTTTAATCTTTGAGAATAGACCTGACTGAATTACTGTCATTTTACAATTTTATATATAGTACCTTGTATCTCTGGTTTCAGAGAAAACTCTTTGAAACCACCTGCACTGATGTGTTAGCCTGTAGAACCATTGTTATACTGTACCAAGCCTTCCCCAACATCTATAAAAATGGAAATAAAATTAATGGAATCATCAAAGAGGACAATTATGTCATTTTCACATTTTATTAAACAATTCCCCCTTTCCATGCACACACAAGACCAAATGGAGCTGTACAGGTTCAACCAACTCATTTAACTGGGGACCAACTGGAACCCCTAAAGGACACACTGGTGGACTACTGGTTGAGAACCACTGCTTTACATAAAAACTAAATCTTCGCTTTCAACAATTCAGTGTTTAAGGAAGGACATATCCCAGTACCACAATATTTGTCTCCCCTACACTGTCTGTCCCCCCCCCCCCCAATCTGTGTGTCTCCCTCTGACCCCCAGTCTGTGTGTCTCTACGGCATTGTGTCCGCCAGTCTCTGTCAGTCTGTAGTACTGTAAAATTAAGTGACAAGAGCTCTCTAGGTGTGACTTTTGTCAGTTTTTCTTTGGCAAACACAATAAGCATTTGAAAAGGTACTTTTTCTTGTCTGAGTCCGCGTTGTCCTTTTTCACTTCTACAAACTCAAACATATCTTTAAGATAAGGCCATGGGTTTTCTTCCTCCGCCTCATAAAACTCCGGATCATCATGTTCATCAGATTCAACGGAGGCTTCTTCGGCAGTCGCCATTGCCACCGCGGTCTTGTTTTGAGCTGATTGGGTAGGGGATGACGTATTTCCGCTTTTACGTAAATCCCATTTGAGAACGTGTACTGTGATAGGTTTCCTTCTTTGACGAACACTGCGTGTGGCCAAATGCATTTTTTGGGGGGGGGGCAAAAAAACAACAGGCAAACCTAAAAGTAACAAGTATTCATGAGCCTTCTCAGAAATTAACTTGAGTAGGAGTAAAAATCTTTGCCTTGGAAATGTATTCGAGTAAGAGTAATAAGTATGAAAATTCTAATATTTGAGTAAATATCCTCAGAATCTGTACTTAAGTACAGTACTTAAGTAAATTTACTCCGTTACTGTCCACCCCTGGCTAACGGTACGGAGCTAGCATCAACGTTAGCTTGAGAGATTCTCAAACTTAAGGTAATTAGCTAAAGTTAACTTTAAAATTTTGGACTGTTTTTATGTCTGAGAGGTGGGGAGAACTGAACATTAGCTACATGCCTTGCTCAGCGAGTTGAATTCAGTCCTGAAGGACCACATTAGAATAAATTCAGTTCAGGTGTGAGGGGAGCTGTCATGTCAGGACGAGTAAAAGACTTGTAGAAGTCATCCATGAGTTTAGACCAATTTCCAGGTGCCTTGATTGTCCGAGTGTTGGTATTAGCTTGTGGTGGGAGGACTGGCACTATGAGTGTGTCTTCAAAAATCAATAATTAATGCCACTCACCTGAACGCTTTGAACGCCTTTGGACGCACGGTAATGTGAATGCATTTGACATTTTGGTAATCTGTATTACTGTCTGTTTTACGGGCACTCAAATATGACTAAGTCTCGATCGGTGAGCAGCGATACGATGTTTAGCCCGCGCTGCGGCGGCTGTTTCGTCATTCGGTCATTCATCAGCTGCAACAAGAGAAAATTAGAACATGTTTTCATCATTTACACTGAGTTAAGCCAACAAGTATCTGGCTGAGTTTTGTCAACAATGCAAATGGGGCTAATGTCAGGCAGCAAAATGTCACTTGATAAGCCAATGGTTATACACATCTTTTTAAAACATTACAACTGGTGTCTGAGTTCATGGAATTGTGTGAAAATGTGTGTGATTTCAGATGCTGTAAAAGACACGGCTGTGTTGGGACTGAAGACATAATCAGACGTGTGATTTGCTGGTTCAACCTCGCAGCTGACAGGGGCAACTCCTGGTACTTCAGATGAGGACCCACCAGTTCCAAGTTAAAGCAATGTTGTCATGTTTGGTTTTCATGTCTTCATCATGATATTCTTTTGTAATTGATTTCCCAGAAGACGTGGCAGTAAAATGCTTTGGATACAATTTGTGGTTGCGTTTCTTTTTCCATTTACAGTATTAATAAGGGCAGACTGGTTAAGGGAAGTATTCAAGCTTTTTCAGAACAATGATGTTGGATATTTCTGTTGCTAGTTATGGCCAGATGAGCCATTTTGAATGAAAGATCTGGGCCAGATGAGCCACTTCATGAACGGTCCCGGACCGGGTCCGCACCGGGTCAGCCGCTTCATGAACGGATCCGGAATGGGTCCGCGCCAGGTCAGCCGCCTTATGAACGGATCCGGATCGGCGCCGCGCCCAATCTGATTTGGGTCCGCGGGCCTTGCCCGCTCCGGGTCCGTCGCGTTGTGCAAGTGCACTCCGTTCCGGGCCCGGTTCACGGATCCGTGGCGGGGCGGAGTGAAAAGGCTATCTGGGTTACTTGTAAAGTCATTTCCTCATGGGTACAATAAAGTGTATTTCTTCATCTTCTACATATTTGTTTTTGAAATGTGAGTTGTGAAATGTGAATGTCTTTTGGATTTTGTATCAACGTTCATGTAATTAGGCTTTGTTTGAATAAACATGATTTTAAAAATCAAAGTCAATTCTTCTTCTGATTCTTCTTCGTCTTCTTGGATTTTGTGTCAACGTGAATATCTTGTATTTCAACTTGTATGAATAAACGTCGTTCTAAAAATCAAAATCAAATCTAAGTGTGGGAGGAGTTAATAAAGTGAGTGGAAACTGCTTAGTGTGTTTCAGCGCTTTTTTGTATCTTTACTTTTGTCTTTGTTTTTACTCTTTGCATATTGTTAGTTGGGTTTGTCCTGAGTGTTTTAGTGTTGCCTGTTATCGTTTTTTGCCAGCCAGGCGTGGCCACTCAGACGCTGTCCTGGCTTCTGGTGGTTTCACATCGCTGTCAAGGAGACACAGGATTAGGGTGACTTCTCCTTGCAGCGTGGAACAGGTGGCACTTGTGGTTGGGTTTATAATTTTGATAAGGCCAGCAGTTTTGTTTTTATTTCAGTTTATTTTAAGGTTCTTACTTTTAACTTCTCTCTCATCATGGATTCCTTTTGAGTGGGGATGTTAAACATAAATGGAGCCAGAGACGAAAGGAAAAGGGTGCTGGTGTTTGACACAGCAAAGAGGAAAACTATTGATGTTCTATTTTTACAAGAAACGCACAGCAATGAGAGCAATGAGGTGGACTGGATGAAGGAGTGGTCCTGAGCCATAACACCAAGACGAGTGGTGGAGTGGGCTTCCTGTTCTCTAGAACTTTTAATACAACATATCTGGAGTTTGAGCAGGTTGTAAAGGGGAGGTGTCTTTCAGCAAAGGCTCAATTTGAGCACCGCACCCTGGTTTTTATGAATATGCTCCAACAAACGGTGCAGAGGGAAATAGCTTTCTAGAAAAAATACAAACTAGACTGAACTGCTGTGGCTCAGATGACTTTTTGTCTTGGGTGTGGATTTTAACTGTATTGAGGACAGGGTGTTAGATTGTAATCATGCAAAGCCTCACCCAGCATCCCAATGCACAGCTGGTCTGTTCTCATGGCCTGTGTGTGAAGGAGGATGCATCCAGAGTGCAGACAGTACACTTGGACCCACCTGACAGAGGGCAGGGTGTCTTTAGCCAGGCTGGATTGCTTCTATTGTTTTAAACACCATTTCAATGTTTTTAGGGATTCTAAAATAATGGCAGCTGATCATTCTTTGGTTTAATGTCACGTTTTGATAAAAAATATTTTACCAAGGAGTGCATACTGGCATTTTAATTCAGTTTTAGCTTTAAGAGGCTTTTCAGATGTTTTAAGTTATTTTTTGAGTACTTTTAAACTTAGGAAAGCTGATTTTACTTCTCTAAGGCAGTGGTCGGACTATGGCAAAATGAAGATAAAACTCCTATGCCAGCAGAATGCTCTCAACGTCACACGTGACACCTGCCGGTCAATGAAGGACCTGGAGGCCAAGATTGTGGAGTTAGAGACAAGCGCTTCCACAGGAAATCAGAGGTATATTGAAATCCTCAAGTCCAAAAAATTGGCTTTAGTCAACCTGTTAGATACTAAAGTACAGAGTGCACTGGTCCGATCCAGGGTTCAGAACATCACAGAGATGGATGCTTCCATGGACAGACCAATGTGATCCACTCTCTGCTGTCTGACACAGGGCAGGAGCTGACAGCCCGGATAGATCAGAAGGCGAGCTGTGAGTTTTTATTTATCTTTGAACAGTAGTGAGTATGTGGAGGACCAGCCATTGTTGGAGTTCTTTGCAGAGCTACCTCAAATCTCTACGGAGATGAACTCACAGCTCCACTGGCCACTGGAGTTGGAGAAACTTTACGCTGCTCTGCAGGGAAATGCAAGGACAACGTTCTCCTGGCATTGATGGTCTGACGGTGGAGTTCTATAAAGCCTTCTGGGACATTCTAGCATGTGATGTGCTGGAGGTGTTTAATGAAAGTCTGGCCTCGGGCTCTTTGCCTCTGTCCTGCCGGAGGGCTGTCATCGCCCTCCTGCCTTAGAAAGGCAATCTGCAGGATATAAAGAACTGGAAACCTGTGTCACTGCTCTGCACGGATTACAAGGTTCTGTCCAAGGCTTTATCTACCAGGCTGAGGGAAGCTATGGAGCAGGTCATCCACCGGGATCAGACCTACTGTGTGCCCAGCAGGTCTATGGAAGACAATGTCTACCTAATTCGAGATGTTTTGGAGGTTTCCAGCTCACTGGGTATAAATACTGGTCTCATTTAATTAGATCAGGAAGAGGCTTTTGACCGTGTTGAGTACAACTTCCTCTGTAAAACAATGGAGAAGTTTGGGTTCAACACCAGTTTTATTGCCAAGATCCGGGTGTTGTACAGTGACGTTGAGAGTATACTGAAGTTTAACAGCAGTTTGTGTGCTCCTTTCAGGTTGCACCGGGACATATAGCAGAGCTGTGCTCTGTCTGGGATGCTCTATGCACTCTCCCTAGAACCCTTCTCTGCAAAATCCGCAAAAGCATTGACGGTTTGATTTGACCTGGTTTTAAGGAGAGCATTATTGTATTTGCTTATGCTGATGATGTTGTCGTTCTTATTAAAAACTAGAAGGATGTTGATGTTTTAGTGGTTTTAACTAATTTATTCAATGTTCTAACTGCTGCAAGGGTAATCTGTAGCAAAAGTGAAGCCCTTGTTGTTGGTGAATGGCATGACAGCCGCCTGGTTCTTCCTCAAAGGTTATGATGGAAGACCAATGGTCTTAAATATCTCAGTGTGTACCTTGGAAATGAGGCAACAACCAGGAAAAACCAGAAGGGTGCCATTGTTAAAATAGAAGGTGTAGAGGCAAGGATTTAGTTCCTGTGTTTTCACTTGGAGTAGTGGGTGTGGTATGTATGTGTGGGTGTGTTGATGCGTGAGACTGACTGATTGATTGCCTGATGAATATCACCTGTGCTTGGCTGTGATTCTGTTTGTTTGGTACAGAGAGAGTGTGAGGTGCGGTGCCGATATTTCTTTTGACTGCAAAGAGTAAACTGTCATCATCTAAGTCTAGTCCAGTCATCCTCAATTTGACTGTTCTTCACTAAATGCAAATTAAATGTAAACAACTGCAATGGTGCCTCGTCTTTTCTCCTTGGACTTGGCGTGTCAGACAGAGCCCCGCTCTTTCTCCTCTCAGTGACTAAATTTGGGCTTTGATAGTCACAACAGAAGGGAAACTTCAAAAGTGGAAATGGTTGCTCCCAGAATGTCTTACAGAGATCGCATCCTGGTAATCAACAACCTGGGGGCCTCACAGCTGTGGCATCGCTTAGCCTGCATGGACCCTCCATTTGGATTTTTAGCCCAGATCCAGACCAAACTTGTAAACTTCTTCTGGAATGGGCTACATTGGGTGCCTCAGGGACTGTTGTTTTTATCAAGAGAGGAGGGGGGACAGGGCCTCATCCACCTGGCTAGCAGAACAGCCACGTTCAAATTACAGTTCATCCAGTGGTTTCTGACCGGACAAATGGATCTCACGTGGAGAGAGGTGGCCAGCTGCATATTCAGACGTGTGAGTAACTTGGAGCTGGATGCTGCACTGTTTTTAATTCTAAATCTCTAAAGTAAAAAACGCGTAAACGCGTTTTTGTGTCTGTGTGCGGACTGAAACTATGGAACAATCTGGACTCACAACACAAGCAGTGCCAAAGTACTCAACAATTCAAACTGTTATATAAACATCATGTCTGGTCAAAATATAGAGATGAGGGTCTTTAACTCAAACTGCTGTTCTGTTTTGTTAACATGTGCTCAGTGTTTCTTTACCATCGTTGGTATTTGTCAATTACTGTTGTTGGCATTTGTCCATTACCATTGTTGGTATATAGTGCCTTCCTTACATTGTTGTGTGGAATCGCTATTGCAATGTGACAATTATTGTTGCCCATGGTGATGCCATCATGATGCAGTTATTGTGTGGTTGTCCTTAAATGAAGTAGCAATAAAGCTCAGTGTGTTGATCTCTGAATCAGGAACTGGGGTGGGATTAAATAAGTTTTCTTCTTCCCACTCCCTTTCAGGCAGAATTGTATTGTTGAGTTATGATCTTTGCCTATTTATTTGCTTTTTTAATTATTTTGTTCTTTGTTTTTGTTTTTTTTTTTTGTCTTTTTTGTTTTTTCCTTGCTTTGCCTGAAATAAATGAATAACTAACAAACTAAAAATGGTTTGCCTCCTTTTTATCTAGGTGTTATGGGCCCTTTATGAAAGTAGTTCAGGAAAAAGCTCTGACTCTCTGTTCTGGTTATTGAAGGAACCACTCGTGTATGAAGCCAGGCCGGATGTCTGCAGTGGAGCCACACCTGGGCTGCTGACAGCACTTTGCAGAATGAGGACCCTGACCCTCTAACAGCTAGTGGATTTTGCCAGGCCAGCGTTGGCAGATGCTCAAACTGTGGGCTCCCTGCTGAACATCTAGTCCACCAGGGTGGCTCAGAGGGTGCTAGAACTGTGAAGGCAAAGACTCTATGGGAGGGAGAGAGGCCTCCTCCTGAATTACAGTAGAGGAACCGTACCAGACAACAAAGATCCTTTCCAGGAGGTCCACATCAGTCCCCTGCCTCTTCAGCTGGACGGTCCTCTCCTCAAAGACATTCAGGAAGTCAGTCTGCACACAGCCAACAAAAGAATACTGTATAAAAACTGTGTGAAAGTGGTTAACAGAGCACCTACTGCATGGACCAGCAGGATGATGGGGAATGGACCGGATCCACAATGGAGACTTTTACACAAGCCTCCCCTAAGAAAGAAACGGCCGACCTCAAGTGGAGAATTTTACATGGTGCCATCAGTTCTAATGCTTTTATCTGTTTCTAACCCTGCTGTGTCCAGCCAGTGTCTCTTCTGTCCCCTTCTTGAGACAGCGTTTCATGTTTTTAGTGAGTGTAAGAGACTTGCAGTGTTCTTCACTCTTTTAACAAATGTTTTTATTTTGTCCAGTGAAAGTTTTAAAATAAAAAATTTTATTTATGGTGCTGGGTACAACAAAGCAAAACCAAAAAAGTAGCAGCTTTTAAATTTCATTTCTGGTGAAGCTATACTGGCAATTTATGGGACCAGAAAGAAAATTGAAAACAATATAGTTCAAGAAGCAGCTGCAGTTTCTTATTGCAACATCAAATGTCGTTTACAACTAGAGTTTGGCTTTTATAAATGACAAAAGACCTAAACAGCCTTAGCAACATCTGGTGCCACAAAAATATCTTAATATCTAGCACTTTCATATTATATAAAATTGTAAAACAATTGTGTGTGATTAGTGTTTTTGCAAAAATAAAAAGAAAATCTTAAGAAAAAAATCCAGTTGAGAGTAGGAATTGTGCAGAGGCGATAGGAATGAGTATTCTCTATAATTGTTGCCCATGTTATCATTACATAACAAGAGTCTTCTGGTTCAGGGTATTAGGAGACGCAGCACATACTCCTGACTCGACGAAAGAATCCACGAATCCTCGTCATCATCCAATTGAACCAACCAGCAGAGCAGAGGACATTGCAGATATGTTCAAGAATCTCTACTTGGGGAGCCACGGTCTCTGCTGGTGGGGCCACGGATTCTGCTGGTGGAACCGTGGTCTCTGATGGTGGAGCCGCAGTCTCTGCTGGTGGACCTGCGGTATCTGCTGGTGGAACCGGGGTTTCTGCTGGTGGAATCGTGGCATCTGCTAATGCAACCACAGTCTCTGTTGGTGGAGCCATGGTCTGTGCTGGGGGAACCGTAGCATCTACTGGTGGAACCGCTGTCTCTGCTGGTGGAACCGCCGTCTCTGCTGGTGGAAACATGGTCTCTGCTTGTGGAATCGCTGTCTCTGCTGGTGGAAACACGGTCTCTGCTTGTGGAACTGTTGTCTCTGCTGGTGGAAACTCTGTCTCTGCTTGTGGAACCGTGGTCTCTGCTGGTGGAACAGTGGCCTCTGCTAGTAGAGCCACGGTCTCTGCTGGTGGAAATGCGGTCTCTGCTGATGGAACCGTGGTCTCTGCTGGGGAAACCGCGGTCTCATCTTCAACAATGACTGTAGTGTTCATTTTTCCTTCAGAATGTATGACTATATTATAACGCTTTGAAAACCAGATTTGTATTCCTGTATTTAAAAATCATCAAAGACCAAATTAATATTGAGGTTCAAACAGAAGGTCAGATCAAAGAAATTTCTGTTTTATCTTACTATGTAAACATAAGTAAGATCAAAGGAAGCTTCATTCCTACATCCCTTGCCCCAGAGCCTTTCACCAAAAAAACAACGAAGTCAGAGACTGCAACATCATCACATTTTTGTGCCTCTGGCTTCCTGAAAATGTTGCTTTTTGTTTCATCGTTATATCTCATAAGGTGTCTGAGATGTGTACCAAAAAAGGTATAAAAGTGAAAATTTTAACTTGACCTAATTTTGTCAAGGTCAAGATTGTGATCTAATTTTCATCCCCTTGCATCCCTGAATATAACGGCTCTTTTTTCGTCTTTCTCTCTCATCTGGTTCCTGAGATTTGTGCAAAAACATGTACAAAAGTTGAAATTTGACCTTGACCTAGTTTTCTCAAGGTCAAAGTTATCATCTCATTTGCCGCCTGAGTAATGTACTTTTTTTCACCTTTCCATCTCCAACGGTTGTGAAGATATTTGGTGGACCGACGGATGGACTGACGGATGGACGGACAAACACACAAACACTGACAATTACAATACATCACCTCTTCGCGGGATGTAAAGACCCTGAACAATAACCAATAAGGATAAAAAGAACCAAAAGAAGAAAATATAGTAGTCCCTCGCTTATTCGCGCTTCAAGATGCACGGCTTCACTACGTTGTGTATTTTTAGTAGGTTGTAACGTGATACCGTATGCGCATGCTATGACTGACAGCCTCCATGTGTGCGCTGCATTCCGAGACTCATGGAACACAGCGCAATTCCATGTATTGACGGGGTCCTATTACGAAAAACACATTTTTTCAGGTCTCTACATATACATAGTAGTCATCCCTAACCCGACCAAATCCTAGAATCTGGAAAACAAGTGCTTCCTGTATCAATAGATATACAGTACACCCTCACGCATTTGCCCATCAATGCTTGCGACTCCACATCATCGCAGATATTTGGTAGGCAGTCACGTGATACCGTACACACATTCTATTGGCTGACGGCATCCAGTAGTGCGTTCGATTCTGTCAGTCTCTGACTTTTGTGAGACAGAAAGTGCTTTAAACAGTCGATCAGAGCGTGAGAAAAGGTAATATCGGTGGTTTCATATCAGTATGGGGAGGGTTCATAAACGTTTAAATCACCGTAAATAATAGATTGTGATCTCAATCGCGGATTCCTCAAGACCGAGGGCGCAATGTATTAAAAAATGAAAAATCCACAGCGATTTGTAACAGTTCAATTTGTGACGTAACAAATTGAATGACATAGAGAAATTGATCTATCCTGAGTCATATTAGATTGTCCACCCAGAGATGGACGTGGCCATCCCCGAGGGGGAGTTCGTTCAGGCTACAGTAGTGGCGTGTGGTAACGACCTGGCTCAGAGCTCCACACTGAAAGTTCCTCACAAACTGTTGAAGTCAGGTAGCATTTGGATAAGTAGTTAGGTCACCTTCAGTCGTGTGTGTGTGTGTGTGTGTGTGTGTGTGTGTGTGTGTGTGTGTGTGTGTGTGTGTGTGTGTGTGTGTGTGTGGTTTGTGTTCAGGCTATGGTAGCAGTGTGAGGCAATGACCTGGCTCAGAGCTACGCATTGAAAGTTCCTCACAAGCTGCATGAAGTCAGCTAGCATTTGGCTTGCTAGTTAGCTCCGCTTCAGTCGCGTGTGTGGGTGGGGGCGTGGTTCGTGTTCAGGCTGTGATAGCAGTGTGTGGTAACGACCTGGCTCAGGGCTGCACACCGAAAACTCCTCACAAGCTGCGTGAAGTCAGCTAGCATTTGGCTAACTAGTTAGCTCCGCTTCAGTCATGTGTGTGTGTCCGCTAAAGGTGTATCCTCAGCATCATAATAAACATAGTTACGTGTATCCAAAGCTACACCACTCATTACCAAACAGCCTCAGCCTTTATTTAAGTGACACTTTTTTATCTTATTCACAGTTGCTTATGAATATGACAAAAGTACTATATTGAAACATCCTCCTCATCATTGTGACGTGGTTAGTGGACAGGGATAAAGTAGGGAACACCCAACAGTTAAATATACTTTCTCTTACCGTTCATTAGTCTGCGTTAGCCGGTGTTATTAGCCAGTGATCTCTCATTGTCCGTGACAATTGTCTGGAAAAATTATGACAGCCTGTTCTCAATCATCTCTCATCTCCACTGATTTCTATCCCATGTGCTAACACTGTGTTTTTCTCCAAAAAAATCTCTGCAATCACGGGCCTGTCTCATCGTGTTTATGCAATGACCCTTGAGTTACGTTCAGCAGACTAAGAAAGCAGCTCCACGCTTAGTGCAGAAAAGTCAAGTTATATCTTAGAAAAAAAAGCACAAAACACGAGAAGAGTCATAGCAAAAAACTACATCGTAGCAAAGTTACTGAGAGGTTAAAAGAAGTTCCTGATTATGGCGATGAGTAGCGGTAGCATGCGCATAAATAAAACGCACGTGAACGCAAGGGGGGAGGGAGTTGTTAATAGAGGCGACTCAGAGAGTGTGGGGGGGTGATAGAGGGAGCTCAGAGCCACGCCCTATAACACAAAGCATTTCAGAACGGAAGTGATTTTAACCATTTTCAATCAAAGATATCGAAGACCACGGATCACTTTGGGGCAAGACATTTCAAATACAGTGTAGTTGGACAGCTGGCAGCCGAATGACATTCACTAAAAAAGGCATAATATGGGACCTTGAAAGAAACACTTTTCTTTAATACAAATGTCTTTTAAACAGTCTATAAGAGTGTGGGAAATGACAATACAGACATGAGGAGGTTTAATATCAGTATGGGCAGGGTTCATAAATGTTTAAATTTTCGTATTGTTAGGTTTTTTGGACTTTTATCGTGAAGTCCACCCAGAGCAGTTGTGCGTGTTCAAAACCGGAAGGAGAAACAAGAAACAAGTAGTCTCATTTAACGAATGTATTTGCCCTGATACAATAATTTTAGCAGATCTGGGTTCACCGTCCCTAACATAGAATCTAATGCGGTCTGAACCGTGACAAGGGGCAGGAACAACACATTCCGGAGAAACAAAGAATTTATAGTGGATGTAACAAGACACCGTCTTAAGGACGGACCGTTATACAGCAATTCTTATCCATTGTGGCATTCTCCGGTTGGACAATCCATAGGAACTTCTGATCTCAGGTCAGTTGGCCAGCCCACACGGTGTCATCTTCTAATTGGTTGGCTCTCTGCCTAATCTGCATCTTCAAACAAAGAACCGATCAGGTTACACAGCTGGCGTCCACGACAAGCGGGGAACGCCCATCACAGTATGTTTGGTTATGTCATTATAAAGTAAAGCATAACATTGAAATAAAGTGAACATAAAACCTGTGATATATTTAATTATATCTTCCTTCAGTATGTAATAAATAGTATGTAATATAAATAGTTTGCCGCTGTATCGTGGAATTTTTTTCATGGGTGGTCCTGGAACGCATTAACTGCGAGTAACGAGGGACTACTGTAATAGGTAAATGGATGGATAGATGGATAGATGGCTGGATGGATGGATGGATGGATGGATGAAAAGATGGATGGAAGGATGGCTACATGGATGGATGGATGGATGGATGGCTACATAGGTGGATAGATGGACTGATGGATGTTTGGATGGATGGATAGATTGATTGATGGATAGATTGATATTCAATCATTTTTTCATTCATCGTCAATATCCGCTTCTTCCAATGTTGTGGATCGTGCGGTGCTGGAGTCTATCCCAGCAGACTGGGGGTGTGAGGCAGGGTACACTCTGGGCACAATGCTAACGCACTGCGGAGCCACACGTAGACACAGACAAACACTCACGCACACACTCGCATCTACGGGCAATTTGGAAAGATCAATTCACCTAAGCTCCGTGTTTTTGGAGGTAGGAGGAAGCCAGAGAAACCGGAGAAAATCGCCTAGCTGTGTGGTGTTATGGTGGCACTACCCGTTGCGCCACCATGCCACCCATCAGGGAATTACTTGTGAGATAATTTCCCCATGTGGACAATAAAGTGTATTTCTATTTGTATTTCTATTTCTGATTTTAACTCTCTGCAGCAATGGTGGGATGTAGGCAAAAGCTAGATCAAGAATCTATATCTACGGTACACTCAAAATATCTTCGGTCACTTGGTCAGATCTATCAGAGATCTGTAGAGACAAGTGGCCGAACTGCAGACATTAGCAGAGTCCACAGGAGAAAGATGACATTACAGCCCTCAAAGACCAAAAAAAATGCTTTGGCGAAGCTGCTGAGCGTGCCTGCGAGGGGGCGACATGGTACGCAGTAAGTTTAATAACGTCACTGATGGATACTCCAACTCGCTTCTTCTTTGAGTTGGAGAAGAAAAATGGGTAGGGGAAGATGATTCACTTTCTCCAATCCACGGAGGGTACGGTGTTGGAGGACAGTGCAAAAATCTGGAGATATGCAACAGGTTTCTATGAACATTTGTTTCACTTTGAATACTCTGAGAGACCTGAAATATTATCATCCTTTCTATCTGGTCTGCCGAAGGTGTCAAGTGAACAAAACCGCCAACTAGATGCTGACATCATCCTGCAAGAGAACTGTCTCTTGCAAGCTACAACAGAAGGGTAAGGGTTAGGGGTTAGGAATTAGGGGTTTAGGGTTAGGGTTAGGGTAACGTTTAAGGGTTAGGGTTAGGATATTGGGGTTAGGGTTAGGAAGTTAGGGTTAGGGTTAGGGTTTAGGATAAGGTGGTAGGGTTAGGAAGTTAGGGTTAGGGTTAGGTTTAGGATTATGGTTAGGGGTTAGAGTTGGGTTAGGGTGAAGGGTAGGGTTAGGGGTTAGGTTTAGGGGTTAGTGTTAGGGGTTAGGGTTAGGGTTAGATGCTGACCTCACCCTTCAAGAGGTGTCTGAAGCCCTGCAGGGGATGAAACCTGGTAAGTGTCCAGGCCTAGATGGCCTGCCCATTGAGTTCCACAAGGAATTCTGGCAGGTGATTGTTGGGGACCTGCTCTCTGTGCTCAGGGAAAGCATGACGACAAGTCAGCTGCCCCTGAGCTTTAGAAAGGCTGTCCTCGCACTCCTGCAAAAAAAAGGAAACTTGCAAGACATCAGGAACTGGTGGCCAGTGTGTTTCCTCCGCACAGATTATAAGCTTCTCTCCAAGGTCTTGGCCAACAGGCTATGAAAAGTGATGGAGCAATTTGTTTATGTCAACCAGACTTACTGTGTATCGGGCAGAATAATCATGGATAACGTAAATTTAATTTGTGAGTTTTTGGACCTCTCAATTTCACTGGGCACAGGTCTTATTTCTATAGACCAAGAAAAAGCTTTTGATAGAGTTGAGTGTTAGCCCCACAAACGTAATAACTACTACAAATGTAATAACCCCACAAACATAATAAAAGATTGCATCTTTAAATGTAATAATCCCACAAATGTAATAACCTTCCCACAAATGTAATACCATCGCCTACCACAAGCGTATTACCTGATTTCCCAGAAACGTAATAATTATTACGTTTGTGGGAATTTATTACATTTGTGAGATGGTAAAAATATTCACCTTCTGCAATTGTAATAACTTCCCACAAATGTAATAAATTAGGAAATCACATACATTTAAGTCAGGTATGCATGAATATTCATTCATATTTGTAATGTTTATCATCATCCTTTGGATACTTGCCTCTTTAGAATGATCATATTTTGCAGTTCCACCAAATGGTTCTAGTTCCAGATGTAGAAGAAGAGGAAATAGCCTGGACTGGATTCAATATGTTATTCTCAACAATAACAGCACTTTTGGAATTACTGGTGATTCTATTTATGTTATTGACAACAACCCAGGTGATGTGTCTCATGCTAATGACCCTCATTAGTATACAAAGGTGAAACTCGCATTTCAGGGACCCCCCTTTGACACCCCCATCAACAATCACTGAGGATTCAGACGGGTGTCAACGACGGTCGTTGGAATGTGAATAGCACTGACCACACCCCACAGGGTTAATACGCTAGGACAAGACCAGCCACCTTCAGAACTGCCACATGCTGTTGATGCTAGCTGGGAGAAGTTTCTTGCCATGGTGTAGCTGCAGCATATGTGACACTGAGAGGTGGGTGACAATAATTTTGCATGAAAACATCTTTGAAAGATTTTTTATTTAGTTTCTTTCCCCATTATGCTTTACACAGTCCTTTTGACTAGTCGGCATTTAATAGCTAACAGTCAGGAGCCATAATTGAGAAATAAAAAAAACATGGTTTTTGGATTTTAACATCATTGCTGACCAGAATCAATTAATTATTCTTTGACAGTCAATTGATTTCTTCTGCTATTCAGCCCAGGCTATATTGATTGCTAATTACAATTACTGTATTTCAAAAATTATTCTTCACATTTAGCACAGATGTGCATTTGTTTGACATCATATCTTCTCACAGATGTTTTCTGTGCACATTTCCCCTGACCGCACTCTGTGTGGTCTGTGCTGGACAAGGTCTCCGGCCAATGGATGATGAAACCTACGATGTTATGCTAAAGGCACTCCAGGGAGAATTTGAAGTCCCTGTTTCAGACAGAACGAAATGTCAACGATTTGCTTTGGTCAGACTATGGAGAAATAAGAAACGATATTCCCTAAGTGATGACAGAGCATCCATTTTGTGGAATGGGAAATTGGTGCTGAAGATGTCTGCTAATCCAGAAATTGCCAAAAGAGGATTTGATGCAACCAAAGGATCTAATGCTCGAAAAGTAAACATCAGGCTCAGAGAGATGTATTGTGGAATGAGTGAAAAAGCAGTCCAGCGTGAATTGGATCAGTCTAGACACTTCCAGTTTAGCTATTTATGATCTCATAAATGTAGAGAGAACTGGGTGAGTCATTTACCTAAATACACCCAAGTCCTTAATGAAGATCCAAAAAACAACTGGGCTGGATGTTACCATTCCATGTATATTATGGCCGTCAAACTAACAATGTTCTGCTGGCTCAAAGCACCCTTCCATCACATGACTTGATCAACAATACTGATGGCTCAAAAATATATTTTCCTTCAAGAAAACAAAGATATTTATTTGAAAAGCAGAGAACCAGAGTGAAAAAAGAGCAAAAATGGCAACTGAGTGTTGTAACGAGCAAATGATTAGCCAAGCGTGTGCTGCGAATCCTCCATCCATCTACAATATAAATGATGAAGTTTTGGTACAAATTCGCTGAAAGAAACACAAAATGACAAAGAAATATACTGTTTTGAATGGGATCATTGTCAAGAAGAACTTAAGACTATCAAAGTACAAGGTTAGGTTCATACCACTTGAAAAATCAGGTTTTAGGGTACCGTGGTTTTCAGTCACAGATATTAGTAATGTCACCAGAAATGAAGAACGCAGGCGATAGAAGTAAAAAAAAGAAATTTCTGGTTTCCTTACACACACGAGGACTTATTAGAATCTTTTAGCTCAACCAGTTTCCACATACAACTGCATCCACAGCCTGATGGTGACTGCCAGTTTGCAGCACTGGCAGACCAGTTGAGGAGCGTTGGGATATTTTGGACAGCAACATCCCTAAGGCATCAGATTTTCATGGACTTGCAGTCGAATCCCCAAACAATGCATGGAACTCCACTTGCTAATTATGTGGAAGGTACCTGGGATGCCTACCTAAACAGCATGAGTCAGCAAGGAACATATGGAGACCATATCACATTGCAACGAGCATCTGAAATGTTCAATGTTCAATTGCTGATAGTTTCAACCCTTAGTCTAGATGCAACAACTCTCATATCACCTTCAAACTTTTACGAGGAAGATTTGCCTTTGTTAATTCTTGGTCATATTTCAGAAGAACATGGAGAGCATTATGTTAGTTAAAGCAGCTCAGTAAACCGATTCAGGAGGAAGAAAATGAGAGATTGCCCTCCCATTGAAGAACTCTGTGTGACCTTTCCAACCCTTCTAGTCCAAGTAATGCCAACATCAGCAATCTCCAAGAGGTTATATTCTCTAATCTTAGTGAGCCTGAAGTCTCCAAATCTAGTGAGGCTGAAAGGTTTGATAGTACAGTGGCAGCATCTTCTAATCAGGGCAATGAAGACAACAGTGATGATGTTGACGCATGCTATTCTGATCATTTCAGCATACCTCAAGAGAGAATTCCCACACTTCCAGCAGAGATTTTGTCCATGATTATTGGACATGCCCTAAACTTGGACATGTCCATGATTGGTGCTTTCAACAGAGTGTCTCCCCTGTCCAGAGAGCTTAATGGAAGACACCTTCCCAAGATATATATCAGGAATTCATTATGTAACATTTTTGGTATGGACACAAACTGTGACCAAGATATCAGTGTCATGAAGCTGTATAAAACAGCAGGTCGGAACAGCGGTCTAGCGCTTAAGAATTAAGGAACTTTTCTTAAACAGTAAACAGTGGATGAGAGCTTGGATGACTCTTTCGCACTTCACCTTTGGGCATTACAAGGTGAAAGACTTTTTTTGGAAGTCACTAATTATTTTCGTTAGGTTGTTACTACAGTCCAAAACTGTAACAACAGTTCCATGTTTTAAACCATGTGTTTTAAACGTGGTTGTTGCAAAGTTGTTGAAAAATAATCCAAATGTTGGCTAGTTTGTTTTCAAGCTTAGGAGCTTTAAACTGAGAAGGTTCAGAAATGTTCTTTGTGTGTCAAAGATTAAAGGACATATATGTTCTAAATACATGTATGCCCTCAGCAAGATAGCTGTGTTCCATATATTGGAACACAGCTATCTTGCTCATGGACATACTTGCGGTGTGTCTATGAGCAAGACACACCGCACCTGCGGTGTGTCTATGAGTATTTTTTTAGTACACTTATACTTCAGTGTTATCAGCACCTCTGTGTTCTTACTCTCTCAGCTGATATCATTCATATTCCTATTCAAAATAAATAATACAATCACAATTAGAATTTTATCCATATATTTTATTTACATTACTTAATTAGAATAAGTAATATCAAGTTCATACTGAAGCTTGTTATAGAGTTGCTATAGTAAATTATATCTATCAATCAACTTTTATTTGTAAAGGGCTTAAACCAGTGGTTCTTAACCTGGGTTTGATCGAACCCTAGGTGTTCGGTGAGTCGGTCTCAGGGGTTCTGCGGACATGGAGGTCAAGACAAAACACCTGACACAATGTTTCGGGTGTTTTTGCCGAACATACATGAATCACTGTGTACGTTTGACACATCGTGTCAATTCGTGACACGACCCCCTTAGCCATCACTGGCTGCAGGTGATCATGTGACGCTACATCATTAGCCTACCTGTGCTACATGGGATTTTGCGCACTCAGTAGTCGATTTATGCCTGTCATGATGGTACGTTATCTGATTGCTTTCTTAATATTTTAATTCATAGTAACTATGTTGAGCAAAAAAAGAAAGTAGTCAGACGAATATGTGCAACATGAATTTACATGTACTGTATAACGGATCGTGATGGGAGTCAGCGTTCTGCATGATTTGCAATGTCAAGTTGAGCAACTGTAGTCTCACACTGGCAAAAATAAAGGAGCACTTCCTTAAGCTGTATGGAAAACAAAAGAAACAGACTTTGCTGTGAAAATGACATAATAAGAATAGCACTTGCCAAGGTGAAGCCACGCACATCTGAACTGGTCTCTCAATAACAACAGCAGAAGTCACACTGATTTGCAGGTAGGTCATTTTATATGAGTTCATGCACTGTCTTGGTTTTGTTCTTTGAAAAAGGTGACATTAATGCACAATTCATTAAATACACCAGTAAAACATATACTGTACTTATGTCTTAAATTTGAAAAAAAAAAAAATTTTTTTTTTTTTTACTAAAGAAGGGTCCTATGAGTGAGCATATGAAACCGGCAGGGTTCGAAAACAATAGCATGCGGCTATTTTCGCATGCTGACGGAAATAGCCGAAGTTACCCAAATGCTCCTGATCATTAAATATGCACTCGGGTCATGACCTCCTCTTGCCCAATGAAAAAAAACAGGATTCTTTTTTTTACAAGCTAAACCCGCGAATTGGTGTACTGAGAATAGAGTGTTTTATAGTAGATTTTGCGTTAAAATTCTAATTGAACAACAAATGGTGAATGCTGAGAGGGGGTAGGAGTGGTGACAGATCGATCAGAAGGTAAATGAAAGATATTATCAATACTTTTTTGTAGTCTTAGACTTTTGATCCCGCAGGAATAACCAGCGATTCATGTAAATGTGTATTCACCTCGCTTGCTATTTTATATGCCTTTTTAAATTGAAATGACAAATCACACTATGGAATTAAAAAAAACAAAACTAAACTATGGCATACCAATGGTATGGTGCGGTCTAAGTCAAAGTTAAAATGTCTTCTAGTACAAGCAAAACTTACAAGTAAACATTGAGTAATACCAAGAATCAAATTTATTAAAATAAAAGTGTCTAAGTCAGTGGTTCTTAACCTTGTTGGAGGTACCGAACCCTGCCGGTTTCATATGCTCACTTACCAAACCCTTCTTTAGTAAAAAAAAAAAGTTATTGTTATTTTTTCAAATTTGAGACATAAGTATATGTTTTAAAATGTTCAGAGACCAGTTCGGATGTGCGTGGCTTCACCTTTGCAAGTGCTACTCTTATGTCATTTTCATAGAAAAGTCTGTTTTTGTTTTCCATGCAACTTAAGGAAGTGTTCCTTTACTTTTGCCAGTGTGAGACTAGAGTTGCTCAACTTGACATTGCAAATCATGCAGAACGCTGACTACCATCACGTTCAGTTATGTGTCTAATGTGTCTGATGGTCCATGTGTGGGTATTGGCTGGTGGTGGGAGGAGTGGCACTGGGTGAGTCACTTTGAAGTTAACAATTAATGCCACTCACCTGTTTTCACAGTTGGTTTTGTTGGTTATGACGTGGGGTGAACACCGGGGTGAAACTTTCTGTTGACCGTTTTACACTTACGCTTATGCCTACATTTACGTTTTACGTTACGCTTGTATTTGCATTTAGATATTGATTATCTGCATTATTGTCTTAGTTTTATGGGCATTCAGAATGTAAGTATCAATTGTGGTGAATTGTATTAATAAATAACGATTATTCGTGAGATACAGAGGTCAATTTCAATTAATTGGATAGCGCATCATCAGGTAGCCTATGGCAGCTGTTTCGTTTGTCAGCCGCAACAATGTGTGCCGTATGTCTAGATCTC
The DNA here is from genome assembly GCA_013358685.1 of Antennarius maculatus. NCBI lineage: Eukaryota > Metazoa > Chordata > Actinopteri > Lophiiformes > Antennariidae > Antennarius > Antennarius maculatus. Next base: position 21,181,839 of record CM023606.1, read on the forward strand.
CTCATGTCAGATCAGGGATTACACGATTTCTCTGCAGGTTTAGAAGCTTCTTGACTTTCCTAAGCTTCTGTAATGTAATGTAATGTACTTTATTGATCCCCGTAGGGAAATTGTTAATCAAACCCAATCAAATTTCAAACATGAATTCATCTAGGGTTTTCATCAAATAAATACAGTTTTAAGCCATGCTCTGCTTTTATATTTCAAGCTGAGTTGCAGATGCTACTGAAGCTTTGATTTTGGAATCAAGGCCGCTGATGATAATGGGTCTGTACACAAAGTCAAAACAACAGACAGAAAAAATAATTGAAAAGCCACCAATCTTTTTTTTTTTTTTTTGTCTCACTAAATTTCATTTCCAATTTAATCCAAGGGGATTTCACAAACTTGCCAAGGACTACATTTCACTGTCACATGTTATAACTTCAGACAAAGATATAACATGAAAACATTTCACATTTTTGTGTCTTTGGTGACTTAATTAACGTCAAAGAAAATCCCCGGGATGGTCCTCTCACACAATGGGTTAGCACAACTAAAGATAAAAAGGATGCATGTTACCTCCCATCCCATTCACATTCTAGCTAACACAAGTTTTATTGCTCCAGTACATTACTGTCAAACCACAGGTAACTTCATTGAGTCAGAGACCGCAGCCATAATATTACTTCTTTCAACAAACACCTTCAAACATGACAACTGAGTACCTATCATAAAGCAAAAAAAAAAGGACCAAACTCCTCAAACATTTACATACATTTGAAGCAATGTGGACACATTTTAAAAAGTGCATTGTTATGGCTAGTTGTAGCCTTCCTACTGAGGCTATAAGAAGTTCTCACCAGGAGGAAAATAGACGTGGTTTGATCCACTTGTGAGTCAGAATATGTCAGATATTAATGAGATCACCTGAAATATCTTTTCAAGTAATGGATACAGTATATTGAATTATTTTTTACCTCCAAAACCAGCCTCTGCTCTAATCCATCAACTCTCCCACACAGCATCAGCACTCAATTTAGGTAACAATTACAGTTATGTGATTAAGGATAAAATATCTACAAGAGGGACTCCTTTGGACTATCATTATCGACAGCAACATTCACTTTAAATTCAGAAATAAATAATCTGTTTGTTTGCATAGTCTGTAAGTGATCACAAAACATGAAGCCACTCAGTGGAGAGGAGGGCCGTGAGATGCTCCATGCTCCATGGTCCATGTCGCTCCTTCACGATTGGTCTGTACTGGGCTCTAAAGCTGGTCCTGGATCTGTGCAGGACTCAAAGCGTGAGTAAACATCAGCCAATCTGATGGGTCACTGCAGACAGCTGAGGTTACCTGGAGGAGAAAGAACCAATGTCAGAGGACGATGAAACATCGGCATGAATGTCCTTTTCTAAGTGTTTCAGCGCGTCACCCATCACAAATACAGGGATGGTGTATCAATGCAAACAGTGAGTCTATCAAAGTGTCAAAACTACATTGGAATTTTTCCTTTTAGTGAATTAAAAACCTTCGAAGAGAATAACATCAGTGTAATAACATCAGATGGGAGGTATAGCTAGGGCACTTATTTAGATTGTAAAATATTTATCCTATTTTACAGCAGCTTCATAAAATCTAACAAATCAATGCAAATCATTGCAATATAATAAACATAACTCAAATTCAAGTCTGATCATCTCAGATTTGGTGGACATTGGATATCCTTCATCTAAGTATGGATGCAGCTGTTTCACACATTCTGACGCCCTGATGGTTGAACTGATTACGGGGTTACCTCTCTCTCAGGGGCAGATTTGGATTGTTGAGGAAGGACAGCTGTTGCTCCAGACTGCACACACGGAAAGCCAAGTAGCACGAAGATAGGATGAGGAGAATTATGCTGATAACAGAGGAGGAAAAGCACACATCAGTTGAACGCGTCGGGATCTTTATGGTGTAGAGGCATCCTCTGCAGAGAATAAGTAGCTGTAATGTCTTTAGATGAACACTGGGAGGCAACATGTGACTTCCTGTCAGCATTTTTAAAGCACAAAGCTGCCCTTGACCAACCTGGTTTACAACTTTGTTAGAGGAACAGGTCTTCATATAACTGCTGCTGAAAGTTAAGTGTGTTTCAAAGTTTTAATTGTGTTTTCTGATTCCAAAATGGATGAGACACTCGGTTGAATATAAATAAAATACACTCTTTCAAAGGAACTCTGTTCCAAACTGATGGTCTTACAGTCCATATAGTGTTATGAGTATGAGCTGAATGCCAGTATTATACAGCGGGTGCTTGTGGACACCCCTGCAGCTGCTGAGACATTTGTCATCAACTTTGTCAATAATAAATTCAAACATAAGAAACAGGATGCTGGTTCAACAACACTTAACTTCACCAGGCACCTGCAAACATACCAGACAGCGGAGCCACTTGCTAATCTGAGAGTTAACATTAGCATTAACATAATTTGTTGTTGCCCATGTCTCAACATGATGCTGGAATCAAGTTCAAAAGAAGATACATTTTTATTTAAGAATCATTGACATTATTAAGCTGAAACTAAATAAATATACTGTAGTCATATATACAATAAGTTCTCAATTCATATGTCTAATGTTTTAGCAGTTTATGACATTGTGCTGCATTTTGGTTTGGACTGAACAAACAGGCATTTTCTCCCAGTCTTATTGTACAATCAGTAAATAGATGAAACTGAAACTATTTTTGTTTATTCATTACAGTTTGTGAGTAGTTCATTTAAAATAACAGTGCAATGATAATGTAACTACAATTGTGTGAATTTGATTGATTCTAACAATGTATGGATTCATTAAATAGATTGGGTGTTACATTTTAAAAATAAATGAAAGTAAAGTTCTCATTGTTATTGGTATGGAATAAATGTTTTGTGTGTGTGTGTGGTGTGTGTGTGTGTGTGTGGGGTGGGGTGGGGGTGGGGGTGGGGGTGGGGGGGGGGATGCAGAGTGCATCAGAACCCTCGGGAGCTGATAAGGATTCATTGCTTTCTCAAGGACACCAGAGCAGAGTAGCTTCACACCTCTAGTGAGACGATCGTCTCCACGGGTCGTGGTGTCACACTGCTGCACAAAGGGCAGCTAGAGTAAGAACTGTGTGATGTTCACTAACACAAATTACTGGATGCATTGCAGCGAGTCCTGATAATTAAGTCTCATGGGGGGCCAACTTGTCTTTGGATGAATACAAGAAGTAAAGCGATAACATGCTAGTACCAGATAGCCCTATGTTCAGTTTGGCTGCCCACTATTAATATCTCCACTTTTCCAATGTGTGTGTATGTGTGTGTATGTGAGTCAGCTGCTGGGGGAGGTGAGGTGGTGTTAGTGTCTCTGCGTTCCTCTGTATACTCACAGCAGGGTGAAGAACTTGAGCAGCTGGTACTCCATCTGGCCCAGCTCTGCCACCGGCTCTGATAAAAGACCTCTGTCTGTTTGCAGGGCTCGCTCTGTAATACACACACACACACACACACACACACACACACACACACACACACACACACACACACACACACACACACACACACACACACACACACACACACACACACACACACACACACACACACACACACGTACGTTTCAGAACATAAAGCCTTCACCAGTGCTTTGCTGTGATGTATGTTCCATGGCTCGCCCACCAGTTTATGTATCTGAATGTGCTAGGACTCATTCAGCACTGTCACACAGTTAATGGTGTGCACTTTGGAGCTGAAAATCCATCACAGCACTGAGTAAATATTATAAATCATGGCTTGCAAAAGGTACCTGTTGTTGTTTAAACTAATAAAAGCAAGACAGTGCCATCAAAGTCTGTAAATGAACCCAGTGAACAGTTAGTGATGTTGACACTGTCACATATGCATTTTATTTTATTTTACTTTATTTTGTAGATGAAAACTGCAATTAATGAAATTCTTAATTTTGACGTCCTGACTTTTGATTACTTGAACTTGGCACTGAAACCAACACGTGTGTGTTGCTTGTTGTTGCACAGATCCTACATGAGCTTGATGTAAATCTGCACAAACACAGGCCTTATCCTCAGTAGTGCCCATAAGTGGTCATACATTTTTAATGACATTACTTCCTGACTTTTCTGTCCATCTGTGAGCTGTGATGATGTTGATGTACAGAAAAGCCCATGCTGAAATGAAGAACAAAACTTATATAGGATAGCATTTAAAATCGATGTGAAGTCTGGCGTCACAGCCTGCTCCTCAGACGCGCTGACAACAGACTGGCTTTGGCTAATCTCTTCATAATCTGAGCCCACCCAGATCTTTTTAATTCAAGCCCATTTAATCTATATTTAGAGTTTAATGTGTCCTTGCATGTGGAAGAATTTGCCATCTTAAGGTGATTAATGTGTGTGTCTCTGTGAGGTGTGTGGTTCCCACTCAAGCCCTAAAGGACTTTGTATCCACATGATGTCATGGACTGGTTTTTATCACCTTCCAGCAACTGCTCTGATTTCAAGGGTGAATCTGCTGGGCTCAGGCTGCTGGTGGAGTTCCCCAGTAGGTCGGGAAGGGACGAAGACACGGACACCACTGACGGTTTCCTGCGCCATTTTAACACTGATGGGAATTCATCGACCACTGGAAACTCGTCTGTAGTTGGAAACTCATCCTTTAAGGCACAGAGGAAAGAGAGAAACACTGAGGTCATGGTGGTGCTGACAGAATTCATGACAAAATCATAGTGCCATGTCTGTCTGTCTGTCTGTCTGTCTGTCTGTCTGTCACACAGTTCACGGAGCTGCAGTGTAATGATTAACTTTTATGACAAAACATAATTTTTTAAAACTTTAAAACTTCAATAACACTGCACTAATAAGTCTTAATTTGTCGGGGAGTTTTTAGTTTAGAATGCTTTAGGACTGCTTTATAATCAGTTGTGGGTATTTACGACTGAAGCGTGGGCTGACAGGCTGTGTTTTAGTATTCAGTCTAATGACCTGGAATGAATCAAATAATTCAAGTAGTCATAGGGATTTTTAGCAACCTGGCAGCTTGTGACTTTTGTTGGTTTGTAAGCCTGAATAAAGCCATTATTAGTGACTTAAAAACTTGGATTCAATTTATGCAAATCAGTAACCATCTTCAAAATCCTACAGAGACAGATTGCATTTAATCTCTGCAGATGAAGGGTCCTTCTTTTTTCTTGTATCTGCTGTCAGAAACATTTTAAACGCTGCTGAGTGATAGAACGCACTACAGAAACAATGCAGTGCCATGACACAAGTTTGGCATTAAATCCTTTAGAAGATGAAGTTGGATGTAGGTTGGGGCATGTTAAAATTCAGCGTCTCATTTTCCGTACAGTAAGCATTTTAATGTGTAAACAGTTCTGAGACATTGTGATGTTTATCATAGGACAATAATGTAATGATTTATTGCTCCATGCTTCATTAAAAGCTGGGGTTTCCCATAACATATGAATCAACAGCTGTTATTATGTACCTCAGCTATATGTACAATATAATGGCAACGGTAGCTGTGAGCGATGGAAAATGAGGAACTGATGGTCGAACCCGAGTCATCAGTGTTTAACTGTGTGCTTGGTATATTATACAGACTTTATTTCGTGTTGTTTGCGTGTTGATGTGCTGATACTCCCTACTATTATCAGATGTCTCTATGGAAGCTAAAATGAAAAGACTTATTCAGAAAGAAAAGAATATAGTTAATTTAACAGCAGCAGCACAAGGTTTCTCTAGTGTTCATTTGTCTTGGAGTGACACAAACACTCTTTGTCTGAACTCATACTTTCAGACTAAATTACAATGTCATGAAAGACATGCATGTTAATAGAACTTCATTATCCCTCCATACAAAAGCTGATTCATGAGAGCGGGGCCTACACTGCACAAGCACCAGGTGACTTCTTGGGACATTTTGACAGAACTCAGGGATAATTCCCTGGCGGCTGCAGCTACAAGATGTTTCCTGATCCTGTCAGGCCATGCTTCAGGTCACACTGCTTCCACGTGAACCTGAAACATGACCCTGAAGCCTCAGCGATGTTCTAATGCCTGTGAATGAGCAGATGTTGGCATTCCACCCGCTGTGAAGTTTACAACTTCTTAATTTAATGATGGTTTATGGTCTGTCAGTGACAGCACTGACCATAGATAAGGTTGGCTCCTCCATGAACTGCTTCAGGCTCAGACTCTTCCCGTTGACCTGGAGAAGGAAAGAAACCACCTGTTTAACAACAGTGTGCAGCACACAGTGTGTAGAGGGAGTGGGCAGGGGTGTGTGCACTGAACCTGTAAGTGTGTGCAGATCCGGCGGAGGACATCGTACACGCTGTCTCTTGATAGCAGAGATACAAATACATACTGAGGAAATAAAACAGAGAAATGTCCACATGGAAATAAGTCTAAATGTAACACCATCACGTTCATGTTAACAAAACAAAATGATATGACACACAGTCAAACAGTATATTTACATGAACATAATCTAACATTAACATCAAAACTGCGTTCATGAAATCTAACTTGAGCATATTACATAATAAACATCTACGTATATGTAGGACAAATGTTTTAAAGAAAAATTTTCTTGACAAAACATACTTAAAAATCCTACTCATTAATAGAAAGCACAAATTTTTGCCACAACTGCAAATATAAAAATGAAAAATAAATAAACAAAATATTAGACTTATACAAAAACTTTACACTCAAAATTCATACATACATTTTTATAGCAGGTGGCTTTAGTAGAAATAGTTTAGATAATTCACACTTCAACAGATTCAGAACTTTAAAGTGGAGCTCATAGAAATTACTGATTTAATAATACTGTATTTCATTATTTCATGAATAACTTAAAGTGATTTGTTATGACAGCTTACGCAAATATCACCCTGGCCTGAATAAATACCACTGATTTCAAGACATTCTGTGTTTGTTGTGAGGCTCCAGTGCTACTGTGTGTGCTTTTGCCTCATGGGTTCATTAGCAGTTCTGTCATGTCTCTCCTGATGCCCATGTTAGTGAATGAGCTGGAAGAATTACAGAACCTGAACTCTGTTATTTCAGACGTGAGCTGTGAACTTTTTACCCCACACACAGAGCACACAGTGTTTTAACAGTATAGTTGCACTGAACAGAGCCGGATATGTGCAAATGTTTATATAATGCACATTGCACAACCACGGACATTCACTGTCCAACGATGTTATTGAAATAATTCCCTTTGCACAACATGGGATATGCCCCTCGACATCTGCTTTAAATCTAAATCCTGGTTCTGATGAAAATATGTATATACAGTAATTGTACAACTAAAAAAAGAAATTCCTTTATACTGTCAGGCTGTATTGTATTGACCAGCTGAGTTAACAGGTAACCCTAAACAGCATGTGACCACTTAAAGACAGACTGTTCTCACTATTCATAGAGTCACAAATATAATCTGCAAAGCTTTTATTCAGAAATTGCCAAACTAATGTCATCCCAACATGCATCTGATCTATGTTATTTTTAGTGCCAATGAACAAAAGAGTATAAGCTGCTAAAAGTTAACGTCCTGACATCAGCATTTTACCTATAATACAGCGGTACCTGAGCACAGTGTCGCAACTATCTCTCTTTCCTTCCCTTTGGGGGCGCTGTGCAGAATAACCAAGGAAAAACATCTGTTCTTGTACAGTACTGCGCTCACACATTGTATGTTCCATGTTTGTTTAGGTTTTTTCTACAGCATTGTAAGGGGAAAAAGTACTGAGTTGGTTCTGTAGGCTAAAAGCACGTCATGTTTTACAATGAGGAATCATTGAGACAGTAAGGTAAGAAGGCCGTCTCATCAGCGCTGTGATGGTGGAAAAACACTTCACTCTGCTGCTCCAGCTCGCTTTGGACTCCTCTGAGCTACTATCTATAGCCGGGTGTTGTTTTTTCCATCACACCTTACCTGGAACATACATCTATGCTGCACTATTCAGCTAAAGTATTTGAATTCACAGGAACTGTGATGGAGGTGTTTACCTTCTGGCCAGTGTCTGTGGTGATAGCCAAGCCATTAGGCACAAGTCCAGCTGTTTTGTGCTTCTTCACCAGCCTCACAGAAACAACAGGGATAGCGACCTGTAAACAGATGACAACAACAACCATGAGGACCAACTCGGATTGGAAAATGGACGCCAAACAACAAGCAAAAGTACAGCCACAACCAGGATCTAAAGAAATGGGAATGCTGCGTAAAATATTCATAAAACAGAATGTGATCATTTCCTTTTTGACTCCATTGGTTTTATGACTACAAATTCATTCTACATCTTAATGCCACATTTAAAAAAAACATAATAAAAGACTGTAAAACTGTCAAAAACTCCTGGCTGGACCGATCCACAGCTACAGAGGTTCATTAGGAATCAAGATTGAGGACGGAAGGGACATCCTCCAAAGGTCCAGTCATTAATGAACGTCCGTTCACAAACAGTCTACTAATGGTTCTGGGACACATGACAAAGAATTTGATTACTTCAAATTCACCTGTTTGGAAGTTTATCCTTCTGTCCTTAAAAAAACAAGACATTCTAAAAAAAATTTCTGTCAGGACAGGAAAGCATATTTACCATGTACTGTAAAGGTGGATTTGTTTGGGGGCTGAAAGGAAAAGAAAGTGAGAGTTGGAGGAAATGTACAGGAGAATGACTGTGAAGACTGTGGTTCAGCCTTATGTATTAGGGACACCAGGACCCCCCACCCCCACCCCAACCCCCACCCCCCATCCCACCTGACTTGGAGAAAATCAGTCGTGTCTTGTTTCAACTTGAATGTGAAGAATGCAGTCCAAATAAGAAGCTTATTGTCACTCAGATGTCAGGTGAGGTTTGAAGTCAAGAAGAAGGAACAATGAACAACATGAAGGACAGAATCTCACATCTGGTTCAGGTTAGAGTTTCACTGATTCCACCTGTTCCCTGGTTCCACCTGGTGCATCGCTGCATTTCCACAGAGACGGGTCGTCTGTGGGACCATGGTTCTGAAACCAGCGTCTTACCCTGAGTGACTTCCAATCAAATAATTTGACAAGTTGTCCAATCAGCTGTCAGCTTGTGTCGGGGAGTCACTCAGTTTAACTTCATTAAGCTGTCTGTCAGTCGATCGTACCTTAATGTCCTTGCCAAAGAGGTTGGCATAGAAACACAGCCAGTTTCTGGAAATGTACAGCCGGCCCTGTAGAAGGATGTCTCTGAGCAGAGCACAGGAGTATACTGAGGAAAGCAGAGACGACACACACGTTCTTACCCTCCTTCAACAAATGTAAAAATTGAACAAAAACATTCATCTCCAGCATGTACATGGTTTGGTTCAGAGGTGTTCTACATAAAATTTGCTATCATAAACTAAGAATTTCTGCTTCAAATTTAACCATAGTTACACTTAATAGTTTGAATTAGAGTGAGACTTTTGGTACACATGCACAAATACCAAATGTATAGTACCAATACTGAACATCATTGTACATTTTCATGCTAAATCTCCATGCCACACATTAATGACACTATAACATGACTCCTCCTCCACAGTACTTAATTTTAATTGAAAAAAAAGGCTATCAATCCTGATCTATCCATAATTTAAAAGGTTAAAAAAAAGAAAGGAAAAGTTTATTTCTGTCAGCTGACAAATAAGATAAACGTCTAATCATCTCATCTCCTGAACGCTTTCACAGTATCTGCTACTTAATACAGAGCTCATTAGAGAATTAGGAAAACTAAACCGGTACAAATCCAGAACAGGTTCCAGTCAAGCTGTAGCGTTACAACCAGGAGCGATAACAAGAGGCTTCATGATGATTTAGCACAAAGCAAGCAGTACCTTTCATGAGGATCTCATCCTTGGGCACGCACTGGAACAGTTTGTGGTACTGCGAGTTGTACTTGCTGACAGTCTGTGCAGAGGGACAGGGCAGAGTCATGAGCAGCTCCTTGGTGGCCCGGCCTGCCTGCACAGCACCTGCACCCCCGGCCACTCCAGCAGCCCTGGCCACGCCGGCTCGGCTCGCCGCAGACACCACCCTCTCCCTCAACGGACGCGAGCTCTGCACCAGGCTCAGCACGTTGGCACCGTACACACACACACACTCGCGCACATCCAAGGCCTGGAGCAAGCTGCTGCAAGACACACACTGTTCCCCTGACGCCAGTCAGTATCCTGGACCGAGATGGAGGACTGCCTCCATGCAGCTACCTCTAGTCTACACACACACACACGCACACGCACACGCACACGCACACACACACACACACACACACACACACACACACACACACACACACACACACACACAGACACACACACACAGCTCTACACTATGACAGTGTTACAGCAGTAATGCCTCAGTTTACAGAAGGCTCTCTGTCTCCGTCTCAGATACACCTCCAGTGACTTCACACAGGACCCAGCGGACCCTTTCCCTCCTACTTCCCCCCTCCTCACACACATTACTCTCACTTCAAGTCCTGTCTTTCTCTGCCTGCTCCTTCACCTCCTTCCATGTGTTGGTTGTCTGCAGCATCACCTTTCCTGGACCACCTTCCACCCTCCTTCCTGACCACACAAGCGGTCCCATTCATTTCCCTCTTTCCCCCCTCCCAGCTCAAACGCCTTGACCACCGGATCTTTCCCTGCTCGCCTGTCCTGTCTTTCGTCCATCTTTACCCCAACTCAGACATGTTCAGTTTGCTGCTGTCTGTTTTCGTCGTTCTAACAATAACTGATCATAGAGCAGCTTCTGTTCTCAAGTCGTAGAACTATAGACTGCTTTATCACCACTGGGGGAGGTGTGATTTGTCAGGTGAGAGGATTCTGGTGCCTCAGAAGTACATAAAGTCATCAGCAGGAGCCAGACTGCAGCCAGAGTCAATATGTTTTCTAATGACTTAATATATGATCACTAACGACTGCCTTAGAAGTAGGTAAAATCTCCAGCAACAGAAGCCATGTGTGTGAGATGTGAGCTATGACAGTCCAGAATGATAGCTTTTAATGTGAACAACATGGGGGGAGCTATGTTCAAGCTGAAAATAAAACTGCCAATCAGACTCTTACTGTTTGAGATAAATATCAACACTCTCTGAGCTGTCTGTTGTTCCCAAATAGCAAGATAAAAATCTGTTAAAACCATTTAAACCACATTACATTGCTGAGCGGCTCAGAGGATGGCGTTTGTTTAGTGATTTATAAAGTCAGAGGTCACGATGGTTGACATTGTATATTAACAAAGTCTGCATCCAAAATCTACAAAATCTACAAATCAATAAACAAAATGTTTCCCTAAAGGGAAGAAAACACAGACAACAACAAGACTCATGCTGGATCTATTCTGTATTCAGTTTAAGATGGTAAAAAAATTATTTATTTATCTATTTATTTGCACTCCTATAATTAAAATATATTTTAGTTTAGAGTAGAAATGCCATCAAGAACCACAACAAATAGTGCTAATAATTTTCTAATAAGTCGGACCGTAATGTTCTAAAATGGAGTGCTGTTACATTGGAATAATCACTGATGTAGAAACTAGTGGCACTTCCTGTCATCACAGACGTGGAACAATAACGATCAGAAGAAACTCACCGAGCCACGATAACATTTCTTCACGTCTTCATAGGACAGATCTTCAATCAGCTGCAACCTGTGAGAGCAAGAAAAACACACCAAATTTGAAAAAAAAACTTCTTAGGATGCATGTTGAATAATAATAATAATAATAATAATAATTATTATTATTATAATAATTATAATAATAATAATAATAATAATAATAATAATAATAATAATAATAATAATAATAATAATAATAATAATAATAATAATAATATGTCTATTATACATCTATAAGTCCCCTCAATGTGCTACTGTGAACAAAACAAATTTGAAGCTACAGTGACGTCTTCATCTGTCCAGTGTGACCTGTGTGCATCCACCCATCTCTCTATATGTAGATTGCGTGATAACCATCTAGTTCAGTCAAAGCTTCCACATGATGAGTTCATGGTAAATGCATAGCTGAGAGGCTCTGGCATCAAGCGGTCCTCGGGGGAATCGTGCAGCAGATGTCGCAACGTGGTACTCACATCTACTGCTAATGCAGACAGAAATACCCAGCGTATAAAACACACGTAATCAGCCCTTTAAAGAAAATGTCATTGAAAATGAGCTTCTGTTCCTGTTAAGATACTGAAAAGAAAAAGACATACACAGTGACAGAGTCTGAAAGGTTAAATGTTTTGAGGGATTAGCTTCCAGCAATCTTCGCCTTTCTTTATCTTCGGTCTGAGTGCTTCTGGAGGTGATTGGCAGTGAGGAGGGCCCAGGGTAATGCTGCGCTGATATGACAACAGGAGATAGTGACAAAACAGATGCTCTGGCGAGGCTAAATTGCAGTTTTGTGTCTGCTGTGATGGATTATCTCATGCCGTGGCATCCATTTTTCAGTGGCAACAGAGGAAGGCATCATCTGCAGGAAGAAAGTGACTCCTGACACCCTCAACTACACAAAGTCCATCTGATGTATTGTGGAGGATAAAACCAGTCTGTTTCATTTGGAAATACACAAAGTTAAAGTTTCCATTCTAAAAGAATTTTTTCCAGCGTGAAACTGGAGCTAAAATCACTGTCTATACTATATTCATCTATAAGGTGAAAGAAATATATTTCTGCAAATAGTGACCTACATCAGTTATGTATTTAGTTATCTCCATTTATTAATATTTTATACTTCCACTATACTATATTCAGAACCTTTGTAGACACTGGTTACTTTGGAGAACATTTTGTGTATTTGATATATTATCTGCTTACAAAAACACTTTAATCACACTCAAACATTTTACAATTTTACATTAAGTGAAAGTGCCAAAGTGCTTCAAAAATACTAAAAACCAATAAATAAAAAGAAATACAATTTAAAAATCAGTGCATTATATCAGGAAATTTGCAAAAGTGAGTTGATCATCAACTAAAGTGCATAGGATATTTTTGTGACACCGGATGTTCCTAAAGTTATTTAGGTCTTTTGTCATTTTATAAAAACCAAATTCTAGTTTTAAGCGACATCTGATGTTACAGCAAAAAACAGTAGCTGCTTCTTGAACAGTATTGTTTTCAATTCTCCTCTTCCTGGTCACGTAAATTGCGAGTTTGGCCTCTCCAGAAATAAAATTTAAAAGCTGCCACTTTCTTTGATTCAATTTCTTGTACCCAGCACCATAAATAAATTTCCTGATATTAAAATTTTCACTGAACAGTTTAAAAATATTCTTTAAAAGAGTGAAGAGCACTGCAAGTCTCCCACACTCACTAAAAACATGAAAGACTGTCTCACGAAGGGGACAGAAGTCCCTTCTGTTGGCTTGACACAACAGGGTTAAAAACAGAGATAAAAGTATTGGAACTGATGGCACCGTGTAAAATTCTCCACTGGAGGTCAGCTGTTTTTTTTATTGAGGGGAGGTTTGTATAGAAGTCTCTACTGTGGGTCAGGTCCATTTCCCGTCATCCAGTTGGCCCTGGCAGTGGGCGCTCTGTCACACAGGCCTTTCTTGTTGATTACTTTTACACAGTATTTGTACAGTATTTTTTTGTTTTTTGTTGGTTGTGTTCAGTAACCAGAACAGAGAGTCAGAGCTTTTTCCTGGACTGCTTTTAAATAAGGCCCATGACTTAAAAAACACCATGATAGAAAGGAGGCAAACCATTTAACTTTAGAAATTTAGAATCCATTAAAAACAGTGCAGCATCCAGCCCCAAGTTACTCACACGTCTGAATATGCAGCTGGCCACCTCTCTCCACGTCAGATCCGCTGGTCTGGTCTAAAACTCGACCTCTGTATGACATTCTGGGGTGCAACCAATCCATTTTATAAGTTTCCCTTCTATTTTTTCAATGACGCCCTCCCAGTTCTTCCTGGTTGTTGTCTCATTTCCCAGGTACACACTGAGATATTTGAGACCATCAGTCTTCCAGCACAAGTTTTGAGGAAGAACCGGGAGGTTGCCATGCCACTCACCAACACCAAGGGCTTCGCTTTTGCTCCAGTTTACTTTTGCAGTTAAAACATTGAATAAATTTGTTAAAATCACCAAAATATCAACATCCCTCTGGTTTTTGATAAAAACAACATCATCAGCATAGGCAGGTAAAATAATGTTAACACCAAAACCAGGTAAAATCAAACCGTCAATGCTTTTGCGGATTTTGCAGAGGAGGGGTTCCAGGGAGAGTGCATAGAGCATCCCAGACAGAGCACAGCCCTGCCGGATGCCCCGGTGCACTCTGAAGGAGGCACACAAACTGCCGTTAAACTTCAGTATACTCTCACGTCACTGTACAACACCTGGATCTTGGCAATAAAACCGGTGCTGAACCCAAACTTCTCCATAGTTTTCCAGAGGAAGCTGTGCTCAACACAGTTAAATGCCTTTTCCTGATCCAATGAAATGAGACAAGCATTTATACCTAATGATCTGGAAATGTCCAAAACATCTCAAATTAGGTAGACATTGTCTACCATGGACCTGCCGGGCACACAGTAGGTCTGAGCTTGGTGGATGACCTGCTCCATAGCTTCCCTCAGCCTAGTAGCCAAAGCCTTGGACAGAATCTTGTAATCCGTGCAGAGCAGTGACACAGGGCGCCAGTTCTTGATGTCCTGCAGATTGCCTTTTTTAGGCAGGAGGGCAACGACATCCCTCCGGCGGGACAGTGGCAAAGAGCCCGTGGCCAGACTATTGTTAAACACTTCTAGCATATCACGTGCTAGAATGTCCCAGAAGGCTTTATAAAATCTGACCGTCAGACCATCAGTGCCTGGAGATCGTCGTCCCTGCATGTTCTGCAGGGCAGTGTGGAGCTCCTCTAACTCCAGTGGCCAGTCGAGCTGTGAGTTTATGTCCATGGAGACCTGAGGTAGCTCTGCACAGAACTCCTCTAACAGTGGCTGGTTTTCTTGGTATTCACTGTCATAAAAAGATGAATAAAAACTCACAGCTCGTCTTCTGATCTATCCGGGCTCTGTCAGCTCCTGCCCTGTGTCGGACAGCAGGGAGTGGATCACGTTGGTCTGTCCATGCTTCCTCTCCAGGCCGAAGAAGAAGCTAGAGGGAGCATCCATCTCCGTGATGTTTTGCACCCTGGATCGGACCAGTGCACCTTGTACTTTAGCATCTAACAGGTTGGCTAAAGCTATTCTTTTGGATTTGAGGATTTCAATACACCTCCATCAGTCTGCCCCAGGGCAGCTGTGGCTATGTACGTAGTTTACCACCAAGTATGAATGAGGTGTGAATGAATAATGGATCCAATGTAAGTGACTTTGAGTGTCCAGACAAGAAAGCGCTATATAAATCTAATCCATTATTATTATGATTTCCTGTGGAAGCGCTTGTGTCTAACTCCACGATCTCAGCCTCCAGGTCCTTCATAGACCGGCAGGTGTCACGTGTGATGTTCAGAGTATACTGCTGGCACAGGAGTTTATCTCCGTTTTGCCATAGTCCCACCACTGCCTAAGAGAAGTAAAATCAGCTTTTCTAAGTCTAAAAGTGCTTCAAAAATAACTTAAAACCTCTCTAAAGCCTCTGTCTAAAGCTAAACCTGAATTAAAATGCCAGTATGCACTCCTAGGTAAAATATTTCTTATCACAACGCGACATAAAACCAAAGAATGATCAGTAAAAACAGCTGGCATTATATTACAGTCCCTAAAAACATTGAAAAGGTGTTTAAAACAGTAAAAAACGATCCAGCCTGGCTAAAGACACCCTACCTTCTGTCAGGTGGGACCAAGTGTACTGTCGGCAGTCTGGATGCATCCTCCTCCACACATCCACCAGGCCATGAGAAGAGACCAGCCGTTTCAGAGTGTGTTGGGATGCTGGGTGAGGCTCTGCATGATTACGGTCTAAAACCCGTCCTCAGTACAGTTAAAATCCCCACTCAAGAATAAAAAATCTTCCGAGCCACAGCAATTCAGTCTAGCTTGTATTTTTTCTAGAAAGCTCTTCCTCTCTGCACCGTTTGTTGGAGCATAGATATTCATAAAAACCAGAGTGCGGTGCTCAAAATGTGCCTTTGCTAAAAGACACCTCCCCTTTACGACATGCTCGACCTGCAGAGATGTTGGGGTAAAAGTTCTAGAGAACAGGAAGCCCACTCCACCACTCAATGTGGTGTTATGGCTCAGGACCACCTGTCCTTCCAACTCTTTCATCCAGTCCACCTCATTGCTCTCATCGCTGTGTGTTTCTTGTAAAAACAGAACATCAATAGTTTTCCTCCTTGCTGTTTCAAAAACTCCTCCATTTACGTTTAACGTCCCCAGTCTAAAAGAATCCATGATGAGGGAAAAGTTAAGAAGAAGAAGAAGATTTTTAAAATCACGTTTATTCATAAAAGTTGAAATACAAGATAGTCACATTGACACAAAATCCAAAAGAGATTCATGCAAACAGGAACTCACATTTCAAAAACAGGTAATATGAAATGTAGGAACATAAGCAAAATATACGTGAATTAAACCAAACACTGACTAAACACAAGTTCCTCACTCAACATGGAATATAAGACACCTTTGACACACCATAGGTTCATAAAAGTGTATTCATCATTCATAGCTCTGAAATAGTTAAAGTCGATTCTGATTCTTGCTTGACACATTCTTCTTAAAATGGCTTCTGCACTGCAGTCAGACGAACCTTCAACCTTTTTCCTCCTGCTCAGATAAATCGCCATCTTTGCTTGGCCCAGTAGAAGATTTAGAATCTGCCAATCCTTTTTTTATTCCTGTAAACAGGTTTTTTCATCATAAAAAACCCTGTTTACCTGTTTTCTCTAATGTAATCAAACATTACAGAATCAGAACTAATATTCACGTTATCTAATGTTATATCTAATGCACTTGGATGATGCTTTCTGTACAAATTCCTTCAGTTGGTGGGACTAATTTTATTAGGCAAAGTTTTGCATGCGCTTTAGGTTGATTGGCCGGTCCCAAATTGACCGTAGGAGTGAATGTGTGTGTGAGTGCTTGTTTGTCTCTGTGTGGCTCCGCGGTACACTGGCGTCGTGCCCGGAGTGTCCCCTGCCTCATGCCCTGAGACTGCCGGGATAGGCACCGGCTCCCCCGCGACCTGCGTAAGCGGATTAAGCGGGTTAAGAAAATGACTGACTGACTGACTGACATAATACATACAAAATAATATCAATCATCTATCTTCCCACTGTAATAAAGCGGCAGTGTTTTATTTTCCTGTCATCGTCCTGGACAGGATGTGATCAGGATATTGTTTGGGACGTGCCGCGTTGGCCTCTGTCTTTTAGCACAGCATCACATCTGTGGTTGTTGAATAAACATCCAAAGATCCAGAGTGTAGGATGTGGTTTCCCTCCATGGTACTGCAGGGCAGATTGTAGCTGAATGAATAACCCTAAACCATGCAACAAATGCAAAAAGAAAATGCAAAAGACCCTCTCTAAAGCCAGTGCTGGGTTTGTCTCTTCCGGGCTTGCAGGAAGGTGGATCTAGACTCCATGGACTACAATCTGCTTCTTCGCCGGGCAGGTTTAAAACAAATTCTTTGAAATTCTTCACACAACAGCTTTAAGAGGTCCTACATAAACTCGTCTTAAACTTGTCACGGGGAGCTGGAGCCTATCCCAGCTTTCTTAGGGTGTGAGGCGTGGGAAACTCCGGGCGTGGCACAAGTGCGCCGCAGAGACAAAGACAGACACAAAGACAGACAACCATGCACGCTCACACGACGGGCAATTTGAGACCAATTAACCTGAAGCACATGTTTTTAGAGGTGGGAGGAAGCCGGAGAACCCGGAGAGAACCCACGCAGACATGGGGAGAACAGGCAAACTCCACACAGAGCGGGACTCGAACCCAGAACCGCCTTGCTGTGCGGCAACAGCGCTACCCACTATGCCACCATGCCGCCCCAATTCAAATTCAATTCAAAAACTTTATTTGTCCCCAAAGGAGCAATTGAAGGGCTTAGGTAGCTGGCAGAACTCAAATGCTCTGCAAACTACATTAGCATGTTAGCATGTAAATGTTTGCTCAGCGTGGCCGTGCCATGATTCATTTCCTCCACAGATCCGGGAACAATTAGGTTCAAATGTACTGAAGTGTTGCCACCAGAGCAGCTGGACTGTCAGCGTCTCTGCTCTGAGATGGACGATGAGATGACCTCAGACCTCCTAAATTAACACGGAAGAGAGGAACCGCTCCTCTGCGTCTACTCAAAAGTATTTAAATGATGAACTATGATCTTAATTAGGTTTTTCTCCTGTGAAAACACAATCAAATTATAAGCATCAAACTTTCAGCACAGTTACACTGTATGTACAACATATCAGGGTTTGACATTGTGGCGTCAACAGTGACAACAACTGATATTATCAGCTTCACAATGAACTGAGGTTTACCACGTCTCTTTACTGTGTACAGTAATTCTTAACAGAACTATAATTGGATTTAAGTCAGCTTCTAATATGGTGTAAAATATTGATTTAAAATATTCATGTGAAATGTAATCATAGCCATCAGACAGATACAGTTATATGAAAGAACTACAGTATATCACCCCCTGAAATATATCGTATTAAGGAAATATAAAGGAGCGTTAGCACGAGATGCACCCCATGAAGTAGAGCTACAGGAACCTGAGCACTGGATTACTCCAAAAAAAATCTATTCAGTTACTTTCATCCACTGATCTTTAATATGTGGAGCTTTTCTTTTGTCTCTGCTGTGACTCTAATGTTATCCTGTCCTCAGATTAGAGAGTCTGACACTGGCAGCGACTCACAACCCAGGCTGGGAAAAGAGCCAGGGTAAAGGTGAATGTGCCGGGGGGGCAGACAGATGCTGGGGCAGATCAGATAAAGCAGAGAAGTACAGCTGTGACAAGAAATCAGCTACACACCCCGTGTACAGCACGCTACACACACTCCTCACTCTGCATCACATGACTCCTTCAAAACAGCCGCAAGACAACCTCTGTGGCCGTCTGCAACCTTTAAAACTGCAACGTACTCCTCCCCCAGTCCAAGGTGGCGTTCTTCATCTTGGTACTTTTGTTCTTCACTGCAGAACAAATGTATTGTGTTGGATTTCATTTCCAAATACACATTTCCTGTACCTAAAAGACACGTCCTCAATTCAAAATGTCCATGATGTACGGTATAGCTGCAGCATATGGCTGTGGAATGTATTAGTATTTATAATAATTTGTATAACATCACACAGCACTGTTTCTTATAGCATCAGGGAAATGCACTAAACTTATGTCGAAAATCAGGTCAAGACAGGAGTCAACGGCTACCTTCTGTTTAACCTTTTATTATTTGAGCTTGACCTAGATGTACCGATTTATGATTTCCCTCATTACAGTCAGCCTCCTAGCAAATACAGCCTGTTATCTTGTGAGCACGTTGTGAACAATAGCTCAGGCTGCCTGCTGCTTGCTGCCTATAAATAGGACTCACAGTAGCTCTGCAGTCCCAGGTGAAGAGAAGAGAGGGATTATTAAAAACACAGGCAGCTCTGTGGGGACCACATGCTCTCTGGTCCTCGCTCGCTCCCTCCCTCCATCTGTCTCTCTCTCTCTTTTACACAAGATCCAGGTCTTAATCAATACCGCTGGTACATCTAACCGAGTGGCAGAAGAAAACAGCTACAGGCAATTCACTTCACGGCGCTGGGAGATCTGTGTCGAAGAGTTTAAATGAGGCCACGCTGGGCAGTAATGGGCAGTTTCGACAATAAATAACAACATTGAAATCTGGCTAGTAAAATGTCACCAGAGGTTTATCTCTGACTTCAGTTGGACAGTTTGACAAAGATCCACAGGCTGCAAGGGCATCATCGAATTTTCCACCAGTACTAAAGTACATCTTGAAAGTTTTTCTCAGAGCATGGTTTTCCATTTGTCAGGAGGCTAGGTGCTCTGCAGGTCATATCATATATACGTACATAGTGAACCTCACCTACGCCATAATGAGGCATAATAACTTCAACATCCCCCCAGAGCAGAAACTATACTCTCCACCATTCTTATCATCATTTCAGGATGTGTGGATTGGAAACAAGTAAAACTGTTGTGTACAAAGTAAAATGCAGCCTGGTGTGTGTGTGTGTGTGTGTGTGTGTGTGTGTGTGTGTGTGTGTGTGTGTGTGTGCGTGTGCGTGCGTGTGTGTGTGGGTCTATCTCAGTGCCCTTGGCTGCGAGGCTGAATAGTGAAACTAATTACAAGCCCACAGAATCCTAAATTGAATCCTAAATTAGAAAGCGAACACCTCCCATCGGTGGCCGGTGGAGAAATGGACTCCAAGTCAATAATTTAGCTGGAGGAGAAGAAATTGGACCTGAGAGTTCAGACAGAAGAGGGTTGACTCACTGAGAGACTTCAAAGTTTGTGTGTGAATAGAATGGAGCGAGCAGAGAGGAGGGGGATTTTAAAATCAAAGTATTAAATTCAGACATTGGAGTTAGGAATATGCGTTTTCTAAAGTTCATAGAAGGTGAAAATAACTTGACATTGATTGAGCTTCCATCCTCTTTTGAGAGGAGAAATCTTAACAGAGACACAGGAAGCTGGGAAATCATTACAGTTCAAGGTCCAATATTAGATCCCTGCATTCCGGTCCACTAGTAACTTTAGTATTTGTGCTCATTTCCTTCTGGCGACACTGAAGCAGAGTTCAACCAAAACACTGTGAACAAGGAACTTATGGTAATCACACTCTAATTGTAGCTACATGCTACATAATCTTAACTTAGCTACAGGACATACATTAACACTTGCCAATAAAAATGTTTTCCTTTTAAATGTTGAGGAGACGGAACAAAAAAAAATATATATATATGTATACACACACACATATACAGTATATATATATATATATATATATATATATATATATATATATATATATATATATATATATATATATATATAGCGCAACAGTAATCCTCGAGGTGCTGGGATATAAGATCAACACAGGGCATAACAAACAATACCCTCCATGGAAGAGACGGTTAGAGGCTAAGATAAAGGCGACACGGAGAGAAGTCAGCCAGCTAGCCGAGCTACAGAAGGGGAACATGGTGAATAAAGGGGTACCCAGGAAATACAGCAAGCTCTCCATACCTGAAGCACTCGAAACTGCCAAACAGAGACTAACGGCTCTGGCTACCCGACTGAAGAGATACACCAAGGAGATAGAGGCCAGGAGAATAAACAAGACCTTCTACACTCAACCAGCAAAGGTGTACTCTCAGTGGCAGGGAAATAGCATCCAGTCAGACCCACCAAGAGCTGAGGTAGAAAAATACTGGAAGGGCATATGGGAAAGAGAAGCATCACACAACACCGATGCCCAGTGGCTAGTGGACCTGAGGACTGACCACAGCTGCCTCCCAGAACAAGAACCAATGGCAGACATCCAAGAAGGAGTGTCAAAGATGAAGAGTTGGTCAGCACCGGGCCCCCATATGATCCATACATACTGGCTAAAGAAGCTGACAGCACTCCATGAGCGTCTAGCAGCACAGATGAACCAGCTGCTAAGGGATGGGACGCATCCAGAATGGTTGACTGAAGGCAGGACAGTCCTGATCATGAAAGACCCACAAAAGGGATCTACCCCATCCAACTACCGGCCAATAACCTGACTCTGTACAACATGGAAGCTCCTGTCAGGCATCATGGCGGCTAAGATGAGTAGGCACATGGATCAATATATGAGCGGGGCACAGAAAGGAATTGGTAGCAACACCAGGGGAGCCAAGCACCAGCTACTGGTGGACAGAGCAGCACACAGAGACTGTAAGAATAGGCAGACCAACCTGTGCACCGCCTGGATAGATTACCAGAAAGCCCATGATTCAATGCCACACACGTGGATACTGGAATGTCTGGAACTGTATAAGATCAACAGGACACTGTGAAGAGCCTTCATCAAGAACTCAATGGGAATGTGGAAGACAACCCTGGAGACTAACTCCAAGCCAATTGCCCAAGTTAACATCAAGTGCGGCATATACCAAGGGGATGCACTATCACCACTACTGTTCTGCATAGGCCTGAACCCCCTCAGTCACATCATCACAAAGAGTGGCTATGGATACCGATTCCGAAGCGGGACAACAATCAGCCATCTCCTCTACATGGATGACATCAAGCTGTATGCCAGGAATGAGCGAGAAATTGACTCACTGATCCACACCACCAGGATCTACAGCGATGACATAGGGATGTCATTCGGATTAGACAAATGTGGCCGGATGGTATCAAGAAGAGGCAAGATGATCAGAACTGAAGGGGTTGACCTACCAGGGGGCAGGATAGAAGACATCAAGGACAGCTACAAATACCTTGGAATCCCACAGGCTAATGGCAATCGTGAGGAGGCCGCAAGGAAGTCATCCACAGCCAAATACCTCCAGAGAGTAAGGCAAGTCCTGAGAAGTCAGCTGAATGGAAAGAACAAGGTCCGAGCCATCAACATGTATGCACTGCCGGTCATCAGATACCCCGCTGGGATCATAAGCTGGCCAAAGGAGGAGATAGAAGCCACAGATATCAAGACTAGAAAGCTCCTCACCATGCATGGAGGGTTTCACCCCAAGTCCAGCACCCTGAGGCTGTACACTAAGCGAAAAGAGGGAGGCCGAGGACTAGTGAGCATCAGGCCACTGGCCATCAGGCCACTGTCCAGGATGAGACATCGAAAATCCAAGAGTACATCAGGAAGATGGCCCCAACAGATGAACTGCTCCGTGAATGCCTTAGACAGCAGAAACCCGAGGAGGAAGAGGAGGAGGAGACAACATGGAGGGATAAGCCCCTACATGGCATGTACCACCGTCAGATAGAGGAAGTGGCTGATACCAATGGCTGAATAAAGCTAGACTGACAGACAGCACAGAGGCACTGATCATGGCAGCACAAGAACAGGCCCTAAGTACAAGAGCAATAGAGGCCAATATCTACCACAGTAGATCTGACCCAAGGTGCAGGCTATGTAAAGAAGCCCCAGAGTCGGTCCAGCATGTGGTAGCGGGGTGTAAGATGCTCGCCAGCTCAGCATACATGGTAAGGCGCTACCAAGCAGCCGCGATAGTGTACAGGAACATCTGTACCCAGTATGGACTAGAAGTACCCAAATCCCAATGGGACATACCACCAAAGGTGGTTGAGAATGACAAGGCTAAGATCCTGTGGGACTTCAGCTTCCAGACTGACAAACAGCTGCTGGCTAACAAACCGGACATAGTGGTGGTGGACAAAGAACAGAAGAGAGCAGTGGTGATAGATGTGGCGATTCCAGCTGACGCCAACATCAGGAAGAAGGAACACAAAAAGATTGAGAAGTATCAAGGGTTGAAAGAACAGCTGGAACAGATGTGGAAGGTCAAGGTTAATGTGGTCCCCGTGGTAGTAGGAGCACTTGGGGCAGTGACCCCAAACTGGAAGAGTGGCTCCAGCAGATTCCTGGAACAACATCTAAAGCCTCAGTCCAGAAGAGCGCAGTCCTAGGAACAGCTAAGATACTGCTCAGAAGCCTCAGACTCCCAGGCCTCTGGTAGAGGACCCGAGCTTGAGGATGACACAGATACCACCCCACAAGGGTGAGAGGGACATTTAAAAAAAAAAAATAAAAAAATATATATATATATATATATATATATATATATATATATGACTTAAATTATTCACATGAAATCACTGAAAAAAAATTTGCTTTAGTTTTGGTTGTTTTGAACAAACATGTTTCATTGGAAACGCCAAGATCAAACGTACTTTACTTCACTCTGTGTTTTCACAGGAGCTCTGAAACATATTGTTTATGAGACACAAGCTTTTAAACCTTCAGTGTTTTCACCTCAGCATTGACTCAAACTGCTCTTATTGTGTGTTTGTGTGTAATAACATTTATCTCCTTTCAGCGCGTAGTTTTGGTTTTTACAACTCATTCTTGAGCTCCTTCCGTTCTTTACCTCCGTGGGCAGCGACCGGCTTGCTGTTCAGCCAAAGAGAGCAGGTACACTCAAAAAATACTGCATCCTGCATGTTACTTAATTCAATCAGTGAAACATTTTTACACTTACAAATATTGAGTAGATATGAAAGCTCTCAAATCTGTTAAAACAAACCCGAGCCATGAGTAAAATCTAAGTAATATTTTCTAGTACGTCTGAACGAATTGATTTGGTTCAATTACCTACACAAATTGAGTAAATGTAACTGAATTTGGGGGGGTCGCACCCAAAATGAGGGGGGACGGCGCCTTGCTCAAGGGAACCTCGGCGGTGGCTGGGAGGTGACACCTCCCCCCGTCAGCTCACACTCAGAGGGATGTCCTGGCGGGAGCAGGATTTGAACCACCGATGGCTGGGCGATCTGTCTTCAAGACATCTGCTCTACCGCTGAGCCACTGCGAGTGACCAGCACCCCCAAATCCTAAAAAGGTGGAATCGGTTCCCTTCTGTTTACTTGATGTTTTTAAGTTGTTAGTTATGTCTCCAATAAAATTGAGTTGCCTTGTTTAATAATTGCACTTATTAAAACAAACTGATATTTGTTAATATAGTCTCAAAAAGGTTGGGAAATATACATTTATTATTACAAATATTTAAACCATGTAATCTGTGAGTCAAATAATACTTTATTTAAGTAAGTAAACTTAATTTACATGTGTCTATTTCACACAAATATTCCTGTTGGAGTTTTACTAATTAATTTTGATATAGTCAAATAAAATACTCATCATGATGATATTCAGAATTTTTATTTAGCATGCATAACTATATATTACTGTCACATTTACTAGGTCCTTGAATCACTTTTTAGAGTGTAGCAGTTATAGAGCCACACCGAGTCAAGCACCTGCATCCCAAATGCTCTCCACCACAGCTGACACATGCACAACAGGAGTGACTAATGTGTCTCCAGTGATCACAGCAGTGATGCAGCAAATCTTCATTTTGCTGAAGGAGCAGAACGACGTCAGCAGAGTCTGCAGCGCTTGTTGGTGTTGTTGTTGTCCTTCAGGTGTTGTTCTCTCCGATGGAGATGTTTGTCATCATTTAGAAGGAACTACATTTTGCCAGCTTAAAAAAAAAGACTGCAACCTGTTTTTAAAAGAAGATAATTTTCCCACACCCACAATGCAGCTGTTGTGTAAATAAACTACCAAAACACAACTATTCTGTTTTATGTTGGGTAAATGATCCCAAAGTAGGGCACAAACTTCCGCAAAGGATAACAAATTTACCCAATTGACCCGTCTAACAGACCAAAAAACCCACACGAGGAGTGAATACCACTTCCTCTGTCGTGTTGTTGTGTGTTTTGTGCGTCGCCACGTCTCATCAAACCCAGACAACTTCAGAGGACGTTGACAGCTGAAGCGTCTGAGGGGCCCGGGGGTCATGCATGAACAAACTAACCCGACATGTGAACTACTGCAGTGAGCAGGTGAATTTCACTCTGGGGGTGAGAAATCCAAACACGCTGGTTAATGAATGCTCCAAGTTCAAGCCTGACGTGTGCATAAAGCCTCCAGGTCCCTCCCCCTTCAGAGAGTCAACTCACACAACAAGCTTCACAACTAACCCCCCCCCCCCCAACAGATTCTCCTGGATTACAGAGCTCCTGCCTGGAAACCTTCTTATATAACACAATCTCAAACTAATTGTGTCTGCAGGGACTCACAAACACGAGAAAACATCCACAGAAAATACGCTGCAACACACCAAAACACTTTATTACCAGTTATCTGCAGCGAGGAAAATGTTTGGGGGTTAAACAAAAATGTCCTTTGTAAGCCTCTGTTTGTGGTCTGTGTGTTTGTGTGTGTGTGTGTGTGTGGGGGGGGGGGGGTTGTTTGACCATTGTTTGACATCAAATACAGTTAAAATAAAAGCACAAAATAAATGCTGTGAAAATAAATCACCTCAGGCCATAACCTGTGACCATTCACAGGATACAGATGGTGTCTGTGTGTGTGTTTGGGAGTGGGGGGGGCAGGGTGTGTGTGTACATGGAGGGGGTGGAGGGTGTCATGGAATGATAGCCTGTGTTACAGAGCAGTGTGTGTTTGTGTGTGTGACATTTGCCTGAAGTGGCCGTGTGCGTCCTCGTCCTTAGGGGGGTCCAGGTCCTGTGTGGACAGCAGGCCTGTGTCTTCACTGGGAGGCTCCTGCTGCTCGCTCATGCTCCTGGCCCTAAGAACACAAACACACCGTGTGTTCACAGCAGGCTCCTCTCCGCAGGGCATTTATGTACGCTTGGAAAAACCATGTTTGTTTTTGTGTCCAGGTTTGACTTCAAACATGTACATGATGTGTTCTCAATGAATTGCGTGGTTTAAAAAAAAAAAAAGGTTTATGAGCTAAACAAGTGGACTCTGTCTTCAGAATCAACACAGCCATGACGCAACAGCTGTTTTTTGCTGGTTTACATTAAATATCTCTACTCAGCAAAAAACAGCTGTGTCCTTGTGTAAGTGGGTTTGCTGTCTGCCCACACGCAGATGTCTACAAAGAACTAGAGCAGCTCTGGGGGGCTGGGGGGGTTACGCAGATGGCTGACCTGATGTATCGTGACGGGATGACTCAAGACGTTCTTCTAAAATACAATCTTCAGAGCCAAACATCTACTGAAACAAACAACAACAAGCTAATGAGAACAACAACATGATGGTGAACTAGTCAAGGGGATGCTGTCACAGAAATACTTACATTTGCTCCTACTGGACTCAAAGTAGAAAAACGTACGACACACACACTAATAATGGAAAATAATCTCCAGGAGGAACAAGTGTAATTTCTGAAGGAACCAAATCACAGCGTTTCAACGATTAGTCTGACAGATTATGCGGCTCAAGACATTTTAAAGGCTTATTGGGGGTGTTTTGCATGCAATTTGATATGGATAGCAGCAGGCTTCCTGTGGGAGGGAAATTCGCAACCCTATGCATCTACAACGAGACCACGAGAGCCAAGGAAAAACAAATAAGTGATCTGGATCACGTGACCACAGTCCTGGACAACCAAGTAACCCTCAAACGTCTCATGATGGATGTTGTCATGGAGCGATTGGACGAGAGTTTAAATCAGTTTAGAAATCAGGTTACAGGTTTTTGTTCATACAGTTCATTCATACAGTTCATTCCTCCTGGGTAGCGCTGTCGCCGCACAGCAAGGCGGTTCTGGGTTTGAGTCCGGCTCTGTGCTCAGTTTGCATGTTGTCCCTGTGTCTGCGTGGGTTCTCTCCGGGTTCTCTGGCTTTTTGTGACCACAATATTGGATCTTTTATTGATTGTAAAAGATATTTATTTTTTATCTTTATTTAATCAGGAAATTTCATTATGGTCAAGGTGGCAGCCAGTCGGTACTAAAGCTTACAATTCAGGTTATATGGTTTTTATTACAGTATTAAACCATCCTTTATCTTACTAGCCTGTCTCTTTATTTATCTAATGTTTCATTATTCATTCATTCATTTTCTTGTTCCGCAGCTGTATCCGCCGTAGCGGGTCACGGGGAGCTGGAGCATATCCCAGCTGACATTAATTGTTCCATAATTTATTCATTATTTTAGATAACAAATTCAGCCATTATCCATTACAGAAGAGTCATTGTTTACATGATAGCTAGTTGTCACATGTTAACACCACTGCTTTTACAGCTGTCTCAGGTTGGCCGATGTTCTACAACCAGCCCATATGCTTCATATTATGTGACTATTCATAGATCTTCCATATAATCCCTGATAATAAACCTCGGTTGTGTCTCATTGATCTGAAGCCGGGAAGAGAATAGCAGGGATTGTGCTCCTATTTCTTCATAGTGTTGTCATGAAACAGCTCCTAACTATCTGTTTTGTTTCCTCCCCTCATCTTCACGCCTCCATCTTTCTTTCTCACATGCAAACCCCCACTGGGCCTGCCCCGGCACTGTCCTCAGGGAGAGGGGAAGTTGTTACCACCTGCGCTGGTTTAATTGCGGGTGCAATGGAAATAGGCACCTGCATGCAGCTACTAGTGAGTTGGCTCTAATTGGCCAGAAGCGTCAGATCACCTGCTGACCTGATCAAACAGCAGAGGTTTTACATCTGACTGGTTTGCTGTGATCACAGAGGGTCGGATGGCAGGTGAGGTGCCCATTGTAGGAGATAAGGAATGCTTTGTTGGAACTTTTCATCTGGAGGTCGAGGTCGACACGTATCTGATCCCAGGTGTGTGGCCTCAATGCATAAAGGAGGCTTGTGGAAATAATTTTAAGACCCAGCTTGTAATTGTCTTCAGCATTTTTTGGTTGTTGTTGTTGTATTGGAATAAACACTGCAGTAAATAAGAGGCTTATTTGTACAAAGTGAAGATACATTATACAAGTATGATATAAAGTAATTTCTCTACGGGGATCATTAAATGACAGATTATTATTATTATTATAACAGATTTTGATTAAAACTTTTCCATCAATTAGCCACAGAAAAACAAAAATAAAACAACTGTGTTTAATTTCCTGGATGTTGCGAAGGTGTAGTCCAGATTGAAATCTAAGGTGGTGTTTGAAACATAATTGTTGTATATTCAATTTTTCAGGGACATTTCTTTATTGCATGCTGGGAGGTCAGCCACATATTCATCTTTACTGCTGGCTGAAGACAAGCTGAACTTGTAAAGCCAACATGCAAGTTAGGCAAAATGTAAAATTGGACAAATGTTTTGTTCATAAGAAACAAAAGAGAACTGGAAGCATTATTTACTCATTCTGATTTCATGTAAAGCCGTGCCCTAAACATGAGGTGAGGACTCCGGACAGCTAAGGCCTGGTTGCAGCTGAGTGGAGCTGGAACAGAGACTCATCCAGCATCTCTAACGACTGTTTAGACACCGACTACACATCCTGTCACACAAGTTGGTGGAACCTGTATTTGGAATAATTTTCTTTCACACAGTTGAATGAGTCATCCAGAGCTTAGTCAACCATCTTCATATAAAACAGCGTTTATTGCTAGTCTAAAGGTCTTGGGTTTGTTCATTGTGGGCCACCATCCTGAAATCACACGCCATTAAATGTCTGATCTGTGGTCATTTATAGAAATATACCAGCCCTCCACTGGAACAGTGCTGCGATAGATAGCAAGTGTTCCAAAGAATGCAAGTGGAAACACTTGTGGGTATGACAATCTAATGTCCGCTGCTTATCCCAATTGGAAGGTGCTCAATAGAATGCATACCTCCGCCAAAGTAGGACAGTTCCTCTTGGTCACGTTTCAGCATGACGTACACCATCAGAAAGCTTTCTGGCTTTTGGTAAAGTAAGAGAAAAAAAACGAATCCAACCTTTCATCTAAATGTACTCTGAAAGTTTCATAAAAACCTGTCCGGGAGTTATTGTCTCATCCTGATGGTAAGACATTAACTCCTGTTGGAGGGAATAAACAACAATGGTGATATACGTGAATTTCATCTTGACGAGCCAAAGACAAGTTTACACTTGACTGCAATTGATGGTCACACTCTGACTGTTAACAAGTGAACACTGACTTTATATGAAAGCAGGTCATAAATGTTAACAACACATACATTTCACTGCCATCCAAGCCTCCATCCTGATCTGGCCAAAATTTTCACACACCTTTCCTTCTCCACACTCCACAGGAGACAAACATTTAGTGGCGTCACAGGACAGCCTCCAATCCAATAAACTCTAATCTCATTCAGTATGCAAATCTGGATTGCTATTGAGGAGTCCTTCTGCCCCTGGTCTCTCTACTCTCTGCAGCCCACGTTCCTTTAAATTAAAGATGTACTGAATTGTAATGATGGAGAAAAACTTCTCCGGCAGATGAAGTTGAATTAATTTCACTCAGGATATGAAGGCAGGTCTCTTGGGTAACCAGACGAACCAGTCTGCCATTCTGTGTCTGAAACAGCAGTGGTTTGGAGGACAGAATCATCATTTATAGTAAAAACACCTGAGACAGACATGTTTGGACATCTGACCTATGATGCAGATTAATGCTGTCTATAAAAAGGCTCTGAGTTGTCATGATTTCAGGCAGGGACGAGGAGAGTCGATGGTTTCAAACAAAATTTGTTAGGAACTGGAAATAAATGAGCAACAAGGAGATTCGGTGCTTTCCTTAAATAACTTACAGGACTTTGGCTCATCATATATTACCAATGTGATGTAGGTTTCTCTCACTGTGCCTAGATTTTCTTTGTGACTTACAAAGGCCTTTATCACCTCTATTTGATCCTTCGGCCTTTCAAAGAGCGAGACAGTCTGAAACTTCATCTGAAGCACGGCCTTTGGACTCTGCACTGCTTGAGACCTCCTGAAATCCCCTCTCCATTGTGCAAGTGCCTCACAACAGCCTTTGATGAGTATGTCTTTGAGCCGGATTGTTCTTATTACTGAGTATTTAGGAACACAATGATGATCTTATAACATAGAATGTAGTTCAGGGAGTTAAATATAAAAGGGAGAATAAAGTGTGTTATTAAGTATTTGTATTAATGAATTTGCTTTTTTTTTTCTCGCGGTCCCATAGCACTTTAACTTTAAAAGTGATTTAAACTTTTTTCCAATAAATAATACTGGGTAACAACCATTCCACACACTCTTAATTACTGTGTGAAATATCAGCAGACGTTATTTTGATTTCTAAAATTAATTTGGCTCGATGGGATTTATCTGAATGATTCTTTTGCCGCAAGTAGAAACGAGCGATAAGATTGTCAAAAGACACCAGATACAGCATCGGAACACACGCGACTACTTCACAATAAAAGCACAACAATAGCGTGCGTTGCATGAAGCCCTTGGCAACATAGATTTAATATCATCTTGAATAAACATTTTGCAAAATTAAATCCTAATGGTTTTCTCTTGCATCTCAGAAACCTTAATTACTGTGTTTCTGAGTGAGCCAAAGAAAAAGTTACATCACAGCCAAATGGAAAACAATTTTGTACGCATGTTGGTTTGCCTGTTAATAATAACCCTGCCTGACATTTCTTAACAATCATTCTACATTCTTGGAACAATTGCAATGAAAGTTACAACGTCAAACTTTCTACTCATACTATAACGCTACAACCAGGTATTTTACTTTGAAATATTTACCGGAAGCCTGACTCTTCTTCTCGCTAGCTTGACGTCATCGTACGTTCCCTACCTGTGGCTCATGGATTGTTGCGACCTTTTCCGCCGTGTCGTCGCCCGGTAACTCCACCGAACTCCTCACGTCTGTGCTCCGCGGCTCGTGGAAACCATTCTGCGTGTTTTATCCGCGGAGAGCTGACGGAAACTGGCCCGGTTGGTCTCAGAGAGCCGAAGGCAGGCAGAGCGCGGAGCTGCCGGAGCGCGTCCTGCGTGAGGTGGGCTGAGCTTACCTATAGCCCAGTGTGGGCTGTTTACTCCACAGCAGATTAAACTGAGGCTATTTTCTCCTCATGACGCCCAGAATAACACGACTGTCCACGAAACACGACACAAACACACAGTGACGGCTTCTCCACCTCCAGTCATCAGGCAGGAAACATCAGAGATGCGTTTATGTTCTGTTACCGGTGGAGGGACGTTTAGAAAGGTTGTGTCACTATTTATCCATTTCTGTTAGATCTACTGTATATGGAAATCATTCCCGCCATCCCGTCACATTTTTAGAAATTCAGGTACTTTATAGATTTGGATTTTTAAAAGCTATGACTCGGCTAAAAAGGTGGGAGCTGCTGCTGAAGCCAGTTAAGCAGTGAAGTCATGTTTACACACCATCAGACACGCTTTATCACCATCATAGTCACTATTATTCTAACTGAGGTATCAGGAAACAATCTGCATTGGTTTCCATCACTAGGTTTTGTGTGATGAATGTTGTTGACAGATTAAAAAAAGAGCAAGAAAAAAATACAAAGTTTACAACCTTGAAATGTTTACAATGTTGAAATGTTTACAACTTTGATTTTTGTGTTTCCATGACAATAATAAGACGCTGAACTCAGATGGTCCTTCAGGGTAAATTAAAGTATATATTGTATTTTTAGACGTACATGTCTATCAGACAGAATATCTTCATGTTACTTTTATGATATGATAGAGATGCTATAAATATATTTGATGGATTTCCATGGCAACATGCTCTGTCCCCACGGTGTTTTATAGACTACAGGTAGTCCTCAACCTACAAACAAAATTGGTTGTTCGTTCGATGACTTGTTCGTTGTTTATTACATTTCAATCTATAATCGCTGTTTGAGGTCATTTAAATGTCATTACTACTCTAAACACCAATGAAGGATTCCGTAAGACTGACCAGAAACAATAAACAGGACATAAAAACAACACATATAAAAATAAAATACTGTACTACCATAATCTAACTATAACATTTCTACCTCTGCTGAATACATTTTCTCCTTGGGGGTGTATAGGCTAAGCCAAGCTTTAATACACTGAGGTATTCCACTGTATTTGACGTGAATGATGCACTGATGCACTTCCTGGTAATAAAAAGTCTGACACACCACTCTCCTATTCCCATTGAACTTTTTAGTTAACTCGACCAAAATTTAACATCAGCTATTAAAACATTCGAAGTTCAGTGGTTAATGCTTCCAGACAGAAACCTAACCCAGTCAACATTGGTTCCTACATCATTTAGCTTTAACTTTGAACCTGACCCGAATTGTCTTCGGTCTTGATGATCATGAACGTCTCCATGAACAGAAATACATTGTGGGTTCATTTCCTGCTCAGAATTTCACAGAGATGTGGAGAAAAGGAGGAGGAAACGCTGCAGATGACACATCGACAGGAAAGATGAAAACACATGAAGTCTGATATCAGAGCAAACTTTTCAGATATTTGCTGACTTATTTTGACATATAGGGGTCTTAATGCTACACTGCTCGGTGTGGATTGTGGCAGGAAAGGGAACTACAGTAGATGGGTGGCAACATCTGAATGCGAGTCGGATGTTTGTATCGAGCACTTCCTGTATTACTGTAATGATAGATTGTTTTTAATCTTGATATTATATAAGTTTTGCAGTTTTCATTAGCATTCATTCATTTTTGTAATTACCTGTTAGGGTCACTGGGGGGCGGAGTCTATCCCAGCTCACGGACAGGAGGCGGTTTTGCCCCGGACCAGTGATCGGTTCACCACCACAGACAAGCAACCATTCACACTCACGTCTACACACCCACAGTCCATTTCAGAATCACCAGGTCTCCTCTACTGCATGTTTTTGGGCTGTGGGAGGAAGATGGAGAACCCGGAGGGATCCCAGGCAGACACTGGAGAACACGAGACCTTCACAGAGAGAAGCCCCAGGTCCTCAGGAGGAGATGAACTTCCTCTTTGTGAGGCAACAGTGCTGCCCACCGTGCTTCTGGTTTCATTAGCCGTTACCATTGGCAAGATTTTTGCTGTCTATGCTGAACTGACTTTTATGAAACATGAAATATGAAGTTATTAAAGGTAGAAGGAAAAAAATTGGGCTTAAGTAAATCTTAAAAAGGCCTGTGGTGTGTTCTGTGATCGAAGAAATCCTGGGATATTACATGCAAGTAGAAACACTTACAGTTTAAGAAAACTAGGTCAGTGAGTGTCCAGCATTTCAAATGTACTTAAATGAGGGTGCCTCTCAAACTGAAGTATTCAAACTAGAACATTTAGATCAAACTAGTAAATATATCAAGTTACTTTTTAATCACTGGGTGTATGTGACCTTATGGAGACTAAAGGACTAGATCTGCTCACGTTATGTACTGATCACATTATGATTTAAAAATATGCACCAGAATCTAAAACCCTCTCTACAGCATGAGGATCGAGAGGTTCTCCTCTCAGAGATCCAGTCATCAGCGTTTGTCCTGTCGAAGAGTTCAATCGCTCCTCTGAAGGAGGCCATTACTCAGAAGAGGTTTCGGTTTGAACACAAAGGTGCAGTAAAAATATCAACCCCAAACCTGACCACACTTAACATACACAATACCAGTTCATTCATTCAGGAAAACTACAAAAGAGACTCCTGATCTGAATCACCAATTTACCCATATCTTAATGAACCTGAACTGCAGGTGCAAAGGTGTTCCTCCAATGGCACATTTGAAATTAGAACAAATGCACTGAATTTAAAGAAAATGAATAAAAGAACATCTGAAGTTGCTTCTCCTTTGACATCCCATGTGTCCCAGTTCAAACATCCCTCTCTGACACATGTGCCTGCATCTCCTCCTCTTATTGGTTTAGTTGGAATAAAAACCATGAAGTAACCACCATCATCAGCACAGAACGAGCACAACCTACCTCCAGTACCTTCAGGGTGACTGACCTGGCTCTGCTGGCTACTATCCTCTGACTGCAATTACCATGAGGGTGGCGGTAGTGAGGGAGCTGGTAGTATCTGTCCTGGCCTGGGGCCTCGTCGGCGGGCAGGGCCTTAGGGCTGGCTGCATAGATAGTGCATCCCATGAACACTTCCTGGAAATCACCCTCAGTGTCCTACAGAGAGAGGAGACGAGCTGTCCTCAAGGTGTCTTTCCTCCGAGCGGCCTGTCCTGTCCTGATGCCAGCCAGCTGCTTTGTGGAAAAGCCATTGGCTCAGCACTTTACGATCCTAACCCCTCCTTCCCATCTGAATCTCTCCACAGCCAACCTCGCTCTCGCTTTGGCTTCAGCCCTCCTCCCTCCACCGAGCTGAGAGCATAGAAGATAATCAGATTTCACATTTACACTCAACAAAATCATCCCCCGCATAATCACTTGCTGTCACTGATGTTGCATTATGCTAATGCACACAGCATAGCCTCAGTTCAGGGGCATTAGGGGCAGCTAAAAATATCCTAAATGACTGATAGAAGCTAGTTCCACAGCAGATGCAGATAACATTTTAACAGTGTTTATGCTAAGTGATGCACTAAAGAGAATCGACAGCTGTTCAGACATTCAGAGTTCCAACTGGCATTTGTCAGTTTCGAATTTGCTTAACACATTTTTCTAGAGCTGAAGATTCATCAAATTGTTTTATTTGTTTAATCATGAGTCCAAAACTATACAAACATGTGTTAAGCTGAGAAAAGTCTCACAATAGACAAACTATTTACTGTGAAAGGTGGCATTGGACATCTGCTTCCTGGTGTCTTAAGACCAGAAACTACAAATGACATTAATGTCAATGACTTGCCAAACATAGACATGAGTTAAGTGAAACTAATGCAGCATAACAACTTCAAGACTCTCTTTTCTTGACTGTCAAGGTTGACTAGTATCGATTGGAGGATGAGACCAGCACAAACATTGTGGAACACTTAATGCCAGCTGAAAAAATGAATACTGCACAGTAATCCATTATCAACTCCTTTCCACAGAAGTGACAGAAGTCAATGAACAGGCCCAAGGACAGATTGTCTCATAAAAAGATTTATTTTTGTTCCAGCCCAAATTTACAAAGGCAAGTTACAGAGTATTGTATAAAAAAGAACCATGATAATGTACACTTTACACAAACTCCTGAAGGGTGGGAGACGGGGAAGGTGAAGAGTTCTGAAGTTTCTCACACAGAAAGAAAATGAAGACATTGTAAACATCCTTGCAAGCACCAGATTTGGTACTTTTTTTGGGGGGGAGGGGAGGGAAGGGGTTTTGTGTGACAGTGGGTGGGTCAGGAAAAGACAAACAAGCAAGTGTCTCTGTGTTTTTACAGAAGAAGGTTCAACTAGGCACCAATTGAGACAACTGCTGGCCAATAAATATACTCTTCACCATGAAACAAATACAGTCCTGCAAAATACAAGAGCCAAGCACTTTCCAATATGTTGATAGCAAACATTACTTTTCTGGCTTTTTATACACTTTAGGATATATGAATTTCACTGGGCTTTGCTTACTACTGAGATAACATTACTAGTCTCAGAGAGAGAACAAATGCACTTGTCACAACCATGTCTGATAAAACTATATGTACTGTATGCAGTCTGCTGGTACTAAACCCACTGACTTTAATGACGACATCACAGCTGCCTAGATAACCCTTACAGATTAAGTACAAATCAAACACCACCACATTCAGCTTATTCTTGTCAGCCAGTCTTTAAAATGTGCTAAAAGTCAAAAAGATTTCTTGAAAACTTCCGTGGGATGAGAAAACAGCAACTTATTCACTGGGAATGTCCAAGACCATCAGCATGAAGGGGTGCAGGTTTAGAATACTGAGTAGTGTCTCCACCAACGCTAGCGTCTACCTCCAGAGGGTGTTCAATGAGATCAACTGGTGGTTTATGGATCTGAACACAAAGTATTAAATGAAGAAAAACAACAACAACGGGAACATTGAAAATGATTTTAAACCAAAACAGATGAAAAAAAAGTTAATTTAATGACAACATGGTCAATAGTTCACTCATCATAAAGCATCAGAAGCATGAAGGCTGGTCACAAGCCACCACAGCACGGTATGACGTCAAACCTCCCAGAAGCCCCGCCCTGAGCCGACACGTCATTTCTCAGTCGACCTCTGCTCAGAGCAGAAAATGTGCTTTTCTTCACACCCATAAACAGATTTCCTCTGAAATCAATGAAAACAGCATATGGATAGAATTTCACTTACAACCCCTGAGGTATACCAGAACTGTAATTTTAAGCCAGGCCATGCTGACACTCGTTTTTTTTAAATTACTTTGTTTGTGTAGACTTAAAGGTGATCAGGCTTGTTTGAATTTACAGAGAAGCACCACCAGTTTCAACCTGGGAGGACCTTAGAATCTTACTTCCTCGCTCACCGACTTATGTATAGAAGACCAAGGCCCTAGTTCACACATTTTACCATGTTAGAATGTCACCTGCTACGTGAAGTTGCATCTGATTGGCTCCTGTTTGTTCCAACACATACAGATGAAATGGGTTTGAGGTCA
Organism: Antennarius maculatus; assembly: GCA_013358685.1. NCBI lineage: Eukaryota > Metazoa > Chordata > Actinopteri > Lophiiformes > Antennariidae > Antennarius > Antennarius maculatus. The sequence goes on from CM023606.1 coordinate 21,218,845, forward strand.
TTTCATACATTTATCCTCCATGTGTCAAGCTTACAGCACAAGACATCGACTGATTTGAACAAACTGTGGGATCAGACTCACTGGCTGAGTCTGAAATTGAACCAAAGCTCGCCGCTGGTATGAAAAGCCTGCTAGCGACTGTGTGAGGTGGATGTGTGTTGCGATGAAGTCACACAAGCAAGCAAAGCACCAAATGATATTTTCACCTTTTTTTTTTAAAACTGGTAAATCATTATTCCTTCCACAATAATGCTGGATTTCATCTGACTTGTGTGTCAATGAAATGACCTGGAGCCAGTCTGAAGGGAATAGCGTCTGCTGGGGTGGATGGAGGTGTGAGCCAATCCCATGTCCGTAAACTAGAGGTCAAATTAAAAATGGGGTAGACTTAAAGGAGTCTGCAGCCTTTTGGATCAGAGCACGCTGTGAAGGCTGAGAGGTGTGTAGTGGGATAAATATAAACATTTATGCACAAAGAAGTAGCTTTAAGTCTATATTACAGCAGAAAATACATTTCGAATGAAATTTCACATTGCTTACAGAAAACAAACTGGACGAGCAGACAAAGCACAATCTGAAAGTAAAAACACCAACACCTTCCAACAGCCTGATGCAGTGATGCCAATGCCCCGTGAACGCAGCGCTTGCTTATGTGGCTTCATCCTTTAGAACGAGTTTAAAGACAGACGAGATCCTTTCACCGTGAGGGAGAACAGGACTACTACCAGCGTCAGACACATTCAAGGTTGAACACAATGATATGGAGGAAAGAATTAGTTCAACAAAAAAAAAGAAAAAAAAGAAGGAAAACAAACCATGAATAGTGTTAATTCTGTAATGAGGTGTGTGCGGTCCCTTCGCAAAACATGAAAATATCATCCCTGAAAACAAGAACCAAGGTTCCTACGGGGATGGGAATCAACAATGATGATGGACAATTAAACAACCTTCAGTCTCTGACTCTGAAGTCTCTGAAGAAAGCAGCTGCTGCCATATTCCCTCTCCCCAAGAAATATAGCCAAACCTTTGTCAAGTTAAGGATATATTGTTGTTTCACGGCATACGTTAAGCCAAAGACATGAAAGATGAATCGCTCCAATGCGACTCACTTCTTCTCAGTCTTTAATTTAGTTTGACTCCCCTTTCCCATCAGTCACCCCACATCCCCTGCCAATTTCTTTCTGCGTGTGACAAAAAAAACAATGCAGACAAAGTTTTTAAAAAAGAAAAAAGCTGTTGTGGCAGTCCAATAGTCTCTTTTTGCATTGTATTTGTTGACAGTGCAAAGACTAGTTAATCAGCGGGTTGGTGTTTCCTCTGCGTGATGAGGCAGAGTGATGGCTTTGAACCTGGGTTATTATCTGTCCTATTACAGTCCGAGGTCCAGAAAATTTTGGGTCACTTACAAAGGGAGGGAAAAAAAACTACAATCTGCCTCCCCTTCGGACAGAAGAAATAAAAATATTGATAGAAACACCATTCAACTGATGTCTAAAAGGAAACACCCGGGAGCTTTCTCCTCATGTGAGCCAGTCACATGAATCTTTGAAGGGTTGAGGTGTGACGGTCAGGCTTCCCTGTGAACGAGACAAAAGGAAGAACTTGTTCATTAGCAGATAACTAAAATCACAAACGCTGCACAACTCTCTTCAACTCTTCTCAGTGTGGAATTTAAGACCTTTTACTCAAGTTATTTAGGTAAGTATAAATAAAAATTCTGTTTCTACATTATTGTGTACTGTACTTCATAGTAGCTGAATAAAAACTACACACAACATGGAACTTCTAATTTTACCACTTTCAGAACAAATTGATAAAATAATTTATGGAGGTTTGAGTTTCACTGATATTAAAATATATTTACATAATATTTATTCATAGAAGACATTAATACTTCTTCCACCACTGGTCATTTCAGTCAGTCTTGTGCTCTGTTGCCATGTGGTTACAGTTACTCAGCTGTTCACAGAGCTGCCACCAGATGTCAGTGCAGGCTGCTCTGACTGAGTGTCTTGGTGGTCTCTTTCCACATCTCCATTATCACTGCTGTGATCCACTTGTCCTCAGAGGACCTACTTAGGATGGATGAGCTGAGGGGCTAAATGCTACATTGTATTCTGTCCTACATTGCAGCAAAGAAGTGAGAGCTTTGTCTCGGCAGGCTTCGTTTTTTTAATAAGGTGCTGCTACTGAGTCTGGAACTGTTGAAGGAAAAGGTGGTCGTGTTCCCACCTCAAATCAAGCGGACAAATTAACATGCATTATATGTTTAGAGGACAATCTACATCTGTGCTTGTGCTCATAACTCTCCACCTTCTTTTTTAACCGGAGGCGTGTGTGTGTCTAAATGAAGCCGGCTGCCTGTATTTGTCTGGTCTGCTAATTCCAAGCAGTCTGGTTCATTTATAATGCTTAGCTTTAGATCTGTTACAGCCAATATTTGTGTGTCTCTCCAAAAAATGAGGGGGTGGGGGAACCCTTACCGTTCTCACCTCCGTGGTGGTGGATAGAGGGAGGGGGTTGCTGCTTGTTGGCTGGCAACAATAGCTGATGAGGAGAGACCTATGGCGAGTTGGAAAATGTATAGCTATCAGTAATATTCCCTATTTACTTCCTGATTAGATTTTTGATTTTCTTTAACAATTTACATGTAATTTGTACTCAGGGTGTTTTTAATTTAAGTAACTGGCCTCAATCTCCTCTTCACGTATAGCACCTTATTAAGCATGTTAGGACAGTGGAGCTTGAAGTAGAGTGAATCTACTGTCAAACAGCAAAGACAGGACAACCAGAAACTGACTGACCTGTGGCGTAAGACAGGTCATACTGTCCTGAGAGCAGGGGGTATCCCAGGTGGTGGTGAGAGGGCATGATGCGCTGGGAGGGGGACGATCGTGGTCGATCCATGTCTCTTTCTCTATCCCTCTCACGCTCTCTTTCCCGATCTCGGTCTCCACCAGCTCCTCTGTCCTGCTCCCTGTCCCGGTCATGGGATGGCTTGTCACCTACTGTGGGGGATTTGCTCTTGTATTGGCTGGCATGCTGATGCAGGATTTCCAGGGCTTTGGAGTCTGTGGCTGTTTTGGTGACAGTAGGGCTAACACGAGATTTGTCACTGCAGTCCTCACCTCCAGATATTTTACTGCCATATGGAGTAAATGGATAAGTTCCAGGTAAATAGGAACCTAAAAGAGATTAAGAAAATTGATGATTCAAATTTGGGTTGATATTAAATACAAATGTAGCAACAGATGATTGATCGCATTCATTAATGCCCACATTGATCAACTTTAATAGTCAACACGACTGGTTTTGAACTCCAGCCAGTCCAGACTTTTGGGGGAAAAACAAAACAAAAAGTCCCCTTGTCTGCTTTACAAGGTGATATCCAGACCAGGAATTCAAGCGTCTAGTACCAGATTATGATCTCTACACAATATATTCAACTTAAACTGTACTCCGCTGGACCAGTTTACACTGAGCTTTTCTTCTACTGTGGCCATGTGAGTGATTGTATAGAAGTTATCAATAGTAGGCAGTTATATTGGTGTGATAAAAACATAATACACACACACACACACACACACACACACACACACACACACACACACACACACACACACACACACACACACACACACACACACACACACACACACACACACTAGTCAAAGGACAGCAGATAACAGAGCACTTAAAACCGTGTGGCTTCAACCAGTTCCTGGAGTGTTTATGAACTCCTGCAATTCTACTTAACCTGTGCATTTTTCAGCGAAAAACAAAACAAAACAAACAAAAAAAACCCATAATTTCTTTAAGTCATACATTATCTATATGGTGTCTTTTGCCCAAATTAAATGACAACAAATTACATCATAATGATTTAAAAATGACTCCAATCTCTAACAAAATAATTCTGCAAGTCAAAATGTTTTTATGCAGGGAGTTTAGCCAATGAAAAGGAAAATAAACAAAATCTTGTAGCTTCCAATGAGACAGTAAGAAATTGTGCATTTTAAAAAACCAATACATCCATACCTGGGTAATTCTGCATCATGACTGATGGCATGCCCCTGTATCCAGGGTGGCTGGGGTCATAGCCTTGTCCGTATGAGTATCCATGCATGAAGGGAAGGTATCCTTGGTGCTGTGCTAGTGGTGATGAGAACTGCATGTGGGGATTCGAGCGAGAGTCTTTGCTCATGGCCCGATGTTCCTCAGAAGTCATTCTGGGATCAATACCCTCTTTTCCGTCCTCTTTAGGCCCACCTTGACTTTCCTTGGTCCTGGGCCTTTCATCCTTTAGTTTACGATCACGTTCCCGTTCTCTGTCCCTTTCATCCTTCCATCGAGGTTGTTGCTGCTGGTGTTCGTCTTCTACTTGGACCTTCTGGCTCTCAGGAAACTGTAATAGGGGTAAACAAAAATTCCAAGTCAGCACAAAAAAGCATAGTGAAACAATTTTGGTTCTCATAACATATTAACAAAATAATACAAGATTTGTATTTACCTGTCTATACCACATGGCCTGCTCCATCCCCGTCTGGCCTCTAGACTCCAGTGTTTGCTTAGAGTCTTCCTTTCCATGATGTCCCCCTTCTGTCAGCTTCATCTTCAGCCCCTCAGCTTGCTGGGACTTTTGATCTTCCCCCTTTATGCTCCCCAGGGATTTGGAAGAGTGCTCAGAGGGTGAGTCCCTGGGTTTGCTTGGTGGTTGCGGTGTCTTCCCGATGTCTGATTGATTTGGGGCTTTGGAGAGGCTTGGTGGCATTGGGCTCTTTTGCTTCCACTCCTCCTTCATGGAGGCCTCTCGTTCTTTTATGGCTATATCTGACTTCTTCTCTGCAACACGATGTTGTTCAGCCATCTGTCGCTGCCGCTCCTCACACTGTTGTCGGTATGCTGGGTTGGTGTTCATTAAATGGTTATGGTAGGCTTGATCATGGTGGTATGCATATGGGGGGACATAAGCATACTGGTTGTAGTAAAGAGGCTGCATGTACATGTTGGATCGCTGTTGGATAACTGAGGGTTGCTGCTGCTGCTGGCCAGGGGCATTGCTGTCTGGTTTGCGGTCTTCATGAACCTCAACCTTGACTTTCTCCTCACCTTGGTCCTGGTCATCATCTTTTTTAATCTTAACTGGACCTTCAACAACTGGTGTAGTTGGATTGGGCCCGCTAATACTGGAGTTGATATAATTTGGAGAGTAATACGTCTCATAGCCAGGGTAGTACGGAGACTCCTTGCTGGGAGCCTGGTTTGGAAATAGTGCTTTCTTGACACTTTCTCTGATGGTTTGGTCTTCTGCTCTGACTTTGACACCTTCAGCTTTCCCTTCACCATCTTCGCCAGCATCCGAAATATCTGAATAAGCTGGGCTATTTGTTTTGACTGAAGAGTTGTCTGCACCATTCTGGTTAACCACATGAAGTGGTGTGAGAGGCTGTTGTATTCCAGTGCCATCGATTCGACTGGCGACCCCAATGGATGGGCTAGGGGCATTATCAGAGAAGCTGTAAATCTTGTCTGCCTCAGCCTTGATACTGGCCAAGCGACTCTGGTGTGGATCTGATGAACCATTTAGGAGCCCCTCTCCCTTCATTACTTGATCAGAAGGTTCAGAGTATTGAAGTTTTCCTTCCTCCAATTTTCCTCCCTTTCCCAGAGGCTTGGGGCTGTCAGCTTCCTTGCCACCATCTTTTTTCTTCTTGTCTTTTTTCTTCTTGTCTTTGGAGCTATTTGAGGCAGGATCTCCAATGGTAGGGGTTTTAGCCTGAGCACCTTTCATTTGTGGACTCTTGGGAATTCCTTGAATTATTGGGCCAAGTCCCGGGGGAGTATTTGGGTTTCCTGGAGGAAAAGAGTACATCTGCTGGGACGCTGCAGAGCCAGGGCCAATGGGCCGTGGTGATTTAATGTTTTTCTGGGACATTTTATCAGCCTTTGTGCCAGTGTTACCTTTTTTGGACTTGTCTGACCCTCTCTTATCATCTATGCCATCATTACTCGCCTCATCAGTGAGGCATAGCCCATCTTCACACCCATCTGTTGGTATACCAGCTGCCTCTGGATCAGTTTCTGAAATTTTCTTTTTACTTTGCTTTGACCCAAATTTTCCAGGTGATGGGGAAGGACTCTGAGCATCAAAGTTACGGCCTTTTGGAGTAACTGAACGTGCCGGTGATAAACATCCTTTCTGAGAGATAGAAGCTCCATTACAGTTCCCTGGATCAGGATGGAGGGTTGAGTCCTCTCCATATTCACTGTCTCCATCTAAGTCCAACTTTATATCATCATCATTGTGGGCACGGGCTTGGTGATACTTGAGTCCATTGATGTGCTTGTACTTCTTGTTGCAGTTGGGGTGTGGGCAGTCAATAAGAACTGGAGAGGGGCAGCTGCGGTCAAGGGGGGGTGGAAGTGGCTCAGTCTTAACAGAAGGGATAGGGAGACCTGTGGATCCTGCCCCTCCACAGTTGGAGTTTGTACGCATTCGTTTGTTGCCTTTGGTATCCTCTGAGCTGGAATTGGGTTCCATGTCTGAGGCTGGTTTGGTCTTGCGTTTTCCAGTTGAGGAGGGACTAGCCTTGATGTCCTCTGTGTTGTTGTTAGGTGGGGTACGGCGCTCTGATGGTGTTTGGCTGCCCCTTCTGCCCTTGCTGTTTGAGGCAGCTCGTGTCTTGTTGTTGGTGTTGCCCTTGTTGTCTGAAGAATTACTGTTCTCGTTGATTGGGGTGTTGCTATTCGGTCTCATTCGTTTACCTCGGCCACGGCCATTCCTCATCTCCAGGTCACTTGTAGGAGATTCACAAAACCTAAACAAAATTGGGTATGAAAATTAGCGATTAGTGATTGCCCAGCTCTGCTGAAGTCTGAGTACATAATTTTACATTATGTTTGACCTTTGTCACAGTAGTATACAGCATCTGTTCATTGGAAGTATCATTTATAGGGCTACGCACTGTGTTGTCGTCACATTTGCATACTGTCTCAAGGAAAACTCACAAAACAGAGTCGTAGCAGTAATAATACAATCAGGGTTTAAGTCCTTGAGTGCCAAGCCCATAATAAACAATGAAAATGATAGCAAAATAAGTGCACCATTGTTCTGTCCTCTCCTCTCATAACAATAATTTAATTTGATATTTTGGAAACTATAACTGAGTAAACACTTTAAACAAAGCCACATGACTCCTAATGAAGGACATACCATTTGAAAACATAGCACTGAACATTCTGGCTGCTTTGTAATCAGAACATACCATCCTTCACATACTTAAAATAGCAATTTGGCCTTATCTCTTCATAACAGTAATGTAATTATCTTTCTGCTCAGCAGTGAAGGTTAGTAATCTGTGACAAAGAGAGACACTGGCCTGGCATGACTCACAGCTTCCTCTACAAGTCTCTCCAAACAATTTCAGCCCCAGCGGGGGATGTGAATACATCCGTAGTCTGACAGTAGTAGAGGAATTTAGACTCATTAAAAGCCCAAGTTTATATTCAGTCCGTTGAAAGCTCTCTGAATTATTCATGGTGTGTCCCTAATGTAGTCATGCTGCAAACTGTAAAACTATCTTGGAGCACATACAGCCCAGCAAACCTCACTTACTGAACATTATAGTGATATATGGTGATACATTAGTGTGATACATCCTCCCCTTGTTTTCCATTAGCATTGCTTTAATCTTGAGTTAATTCTGTTGCATTTGACTATGCATTTCAAATATAGATTTATATTTACTTTTCAATATAGTGCAGGTATTCTAAATCAAAGCAGGGCCTGGTGGATGGAACTAAAAGCAAATACCCAGAAATTACATACACCTAAAATTATTTCCAACAAAAGACAAATATAAGGACTTGCAGTCTTTATTATAGAGAATGTAATACAGTGTTGAAGACCATTAGTCCAATAATTGGATTTTGCATTCTGGATTGTTTGAGCAGCTTTCTATTTATACAACTACCTCCTAGGACATCGGAGTTTGCCGACGAATCCCGTTTCACCAGACTAGCAATAAAGCGTAACATGGACAAGGAAGGTCCAGCTGCTCACAAACAAGTTGATGCAGTCAGTCACATATCCTTTAATCCTAATGCTACTACAACAGATTCATATCACACAGAGTACGGAAAGGTTAACAGAACAAGTGCAGCTTAGAGAACACATCAATGATTCATGGCAATCACCAATTCTTTATCATCTTGGCGTACAAATGTCATGTGTGACAGTGAATTCTTTTCAAAGTACAGATATACCTGTACATAACCTGCACAATAAATTTTCACAATACTGAACAAGGAACGCAGCATGACGAGCAGGAGTGCAGAGTGGATGATGCATGTTTAATTATCATCAGGAGCTTTTCTGAACAGGGTAAAATGGCGCTACGCCCTCTTGCTTTTGACATGCACACTCCTACCAGAATGCCGATTAAATATTAAATACCATTAAGTCATTTTACAGCATGCAGCCTTCCTGTAAACATATCAAGTCAATACCAGAAAAAAACACAGTTGTTGATTAACAATGGCATAATTACTGAAAAAAAATTAAATTCACAAGAAATTTTAAACTTTTCTCTAACTCAATATCCTGTCATTAGTCTGCAGCGATCTTGTTTATGCGCCACTTTTACTCATGTTTCATAAAGCTTATATGGAGTAACATATGACTCAGAAGTAGATTTCTGTGGTACTTTTTTTAAAGTTTCACACACAGCACAAAGTGGAAGAAAGTCATGCACCATCTTGTGTAGACAACGGTGGGTTTCTACTGCTGTCACAAAGCTGATAAAGATGGCAGTGAAATCAAGACTAGGATCATGGAAGCATTGATTGGGAAATACAACAAGAAAAAACAGTGTCCCTCCTCAGGGAACCTGAGAATGATCCTCAGAATGACCCTCATGAAAAAAAAAAACGGCATTGTTATGGATGCTTGTTTATCCAGTTGAATTAAAACAATGCTCCTTACCTGGGGGGAGCCCAGTCATGTCGTGTGCAGTCCAACAGCGTGCCCACATAGGTCTTGTTTCTCCAAGTCACATTGACCACCAGCATGCCTTTGGGACAAAGATTCAAACGGATCATACATTTTGAGAAGAGATATTGTAAAACAAAAATAATACAAGCACACCAAAGAGTACTTGGCGTTCAACTTTCTGCAGTATGTGATACAAACATTCATTGTAGTGTGCTGCGTGAATGCGCTGATATCTGCTGGACGCTGTCGCATGAAATACAGATAAACATGTCAAAAGCCTCTTGTCTTCGCTCAGGAAACCTGTAGGGCAAAGACTGACTGGTGCCCTCTAAATGATGTAGACTCACTGAGGCAGATAGAAAGAGCCCGCATCAGATGCTGTCCATACACTTTTCTAAGAAAGAGAATGATTATGTTGGGGTTATTCACTGACCACCCCTTTCATAGAATTAGCAGTGTCATAATAGAGGCCATGTCCCTGAAGGAGAAACACTCCTTCAGGGACATATTTTTGCCCTCCCCCACGTCCATCATTTTACTGTCCTGTATAATTTACCTTGGGGAGAATGTGCCTCTTGAAAACAACAACCTGCCTCTAGATTAATACAATTTAACACGAATGGTTAACTTTGACCGACTGGAACTGAATGTGCAAGAGAATCTCCTTGACTTCTCTGGTATTGCTGCAATCTGTCACACTTAAGAAGGCCTCTGTGTTGCCAATTGGCTTGTGTGAATTTAGTAGCACACAGTGTGAACTACACAATCTGACCTATGCTGAGTGTGATACCTGACCTCACATTTAAAATCTAAAATTAGTTCCAGAAGGTCAGAGGACGCCATGTATGTTTCCTCTTAAGAAACGAAATGCACTTCATCTGGCAGCAGCTTGCACATCACCCAAAATGTCCCGATTAAGCATTCACATTTGTAACAAATTATTAAGTTAAAACTTCATTCTGAACACTTAACTTTGGAAATTCAATTCATAGAAATACAAGACACCAAAGCATAGAGAGGCTGCTGATGATGGCTGCTTTAACAGACAGCATGGCAGAGACAGATAAAAGAACCTTTTCAGCTCTTGCCTGTAAATTTAAACATAAATCATCAACCGAGCAGCTTCAGAGGATTAGCAGAAACCATCGTGCACAAAAACATTTGGAATTTATTGCCCCCACCATCCTCCTCACTCCTGGTGGTGACCTCAGCTTGCCACTTCAGCACTGCAGAGGAACAGGAGGCTGCAGTGAGCTAACTTATCTCAAGGACAGGAATGCTGGCTGGCAGCTTCCGTCCCTCTGAGCATTTTATTAGCTTAGGAAACCTCTCTTGCTCACCCCATTTTCCTTCTCTCCTTCACCCTCATTTCCTCTTTTCAGTGGTATAACATCCCAGTCTTACAGTCTTTTCCCCTCCTACACACGTCACAGTTTAAACATCATTTTTCTCTTGCAGCCTCTGGCATGAAGCAGCGAGTGTATAAGGCATTTATATATGTTTACAGCAACTTGCTGACACTTGCTGGCCACAATACTCTTCCTTCACACCATGGCCTGAAAACATCAGTGGTCAGTCCGACTGAAAATGTAGTTGGTGTGAGTGAGGGTAGCGGAGAGGCCCTCGAGTTCAGATTTCTGTCACATTAAAAGAACACAGACCTTTTGTAAAACGCCTTCAACAGCCCGCCCCTAAGCTCTCCTAGCACTCCAACACAAAATGGCTCTGGCAGCTGGTTGTGGCAAGATGTAAATCAAGGCAGGCCAAATGAATGAGTAGCCTTTCATGATGAGAAGGATACAGCCTATCCTGCTTTCCCCACTGAGGGCTTTAGAAATTATACTATGAGCTGTTAAGTCCTAAATCATTTTAAATGAGCATTCTCTCTTTAGGTTTGACCATCTCCTCACTTCAGCAAACACGACAATGAACAAGAACAGATTAAATCTAACCCATATTTTGTGACACAATTGTTAAGCATGAGAATATTTACATTGCTCTAATACGCATGCATGCACGCATACGCACACACACAAGCTTTTAAGAAAACAAGCTGCAGGGAGCAGCTTCATCTTTAACTGACCCACTTGGTTTGAATGTTTTCACTAAATTCTTGGCAAAGTATCAATTTACATATTTTCTAAATGAGTGACAACTACTTTAAAGCCAGTCACATGTACTTATGCAAGAGGTAATGCATTTCACAAAGTGTACATTACAAGTTAAAGCGTACTACTAAATGTTTATAGTCTTCAGCTAAATCAATTGTTTTCTCCATTGTGTGTTTCCACATAGAAAAAACACAGATTTTTAAGTTGGCATTTTAAGTCATCCAGTCATACTTAAGCTCGTTGTGAGTAATACATGAATAAATGGAAGAGTGGCTGTGAACACATCAAGGCTTTCGGATTTCCCATCATTCTTCCCACATATCTCACTGAAGTTCAATCAAACTAAATGAGGAGTGCCTCATAAACATCTACAAGCCACGCCAAATGTTTTCTTGAACCACAACTCTGACCTTTAGCTCACTTACCAAACACTTTCACAGTCTTGTGAAACCATTTCTGGGTGTATCAATTTGTGATACGGATCACTGTCCTGTTGAAACTGAAATCTTAGCCACAATCGGGATTTCCTCAACAGTAACCGTCAGGTGGTAGCCAGTGATCAACAGTGTCATTGCACCGACAGTGAAACTTGCTATGATATCAAAAAACATATGAAGCGCCACATTATTGCCAATGTCTTGGGGTTTATTACAGCAGTTTCTTTGCTTCATGTTTAGAGACACATTTCTTGTACATTCTGTTGGGTTTTTTTTTCCTAAGAGTGATGTCCTTCTGGCCACCCTTCCATGTTGAACTCCATAATATGATCAGAGTGGTCCATGGCTTCTGGGTTACTTCAGATCTCTCTGAAATACTTGGTGAATGCTAATAAAGTAGTGTCCTGAACATTCTGTGGGACATTTCGAGGACATTCCAAAGAAATCTGGATGGATTGCAAATCAAATGGGAAAAGTACTTAAAAAACCACATGGTTACTATTTCAAAACATTACTGCTCTTCATGTTGCATTAATGTGGGCAGCCACATTTGTTCTGTTCAAGATGTGCATATGGTGAGTTTTTCCAATCATAGTCTTCACACCAAACAAGAAAAAAGGGTCTGCATCAAAGCCCTGAAATTCAGTTTCCAATTTTTATGCTTGACCTAATACAGTAATTACAGCTTGGATTAGTCTGACTCCATATGAATAATGAAAGATATTTAAAAATATTTTATTTAATATTGCAGTATTCACACTTGAGTCTTGTATTGATTATTTCCTGGAGACAGTTTTTTTTTTAGCTGAGTGTATTAATCATTTCCACCTGATTGCATATAAACAGGTCTTATTCTTTAATTGAATGTTTCTGTTAGGATGTTAGCTTTTCTTCATGAAGCAACTTATTAAAATTTAATCTATGAGAAAATGAAATGGCATATTGACATTCATTGCACTTCTTGTCAAAAAGGGTAGAAGTGATGGGATGCTTTTAATGGAGGAGAAAGGGAAACTTGCTTCTCTGATGGTTCAATCCTGACTGCACTTCTGATATTCTGTTTTACATCACATTGTTTGAGCTGGATTGCTAAATGAAGTCCCTTGGAGGAGCAGAAGGGACTTCAATGAACATCTTGGTAATACAAGACCATGCATACAGGAAAGTAGTAAAGATTGAGACGAAGACTGTTAAAGCTGAAAGCCACTCAAATTTATATGGAAAGTTTCCCACAAGTTTTCACCCTATCAGGATAAAGATGTCAACAACAATCTGTGGAAAAATTGAAAACCCTTTACAAAACCACCCAAACAAGTTTTCCTGGGGCAGTAAGAACATCACTCGTGAAGCTACGGAAACTTTATATGAATGCACATTTGTTTAGACGCGTCTACCTGTCTTTGATGAACTCTATCTTTTCTGTAATAGCCTGGGGAAGCCAGCCCTTTTTCACAGCCCGTTGACAATGGGACTACTGTGTTACTGAGCATTGTCATTAAAAGTCTTGTGGGCAGGGTGGGGGCCATTGTTGGTCAGTAGCCAAACACCAAAGGAGTGGTGAGATATAATGTTTTGTTGTGCAGCTATCATCAGTTAGCAGGTAATTCAAACAGGATGATCAACCCTGACATCATAGGGATGTAAAGGCTAATTATACTCCCTCTGCACATGAATATATCTGCCAACACCCACATGCTTGCATGTGTCCTTCAAGTTGACATTGATCCTCCACAACAATGGTGGTTAAGGAAATTGTGATAATGTTGAGTGAATACGAAGCGTCAACAAAGGCCACAACGTACTGGACGATTGTCTGAGAGGCCATTAAATAGATGAAGAGGTGAAAAGAGATTTTATATTTTTACTTCATTTTTTCCTTCTTTGTGGTATCTGCACACATTTGTTTTAACAATGGATACACTGACCCCTTTTGTGTCTACTTAAGAGAAGAAACACAAATGGATTAAATGAAGCGTCCATCTGTGTAAGTTTTTGACATAAGCTTAAATTGGCCTCTGGGTTGGCCTTTCAGCGCTATTCTACTGTTTGAAAAGAGCTGCTCACCATGTGAACGTTGCCCTACACTCTGTTACACATCACAATTCTTTTACCTGTGGAGAACTGGAATGCTAGAATCTCATGCTGCTGTTACAATTGGTGTGAACAAACAAAGGTGGTCTTTGTTGTGTCAGTCTCATTAGGGTTAATAGCTGACTGAGATAAACCAACCAGCAATTTTACCACTCATTTCCTTTCAATGCAATCAAACAACAAATGGCAGTCACCCCATGCTCGAACCAGCACTACATACTTGTAAAGGATTACTTGAACAGGCGGGTAATATTAGGGACAGATTAAGCCAAGAGCAGGTTGTGTGCTGCATGGGTGACTGCCTCTGGTCCTAAACATCCACCCCCTCCCTCCTTTAGACGTTTCATTAGATTGGATTGGGGCCAAACAATCACGGCCTTGGCTGATGGTGAGGGCCCCGGGTTCACCGGTTGACCTCTGCTCTGTTTCAACTCAACAGGAATTTTGTGGGGTTAATGGCATTTTCACTGACTGACCTCGTCATAATGGAAGATCACTTCTAGAATAATTGGTTGTGACATTAAAAGATTGGTAAACATCAAATTAAAATACCTCTATTAATATAAGAAATGTTTTTTAAAGGCTTTGTGATTTAAGTCTTGCCATTAACATGTTCTTTGCAGAGTCAGATGCTTTAGTTCAATTGATATATTCTATAGTCTTTTCAAATCCTGAGAGAAAATGTCTTTCCTCATCTCTTCTCCATCTCTGCACTAAAAGCACCTCTTATCAAGGTTGCATGTAGTAGAAAAAGTGAGAACAATGAGAAAAATAGTGTCAGTATTCATTACGGAGAGAAGATAAAGAATAGCTGGGTGCTGCCACAAGCAATGACTGTAACATTGATAAATGAAGCGTTTGAGCATTCAAGTGTCTGAGCATGTTTCCAACAGTCCATTTTAAGAGTGTTTCTGCACTCATGGTGTATAAAACGAAGCCGAGCTTGTCCAGTTATGTCATTGTCAAAATGAATAAAGTCCTTACAGTGACCTTTTCTTGAATCCTAGGCAGGCAGGAATTTGGGACAAGATGTATGAGTCACCACATTGGAAATGCTCAGGAGTGGACTGCAGTACTTAGTAATGTTTTGCTCATTTGCAGTAGTAGTGAAAGACACAATGTAGAGCTGAACTGACCAGCCAAACAATCTGAAGACATAATTTCTTTGGCAGCAGTTTGTTTGAGTCGGACATGCTTTTGGTTGGTCATAATACAGTCCATTTTTTAGCAGGAATTCAGAGCCTGTTTTGGACAAGATGACAATAAGTGTTCCCTTCATGAGTTATCCTGACCAAAAAACATTTTCAATTAAGAACTTTTGCACAACTGATGGAAGAAAATGCCTTCATCTTTTGACACGAACTACACCAAATAATGACTGAGAAGCACAGACTCACATTCCTCTGTAGGACATCTTTTTTTTTTTTGATGATAGACATTTAATTTTTTTCTTCAATACACCTTACGTTGATACTTGGACACATCATCAGTGATGAATGTCCAAGTATCACCGTAAGGTAATATGAGACAAAGACAAGTGGTTTACATTAATCATTATTCTGTATTGTTAACCTTCAACAACTGAGTAATGATTGATTCCACGATAGTAACACATTTGTGCAACTCGTCTACGGTATCAGGCCTGTATAACTTGCTGCATAGCAGTACATCATTAGGCATCATTAAGTCAGAAATGGGTACTTTTTTTGTTGTTAGTTATTTTCTGATAAATGATCGATCAATCTAGCAAGTAGCTGGAAAATTAATACAGTAAAATATTCACAAACAAAATATTTCACAAATTTCCCCACTGTGGGACAATAAAGGATTATCTTATCTCTTAATATACTCTTTGTTCTGGCTCTGCACCACTGTAGAGAACTGCAAAGGACTGACTTGTATTTCTAAGTAAAACTGACAAATGTACCATAGAAAAACTCCACATTTAAAGTGTGATGACAATCTCTGTCAGTGTCCAGCAAATCAAGTGATTTAGTTTAGCATTTTAGAGCACTCAAACGAGCCTCTGTCTGAAAAGTTCAAGCTCCATTTCGGTTCATAAGAGGTTAAAGTGCAAAGTCACTGACAAGAATAACAGCCTGTGAGAAGGTCAATTATCTCATACCACTGAGAGGCAAAGGAGGGGAGCATTAGTATGCCTACCACATTGTCGCAGCATTATCAGCCGCATGCAGCAGTTTCTCCCCACACACACTTAAAAAAAAAATCTGTTTGTGTTCAGCACAGATCACAAAGCAAGTGTGATAACTGTAAAGGCCAAAAAATAAATATTTGACATCTCGACCAACTTAACATTAATTTATGACTGTAAATAATTTGTTAGGCAAGAAGCTGTTCCCTTATATGTCATTTGGGTATATCTACAATCTCTGTTAAAACAAACCCGCTGCTGTTTTTCCAGAAATGAGATAGTGCTGAGATTAAGAGACAGACCTGCCAAAGGCGCATTACTCAAGCTCTCGCTGACATGTATATAGCACACATGATCTCTTATGACAACCACTGGCAACAGCTACAATTCCTCTCAACATATGATTTACATTACAAGACCATTTATGTGCTTGACAAAAATGCAGTTGTTGGCCAATAAGGAATGACAACCAAGTCGCTAAAGAGATATGGGTTCAATCAGACACCAGCTTAGTAAAACTACATAAGAAGGCCCAATCCCAATTTCCATCCTCTGTTCTGCATGGTTCCATGTAGGGCAGTGTGTCCCGTTTCTTTCGGGGATGGAGAGGATAAGTGGTCATCCAGCCCTTCAGACACAACAAACTGTTTTCAGATGCAGATTCAAGATTAAGGAGTAGAAAGACATGGGAGAAAATTCCATGTTGCTTTGTGAACAGAGGCAGCATAAATGAAAGATTGCCACTAAAAGAAGTGCATAAATATTATATATCTTTGCAAATGACCATAGGAGTATCTCATTAATGTTGAAAGACATGAATGTGTAATTAGACTGATGTAACAAGCACTTTAGAAAAATCCCTATTGAAGGGTTTTTACACAAGTATCTCAGTAAACATGCATTTTCTTTGCATGCAGCTTGTGTTATTTTCACCAAATGTGGTTTTCTGTCCTGTAAATTAGGTCAGATTTGTCACTGCTTGATAATGGGAGCACGAACAGGGTAGTATAGAACTAGAATGCTTTCATGTTTTCAAGGGATGCCGGAGCAAACTGGCAAAAAAAAAAATCTGCTGCCAAACTGCTGTGGGAGTGACCTGATTGTTCTATTTGTTTGTTCGTGCACAAACATCTGATAGTTATCTTAACCCTAAGGAACTTATCTACTGATGATACGATGAGTGGCGTCCTGTTTGCTAGATAAAGACTTCAACCGCTACCGCTCATTTCTCTGTTTAGAGGGGCATGTCACAAAGTGAGGGGTAGTGTTAGAAAGAGGAATTTGAATTGGGCCTAATTTTGGTGAAAAGTGAGTCAACCATATCTCGATTTTCCTGCAATCTTATCCCCATCACAAATTTGGGAAGAACAGTGAATCGTCTACATGGGTGATTCACTTGCCACCTCTGGACTGTGCCGGTGAGGAGGTTAGTGTCAGTGAATGATTGTGAATGATTGGCTGGATGGGTTGGGAAGTGAACGTGGCTAATCCATGCAGTGCAACCTCAAGAAAAGAATGTGCATTCCTTTTTCCTGTTCCTTTCAGTATGTCCTCTGCTGTTAGTAGACACTGGTCTTCTGTGAATGATTTCTCACTCCATCTTCCTCTTGCTCACTGGCCTGGCAGAAGGCTATGGGCCTCCTGAGAATGCTCACTCTCATTTCAAGGACAGTTTCTATGGTGGGTTCACGGAGAGCAGCCACTGCTCGCCTTTGTAAAAACATTTCAATGAATCCACTGACAGGTGGTCTTCAAAAGAGCAAGGAGGCATAGCTGGAAAGTGAGCTACAGTGCCAAGTGCTCCTAACATACAATATAGCCTTTTTCATCTCACTGACAGCTTTGGAGAAAAGCAGAAAAAAACGACACGTCTTAAATGTTTATACAGAATAAATGTTTATACACGCTGACCTCTCTTCTATTCACATGCCAAACAGCTTTTAACTCCTGTACTAAAGCCAGTGCTTACCACGCTACAATGATGTAACGTGTGTCACATAAATAATCCATGAGACTAACATTTTTTCTCCAAACAGCCTGTATTATTTATCTATTAGGGAACTAAAGAAGCTGTGGGTCTGCTTTGGGAATAGTCTATCATGCACTGGAGGGTGTGTGTGTGCGCTGGCATGGAGCTGCAGTGTTTGGCCAAAGGGGGCCTTCTGTGTTACCTCTGTCGTGGAGCAGGAGCCCAGGGTTTCTGGGCTGCATTTCAAGAGCAATAAACTTCTCCAGCATTTTAGAGATGACATTTGGAGGTATCAGCATGCTAAGCCTGGGAGGGGTTGGCCCATCGCTCTGCCGACACGACCCTGGGAGCTGCCACTGCCTCGTCTGCACTGAGGGGATTTGTGTCAGTGCTACGCCTTAAAATACCACGGCCCTGCCCCCCTACCCCTTGTCTATGCTTCGCTCACCACCAGATTGCCTGCATGACACACTCCCCTTCCCTCACCTCATGTTATCCATTTATTATCCCTTAAAGGGTTAAATGCATCAGTCTGTGCTTTTTATTCATTCAGCAATCCATTTACACATTCTGGCTGCTATTTAAGTCTTGCCATTATCCAGATTTGCCTTGACTGGCAGCTGCATCTGTGCTGAAATTACACAGGAGGAAGAATTTATTCATCCTCATCAGACAAGATTCTTGTGAGCTCTGACCAAAGGTGTAGCTTCTGTGATCACATGTGTTTGCTGTCGCTGGCTTCCTCCTCATCTGTTCCTTTCTCTGGCACTCAGTGAGTTGGGTTAGACACAGCCATTACTGAGAGCTGTTGTTCATTTACTCCCACAAGCCCGAAAGGCGGAGGTGATGAAGCAGCTGTTGGCTGGCATGCTAAATGAAACACACACACACACACACACACACACACACACACACACACACACACACACACACACACACACACACACACACACACACACACACACACACACACACACACACACACACACACACACACACACACACACACACCTAAACAGCTCTGTATGAGACTTGTCATGCAAAGAAGTGGCGGATTTCTCAACTTCACTGCTAATCAGGATGCTTCTTCAGGGTCTGTATTCTTCCTAGTTCTGTGCCTAGATTTTGTCATTTGGTTCTCATTTGTTCATTTGGCCCAAAACGACAGAGGTCTGCTTTCTCGGGTCGCTTTGGCTCGACTCACACTACAGAAGTTCTAAGATCCTGACCAATTCTGATGCAGGGTTTCATCACACAAGTAATGAGAATCTCCGTGCATTATCTTCTGTTTAATCTTACACATGCACCAAAATAACATAGCATCACCCACTACAGGGTTTCATTTAGAGTCTAGTGCCAGATGAAGCAGTGAAAGCTCCACCCGCTTAACATGTTCCCTGCAGAAGCAGCTGTGTAACATACGCAACACACAACAGAACTGAGCAGCACTGTAACAGCACCAAAACCACAGCTGACTTTATCAATAATGATTAAGCTGTGGTGTCAGACAACTGTGGACCAATTCATAGCTATCAAATAAATCTCTTCATCCATCATCACATGATTTTCCACCCTGCTGTCAACCAGATCAAGGTTTAGAGCGAGTTAAAAGACGGGCCTGAAAACAGCGAGTGTCCTGGTTATTGGAAACCCTGAAGTCTCTCACCTCCCCTGGCCTTAACAAACTGTGTGCTACACCTGCAAAAAACCCAACCCACCCACGCACACACACAAAATACGTATCTCCCTTATTCCACCATACCACTTTAAAAACCACTCAATCTCTCACCACCACCCTCCCCACTGAGCCAGATAGAGTAGAATCAGACAGAAACACAACCCTGTCAGACCAAACCACCACCTTCTTGGCCAAAATAGCAGCTTTGAGAGAGAGAGTGCAGGCAAAGGACACACTTGGACAGGGAGAGGGAAGGGGGCAGGGTGAGGAGGGGGAGGGTCAATCACTCTGTGGGAGAAAGAGAATGAGGGAGCACAAACATAGTACTGGTGTTGGCTCTGAGCCATGTTTGTGTCATTAACAGAAGTAGCCTTGTCTGCCCCCTCCCCCACCCCATTCATTCCCCAACCCCCTGCCTTGCACTTGCTCTCTCCCTGTTCGCTTGGAAACAGAGTCAAGGGGTGACTGGCTGGATGCTTGGTAACAGAAAAGAGTTGCAATGGAGAAGAGGACAAGGGTGAAACAGACACATCCCAGGGCTGGAGCAAAAATCAAAAAACGAAAGCAGTTTTATTTCAGTGGGTGGGTGTGTGGGGGGGGGGTGTCAATAGCTGGGGCTGTGCTTTTAGAATGTTGATGAAGCGACGATCTTTTTTTCTCTTGGTTTCTCTGAGTGAAACGCCGTGGATGTGTGGGCGATTTGTACTCAGCATGCCCGCAGAGCAACCGAGCGTGAGCTTCTTTGAAGATTAGGTGTTTGCATTATTTCACATGCACCACAGAAAAGGGGCAGCTTTTCAGACCCAGCAGAACCTGATACATCTTGAAATTAAATGAGCAGAATGAGGTTTCAATCAAAGAGAGTAAAACTGAGTCTACCATTTCACCCGGACTGTAGAGCAGGAGAGGAATGCTCTATTCCCTCATGGCGCTCTCGCAAAAACTGCTTTGTGTTGTGAGGTACGTTGCTGCTGAGAACACGTATCTCCATGCAACAAACTCCCGTCTGCATTCTCCCGAGGAAAAAACACATCAAGGCCACCTAAGAACTGCCTGCCAACTGCTATTCTCGTTGGCAATATTATGCAGCATGAGTGCCATTAAAGCACACATTAGTAACACCATCAACTCATGAGGGGATATCCAATTACATTTCAGCAGGCAAATATGGATGGTAATGATGGCAAGATGATCATTTTTTAAATGACAGAGGATTTACTAAAGTCGTGACAAACTACTGCCTGTGATGATATATCCACACAGGCTGTGTTAATAAAAGTAGAGTGATGTGGGAGTGTTTTCCTTCCACGTCCAAATCCAGGACTCAGTCATTTCAGAGGCAATGATGGGCAAGATACAAATGTGATTTAATTTGATTTGTTTCATATGATGCACCCAATACAAGGTTGTTTAGATAGCGCAAGTAATACTGCACTACGCTACTGTAAGGCATACTACTATCATGCAGCATCACATACAAACAGATGTTAAGCGAGTAGAGAGCCGAACTCCAGGAGCATCAAATGAGCTGCCAAACCAACTCTGATTTCAGCTGACATTCTCGACAGAAGATCTTATCGGGAACACCAGTCAAAAGACAAAAATTGCATTTTGTACTTTTCCACTTACCGTCTTCAGTTTCCTGCCACACAATGCCTTCAAGATTGACGCTAGTACCAGGCTCACATGGCCCCAAGCACTCCGGGTCAGTGGCCAGGGCCACATCAGATGTGTTCACCGCCACCGAGCGTGTGCGCACCATTATCTGCTCACAGGGTGAGGCAATCTCACTGTTGCCTACTGTGGCCAGGAGGTGGAGGGGCGGAGGGGCTGGCGTAGATACCGGAGATTCCATCTGTGAAGATAGAGTTGAGGGTTGAGAGAGAAACACACAAGGTACTTCAGAACCACTGTGGAAACACACTGAGAGTAGCAATTTAAGCCACAAACTGCCACAAGGAGGTGAGGGTTGTGAAACGTATGCATTTCTGATATACCAGTGGCCCTGGAAAACAACGTAATCATTAAAGGAACGGTGCAGCACCAAGTCTTGTGATACAGTACTGCAAATTTCCTCAACCTAAGAGGCGATTAGCATTTAGGGGTGGCAGGGAGGGACAAGCAAACTGCTTCTACTGCTTCTCTGGAAGGACAAAATTAGTTATCCAGGATTGTCAAACAATCTCTCCCACAGATTTCCTCCCTCGCAGCATCCGTGACACCCAATCATCTCGTAGGCTGATCACCCACTAATTCTCTCAATTAAAAAGCTAGTTGTGGTAGGGGAGCAGGCCACTGAGGGTCAGTAATTGACTCCGCCTGTTCTGACACCTTGTGACGGCAATGAGGATTCAGTTGGCCTATATGAAAAACTAAAACAGAGTAGAGCAGAGAGGTAGGGAGGCAATGTGAGCGATCAATGGGAGGTACGGAAATGTGTAGGTGGAAAACAGACAGGGAGGAAGACTGATTGTGATTTAAGGCTGTAGTGACACCAGGCTTAGTGCTATTCATTCAAGGCAGTCGGCATTAAAGTACTTCAAATCATTATCCCTGAACTGTAGGAGAAAAACCACGCTGGAGCCAACAACACACATTTATTAATTGGGCATAAATCACTCGATGCTCGGAAATATGCTGCCAATGCTGGATCCAATTAGAAGCCAAAATGAAAACTGACACATTGGATTATAAGCCTGTACATCCTTTAGATAATTATTCTTATCGACTTACTGTTCCACACGGGGTATGATGTGGAGAATAACAACTACAGTACTTATCACTGCACATAATCAAAGTTACTGCTTTACAACGGGGAATGTTGTCCTGTCGGTGTTTTGATGAGTCTTCCACTACTGGGGCTTCAAGGTACTGAGAGGAAGAATCCTGTTGTGTTCACTTCTCCTTTCTCTGTTACTTCAAGGAGGCCAAAAAGAAATTCCCAGTCATCCTGTTGTTAGTTCTTCAGGTAGTAATTATATTCCCACCGGCCACAGCTTTGCACAGTATCGCAGCACACTGTATATCAGATGGTGCATTCTGTGTTTAAGATGATAAACATGGTTACAAAGCTAAACCACTGACTGGATGTAAAATGGTAAACATGACAATGCCCCAAACTGGAAGTCAAAAAACTCGGATCATCCCTGGTGGCAGTGCACATGTCAGATTATTTCATTTCCTGAAGATGGATTCTGTCTTTTTTTATTTTATTCATGCCGATCCTGAAGTTTTCACTTTCCTGATGTGTTTGGTACAACCTCACTACTGACAGCTGAGCCCTGTTCCAGACTCAAACAGGCAGCTGGACGGACTGGAACTCAATACCACTTACAAGATAACCTTGAGTATGATTAGGTAGCAAATAAATATAATTGACTTGAAATTGATTTTAAAAGACATTACCAGTGCAAGATGGCTAGCAAGACTTGATATAGCTTTCATCTTTTTGGATTTTATAGCAGCCCATAGCGCTGACATGTACTGTATGAGTATTTTACTTTCCTCTAGTTATTTTTTCATCCTTTCAACCTTTTAATTCTCTTTTTATACTGCTGTGTGTCCACTGAATAGATCACAGAAGCTGATTATGCAATAGGCTACTCTAAACATTTGGCTCAAACAGTCCATCATCAAATTTCATATTCTTTCAAGAGTAGTCATCTTAAAAAGGTTTATATATCACTGCTAAGAGACGTGACTGTATAGCACATTTCAGTCTGATACTCAGAGGAAGAACAAACTAATGTATGCACAGAACATTAAGTCAGGCTGAATAATGTCATTATCACTTTGTGTCAGTTTCTGATTCATGATGGGGCCAAGCTGCAGGCCGGCTGAGTGAATGAGACAGGACAGGTAATCACCAGAGCTGTCACCACTCTGTTCCTGGTCTTATGGAGACCTAGAGCTGCACACAGATATCAAACATCAGACCCTCCTTGAGCATCTATGACAGAAGCAAGTGATTTACACAGAGCATTATCTAAATTGGCTGAACTCCAACTGTTTGTGTTGGCATCTTGGGAATTGTTATTTTGGGTTAGCAATTGAACATAATAATGGTCTGGAAGTGTGCCATTTCCAAAATGAAATAATTAGGAGATGGAACAAGTTCCTATGATTACAATCAAGTTATCAATTTCCTTCCTCCGCTGAGCAGAGGTTGGTGCTCATTGTTCATCTCAGGAGACCTCGCAGTAGGTGTGTCAATCTAATGGTCAGAAAACAGTGAGAAACAGTCATCAGGTCTTTAGTTCAACTCATATCTGTTTTTTTGCCAACAAACAGGCCAGGGTACAATGTCAAAAGTGGAACACACTCTCATTGGAGAAGCAGCAAGCTCAGAATTTGAGGCATCTTATTAAAGAACAGAAATTATTCCAGAGTTGCCTAATATTTAGCCACTCCTTAACAAAAAAAAATGTATGTGGTTAGTTTTAACACAGTGAAAACTGCAAGGGACTTGTAACATTAGGATAAAAGATAGAACAGGGAAAGTGTGAAGGTTTTGTCCATCTTAAATCCTGTTACCGACCAAGCTAAAAAGAAAAGACAAGTATTCCATATCAACTGTCACAAATGAAAGGGACAAGCCAGGCTAATGCATCTACACAATAAAAGAGCCATTCACTGTGTAATGGTACAAAACAATTAGAATAGAATTACAATGAAAATGGAAGCACTGTGCAGTGTGCATGAACAGTGGCGCTCTATTTCCAGGTTTTATCAATGGATGAGTGAACAAAAGGACTTTCACTGTGGGGCAGCAGAATGTGAACCCACACAGTGAAATGCCTGACATCTTGTCCAAGGTTTCAAAGAAACCACATGTGACTGAACCACACAACTTGTCAGATTACAAAAGGCTCTACCCGGTCCTCAGCCAATGCCAAAGTCCATGATTTCTGCCCTCGTTGCAAACTTTACTAACAGATCTGAAAAATCTCCCCCAAAGCCACAAGGTCTATGAATGTCACGCAATTCTCTTCCAAACTGAAACCCCATGCCAACTCTTTGAGGAAGCCACATGGGTAGGAGCGAAGTACATTTCACTGACATAAAGCCTATCAATCTTGGACTGGTGTTGAGCATATGTCACAGTGCTGACTGAGAGGAAGCCAATAGCAGTGAGGCACCCCGCGCAAACAGACTCACGCTGTACTTTTTACCGGACACATTACCTTCAGCTTTAACTTGTTCATTAGAGTTGGGATTAAGAAAATGAGCACTGATCTTGGGTTAGGATTATAAAAGGATTACATTGCAGTGTCATACTGATAGTGAGCAGTGTGAAGCTACAATATATTTCTGTGTTATGCTTACTATCTTGTCATTTCTTATTATACCTACTTTCAAATTAAGTTTATAGAGATAAATACATAGATAACGACACAACGTCATCAGCAACAACTGATGAAGTTAGCCTGTTAACAGTTTTCCCCATGACATCTGAAAACAAGCTTACTATCTTCTTTCACAAGTACAGTGGTACCTCTACTTGCGAAATTAATTGGCTCCGGAAGAAATTACGTAAGTAGAAAATTACGTAAATAGAGACGCATTTTCCATGCAAATGCTCTAATCCGTTCCAAGCCCACAAAAATTCTGACATAAATGTTTTATAAAGCATAAAAATGCATCAAAACATGTAACAAATACATGTTACGATTAGATTATTACACAATAAATGAGAGTTGTGCATAATGTAAAAAAAAAAAAAAATAGAGTAAAGGATAATAATGACGGTCATTTACATTTTAACTGTTGCCCCCATTGTTTTTTTGCCCTCTGGTTAATGCGCTCCTATCTCACAATGCCGAGCAATAGAGTGAATTCCAGTCCTCCTTTTGAACTTCTCCAACAACCCACGCGATGCCTTAAATTCCTTAAACTTCCTTTTGTTTTAATAACATGGCGATTGTAGATGCATTACGGCCATATTCTTTGGCGAGATCAACCAAACGCATCCCTTTCTCATGTTTTTCGATGATCTCTTGCTTTGTTTGTATGGACAAAGAAACTCTTTTCTTTGTCTTTTCTTTCCTCGTTTCTCTGTCACTTTCTTGGGGTCCATAGCGAATACGTACTCAAAAAGTTATTATATTTGCGCAAAACTATCAACCTCACAGTCGAGTGCCGAATGCCGAGACACTGCAAAAGCACCACTCTAGCTCCACACAGAGGTGGAGTGACATCCCTCTTAGCCAATGGGATGCCAGGAAGATACGCAAATAGGTAATAGCCAATGGCAGAGCAGCTATGAGAATGTTGCATTCATGAACCTGTGGGAGATTCGAGTATCAGTCGATACTGTGTTTTTACATTACGTAAGTCGAAATTTCTTTCGTAAGTATTTTCCTGCTGAGAAATTTCGTAAGTAGAGAATTTCGCAAGAAGAGGTATCACTCTACTGGATAGAAAAACAATGAAAAATCTAGGAGAGCCCAAGGCTGTCATCTTAATTATTTCAATAATTTCTGTTAATCTGTCAATGACAAAACTAAAGAGGCTGGTGTGGTCTCTATTTTAAATCACTTATTTCAATAACTTCCCTTGTGGTGACCAAACGCCTGTTTTGTATCGTACCGTGGGAGTATGGACTCACACTGAGGATTTCTGATAGGTTGTTGCAATGTACCATACTTGCTAAGGTTGGCTCAGATACTCTTTAACCAATGATTAAGACACTGTGGCAGACTATATATAAGTTGCACATTCGTATTTCTAAAATTGTTTTGGGGAGGAGCTCAACATTTATTCTTAAAAATGCAGGTTCTCCAAATTAATTTCAGTTTCAGACACAAACCATATGTTGAAGATGCTTGTTCTGATCATGTTTTCACGCTGACTGATCAGATATGATTCTCAGAGATGACAGAATAATATCTGCAACAGTGGTTCGAAAACCCAAGCAAACCAGCAATGAGCATCAAACGTAGTTTTTCTTTCTACCATCCTGCTTTTAGTGCAACCCATGCTTAAAGCATCAGTAACATAAGGAGTCATACCCACGCCTGGCAGGATCTGGTTACCCTTTCATACCAAAGTGTAGACCTGTGTTTAACTCTATTTGGAAGAAAGGTCAGATAAGGTCCATTATTTACCCTTTCATACTGGAGGAAAAGCCCACCAACACCTCCTAACATCTGGACTTCTTCAATGGGGAAAGGTTGAGTTAGTTTCATGCTTAGGTCAAATGACTTTGTAGTAGACAGAGATATTTCAAGACTCTAGCTGCAATGGGGAGTGACGTAAACTTGACATTCATGTCGACCTTCTTACACCACAATGCTTAGATGTGAAGTTCCAGATGCTAGTTTTCCATCAGTCTCCATTTAATCATTCAGGAAAAAGAATGACCCAAAAAAGCAAAACAAATTTAACGTCTGTACTGTTGACACTAATCTCATGGATTTCTATTGTTACCTTTTCCAACATCTGAGACGACAAACATTTCACACCAGAAAAAAACAGGACACTGTCTTCTTACTGATAGATGAAAAGGAGTTAAAACAAAATCATAAAAAAGAACAGCCATTAACTGATCACACATGATAAAGCTTAAAGGACAGGAGTCTTCAAATCCTTATGAATTATGAAATCAGGTTTCATCACACACAACAAGAAAAGCTGTGTTAAATAAACAAAATGACAAAGCTGCTGTGGCCATCTGTGTGCTTTATAGCAAGAAAACAGGCAAGTGACTGTGCAAGAGGAGACGTGGTCAACACGGGCTGGCTATCCTTCAGCTAGACCTGGAGGAGAGATTTTAACCGTAAGTTTAAAGTCTGTCAACAGCAGTATGGTGGCTAATGTTAGCTTGAATGTTGACTGCCGCTTGGCAGCAAACATTAGTCCCTTCGGAACATCTCTCTCATTGGCCAATGTGGCCAGAAAATACTGAGATTAGCATCCAGATTAATTCCTGAAAATCACTAAATAAGATGGACATCAGGATGAATTAAAATGAAAATGGATTTAATTCACAACAATATAAATGCATCAGGATGTAACTTTAAAACGATTCTTGTTAGCTCTCTTGAGAGTAATGAAATAATTTCTGATCTGCCTTCAACATGCAGTAATCCCTCGTTACTCATGGTTGATGCGTTCCCAGACTACCCGCAAAAAACTAAATTCTGCAATACAGTATTATTTATGATAATTTTAAGGTCTATAAACCCTCCGTTCCGTGAGTTTCAAAATGCAGTGCACACACACAGATGCTGTCAGCCAATAGCATGCGCATATGGTATCACGTGACTACCTACTAAAAATCTGTGATGTAGTGAAGCCGTGCATTTTGAAGCACAAATTAGCGAGGGATTACAGTACTTCTGTTGGATTGGGAGGTGACAGTAAGGAAGCGGAGCCCCTCAAATTTTGTCTTCCTCTTTTACACAGACAAGCAATGTACAAAAATTTAGGAGAGGAACTGTAGTATATTCCCAATGAATGAATCAAAATATGTGTTCAGAAAGCAAAAAAAAAACATTTGAAAAACATAAAGCTGACATGACATATTAAGATCCAGCAAAAGCTGTTTAGCACTTGAACTGTAGAACACTATGAAGATGATTTATCAGTTCAACTGATGTAAATCATCCCCTTATAATTATTTACTACTGAGCAGAAGAGTTTTCCCAACTTGATATGACACAAAGGAAATTCAAAAATTATATTCAACATCAGAAAAAAGAAAACATCTTTCTTGAAGAGAGAAGATGTAATTTTTCCTGACAGGGACCATCATTAAGTGAAAAGGAATCCTTGCTGAACTGCTATTAGTTGGCTGAGCTCGGTGCTCCTGCTTCAATTATGTAATTCTTTTTGACACCAGGGGCAAACCCAGTGAACATCTCTGGTGAGTTCTTGACGTCAAAGGCCAGTGCAGATTACACTCCTTGCTGTCTCTGGTTGGTGGCTCTTTCAGCACCGCTGACACTCAGTTAACACACATTAAGCAGAGAAACACAAACCCTTTTATTTCGCTGTCACACAAACAATGTGGAGGCTTGTAATCTGTTCTACATTGTTGAATCCACATAATGAATTTAAGAAGAGCAGCATTTAAATTCTAACCCGTCCAGAGCACTCGTATGCTTACAAAGCAAGGAGTATTACTGAGGGCATGAAAGTAGTATGGTTATTAAAGCTACAACTGAAATCCGAATGGACAAGCGACATCCAAATTGATTACTAAAATGTTCAAATCAACCAGGGACCAAAACAACCTAACTTGATTCCATTTGAAATTGTGAAAGTCTACCAGATTGCTTTTGAACACTGCACACTGGTCTGATTCTTTGACTACAAGCACATCTTCATTCTGTTTGAATCTCAGAATTAATCACAGAGAAGAGAGAAAACACAAACAGGAACACCTGACATCTACAGTAGACCACCAGCTGGCAAAAGGCACTCAGTTTCTAGGCAACTCTTCTCAGTTTTCTCTACTAATTGTGATTTCAGGAAAGCATAACTGCACATGAATAATACAGAGAGGAAACTAAGCTATGATGAAGTCAGTCACCCACAACCTAATATCTCTGAGCCATAATGAGGCAGCCAGGAATCGCACTGGTTATCATCTAACAAAGAAGCTGTTTGCCATATGACTCTAACATTACAGGCCCATGCCATGCATTTAAATGACAGTTTTCATTTAACAGACTGGGCAAGTCTGAGAGGCATTAGAATTTATGTACTTCACACCTGCACTTTATGTTTCAAGTCTTAAAAAAATAATTTGTAAAATATGAGTTTTTGGTTTTGTTTCCTTTCTTAAATCCATGTAATCGTGCTTAGTGTCAGGTCCAATATTTTACACTTCACATTACAGCTCATTTAAAGATGCAAAACAACCTTCCAGTTCGGAAACAGAGCTGTGAAAGATGAAGCTATAAACATGAAAAATGCCAGTAAAATCTAGAGCTTCTCAGGCAGCAAGAATGAAACTTTAATCCTGCAGCTACTGTAACAGCAGCTGTGAATCACAGCTTCACTGTTGGAAAGACGAGGATGCTTTCACATTTGCTGTAAACTGCAGTAGTAATCAACTTTAATATCTATGCGTAACACATCCAAACACATCTCGACACACAACATGACAAATACGTTTGATTAGACTGAATACAGAAAGAAAGCTTTGTCAAAGAGAAAGCTCTTCAGAGGTTTTACCTGTGCTGTGGCACAGCATCACGATGAAAGCATGAAACAGATTGAAGCATGGAAGGGAAAAAACTCACCTTACTAATTTGCTAAGTTGTGAAGCAATGGCCTAATTTGTCTTGTAAAGTCACACAGCAGAAAAACTCCTCTTTTTACTACAAATTCCAAAAAGTCAGACAAGACCACTATTTTGCAAGTCTGGGGTTTTGTTTACTACCTCTCTGATGGTTTTATTGCTTGCATCCCTGGCGCTGTTGGCAAAATCACTGCTTTCCCAGATTTCAGCAATTAACTCGGAGAGTAAAGTATAAAAAAAGAAAATAAAACTCATGCAGCCAAAACACTTTATTTGCTCTAACACATTTTTTCTGTCTAACCTTCTTCAGCATTCGTAAACTACTTAAATTCAACAGTTCTCTGTTGACAGTTCTCTGACAGTGCTCTGTCGATCTGTATTTTTGTAAAAAGGTATTCAGGACTTTGGGCTAATGTCTGGATACTAACCAAAATAAGACATGGGATCCATCCTCTGGGAACCAGGAACACAAATGTTCATGGCAATCCATTAGCTAGTGGATTGCCAATCCATTGGCAATCCAGTATCTTCTGAACCCAACTTTGGACCACCATGCTGATAGACCCACCTCACCATCCCCAGAGTCACATCACTGATATTCAATTCAATTTGAAAATCCCACAAAAACATCTCTTACAGAAGACAAATAACTGAAGCAACAAATTTCTTGTTAGTTTGATGCCAATTATTGTTATTGTAAGTTCATGAAACTCTATATAACATTCTGCTTATCTGAATAATTAGATAAATACAACAAATACTGTACTCACTATACTGTGTTGGCTTAGTCAAGCATTTCCTTCCTTCATTAGTAACTCTGAACAGCTTGGGTAACAAAGAGATAGAGAAACAAAAGTAAACAACACCTTAGGGAAGCTGGCACTTTCTCTATTCTACTGTGTAATTCTCAAAACAACTCTAAGACATTGACAGATTAGATGTATATTCTTTATAAAACCAGATTACATTAATTGTACCTGCTTATGTCAGAGCTCTGGCAGGAAATCTGGATGCCTGGTTGGTTGACTGGTTTACTAACAGCAGGTGATTTGGAAGACTTCTCCCGTCTTGGTTCAGCTTGACCTTGTCAACCTAATTCCTTCCTTTCACCCCCTCGGCTCAGCCGGCTCCCTTGAGCCTACGCCTGCTATTGTTTGTTAGATGACAGGGTGGGGGCGGGGTTGGAACAGCACTGCGGGTAGAACTGTGGGTATAATGACGGATTCATGTCGAAGCAGAGTAACTGGAACATCTCTGTGTTTACTGCTAACAAAACATGATGAAGGCTCACACGAGGAGCCGTCTGCCCAAACTGTATCTGTACTCTGTCAGAACTGGAGCAGCCTGTTGGTTCATAGATCAATAGATCCTCAGATGAACCAATCGAAACACCGAAAACACACCAAAAAATGCTTCTTCTAACATTTAATACCGAAAAATAAGTCCCCATCTAGACAATGTTCTGGTTGTGGACTGGTAGCATCAAATGTCTGTTGTAATCTGTTTAAAAAAAAAAAGTCTACTACTCCAAACCTAAAAACCAAAATCTGAATTATGCAAATCACAGGTGTAGGAAATTATAGGTCTACAGTAACGACATACTCTTAACTGAAATAACATTATGTTAAAGTGATTCACCAGCGAACAAATCATATGTTACAAACACAAGGGAGCTTCTCATTTTCCTCTGATTATTAAACTCTGATCATGGCTAACAATTTTGTAACTAATGGGGTAACTCTGGAATTAAAATAATTTATGATGACACTGAACAAGGGTCCAACATGCATATCATCCACATACTGATTCTGACATTCTCTATCGGGAAGCCCTTCTCCTCTACCGACTCCTCACCCCCCACTCTGACCAAAGGTCAGTTGACAACAATATCTGTTACAATAATCCACATTCTTGACGAGGTCACCAACTTGCTTTTGACAAGAAAACAGCTTGTGCTGGAAGCAGGAATCCAGATTAACTAAACTGAGCATATGAGCATTTCTCTCGCCAGCCCTTTCCACAGGCATGAATGTTATCTCACAGAAAACTGAGAGGCTCAGCCACCTAGATTTCCACCCAAATACCAATGATTCACTCCTCGTCTTACAAGTCTGAAGCTTTGACCAAGGATTTGAGATCAGACGAGAGAGAAATGTAACTTCCTGTGCTGTGCGCAATTCACCATAACATTCACAGCTGTGACCAAAAGCCCCAGTTTTGCTTTCCTAAATTCAAAAGCTTAACGCAGTCTTGCAAAAACATACACTTGAAATACACAGTTCGAAAACTTTGTCAGTTATGCTACAAGAGATATTTCACTAGTTCCAAATATTATAGAAGCAAAACAAGTTGTTTTTCAGGGTTTGAGGTTCCCCCACAGTCGCTCACCTCAACCTATTAATAGATGTTTTTTGTTGGTCTGTTTCCGTGGTGTTGATGGTTTTCTGTGGGTGGGGCCTCTACCAACATTAGAAAGACAATCCTAAACTGACGCACCCCCCACGCAAATAAGGATGATGGCAAAATCCTTTTGTTTTATGCCACTAGGATTTATAGACAGATACATTGAATAGCATACTCTGCACATCACAAACATTCACGAACACAGATTAGGGGAACTTCTGCAACATTAAGATGACAGTATTGGGTGATTTATTGAGATGCATTCCGTGCTAGGAAATTCAGAAAATAATCAAGTACTAATAAATTTAATCCAGTCAGGAATTGTTGCTTTGGAAAACAGACTCCATCCTTGGACTGTAAAGTTGCAAAGAATGCTATTGATGTTTTGGCTACGGGGACAAATGCAGTGATAAAGGTGGAAAGTAAAGACAAAGGCTGTATGCCTACATGTGGACATGTGGAGTTTGATATACGCTGTTCTGTAGACAGTGGTTCAGATAGTGCTGTCCCTCACGCTGCTACTTTACCAGGTACTCTGGCTGACCTCCACACAGCTGTTAGTCAAACACATCCATCTTAATGGAGTGATCTACAAAAGGCCTGCACTGTACATTATGTGCATCTGCAGTTGTGTCATTGTACGGCAGTCAGTGTTTGAAAGAAAAGTCAAACATGTCACATTATATTTTTGATGAAACAAAACGAAAAGTCATAGTCCTCATCCTCCTTGACTGACGACTGTCAGAACATCATTCAGTCTAATTTAAAGCCTCTGGGCTCCTGTGAGTGACGTCCACACTCTGTATGTATGGCTAGCGTTTCCGAGCAGCCAGGATTTGGCTGAGGCATTTGAGGAAGGCTAGTTTATACCACGTACTCCAGAAATCCTCTTCTGAGACTAAATCAACGCCCAGAAGGAGCCTACATTCAACTTGTAACTGCTTGAAATGAATAATATTAATAACTAAAGGTCTACCACTAAAATTGGAAAAAGGACAACTTCAGTTCTTCAAAGTTGTGGGTAGTATGTTTCGTGAAAATCTATTGCATTGTATTTGAAATCCACTGTGGAAAAAAATGTGACATATGGACAGACTCACTCCAAAGACCTCTTCTTCCTCCTCCTCCTCCTTCTCAATTCACCTTATTCAACAAAGCATTTTTTTTTACCCAACACACAACAGCATCACAACAGCTTCTTACACAGATTCACAAAAACTGAACACAATTCTGTAATGTATGCGATGTGGCAGTGACTAACCCAAATCAACACCACAGAATAAGATCACAGGAGTGGTGCAGCCAGCCTTCTCTGGAGGAGCGGAAATGAACTTCAGAGCAAACAAAAGCAGACAGTCTAACATTGTTTTCTGTGTATCCATAGGCATGCACAACGCTAGGACATGACATCATTGTGTTTAGAGTAGTTGTTTACAAAGGATGTGACAGCAGCATTTTAAAAGATGATACACTGAAACCTTTTTCAAAAGTCTGTTTGGACAAAAAAAGGTTGTCGAGTAAACGTCCCCTTTGTTTGTGGTGGGCATGAGAATATCATTTTCCTGTAGCAGCCAGCGCTAATCTGGACCTGAAAGTTAGTCTCAAAGCTTTGTGCACCCTGACAGCTGATTTAGAGCAATGAAAGCTGTAGCTGCAACATATTATGGTTTAATATGTAATGATGAAGAGAAAAAAAGATAGTTGAGGGTCACTACAAGACCATAAGAGGGCAAAGCACACCACAGTTAATTTTGTGATCCTCACAGCAAATTTGTGGCTTGTCTTCATAATTAGAGTCTAACTTGAAAATAATCCAGGGAGCTATGTGAGAAGCCCTTTCTGGAGTAAAAGCATGCCAAAACAGGCCAACCTGGAAATAAATCTACTTTCACAAGTATCAAATCAATCCAAAAGGAATTTGTAACTACTCAGTGGATGCACTTTGGCACAACAGTGAAAGGAGATTATGCTCTGAAATGTTCCTAAGACACTCGCTTAATCAAAAGACATGTGGCAACGTGTGAGCACAATACTGTGAGACACATCACTGCAGCCGCTGGTAGAGAACCTCTAAACACACATTAGATCTGTGTGCCCTCCACTTCATTAAACGCACTAATAAGTCTAGCTGTGGTGATGTCCATGTAGCAGGAGTGCAGCGAACCACATTATAATGAAGCAAACCTTCTCTATTTGACAGGGGTTTGCAGGAGTCTGCTGCTCTCAGCCATCCATGTTTGATGACCTTGTTAGTTTGAGTGCCTAATCTGATAATGCCCTGATAAAAATAAACAGTCAGTGCAGTCACTGTTGTCCCCCCACCTCCTTGCCTTCAGCTGCCATCCAGAAACAGAGATGCATCTTTATTGAAGCATGAGGCGGACTATCATTATTAGGTATTGTAAAAGATGAATGTTTTTTAAAATTATGTGACCACCATCAAAAACCAAAGCACATGACTCAAATGGTAAAACAAAAAATGAATGAATTAACGTTTTATAAAAATTATGAACAGCAAATGTGCGTTACTCAAATATTAGTTAACCATGAGTCCAAAGCAAAATATTTCAATAGTATTTTACTTTATTTTTCAAGTATATTTATTATTTTTATATTATTGCGTCTTTATTCATGTATAGTCCTAGATTTTAATGGGTCAAATTTAACAATTAATCTTACAGTAGAGTCATACTAGGTCTATCGATTCATGGTGAATGCTTTTTCACAGACCTGTTTTACTGTTAACATACACTTTAGATTTTGTGTCTAAGACGCCCATCCATCCAATACGACTGATCACTGACAATAATGTTAGCACACAAGCAGTTTTCTTTCTTAAAGTTAAAGATAAACAGTAAACAGAATACGATGTAAGTGGGACTTTTCCAGGCAACAATCAGTCTTCTACTTTTCTAGTATAGGTGACAGAGAACTTGAATGATGATGAAAACAATGCTCCAAGCAACAAGAAGAGAAAAGATGGACTGACAGGAAACAGTCCATCTCCGCTGGGAGTTTTATCTGCGATATAACATTCCAACCGAAAGAAACAGGCCCTGAAGCTCACAGAGGACCAGGGATGGAGAGTTTCAAGAAATGGTACTAACAAGATAGCAGGAGAGAGTGCTGATGTCCGGGATCGACAAGGCTGCGGTCAAGGACTGGATGTAAAACAGATTTGTTTGGGATCGAGGACTGTACATTTTAGGAACCCTAATGTGAGCAACTGCAAGGACTCTGAAAGACCCTGAACATACAGCTTGAAACAGAGCAAGGAGCAAAGAACGAAGTGAGAAGTGTCTAAGTTATGAGGTGGTTTGTCTCAGGATAAGAAGTCCACCTGTTGACCGAAGCCAAAGTGCCCTGAGCCGTCATCTGAGACAAATTTTCATTCATTATAACTCCTACAAATCCCAGTAGACAAGTCAATAATACTCCACCCATGCTTACTCTTGAATTAAACATGAGCTCTATGATTAACTAATATCTGGAAAGAATGCACATTATATATTACACGCTGAGTAATATATTCAGATAAATTATGTATAAAAATATAAATAAAGAATAAATAAATATACCTTTATAAAAAGTAAAAGTACATGAACAAGTAGATTTAAGTGCAAAAAGTTTCACTTTCGGGAGATACTTAAACCTAATGGATATAATTAAATGTAATGTAGTTTGCCAGATGAACATATAGGCCTCCATTGTGAAACACAATTGAATGTGTGAGCTGAACTCATCACAAAGGACTAAACAACTCCCCAGTCTCCAATACAGAGAGAAGCTCATTTCCATGTTAACTTCACCTTCATTGATCCACATTGCTGTCTTCTCCCCTTGCTTCTACACAAACATCCTGGTCTTTTTGTTCTATGTGGAAACAACATGGAGTAAGGGAAGAAATGCCCCCACTACTATTTATTTATCGTAGGAACATTAGTGTATGTGCAGGTAACTGTAAATTCTTGTGAAAAGTCCTCTCAGCAAAATAAGAGCTGCATGGACCACTAATTCAGGGAGCTTGTCCTGAATATCAAGCTGCAGGGAAATAATAATGTCCATTCCCAGCATGCTGAGCCATCAACCCTGGAGCCAATATCTGTAACAGTGAAGTACTTTCAGATGAAAACAGCAACCCAGAAAAAATACAATCCTGCACGCTCAATTTACATTTATAAATGATTTCACTGGGGCAACAAGGACATCCAAGATCCACTAACTATCTGAGGGTCAGTTTTGTTTACACTCTACTGGGCGTTAGCATACACAGGCATGTTCACATGTTTTATGTCAATGCATACTTAAAGTTGGTTCATTCTGTACATTCAGAAATCTTGGGTTGGACAATGACAGAGGCAGATGATAAAATTTGTACATTCACAGCATGAAGTATGGGAACTTATCTGATTATCTATGCTGCGAAATATACCCTCTTTTCATTTTACTATCTATACACAACACATGCTTGCCCTTTTCATACAGCCTGTTCAAGGCTGTAAGAGTAATTGGAGTCTATGCCATTTAGTCTGTTCATGCAGTGTAGATGGTGACAGGGCTGAAATGCATTAACAGAAACTGAAGACAGACATGTATCACGGGTGTGTGGCATTTTAGCATCTTTTAATGTGTTTTAATGTATTTAATGGGTTTGGCTTCTTCCCACCTCATAAAACATGCAGCTTAGGTGAAATGGTCGGTTCTAAATTGTCTGTGTGAGTTGACTTGAGGTGTGAGTGTGTGCATGAGTGCTCGTTTGTCTTTCATGTGGCTCTGTGATGCACTGACGGCGAGTCTGGGTTGTACCCCACCTCACACCCATAGTAAGCTGTGGTAGGCTCCAGCGGACCCAGACTAGTTAAGTGTGCACCACAACATCACCATACAATCTGCAAGGAAAGGTTGAGGGATGCAACTGAGGATATATCAGATACAAAACCCTTCCCTTTAACCGTCTATCTACAAACCTAAGAACTCAGCCACACAGTAAAATATTCATATTAAAACAAAGACAATCATGCACATGTCAAATTAATTGCCACCTTTATCTAGGACTTTGCATGTTCTTGTGTTTGCATGAGGAAGATAACAAATCCACATCGCTTCAAATTTCTCAAGAAGCAATTATGTTTAATTATTTCTTACTTCCAGGAGAAATACAACATTACAGCCTAACAACATCATGCTGCAGTGAATAAATAAGTAAATCAACTGATAAGACTGCTGACCAAACAGAGGTGGAAGATGAAAAACAGCAAATTGGATGAACACCGTTTTGACAATTGACACCAGATAATGAAAGCTTCTGTATTCAAGGACACTGATGCAGCCTCCATTCAGAGTATCAGTATTCATAAGAGGACTGCTGTGGCAGGGGTGACTTTGATGCATGTGTTACTCTTGTTTAAGGGTAAGAAACAGCATGAGAAAATCAAACCCTTGCACACCAGAGACCACAGAAGTCTTTGGCAAAGAATCAATTTTTGAGAAGAGGAATTAATAGAGATAACCTACATTTATCACTTATGACATCTGAGGTTTCCTTTCTAGTAAACCATGCAAATACAGATATTGTATGAGACACCACGATCAAAAGTCTGGTATGAGAGAGTGCAATATCAAGAAAAAAAATGACAACAAAAAGCGGGTCAATTCTGACTTCCTTTTAACATTTAGTCTATAAAAACAAACTGCGTGACTCTTGTATTGAATTCAATATTTCTCACATTGACACATAGTTTGAGGTTCATGTTTGGTTAACATCATTACTCTATTTTGTTTTATTTTTTATGTTGTTACCACCCTTTTGTAGGTCAAGTCCAGCCTTGGTCAAAGAGCCACTACCAGACACATAAATTTAACATGTTGTGTAAACAGTGACAGACTCCTTGATGCCAGAGTCAAATAGTTCCATGTCATCGAGTTCAAAAAGGACTTGGCAGAGAAGCAAAGCCTCAGTGAAGGCAGCGGAACAGAACCGCCCAGCAGTGTTTGTACATTTAATGAACATACAGTTTGTTTATCTATGCAGTACTCTTGAAACACATTAGATCAGGGAGACGATGTAAACGAACTCGGTGATGATCAAGCATTAAGTTGTTGGACTGAAGCCCAGATCAGTGACAAACATGAGCTCTACCTCATTCTCCAATAGCGTCTCTTGTTAGCATGTTCAATGCGAAGGTCTTCAGCCTAACTCGTGAGAATTATGCTGAAAATGTAAATCTAAAGTCAATAGTCTTGAACAAAAGGAAAAAGTTTCAAATTGAACAATGTGTGATCCCCCCCAGAGCCATTAAGTTATCAGTGATGTCTAGCTGACATCCTAATTTATGGTAACTTAAAATGATTTTCAAATTGAATGGAAAATAATTACTCACCATGATTGTCAACTCTTTATTAAAAACTGCAATTTACATAATTT
Organism: Antennarius maculatus; assembly: GCA_013358685.1. Classification (NCBI taxonomy): domain Eukaryota; kingdom Metazoa; phylum Chordata; class Actinopteri; order Lophiiformes; family Antennariidae; genus Antennarius; species Antennarius maculatus. The sequence goes on from CM023606.1 coordinate 21,257,351, forward strand.
CAATTAGGGAACATCTACTGGTGGAAAAACAAGTTGTTATAATAAGACACCATTGATTTCTTTACGTAAAAGATCCTTGTAGCCCAGCAGACTAAATGTTAGCATATTTTCTCGTGCCGCTGAATGCATGTCATAGATCAACAGATCTACTGGAACATTTCCAGTAGTAGACATTTAAACAGGAAAAATCTAAAAATATATAACTGATGAGCCATTATATCAACCATTTTTAATTGAAAAGCTGCCCTCTAAATGCAAACTAGTTTCAAATTCAGTCTGATAAAGTGCATGATGCAAGCTTCCATGGACTCATGAATGTTTGACATTGGTCCCAAAGGACGGACGTGTTCTCTCTTTAATTTCTATCAGCGGTATAATCCCCTTTTGAAACCCTTTTTAGGGTGAATTAGAAAGGCTCTGCATTCAAAGAGATGAGTGGAGAGAAGGGGGCGGGAATAATCACAAGGGCCTCGCTGTCTGTGTGGATTAGAATGGCAAAGAAAATCCTTTCATCTCAGATCTGTACTTCCAAGCTTGGAAAGATGCACTCTCAAGCACAGACGCAACGCACCAACTGCATACTTCTTAAAAAAAAAATGAAGCTAACTTTATTGAATTTATTTAGTTAACAAGGGTCAGGTTTTTTTTTTTTTAATTTATATTCGAACAGATGATATTCAATTATGCTCTGAGTGGGAACTGGAGTCACTGGATTAGAGGAAAGCTGGTATAAAAGCTCTGCTCTCAAGGCTGACCTCTCAGTTTGGCTTTTAGGCAAGACAGAGCACATGATCTAACTTCTCCAATTTCTCATGCTGAAATGTGGACTGCTGCTTTATTTCTGGCAGACAGCCTTTCAACACGCTGCAAAATGTAACGAGACGGATAAGCCCAGAGAACACCCTCAGCCTGCAAACAAACATCCCCAAACAACACCATCTGACAGATAAGAAAATGGATTAGCCATTATGAGTACTTGCTCAGTTGTCTACCTCAGTGAGGGTTTAGCAGTGAGTAAAATGACAAGGCGCCTTGCTGCCAGTGACACTAGTCAGTTCTAGAAATACTAAAACCGTAGCATCAATATTTCATGTGCATAAAAATTCTATTGCTTAAATTTCAAAGTTATCGGAAATGTCTAATTATTTTCATGATGTTATAATAATAAAATTTGTTTGTAAAAATTGTTACAACAGACAGACCTCAGTCATTAATTAGTCAACAATTATCGGCGTTGTAACTGAATCTATGGGTAATGTTACCAAGAGATTTGATGTGTGCAGTCTTTGACAGGAATTAGCATCTAATGGAGAAAAAAGATGATCTACCGATCACTTCATACTGGGAAAACAAGGAAAACAAGACAGTCACGAATGTTCCTCCAAGCAGTGTATGAGATCAGCTACCATATCAAATGCAAGATAAATGACTGTTGTTGAATCCTTCTTTACAAAATGCTGCTCAATGCATATGTACAACGCCACACTAGACACCACAGTTATGGTATATGTGTTGATCTTTTTGCTCCACTGAATGCTCGCGTGGAACTTAAAATCACCCACTGCAGCGGTGTTACACTGCCATTGTCTTTGCTCAGGCGAAACAAAGAGATTGTAGTGAGCAGTTCTAGAACAATGTCACCAGAAACTCCTGTATGGGATCCCAGATGAGAAAAACACATCTCAACACAGAAACCCAACAAGCCCCAGATAAATGTTTTGTTTTTCCCAGAGGCTGTACAGACAATCAAATTGTATTGATAGACAAGGTATAGTTAATCTCAAGTGTGGGATCTGGTGCAGATAAGAATCAATCTGGTTTTAAAGCATACTGGTCTGTCTTCTGATGAAAGTGTTTCATAAAAATAACTGGAAAATTGCTCAATATCCAAAGCAGTTTGCCTCAGAAAGTATGTTTTGTAAGTTTATGTCAGTAAATGATTAAACAGCATTCAATCCTGACCTTTGTAGAGGACAAAGGAAGAGGTTTTTGTTTTTCCTATAGATTGCATTTTGGAAGAACAAAATATGTTGAAATAATGCTATAATGAAATAAGGAATCTTGTATAAGACACGTCAGTGATTTTTAAAATTTGTTCCATTTAACAAAGTGGCTGCTAACAGTCTCTTAGAGGAGTACTGGGGGGAGGGCGAGGTATGTAATCCTGTCTCTAATCACTCCTTGCTTTAACACTGCCTTGTTGTTAACGTCGTCTTTGTTTAACCACAAACCTGTCACAAGGAGTTAAGCTCTTGGACTGAATGCTTTCTCATCAGCTGTTTCATGGCCAAAACGGTTTCAATATTGAAAATTATTTTAACGCTCAGTTTAAATGTCCGAAAAAGGATCAAGAGCGTGTAGCCAAAACAGAACAGACTAATAACAAAAACCGTCAACTCAGGAATCATCAAACACAGACTCCACTCCCTTACAACATAGCAAGTCAGTACAAACTTTGAGCCACCTCTTCCCTCACTGGTAGAAAATTCCAGTTGGTGGGGGGGGGCTGTTCCTCCCCACTGTGTGGGTTTTGTTCTGCTAATCAGACCACATGCCTCAAGGATTCAGGAATCCAAGAGCTCTCAGCCAGCTCCTCTCATTCCACATACAGCCGCAGCAGCCTGTGACAAACTATTCAGTGTATTGGGGGTTAAAGACTCTATCCATTCATAACACCGTTCAACAGCCCCCTCCTCTCCTAATCTCAGGCAGCTCTTTATCCCACCCCCTTCTCTTGCTCCTCATATGCCCTCTCTCTACCCTCTCACCACAACAGTCTTTTTATCTGTGTGCATACTGCAATCTGGGTCTGAAAGGTCTCATGGTTTATTATAAATCCATAGTCCAACCACACACCCACCACGGTTTTAAATAGAAGAAACAGAAGTAAGCATACACCGAGTCAGTGCAATGAAAGTCTTGATATTTCTTTCCTTTCTTATTTTGGTTTGTTTCCTCTCTGCTCTCCCCTCCCTGAATCTCTTTCTACTCACGCACTGAACGACGAAATGAGGCACACTGGAAATTTGCAGGCTGACAATGGAAGACAGCTGCTCTAGCTGCATAAGTCTTTCATGAGCTGAATTAGTCGTACAACCCCTAGCTCCCCACCACACACACACACACACACACACACACACACACACACACACACACACACACACACACACACACACACACACACACACACACACACACACACACACACACACACACACACACACACACGCCTCCTTCACAGCAAGCTGATCCAGACACAGTAACACACCTCATGGAAAGCTTAAAAGAGAAATCTATAGGGAGTGAAAGACAAACCATGACAAGGGCTTTGTGTGACAGATCTGTAATTTATTTTGCAAAACTAGCCCAATGTTTTGTGTCCCTGCTTGCAGAAAATCATAACATATTTTAAACCAGACACAAAAGACGTTTCTCGAAGTATAATGAAGTTAAAATACTTTCAATGAGCATAAAACTTTTCAGACTGTAGACATAGACCCTAAAACTCCTACAACCTTCATTAATTAGAAACAAATGCATTTAACAACAATAATCTGGGTTGTGTGTTAGAGTATATTTCAAGTCAGGTCTGTGATCCCTGTTGCATTTCACAAGATAAATTATTATAATGTCACCACTTAAAAACTGAACCGTGAAAAATTGCATTCCAAATTTCAAAGTTTCCTTAACACAAGGCGTATTGTTCTATTTAACAATCCTTCAAAACATTTCTCATCAAAAAACTAAAAACATTGTTTTCAAAGGATCACCATAGACAAATGAACATCAAATGTTTTGTACAAGGACTTCATATTTTTACTGACTGAATCACCGTGCTATTCTATAAAGGAGCCACATTAAGACTGTCCACTGCCAGCGTGGAGTCTAGAGGTTTATATACACCTTGATTAGCTTCAGGAAAATGATCAGGTATGATTCAAAAACACTCTCCTGTTTAAGAATGCCTAAAATTACCACTTTTCAGAGGATCCACGAATCAACTGCATGGATATAATACAACCCCCTGGTGAATGTAACAATGAAATTTTAAGTGATAACAGCGAACAAGGAAAATGCCAATTATGAGTAATTCTGGAAGGAACAACATTAAGAGGACTGAAAAAACTGCTCAGTGGGAATTTCATTCCATCAGTTCAGTTTAAATGACAATGAAAGTTTACATTCTGGAGTCCATTTTCAAAAGGTTGCATGTTCAAAAAGGGTTAGGGTTTTGTTTTTTGGTGCAAAAGTTCTCAACAAGGCAGTCAGAGACTGCAACATGCCGCGAAGGGTAGGTCAGGATACCCTGAAAGTAGTACCTAACAAGTGCATAGCTTTGACCATAGATCAAAGCTAGTGCATACGTAGACCAAAGCACTAGCTTTGATCTGTGGTCTTACACTGGCCTTCTCCGTCGTCTTTCTGTCTTATCCAGTTACTGAGTGTACAAAGGTTGAAATTTGACCAAGTTGACCAAGTTTTCTCAAAGTGAAGGTCATCATCTCATTTCCCCCTTTGCCACCCAAGTAATCTGCTTTTTGTTTCATTTTTCTTTCTGCAACATTTGCGAAGACATTTGGTGGACATTTGGACGAACGGACGAACACACGAACACAGACAATGAAAATACATCACCACTTCGAAGCGGTACATAACATGCTCAATGTTCCTCACGGTGCTTGTTACAAATAAAGGTTCACGGCATACTTGAGGAACAAAACTGCAATCTTTTAGGTATTCTTTTTTGTTGTTGGGTTAGCTGACCATTCTGATATCATGATTTATGTGACAATACAGAAATGACGACTACAGTGGTATGAAGAAGGATCTGCTCCTGATTTTTATTTTTGTGCGTATCTCATACAACACCACATTTAGTAAAGATGACCTGAGTAAACATAAACTGTTTAGTTTTAATAAGGTAAAATGAATATCTGCGACTGTGAAAAGTCTTTGCTCTGCCTTGAACTTAATAACTAGCTGTGCCCCCTTTAGCATCAACAGCTGCAAGCAAACAATTTCAATAACTGGAGATCAGTCTCTGACTTGGATGAGGTGGAATTTTGTCCCACTATTCTCTGAAGAACTGCTTCTGTGAAGCCACACTAGAGGCTTTGTGAGCATGAATTTCTCTTTTCAGGTCTCGCCACAGCCTCCTAATGTGATTCAGGTTTAGACTTTTATTAGGCTACTCCAAGACTATCATTTCATTCTTTTTAAACCACTGACACTTATGGTCATGCTTGCACTTATTGACTAACTACGTGACCAAGCAACTGCCAGAGAGCAACATTCAAGTTTCCTTAAATTATGGCAGATCAGTTATGAATCTGCAAAGCATCCCACAATACTACACTGCCACCTCCATGTTTGACAAAAGATATAATTATCTCTTAATGGAATGCTGTGTTGCGTTTACACCTGATGTAATGAAGTCCTTCCTTTGGATGCTTAATTTTTCCCCTATCAGTTCATAGAATATTTTTCTACAGTCTGATGGTTCATCAAAGTGTGTTGTGACAAAACTCAGACGTGCCTTATGATCTCTTGAGTGACCCAAAGAGAGCCACTGGTAACCCAACGGCTGCCTTTTTTTTTTTAGTGTATTTTGAATCGTAGGACCAGAAGTAAAGCCTCACGATTTTATTGTGAGGCTTTGAAAGGAATTTTGTAAAGTTGGCCACTTCTTGGACAGTTCATTACTATTGTTCAAATCCACCCCATGAGAAGATGATGTGCTTCCCTGTGGAGTCTCAAGCCTAGATTAGCTTCCCGACACTTCCCGGACTGATGCATTTCACATTTTTCCTCATCTGTTCATTTGCTATGATTTTGACAGTGTGCTACTGGTGACAGTAATAACTCTTTTCATGATTCTTACAATGACCCATTTTATTTCATCGCACGGGGATGGGCGTAATCAGGCTAGAGAGTTCCTAGTCCATCTGCAACCACTCATTAATCCAGGTTTCTCAGATTTGTTTCACACAGGTGATTTAAGAACTGTATACATGTTTCCCTTATTTAATAACAGCATTAGACTGACTTTACTCAAGCTGCCTTAGTTTCATGAACTCCGTCTGAAAGTCTGGTATGAATTGAATGAGATATACACTGAACAACACACAATTATTTTTCACACTATGGTACTGATATTAAGTTGAGTGTTTATGAAAATATGGTGCATAACAATACAATTTTGAAATTGAAATATGCATTTTTAACACCTTATTTGTTGAAGTAAACTGAGTGTGTTTACACACTGCAGGAGGCATTGGAGGCAAATGCTTTAATGGTGACATTTGCAAACATCAGTATTTTGCAGCAATTTTTCTCCCCATATTGTGATTACACATGCCATTTTGATATACTCTGATTGTTCAAGCTGTTTTGATTTTCTATGGTATCTCAGTGAGGGATAAGAGTAAACCTTGAAAATGTGTGGCATGCATGGTATGCCTCTTTCTCTGTTGAGAAAAAGATTAACCCTGAGACACAAACGTTCACATGAAAATAAATTATAAAAAGCACAACCAATTTCAATATCACTGTAATGACATTTTTATGTCCATTCTAACAGCTGCTCAATTACTTAAAAGAATTATATCATTTTTATACTTCTTAAAGTGTTTTGTTTTGCCTACAAGCTCAAACCGGTTCATGTTATAATGAAGTAGCAGCTAATGGCAGCTGTGGAAAACAATTAGTGTCAAATGTTTTCTTCCTGTAGCAGAGAGGGTCTCCCTGAGGGTGTGGGGGCTTCACACAGCAGAGGCAACAATGTTGAAATCACAGCAGCACGGAACTGAGGCTAAAAACAGTATTATATATCATTTATGAACATTTAATCATCAGCATACCTTCCATATGTGGATTGATAAAGGTTACCGCCAAATATCAAGTTATTCTGTTATTAAATTTAACATTAATTTGCCTTTTTTAAAAACATAAAAACGATATTGATTCCTTCATACATTTTCTTGAGTTTTGATTTTCTTTTCCTTATCTTACAAAGCACAACAATAAAAATACGACAAAATACTACGATCAAACTACTGTTAACTTGCGTCACAATGTACACCAGACAATACTAACACTAGGAATATTGATAATAGGAAATTGGATGTTTGACTGTCACTTGGCCCCGTTCAGACTACAGGCATATCAGATTTCCTTCCATATCTGATTTTTAGGGATGACTGTTCAAACTTTTTTAGCAAGTGCCCAAATGCGATGTGGCTCCGTTCAGACTGGGCAACATTATCGGCCGATCTGACAGGTTGCCGCAGCAACAACGTTGGGGCAGAGTCGTCGTTCAGTGCGCGTAATGTGTGAGGTCATATAATTCCGATGGTGCCAACAACAATGATGAGGAGCATGAAGTTTTGCTACCTTAGCGTATTGGCGTTATCACTGTCTGGTAGAGGTAGAGAAAATCTCACACACACCAGGCATCATCAATTTCTTCTTCTGTTTTTTACCGCTCCGTAATGCATGACGCTCTTCCTTCTGTAGCCTTCCTCTTGCATCGTGAATATGACGTTGCGGTCCGCCATATCCCATCGGTGTGTTAGGAGCTGTTCAGACTGCAGACGCCTCTGTACCTATCTGACACAAAACTACCTCCCGAATGTGGTTTCAATCCGTCCCGAAAAAATCTGATTGGGACTGTTCAGACTACACGCAAGACATGCGGCATCAATCTGGATGGGCTAAAAATCGGACATAGGCGACTAGTCTGAACAAGGCCTTCCACATCCTGTAAGGAGGGGAGGGTCTTAAGGTTTTAAACCAGTTGAGTAGTTCCGATAGAGAATTCAGACATAACGCATAATCAAATATATAATGGGATCAACATATAGATATATATAAACATATCTGAAGAGTATATGTACAAGACATATGATGTTTTCTAAATCCAACCGGATCAGTATTTTTACTAATAACCTACCAAGGTGATATTAACTTAAGTTGAATGTGAACAGTAAACTATGAGAATCACTTCACATTGAGCTTCTACGTGTAATTTACTCACTTCGTAAAAAAAAAAAAAGTCACCATCTCTTCTCTATTCCAGTGCCTTTAAAATGGTACTAAAAAGGAATGTGCTTTCATGCAAAAGCAACAATCAGTCAGGCATACGCAAAGAGAAAATATGCGAGCTAACACTAATGAAATCCTCCACTCTCCCAGTCGAACATCAGCAGCTACCCAAAGCAGCCGCTCAGCCCATTCATTCAAGTGCAGCCTTTCCTCTCTCCTTCCTCTTTTCAAAGTAACACTGCCAATGTAATTTTCCATGAGAGCTACTTCATTTATCAAGGCCAGTGGCACATTGAGGCAGCTGACGAATGCCTTACTCCTCTAGATTTGTATAATGAAAGGTGGGAGATTGAGACACACTCAGAGGTTGTTAGCACTTGTACAAAGGAAGTAGAGATGATTTATTCAGCATTCGAGAACCAATGCTTTGGGGAACTTCAACTTAAGACGCAGACAATGTAGCCACACTATTACACTTCCACCACAGAGAACAGGAGAGCTAGTGAGATGCATGCTGATTACCCTTGAATTACACTGATCATGTGACAGCTAGTTATTTCAAATCAATGGTAACATCATAATAATAGAAATAAAAGGAAAGATGGCAAATAATAAAGGGAAAGATGGGAATGCAATTTAACCTCAACACGAAAACCTGCTACATTAAATGACCAATTGCGATGTGGATCTGATCTATGTCATCCTGATCAGAATTCGAGCCAATATTTAACAGTCACAATGAGTCACAGCAATAGATTTACCTTGACAATGTTCTGTTCTCTGTCCAGCGAGCAATTTTCCATCAAACCATGCTATCTAGCTCTTCTGTATTACAGAAATTCTTCTCAAATCATCTAATCTCTCCTTAACCTTACCTTTTCAGGGTCCTTGCCTGACTCACAAGAGGTGCTGGTATGAGCCTGTCATCTGCCAACTATTTCAGTCGGCATTCTCTTCCCCTTCCACTATCTGTGTGTTACTGTTCAAAATCCCCAGCGGCAAGTGAAAACAGCCACCTCTAAGCCTGTAACCTGTGATGAAAATGGCTGAGGACATCTGAAAAAGCTTCAGATGCTTAAATACAACAGGCCTACTGGGTTCTTTTGCAGTGATTTAGTCATTTTAGTACATCTTTCCATCACACACAAACGCTCCCAATGCTATTTAACAGAAGCTTCATCAATGCATCCTGGTCTTGACACCACCCAATACGCTTGATTGGTTTGAAGCACTGTAAACAGGGCAGAGGGTTATATTCTTCTCTCCTAGAATGATAATGGGTACGGCCTTTCCTTCTTTCTTTCACAGACTAGAACAAAGTGTGGAGTTGTGGCCGTGCAAGACTAACCAGTTGGAAAAAATTATTATTCTATGCCCATTCAAATGCTTACGAGCAGTAATTATCAAGCCCATTAATGTCACCATTAGGTGTGGACTCATCTTTGCTGTATAGTGCTTGGCCTTTCTCTGCAGTTGTGTTGTAACAGCCTGGTTCTCCATGTTGAGGTTTAAATCATAAACGGATTCACAATGTTCAGATGACACAGACTGTTTGTACGGGTTTTTGTTTGGATAGGCAGGAGGAAATCAGAGTTAAATGGACTTTCACCAAATCCATTAATGGGGGTTGCCAGCCTCAAAGCTGCTCTTCAAAGCACAGCCTATACTGCAGCACTATCACATTTTTTAAACATGTTTTCAAGGACGTATTTCACCATCCAGCTACATACAGTTATGACCCTCTTCTTTATTCAGTACTGTCAACCAATTCATCTGGGTCTCACTCAAAAGGCTTTTCATTCTAAACACATAATGATTGCAAAGACTTTCCAGTAATTTCCTTTTAGATCAGTCAGTCTGGGAGACTCCCCAGCTTGTGTTCCTGGCCGGTTGTCCTGGATTTAAAGAATCAAACAGGCTTCCTCACAGCCCATCCCCCACGCCACTTTCAGAGCAGCAGGAAAAACGACCAAGGCGTGCTTTGCACCAGCTCCCTCCCCCACACACTGTTCCACTAGGCATTGCTGGGGCTTGTGGGATTAAGAATGGAACACGATGACAGACAAAAACAGTCCTCAGCACCTCCCTGCTCTGCTGTCTTTTATACTGGCAGAGCATGAAAAGGCTGCTATGAGGCATACAATAGACACACTGATAGATCAACTCTATGAGTGAACAAGATAACTGTGGGGGAATAAAAACACAAATCTTTATATTGTTCTTGTACAATAATGTCAGCGCTGATATCATGTAAAGAAAAATTGTGAGAGAAAGTGATATTGACTTAACCACAGTCATGACGTGTGTATAGATACTAATGCTACTTTAGAATTAACACAATGTTTCAAGGAATTTCAAAACTTAATTTGGCTACATTTATTTTACAAGCTGAATATGAGCATTTTATAACAAGGACGCATAGTTTTAAAATGAGTCAAAGCTTGACTGTCATGACGGGTAGAGCATAATGCCTCATGCAGCTGGTCCCCGCATCATTTTGTCAAGGGTGCCCTTATTCACCATGTGCTAATAAAAGACAAAAACATCAGTAGGTCTTTTTATGCATCACTTGTGAGGCAGCTTTACAGAGTAGAGTATCTCCTAGCCTGCTGCAAGCGACAGGCAATCACAAAGCACAACTGCAAGCACCATACAGCGTTTGTGTCAATTGTGTCTCTTTCATTTATGAATTTCTAACATGATAATTAATCTGATGAAAGCATTCATTGTTTCAAAGATGCTTTTCACTGACAACTCCACTGACAACTGCCTGCTGTGGTTGGCTTTTGGATAAAGTAAAAACTGGGTAGTTGCCAGCACATGTCAACAACTGTGAGCTCTGAGCACAAGTTTAACAGCACCCACTGAAGGCCCTCCAAAACAAATACCAGTTAGCACGGGCTCATTCAGTGGATCAAGTGTGAACCAGATCGATGTAGTGCACATTTGTTAGATGAAAGTAATTAGCAGAATACTTTTTGATACAAATGCATTGAACGCTGCATATTGTGTGTACAACAAACACAATTACATTAGGATCACCCTGCAAAATGTCTGTAGTTAGTACCTAACAAAACACACGGTGAAATCCTTTCCTTTGACAAACACATATGATTAATTAGTGACGATATGTAACACAACATTAAGATAAAAGCAAGAAGAATAATATGTAAAACGTACCTTTTCATTTTTCACCTTCTTTAATGCCTTGCATTCACTATTTCCATTTTCCACCTCCTCTGGTTCAGTTTTTGTGGTCAACGCTGGTACTATCCCAACAGGTTCAAGTGCAATATTCCCCATTTGATTGGCTTCTGCCAAGTCTGTTGATTGTGTGTTCTCAAAGGACGCATTACGACTATTCCCCAGGGCAATTTGGGCTTGAGACACAACATCCTTCTCTGTGGCAGCTATCGCCACGACTGGGGCTCCATCTGTTTTGTCTTTCTTGCTTTTCCCAATAGCCCCTTCTTTCTCTTTTTTACCACTCAGAACACCTCTTGAGGCTTTGCCCCCTTTTTCCATGTTTTTTCCAGAGGTGGAATTATTGCCAGCAGCTCCTGCACTTGCTGCTGTGCCTGTTGGCTCCCCTTGAGTCCGTCCTGTAGCTTCTTTTTTGCCCCCATCTCCAGATGAAGGTTTGCTACTATTGTCTTTAGAGTTCTTACTGCGCTTGTATTTGGATTTGCTTTCTTTGCCTTGAGAGCCAGACACTGGACTAACAAACCTGATGTTGTCAGGCAATGCTGCTACTGCACTGGGTGGTGCTGCCATGCCGTCCTTGGTGCCAGACATCTCAAGTTTGTCTTTCTCTAAATCAGCGTCAAGGTCAATTATCAGATTTCCAACACCGATATCCCACTCATCCCCGCTGTCGTAAGTGTCCACCGCATTAGAGTCCACACCTTTCCCGCCTGCAGTGCCACCACTTAGGGACATCTTAGTGCCAACGGCCCAGGTTTGCCTCAGTGACGTCCGACACCCTCTCAGACGGTTGGGACTCGGGGGCAAGGGTTAGAGAATCCTCACGGTCTACTTGATCTTGTCCCATCTATCCATTTTTTGCCCTGGAAAGACACAAATACATTAGCCTGTTATTTTTGACACAAATAATTGTAGGGCACTGCCATCACACAACTGAACACTTCATCTGGCACAAAAAAAGTAATTTTCTGTGCAAACCACTATGGTAATACCCACTGGTGTGAAAGCACTGCTCCAAAAACTCTCCTCATAATCACTTCCCACAGTCGTCATGGCAACCATGGGAAATGTAGCTTAAATCCTGCTTTGACAGCCAAGGTGGCCCCACTGTTCTGAATGACTGGCTCTCTTTTCACAAGGCACTGTGCTGATAGTGTCACTGCTGATAAATAAGGAGTAGATGGCCCCACACACCCCTGCATGGATTATGGAGCTGTGTCTTTTCAATTTGAGAACACATTGGTAATCTTGCATTAACAGAGGAGCTTAAAACATGAATGAACCAGTGTGTGCCTTGGGCGAACATTTTTTGCTGTATTTGCTTACACCATATAACCCAAAGGTCACTGTGCTTCATATCTTTCAGCGTATTAATTCAAGGACAGATCCCTGGTGTGAGTTTAGAAGGCTTGAAGTTCATCATGAATACAAAATATGGTAAGTGGTGTCATTAAAGTGGGACAAATTAACACTGGTTTCTAAAAGACTGAAGGGCAGCTTTTCATCCACTATCTGCAAAGGTCTTTAGAAATGATACATGTGTGATTGACAACAGAGCAACAGGAAAAACTTGAACACTGGCTGGCTAGTTTGTGTTTGTCACTGATAACTGGCTTTGGAAACGTGTTTTTAGCAAATGTATAGAATACATTTGTAAGTCAAATGAAATCAGACTAAAGACCTTTAAATGTAAATGTAACTGTATACCACTTCCAGTATTCTGATTAATAGTAATTTAAAAACCCATTTATATTTATGAAATAATATTATGTTGAATATTTCTAGCATGAGACTATTTGATACAGTAAATTATACTAATGCTATTTCTGGTCGACCATTGCTTCATTTCACACAGGATTAATAATAAAGTTTTATTTTTCCAATCTCACATTATATCCCTGCAGTGACATTTTAAAAAGCTCCAGGTTAAGATTACCAAGAACCTGTTTAGTCTGATTAATCCTTGTTATTTATTTGTTCCATTTGTGTACCTAAAATTCTGCAGACCTGAAACATGATAAAAGGTTTTCTAAATCCATGTAAGTCTTGGAACATGTGTCATGCATGTTTCTGTGTGAGAGCAAGTGTGAATGCACTCTCACACATTCTTTGCACAAATATGAGACATAGTGAACCATATCACAACCTTATATCCTATTTCTCCCCTCCATTTTGAATTGGTAATGGACCATGTGAAGTCAAGACAAATACTCTCATCTATCCATCCCTAGCCCACCTGTGTCCATCCATCTTTCCATCCACTCGTCTTTTTCTCATAATAAATAAAGTGAATGATGAGGAAGTAAAGCTCAAATAATTATGCAGTAGTGCTATTAGGGCTGATAAGATCTCTGCAGCCTGAAAAAGGCATGAAGTCTGATGATTTTATTTGTTCAGCACAGATCTTATTTAGAGAGCACAGCTCCCAGTACACAGGGAAAAACTAGAACAACATAAAATTTAGTACAATGAATATCATTTCTGATGAATGGCCATTGTGTGTGGTTTTGCAGCTTGCACAGTAACCCTGATATCTGACATCTTTTTTCAAGAGACCTCTAAACCACAGCTGATGAAAGCACCAGTATTCAGGCAGGACATGGTATATTGTGGCCTTAAAGGGACAGTAAAGTTAATTTTAAGTGACATATATGTTATTCAACATTATGAAAAATAGAAGAAAAATAAATTTTACATGTGTAGCGTCATCCGTTTGGTCGAAAAAGCTTAAAATCCGCGCCGCAGCAGCTTCCGCATTCCAGATGACGCTACACACATAAAATTTATTTTATCTTCTATTTTTCATAATGATGAATAACATATATATCACTTAAAATTAACTTTACTGTCCCTTCAACAAGTAATACAGTACATTGCCTTAAACAGCCAAATTTCTAAACACATCAATGTTCAGACTCAAAAACTGAACTGCTGAACTTTACGCCTAATCTTCACAAAAATAGTGATTAAGCAAAAACACTTCGAAACATTTTCATGATAATTAAGTGAACCCCAAGAACACAATGTAGTATGCTATATAGTATGAGAGTATAATATCAAGCTCTTTTGATAAAAATGGATCACAAACTATTCACTTATCATATTTAACAGTCGGAAAATGAATGAATAAATGAACGAATTAATCAATATGTCGGATCCTGAGGAGATCTTCAACTAAAATCTGGAATACTCTCCAGTAGCTATATGACAGTATAAATTTACATACATAAAAATTATACATACACACACACACACACATATACATGTATATTTTTTATTTTATTTTTTTGCTGTTTGCATTAGAATATGATATTGCTGATTGCAGTACTTACAGAAACATTGCTAATGTCTTTGTTACATGATGACACTGTTGTTTTAAAGCCCAGTGATAACTTTCTTTCTTGAGTATCAGCACCATGTTTCACTCTACTCTTAAAAGCTGGGTGGGTCCCTCTGCCTGACAGAACAGCAGTCATCTTGCACTATTAGTCATCACTCAATAGTGCAGTGTGAAGGCCTTTCATTCCACCCCCTGCAGTCACAGAGGTAAAACTGTTGAAGCATCTCTTGATCACTGTGCCTGCTTATTCCTCACAGATGGCCCCTAAAGGAACAACAGTCCCTGGCAGGTTTTTGTGGGTGGAGTGACACAGCTGTCCCTGCTTGACTGGGTAAACAGTTGTGCGGTCTAATTTGTCCGACACCTCCACAAAAGAGAGGTTGTAACTCTATCTGCAGTTGACCTACTGTACTGCCCTCAGCTAGAACTGCAGCACAAGCCCTTTAGAAAAAGCCCCGCTGAGGAAATATCCCAGCGAGTGCCCTGTTGAGCGAAAGGCATGCAGGCTGTGCAACTCCCAGAGTGCTTGTCCTTTTTCTCACAGATCCAGTTTCATTGAGCAATCTATCACAGAGGCTGCATGAGTTGCAATGAAAGTACAGAAAATGATAGGGGAAGCAGACTTCTGGTCGATTTGTGGGACACAGCTAAATCTTCTGGTGTAAGATAGCTTTCAGGACAGGTCTACCCAAACAAGCTCCTCTACAGAAAAATATACCAAGAAAGAACAACACTGGACATAACTATCCATTTTATTTACAGTCAAGCAAAATTGTTTGATCCAAACAATGTCCAAAGGAAAGGTGAAAAACAACAACAGATGATACTTCTCGAAACTTCTTCTACATCAATAAATACTAAAACACCACTGATCCCTTGTTTACAACACAAATACAGGCAATAATCTAAAACTTACGGCATTAACTCAATAAGCATTGATGTTTCACAGCAAAAACAATCACAGGTATCTAAGGGGCCATTTTGTTGTGCTGTGGCCACTTTACATAAAAACACAATGCTTGAGCAAAATGTTAGCTGGCACAAATGGGCTCCAGAGCGCAATCTTCGGAAAACTTTCACTTGCTTGTTACAGTTGGAATGTACAAGCAGTCAGAATATGACGGACAGAGCAACATCAACAACAACCAAAAAAGCAGTGCAAACTGTCAAGTTTACACTCCTCCGATGTTTCCTGAGATCTTATTCAACGGTTTCACGACTAGCTAATGCCTGGACAAACATACTATAATGATCTTAATTGCTTTTGCACAACTATATGAACATGGATTATTTTGAAAATGATGTGTGAACGCAAAACCTTTCTAAAAACACAAAGGAAATAATGTTGTGTATACAGGGCCCAAAGTCCCCAATACTTGCCCTGTGCAGACACATATAGTGTATAAATGCTGTTACTACTACTCTCAATAAGCAAAGGAAAACATCTATATCTAATTCTTATGACTCAACTGGTCCTAATCAGTTTATGAAACCAAAATGCACATCAGTACAAGGGCTTAGCATACCCTACATGAAACACATGTAAAGTCTGTCTGATATTCCTTTAGTATACAACTTGTTCCCAGATTTAAACTTAGGCAGCAATAAGTAGGAAAAACAAATATGAATTAAACACTCAGGGTCTGGACATGTACATGCTTTTCTCTGCAGGTCATGAAAAAGGCAACTCCCATGCAGGGAGCCTTACAGTAACCTCCTGATAATTGGATTTTGTGCTCGACCTGATTACAAAAATAGAAATGTGATCGGCCAATCCAGGTGATGAGAATCTATAGAACCTGTGGGTCAGCCAGCATTTTATCAGCAAATATGCCAAAGACCCCTGGTTAGATGCAAATTCACCCCACATTGGTAAACAGTCCTAAAACAAACAAATTTAATATAGAATATTCCTCACATTGCTGAGGGGTGTTTTTTTCTCTCTACTTCTTTCAGACTGGCAACATTTTTTTTTCCTACATCAACAATGGCCAAAGAAGTGTGAAATAGGGAAATTGCTCTAAGGCTGATTGTCAATGTTCAGACCACTGTGATGTAGGAGAAACAAGCTCTTGCTCTGTAAAATTCATTTCTGCAGGGGATTTCCAGCATTGGGTAGAAAAAATAAAATGAAATCTTAGTCTGTTTTGATAAATGGTGACTAATCACCAGCAATAATCAGTATCTTACATGTCTTCTTCACTCCTGCATTGAGATTCCATTCACAATGCATAAATCAATAAACTGAATTTACATCTTATAATAACCTCTGTCTCTGCTAGCGTTCATAAAAGCTGACTATTAGAGGTGTTCACAGCCAGTCTCATGACCATTTTATAATATTATACCCTAACAAAAATATCTTGCAGTAGTATGGATTTTTTTCTTTGTGCAGTAAGAAAGCCATTTACAACTGTACGATGCTTTTTAACTGCAACACGACAACAGTAGCAGTCTACCCTTGAGATAGGAGACGTAATGTAATACCTCAGACATAACATCAGGTGAGAAGATGGTTAAATTCACACTGCAAGGGTAAGTCCACTTGTGAATCTACTCGGAGAGTGCATGTTGTGCTGCATGCAAGATGAGAGTATAAATGGAAAAATGTGCCTAAACATATAGTTAAGAAAGTAACATGGATGCCATGATAATTGTCCATAACAACAGTCCATCATGTTCCTATCAATCAAGCTGGATCAGACTAGTGGTATAATGGAAATGAAATTAATTATTAAAGCTGTCTTAAAATCAGTAATCTAACCTTGAGTGAAGTACAGATGACACCAATAAAATACCTGAAAGCATCAATTACTAAATTATTTTGAAGACCTGAACTCCTGTGAAAACCAACCCAAAGTCACACCGTTTGAAGAGCGAAAACAAATAATCTTTCAAATACATGCATTTAATGTAATCAATGAACAACATATTGGAGGCTGAAGCTGGCTGACAGTGTGTAGTGCTTAATAAGAATAATGTCTAATACAGGGGAAATGATCACTCATAACAACTCAACAGTACAAGCAAAAAGCTATTTTCTTGACGCAAAGGCAGCGTTATCAAGTTGTATCGAGCGAACCACTGCAAACTGTATCAATGATATGCACTCCCTGTGTTCTAAAAGCATATATATGATTAACTCTCCCATACCTTAATGAGAAATACTGCTTATCTGTGGAAAATAATAAAGTACATAAAGATGTTTGTCTGAAAAACACAGCAGAATGTTCAGAATACATGAGACCTGCAAAAAATGGATCCAGTGTTTACGGAACCATCTTTCCAGCGTCACAATCTGTGCTCACTTCTCACTTGCGCTGACTCAAGACATCAGATTAGCTGGTGAACTAATGGTTAATATCTTTCTAGTAAAGCATCTCCATCACTCAGCAGTGTTTCTAGCTCCACAGCTTGTTGTCACTTTGATAGTGATATCAGTGGATCCAATGACAGAACAAGCGCTCAGTGTTCAAGCAGCTGACAGATGAGGTTTGCTCTGATAATTATAATCACTCTTGAATTATCAGCCACTAAAAAACACTCACTTAAATCACATCAGAAATGGAAATCCTTCCATAATAAATAACCCAATTGTCTTTCATGAAAACTGAATTAGAAGCCACAGCATGATTCCCCCACATTTGCAGAAAGGGCAAAATGTGAAAATAAGATTATCATTATTTTAATAGTAAATAATAGTGACTATTTGTGACTAAACTGGAAAGTCAATCCACCCATGAGTACAAATAAATAGTCAACAGTTGATGCTAAGGACGAAATAAAAACTTACAAAACATCCACAGAGTAAGGAAGGCCAACTTTTAAAACCTTGACAGGTTGCCATGACAGTTTTTTCCTGTTTCCAGAGAAGAAACAAGAGGAGCTCCATCAACATGTCCAGACAGTCCATTGTGCCACGACTTCTGCATTACAAAAGCCAGAAAGTACATTTGCAGAAGCACTTCTCATTATCTCTGTCCACTTCATTCAAAAGCTCACAGTCTATGTAAGTCGATATATTACAGCAGCTTCTGCTGGGGAACAATAGTTCATCCGATGTCTACTAATGTATCAGTGCTACATCCATACATATGTGGTGCTGAAACACACTATCACTCATTCAATTTAAGAGACTCAGCTCCCAAGAAATACTCAGGTCCCAAGAAAATACTTATCCAGTGGTCTTTCAATAGCATCTAACCTCATCACTTCAGATTATTGTTAAATGTGCATCGTGAGTAATGATTATCTCTGTAGAGCTACCTTTGTCATTTGTTGTTTATGGAATTACATTGAATGAATAGCCAAAAACTTTTAAAGGATACTGGCGGCTCAGCCCTCCACCAACAAATGCACCACTGGCTTGGGGCAGATTTGGTAATGCTCGGCAAGGCTGTTGTAAAGCGCATAGCTTTCCAGCTATCAAACACAACACACTGCATCTGATCTAGTCTGTGTTTGACAATGTTTGTCCTCAGGTTGAGTTAAACCCTTTTTAAAGACATATATAACTTGCCTTATAAACTGTAAATAGGAATGGAGGGGTCCAAAAATCAATGTCAGTATTAAGGAATACATCCTCTGAAATGAATACATCTATTTTTGTGTAGTAAAAATGTAGCTTTAATATAATGCAATGATCAAAATTTTATTTATATTATAGATATTGGGCCAAGTTCATTGAGTTTTCAAAAGAGTAGCCACTCTTGTATAGGTGGGTGGGGATTGTTTAATATATATATATATAATTATATAAAATAAAAAATCAAGTCAATAAATCTATTAATAATTACCGTAGGGATATTACTTTTAACTCCAAATGCTTGCGCATGTATACAGTACACACACACACACACACACACACACACAGTAAGGAAAATGATCATTTGGACAAAACGAAAATGAAAATACTGTAAACATGTACAGTGAGGGGAGGGTGGTTGGGGTTGGAATATGGACAAAGATTGTGTTTTTCTAACGGTGAGCTATAGCCAGGTCATATCATTGGTTTTTATTTAAAAACAAAATTTTTGTCCACTGTATAAACTTTATGACTCAAAGAAAGAAAGAGACGAATAAATATTCAACTGTCAAGCATGTTCATCAACGCGTCTTCGACATGAAGCTGTTAAACGTCAGAAAATAGCCATTTTTAACTCCGTCCATTCTGTGTGTACACATAGACACGGGTCACACACACTAACGTCACAGCGGTGTTAGTCGCAGGGAGACGCACCCTGGATAGAAAAAGTTTCGGTTACAGCGGCCACATCCAACACATACCCGGTGTTTTCAAAAAACTTCACTTTGGCAAGTGTTTTCGTCCCGGATATCTGCATTGTCGTGTGGACAAAAGGCGTAACCGCAAAAAAAAGCCTTGCTTCCCGATGCCTTACGCCAGATGTGCCATGATTGGTTGGGCGCTTAATTGGTCGGAAGCTTGATTGCCAAGTAGTGGGTGGAGTTAAAGCGTGACAGTGTGAGGTTTTCAAGTGAGTTTATTCAAATATATAGGTGGGGAGATTATGTGTATATATATATATATATATATATATATATATATATATATATATATATATATATACACACTGTATATATAAAGACACACTATATACATTTGCCATTGCAAAATCACTGTGTGTCTTAGTAAGATCATGATTTCGTTCAATTAAAGAGACAGAAATTAATTTCCAAGTTCTCATTATGTCAACTTGCAAAAAAATATGGGCGTGGTTTAAGTTTCAAAAAGAAGAGAAAGCAACACAATCTTTTTGCAAACTGTTACCGTTGCAAAGTAATCCATACTTACTTTTTGGAATTACAAAAAAGAATAAGCAAATGGCTGTTAAGGTCAATCCATCAGAAAGAGCCATAATACCTTATTGTGCATTAACTATAATCTAGCCAGGATAAGCGGGCTGTTGGCCATCTTCCTGTTGTATATTCCTCTGTTCCAGTTTGTTAGCACAATTAATCACACAGGAAGCCAGATTATATAGTTTGCATGAAAATGTTTCTAAAATGTAACACAAAAGGTAACAGCATGAGCTAAGAAACTACAATCAGGCAATGTGATGCCAAACAGATAGCAGCTAGACGTCACTTAAAGTGGCCACGCCCTAAATTATGCACGACTTTGCAAGGAAGAAGAACTTTGACATTAAAAATAAACTGAATTATTCAAGAGCAGGTAAATTACCACTGGAGATGAGTAAAAAGCTGAAGTACTTTGTTCTGTCCTGCGTGTTGACAACTGCACCCCTCCACAGCAGGATATTCTGAGTCATACAAATAACCTTCGGGGTGTCAGCCCACCATGCATTATTTCTGTGACTTGGAATTCATTCCTAATGTTGTTCATCGATCTTACTTTTTGCTAGCTTAACTGGCAAGATTCTGACATCTTGTCTGAGAAAACTCAAATGAACCTGTGGTAACATGACTTGACGGTTCAGAAGTGGGGAAAAAAGCTTCATATCAAAGGCAGCAGTAAAAAAAAAATCAGCGTCCTGAGTGACTGCCACCGTTTATGGTCAGCTGTGACTGTACTGTAAACACCACATAAAAATGTTACTGTTACTTTGAACTGTTTTCCAGAGCCATTTCTCAGCATTAAAGCTATTAACGCTGTTTTTTTATTGGATCACAATCAGCATTAGTCACATCAACTCAACAAATTTCTGATCTGTTGCTATGGTTACACAAACCAGCAAACAATTTTGCATTTTGCAAGTAAATCAAATACAAGTTAATTCACAAGAGAGTCAGTTCTGAGCCATAATGTGGTGAATAAACCAACAGCCTGGACTTTGAGTGGGCTTAAGACGTTAAGGATATTTGATTTTTTTTATCAGTCTCATAAAGCAGCAGTGATGCTGGGGGTCAGAATAGTCAGTAAACCCTGCAGGCTCAGCCTCCTTCTAATTAGAGGGTAATCAGCATAAGCCTACCGCTTGACTGGTTGCAGTTAGCTCAAGTGAAGACAGGCTTTAAGTCAAGATTATTAATGCAACTATAAAGACAACACCAAACTGAACAAATGAAACGTGTTTGTTTTTGCTCTTATGGTGCAATTATCTGTGACAGTTAACAGGAACATCTTCTTTGCACATTGGAAGAAAGGGAAAAAAAACTTGCTGTAAAACATGGCTAAAATTTATGAAGGTTTAAAACGAACAGATGGACAAAGCTTGATATGTCACATTTTCTCTCTAAGTCGCCAAATCCAGGTCCACATGAAACAACGGGAAAACCAGGCTAGTGTCATCATGCATAATGCATTCTCAAAACAACAAACTCACAGAGCAGTACTTTGTCGCCATTTCAGACTCAGGAACTATAAAGATTTAATATGATTTAACTGTGTCTTATTTGCTGCACACAATGTACATTTGCAAGCACAGTACCATCACAGAGCTACAGACACATCAAGCATATTACAAAACATGTCCAGGAGTTGTTTTTATACATCACCTTCATCTGTGACATAAATTGAAAGTTTTATGATTTCCTGGAGTGACACTGGAACTTTGAGAATCTCAACCTAATTTGCTCGATCAGTCAGAGATAAATGAAGTCAGGCAGGAACATGCTGGTGAAAGGAGTTGCTTAGAATGTGCCAGCAGTGAAAAGTTAGAATTTTGGATGTCAGAGTTTATTTTCTGCATTAACTGAAGGCATAGTTTTTCTTTCCAAATTAACAATCCAAACAGAAACAAATAGGATGGGTAAAGTATGTGTTTTTCTCTCAGAACAACGACCGATAAATGACAGAGACAAGAGTTGTGAAAAGTTAAGGCCTGAGGCTAAATAGCAAACAACCCTTTGACTAACGTGTGTGTGCGCGTGTGTGCTTGTGTGTCTAAGATAAATACACTACATTTTTTAACCCCAGTCACTTGTATATTGTCTGTTACAAGCATTACCATTATAGTCAGCCTGTTTGGCAGAGTTCCAGTTTTTATGACCCTTTTGAAATCTGAAATACTGCACAACATGCATTGAGTCAAGCTAAAACATATTCACCCACACTATGAGTGACTGAAAATTGTACTTACAGACGCTAGCTCAGTGACTGATGTACAGAAATACAGAATCAAAAGCAGCAGAGGTAACGCTGGGTTACTTAGTCCTGTAGGGTTAAGAGTGACGTGAAGGCCAATGCTCAGTGACTAATGTACTGAACTAGAGTTTGTTCCATGGACAGTTGAGGTGTTGCCATGTGAATCTCTAACTAGAAAGAGAACATAGGCAACTATTAACTCCAAACCAGCAGCTGCTTAACAGAGGCCGAGTCACTCTTGCATGGCGTCTCTCCAGAAGCGAGGCAGCAGTAGTTCGTTCCTGAGGGGCACATTCAGAAACGAGTGGAGGATTTATACCAAATTCAGGACTGATGGGAATAGCAGTGCAGAGCAGTTCCAGCAGTCCATTCTCAATCAATATTCATCTCCACTGTAGCTTTTCTTCACATCATGTCAACATTAAATAGGCCCTCTTCCCTCAGCTCCATTTATCTTGCAAGTTGAAACTGAAGTCTAGTTCCTAAAAATGCAAAAGTAGACTGTGGCATTTGAGAATAAGATTTAAATGGCTTTATTAAAGCAGGATTGGTGCATTTTTATCCTTCTGCGTGAATGAAATGGAGATACAAAGAAAGTCTGTTTTGTTGAAGTGATCCTTTCACAGGTTCATGTACAGAATCCTTGTTATGACTTTTACTTCCTCTAGATCACATGTGTCAAACTCAAGGCCCGGGAGTAAATGTGTCCCATGACAGCATAAAAGGTAAGAGTATCCAAAAATAAATAGGTCAACATGTCTGCTTTGACCAAAAACCACATTTCCCACAATGAAGTAATTAGACCCATTTTAACTTTGGCAAAAAAACTAAGTTAAGGTTCTTACTTGTGTTTGATGTTATTTATCTTTATTCACCTGGATAGTTTGATCCTTGATTGATGGAGTTATGTGGGTTTCATTACCTGACAAATTAAAAGTATTTGTTATAATAGAGCAACACGCAAACATGCTTGTAATGTTTGTAACATCAATAGGTAATAAATTCAGTGCTATTTAACATGAAGGATTAAAATTATGTTACATTACACAAAGTTATATCTGGCCCTTTGAGGACAGCCATTATGCGGATGTTGCCCATGGTTAAAATGAGTTTGATGCCACTGCTCTAGATAGTCATGTTTGCTTGTCTTCTTGGCATTTGGAGTCAGTAGCAGCGTCAACCTGCTAGTCTAGTTAAATACAAGTTAGAAAGGCAGGAAGGGTCTGGTTTTTAAGAATGCGTTATAAGTGTGACATAAACCAAAAGACTAGTAAAAGCAGCCAGTAATGGTTAGCAATTAACTGAAAGAAGGCGTGACTTCAAGTTTGGGAGTTCCTTGTCCTCGGATCAAAGCATGAGGTCAACTATTGAGTACTTGGAAAGATAAATATTTTTTTGTGTCAATCAATGCTTTTACAAAGCTCTGATTTATATTTGAACACTAAACACCAACACTGCTGCATTGCACCGCAGCGCAATGCTCTGTCATTGTCAAGTTCAGTTATCAATAGAAGAGTGTATGTTGCAGAGCTGTCACAAGATCTCCAATGGGTGATGACACTTTAAATACACAACCTGGAAGTTAAAAAAATAAAAACACTCTAAAATACCAGATAATTCACAGAGCAAAATTTTTATAATTCTGTATTGACTACTACTTTGAGCTTGTTGGTGCAGGATGTTTGCTTGACCAAGGGTCGCTCTCACTTTCACACTCGTGTTATTGTTCATCCAGTGTTAGTCAGAGCACACACCAGGCTCCTCATTCTGTATGACATGTTGTTTACCTCCTGGATGCACAATGTCATTGTAAACAGCCATGGTTACCATGTTTCACAACAGTAGAGTGTGCATCTAATGATAATTTGAATGTTTGCCTCACACAGCCAGTCTCTTCTGCCTGTGTGACTGTTTGGTCATCCAGTAAAGGAAATAACATGTGGCCAAACGGCCACTATGGCACAAGTCATTTAGGTCAGCGCTCATTCAACCTGAAAACTAAAGAGTGCAAGTTTTTCCTCAGACTGTTAATACAAACTGCCTTCTTTCAGTTATCCATCTCCATCATCCTTTTACATACCTACCCACTTTCCTTTTCTACAGCATTGTCAATCTTCTTTTAGAGCACCTGCCAAATTAAAATGCAAAGAGGGAGACTGTCAAAAGTCCTCTGCTTCTTTTTACATCAACATTTATTCAGTTTCTTTGTCAAAGGACAGCAAAGGAAACCTAAGAGCACATTTCACCTTCTGAGGCACGAGCTGTTTTCAAGTAGTACAATACCACATACTCGTACTTAGGGTGATGTATTCATAGCTTGGAGGATTCCACCATTTCACTTTACTACTAACAACTCAATAGCTGAATTTATGATTCTCTGTTGAGTAGTTTCATGGCTCCTGCTGTAGATGCCTTCAGCATTGGAACAGATTTATAGATCAGAGAAGGTTTTAACTCATTGATTCTCGAAGCCTCGCTCCCTCACTCGATGGATGCATTCTACCCCACTGGGCTATGTCACACATTTGTTACACAACTAAAGGAAATGGGGTTACCTTCATTTATGCGTTTTGTTATGGACCATTTTGCAAGATCACAAAATACACATTGCTCTAACATTTCTGAGAAGGAGGGCTGTGGGTTTTGTTTTTACCTGCCCCATGTCTTCTTGTTAATCAAATACTACCAACAAAGGGAAACTGTAGGAAGAAGGACGCAGCAGACCAAGCTGTTCAATCAGAATTTATGTGGTGGCCACGCAGCCATGTTGCCTCGAACGTTGATACCACAACATCTCAACACATGGACATAAATCATGCCTTTAGCTGTTTGTTGAGAGAAATGTTAACCAACCATATTTTTCCAAACTGGTCAGGACAGTCCAATCCACTCATGTTAAAGCCACAAGATGTCTCCTCTGGCTGTTGAGACAAACTTCCACACTGGAAATGTTTTCGGCATCATGTCTTGAACACCATACGGAAACAATACAAACCGCCTTCAGCCACGCATCTAACGAGCACCATTACTCTCAATTTCTGTAATGAGTTAAAAGTGTCATTTTTATGACATGGCCAACTGTTTCTGAAGACAGTGTAGATTTCTTCATGTTTTCATCTACAAAGCCCATTTGTGCATTTTGTTCCATTTTCAAGTTCAGAGATTTTATTTGAAAATGATCCTAGACAGAGCCACACAACACAAAATGGTTGACGTGGTTGTTAAGGGACACTGGACAACTGTTACTCACACCTGGAGGGTCTCAACAGATTGCCTGTACTTATATGCTGAATGGACCATTGTGCTCTGGTTTAATGTGGGATCTCTGTACATGATGTGTGGACAGATTTTAAAGTCATGCCATGATAAATATAAAAAAGGAACTGCTTTACTTAGCATATTACGTGTCTCTGAACATCTGAAAACACCCATTAGACAAGCCATTTGTCCAAAAGAATAAAACAGAAACTTGTGATCACCCTCTTTTCTTTGCCACGCTCAGTAAAATGGCCACTGCTTCGCCTCGATAACAACACTTAACTGCTCTCTGAACTGTACACGCCACAATGGGATGGAGTCTGAACTGAAAACAGATGTAATATTTCTGTGCATATGTTACCATGTGTGCTCAGGCAGCGAGGTGAAACAGGATAGCAGAACACTAGCATTAGTACAGGCGTGGACGGAAAAAGGCTTTGCACAGAGTATTGACATTTGTATTGAAGCTGCAGTTGATCATGTGCTTCCACTTTAGACTGCAGCAATTGTGTCATTTGTGGATGCTCTCTCATTTTCTTGTCATTATCAAAAGTGAGGCATATTTCATCCAAGACAACGATTCAGCTTTGATTTTGTAGTTGACAGACAGTGGATGCGGCAGCGTGATTAAGGTGCTGGGGACAGAACCACCCACTCACTGCCACCCCGCTAAAGTATTGATGTGCTTGGAGGAATTCCCACATATCACATCTTCACAAAGCTTTCAAGCTCTACGTTAAGATCGATTCAAAGATGCGTGTGTAAAAATGCCACAGGTTTGGTGCAGCTACAACCATGCTTGCAGCAGCTTGTAGGACAAGATGGTTTTTATCAACAAATTAGGTTATCACATAATTGGACAGCTTTCAATCACAATAATTTCATCTCCATTTCCTTTACTGTGCTGCATTAATCACCCTTTTGTAAATGGAAAACTGTCATGTGTTACCATCAGTGAAAATATCATCAGTGTCAGGAACAAGTGAAGCAAGCGTGATAAACGAGGTCATGTTGTTTCTGAGTGGATGAATGAGGACAGGCAATAGAATGCTAAGCATAATGCAGCTTGACAGAGCTTGGTTATTACAAAAACAACAAATAACACGATGAAGAACAGCTTGAAATGACTCGTAATTTCAGAATATTGCTCCTCTAAAAGAACACAACACAATACCTCAAAGCACAGTCTAATGAGACAGCAGTTCTGCATCACTCTAGTCCGTGCTGCACCACAAAAGCTGACAATATCTTTATAGCATGTGTGGGGGAAGCTGAGTACAACCTGGGCTTACGTCCAAGGAAAAGATGGATCACTAATCTCTGGCAAAGTAGCAGCTGTGCATCAAGAATTTAAAAGTGTGCTTTTCTGCTGTAACTACCAACTCACTATTGTGAAATCCATTTAGGGCTATAAAAATCCAGTGTATTCTTCAACCTGTGATACAACTGCACAGGTCAAATGACAACCGCTGTGTCTAGTCAACGTTTAGCTAATGTTCTTGAATGACAAAACACTTCACATTCGTGTAGAAGCTGTTTGGGTGGAAACCACAGATTAATCTCCTCACACTGGAAGTATGTCACACTGGCCTACAAGAGATGAATGGGTGGATCAATATTGATTATAAAGACACAGATTCATCTCAGATCCATTGTTAACTCTGACCTGCTTCTCCGCAAGCAAACTGCAAGTTGTCAGAAAGCCCGCTCACTGTATTTGGACATCTGAAAAAGCAAATAAAACAACAATGACCAGTTTTATTGGTGATTTTAAAAGAATAAGTGCAAGTCTGATTGGATTGGTCTGTTGTAGTATTGCTTTGGTTTTGTTTAAACTGTCTCCTTTTAAATATTTCTTGGATATAACATATCTTTGAAGCAGCGCTTTTGACGGAATGAGATTATCTTAACAGTCCAAAAATTCCAGGCAGATAATAATTTTCTCTCTCGTGTGACTTTATACTACACACTCCATCGATTACAAAAAACCTCCAAGGATTTCTTTTAATATATAAAGCAAACCTTTAGTGTTAAGATGTACCTGCAGTACTCAGTTGGTTTGGGCTTATCAAGTGTTTACAGTATAACAATTTATGTAGAAATTACAAAGGTATCACTTATAACATTGTCAAGACAAGAACAACAGAATGTGTTTTGGAGGTTGTTTCCATCAATGTAAGATCCACCAAACATTTAAACCCTTTAAAATCAGACAGGATGTAGTAAACTCACCATTGTTGATGGATGTGACCTACTTTCCCCCATCTAATAAAGTCACAGTGTGCACAGCTACTAGAAAGCACAGCAATCCTGCGGTGTGTTTGACTAAGACAGCCCTGCCTGATAATAAAGGTTAAATAGCCAACACACAATCTTGAACAGCCACATGATTTGATTCTACAGCCAGTTTGCCACCACCTACACATCCGATCCATTCAGGTCACGAGCGTGTCAGAATCTGCAGGGGCAGCAAGCGTTTCCAGCGAAATGGAAGAAGGGAACTTCTTTCCTGTCAGTTCATTAATCTGTGGGTCATGATCATTGAAATCCATTTAAACTCGCCTGAGTCTAATGACAAATTAAACATACAACATTTAAAGTTGACCAATCATTAGCCTCATGAAGATAGATTTGCAATGTTGTAGTAATTGGGGTATTTAAATTGCAAAAAGTAGCCTATTATTTCAATAAAAACATAATATTATAGCCAACCAGGAAGACAGTGACATATGTCAGCTTTTATGCTTGTGCCATACATCACACCTCATAACGTTGTGGAGCACTGGCATACACCATGACTGCACACAGCGAGCTTTCATTGTGACACCAGAAAGAGGAATTTCTTTTGCCACTGTCGCGCAATACCGCTGTGAAAGAAGCTTTCGACTCTGAGATGCTTGAAAACAGGTCAACCCCCTTCACTTATAGAGAACTACTTCAAATATATCTTACTCTTGGGAAGCATACACAGAAACGCTGGCAGAAACCGTAGTAAACACGACCAGAGCAGCCACAGTTCAGCCACAGTTACGTTTTGCCTGTTCACACGATGATCCTGGAGTTCATTTTCAGGATTTGATTTTGTGATTTCTGTCCCTAAAAACCTTGTTGTCATGTTAAAGGCAGCCAAAAGGCAACCAAAAAATCTAATTTTTAAGGTGAAATAGTTGCTGTATCAATGACTCCTTAAACTAAAAATTTATCTCAACCTGTCTACTTACATTAACAACAGTATGAGGCTTAATAAGGACTCCCACTGCACAAAGGAAGGGATTAATTAAAGCTTATATGTCTTATTTTGTATGTATTCTAAAATACTTCTGAGCATATGGTGGTGTATTTTCAACCCAACTCAGTGGCTGTATTCAAATAATTTTAAGGTACTTGAAAGCCTTTAAATTAGGAGCTACTTACCTTGGGGGATATAGGTTAAATCCTTTCTTACTTTGCAATCAGCCAGTGTGCAGACATGAGATGACAGGAGCCGTACAAAGCCAACATAATCCCCTTGTCCAGGACTAATCTGATGTCCTGGACCGCTGAACAAACATTGTTAAATTCTCTTCTTCCACAAGGTTTCAATGATAGCCCTAGCCTGATGTAAAACATACTTTAAAGAGGTGACAGGTTCATCAAAAGTACCACAAACAACACAATCCTACAGTTTTCATCTGTCTTATAGTCAATGGAAACACATTTCA
Source organism: Antennarius maculatus (assembly GCA_013358685.1). Classification (NCBI taxonomy): domain Eukaryota; kingdom Metazoa; phylum Chordata; class Actinopteri; order Lophiiformes; family Antennariidae; genus Antennarius; species Antennarius maculatus. The sequence continues at coordinate 21,286,962 of CM023606.1, forward strand.
CTGAGAGCCATGTTGTCATCACACCCCTTAATCGGGTTTATCATCAGTTCTTCCTTCTAACAACGCTCACATCTCAATGTAGTTAGCACAAAAGTATAACCAGTGGATGAGGAAATGGAAATTTCTTGAAGGAGCATTCCTCTCCTGTTCACCTCAGGCTCTCATTCCAGAGCCCCAAACTCTGACAACTATAAATGTCACACTATTATGCAGAGCTCTGAATCTTAAATTTCACTTTAACTTTATAACTGATGGCTTCAACAGATTACATAAAGTGTTGCTGTAATTCTACAACAAGGCTACCAACACTGTTACTCATCACACGGAGGGAAACTGCCATTGGAGAAAGGTTGTCAGTTGGAAGGACAGCTCTCACCAGATAGAACAAATAACTGGAAGCACGATGAGTATAAAAAGGAACATTTCTCTTGGCCACATTATTTCACTTTTGAGATATCAATCTGGGGCAATGTCAGTCTTTTGGTCTTAAAAGAGTTTGTTTACCATCTTTTATACATATTCCAGTATACCAGAGATATAATAAGGAGAATAAGTAACAATAGGTCTAAACAGAAAACAACCTTAAAATGAACAAAATCAATACGTAAGTGAAGAATGAATCAATACACTGACCAAACACTCTCAGAGCCTAAGTGAAAGGCTTGAATTATTTATAGACACAGCTGACAAATTACAGTAGCTCTAGTAAAACTCATCTCCTTCCTGCTCCCGCAACTAAAAATCACTTTTCTTCCTCTCTGGGTAAAACTAAGATATCTTCTGCATATCATGCTGACACATAGTTAATTCATTGGCTGTATCATCCCACTGTGGTGCGATTAATGGCTGCGTGACACATGAAATCATTACCTAAAACCAAATCTGGCTACAACAGTTGCTACAACACCACAAAGGGGCTTTCCAATCCTTCCCAATAAAATTCCCAGATTATTTTGTTATTCCATGTAATCTCTTGTCCATCCATCTTCGACCGCTTATCCGTAGTCGGGTCGCGGATGTATTTATTGTGTAGCTGAAAAGTCCAGAAATGTGGGTTTTTCACCAGCGACAAATTAATGACTCCCACAGCTGAGACAAACATGAAGAACAAGTCAAATAAAGTACAGTAGATGTCTGAAAGTACAAATCGGACTACAAGAAAGACCTGATTTCAAACCGCAGAGATTCAGTAAGAAGCTAGAAAAACACAGTGAACTTATCCCACAGACTTTAAATTCTCTTTTCTCTCCTGCTCATGACTTGAGACTTGCAACAGACACAGGCGGGGGTGGGGGTTGTCCACGAGTCAGTGAGACATCACCATAAAGTGCTTGGAGGTGGGTTGGGTGTGATTTGGCACCACCTTGGAGGCCCATTATAGTGGGGCACAACACAACTCGGCGAGGTTGAACAGAAGCATGAAACAAAAATCAACGTGGCATGATTTGACTTCTGCACAGGCAAGATGATCGAGGGAAAGCCCTCCAAGAAGACACTTCAAGCACAGGTCTACTGCTGACTAGGGTTGGCCTTCAGAACCAGAATTAACTTTACTCTAGTTTCAGACTTGGCGTTACAAAAATACTGATAAGCTCCTGATCAAAGTGTGCTTCTTGGAGGATTTTATATTAGAAGATTAGGATTTGTGGAATTTTAATTCAGCTAACATAACTGACGTTCTCAAAAGATTGGTACCAAATAGAATTAGTAGAAGCTGGACAGGGGCAGCCTGTTCTGTGTAACGAAAAGACCCTTTGATAACAGTAAGCATTATGAAGACAGGACAAGAATGGTTGGGCAACTTCACATATGAAACCAAGTGCTTTATTTGCTAAAAGGTTGTTTCATAAACAGGAGGCAACACCAGCAATGTAATGAAACACTGACAAACACAGCATTTTCTATTGATATGATTTGCCAAACTAAAGCATTAATACAATGAAACTCTTGCCAAGGTAACTCTAACTCATGTTGAAAACATATAAGCAAATTCTGATGAACTGAACCAAATGAACCCACATCTACCAGACTGTTTATATTTATGGCTCTGGGAAGGTTTAAATTGGTGTGAACCGTGTTGACAACCAGGTAATTAATTTGGCATCACTGACGGTTGTTGATATTTTCAACTCTAGAGAGATGCCCAGAGGCCCCAACTGTAATTACCAACCAATCACAAGCCAGCTCTTTTCAGGCCATGTTTTTGTTTTTTGGACTGAATAATGTACAGAGGTATCAACAAGAGAACTGATAACACTGTCAAGCAGAACTGCTGTTGATAAAGTGAGTTTCAGAAAGTTGAGCTTACGAATAAAACACATTTCCTTGCTCGTGATTGGTGTTTATGCAGCCAATCAAACATTGGATTCAGCATTCCATTACTTATCATCTGACACCCGTCACCTCTTCAATATGAGCCTATCCTCGGGTGGGTAGTAGATTCTATAAGCAGGCTGGTGTTGGACTACATCAATATTTCTTGACATTTTGGGATTTGAAAACAAATCTAATAAAAAACATTCATAGTGAACAGCTCGTGTAGACAATGCTCCCCATATATTTACAATAATCTACTGATGGCATATCTGATCAGTTTGTGTCCAAGCAAAACTGAATTTAGTGTTTTCACAGACACTGTTGAACCAAATCTCAACCCTGGGACAAGACGTCCATTCATTTAGTCATACCAGATGGAGGCTTTCAAGAGCTACATTGCAAGCACTTGTTGCACGAACAAAAACAGACACACACAACACAGTTTTGATACATGGACAACCAGTTATGTTAGATTAAAAGCCAGCAGAGGCGGATTACGAACAATGAACAAGACTGTGATAATTTTATCTTGCTGGCTTGTTTGCACAAAGCTGATAAAAACCTTGTCCTCACTCTGAAAATGTGACTTTAGAAGAACGGTGCTGTTTCGAGGAAAACTAGTTCAACACTTCTAGAAACACAGGATTAATAACTGAAGACATAACATTTGAAATGCTGCAGTTTGAAAACATCTAATCAATGGTGTGATTATTGGGCAGCAGACTTCTTGGCTGGTCTCTAGTGTGGTATTAGATAATGTGTGGAGTCATACAGACCTCAGGGCAGAACACAGGGTTAGTCCATTGTGGTCTAGTAAAAAAAAATATTGTTCTTTAATTGGATGAGTCATTTCACAGAGATGGGACAGCCCCAGCATCAGCAGCCAACAAAAAGAATCTGGAGAGACGGTTCCAATTTTTTTTTTCCATGTCAGAAAGCCCTAACTAGAAGGTTATTAGACCACAAACCACCATTTCATAAGATCTTGTCCACATGAGTCCCGCTGCAGAAGACTTTGTTCTCTCGGGAACTTGTTACAGGCACATTATTGTTACAGCGGGATCGCCTGCTGCCGTGAAATACAAATAACCGGTGTCACATTTATTTGCGTTTAAACCTCGAGAGTGAAACTGCTTTTAAAAAAAACACCCAAAGCCTCACGGACACCCGGGAGTCCCCGGGACCCAGCCTGTGAAACACGACAAGCATTCCACTGGTGGAATTTGCAGCAATGTGACAGGAACATTTCCTTGTCATATTTTATTGCCTAGTATTTCATCGTACTTGAAAATGATTAGTGCAAACAGCGCTGCAGGGTTGTTGTTTGTTGTTTTTTTTTATCTCTGTAATTAAAATACCTCCTCTAGTCCTCAAGTTGTTAGCTGTTGCGGTTCGCTGCTTCACGCGTCACTTTGCGTGAGAGCAGGTTAAGTTCGCAGGTTTAAAGGTTTAGTTAGACTTCACAAGGAGCTAACAGAGTTCGGGGTTGGACTGATACACAAGCTGGCAGAGAGAAACAATGCGCTGGGAGTGCGGTCCAGCTGGGCTAGCCTGCCCGCTGCTGCATGCCGTGTTGGCTCTGGAGCTAGCCTGCTTACCCTGCACGCGAGGCTAGCGTTAAGTGGCTAACGAGTCGTAGCAATAGCAACAATGAGAGCAAAATAAGACAAGCGGACAAACTTACCGACTTAAGTAGCCACTCCTATTCCAAGCCACAGCCCGTCCATGGTGGCGTGCACTCCACGGAAAGAGCAAATAAGAGTGAATGACTTGAATTTCAAGGAAACCTCTGAAGTACCAGAAACCAATGGCAGCGGACTCCCCAAGACATCCAACACAAGAAGAGGATGGGAGGCCAGCGATTCACTGGACTTCTGCCATCACACTCCGAGACGCCGTCCACGCCGAGAACAACCAGCTCCGGAAGGCATTTTATCGGCGCGGTGTCAAGTCCCACACAAGTCTAGTCCTCTCCCGCGACCGTGTGTCCGTTAGTCCCACAGCGAGCGGCTTCACATCCACGGTAATTCCTCCGTATTCGCCGATTCGGGATGAGCGCTGTAGTGGTTGTCGGTGTGGGAACTGATACAATGTAACCAACCAGCGGAGCGTCGGGAAAACCCGGAAGCAGAACTCCGACTGGATTGGACTTTCACCGGGACCAGCCCCCGCCCCCCCGGAGAAAGACCCGGATGTGGATTAGCCAGCCATAGGACCGGCGTCTCATTCTGCTGATTTTTTCTGAAAACATTGTGAAGCTTTAGCAGCAGTGCCCTAAAGTCTTTTTCTTTAAGATCTAAATGTACATTTTACATTTACTGTATGTATATTAACAGTATGGCCAAGTCAAGAATAAAAAAATATTCCACAGGTACTGAACGCATGCAGGGACAGTCACTTGCAGTTAGTAAAAATAAAATTTGCTGCTTTAACAGTAAATCTGTTTTATTGAGCGATTTGAACTGTTAGGGTTCAGGATTTGTTATTGCAAGAAACAGGTTAAATTATAATTTTTGCCAATAAAATATGCATTGAGATTAAATAATATGACCCCAAATAAAAATGGAAGTTTTTTTTTTATTTCAGAAATGCTTTGTTGATATGTATAACTTCAATAGTAAGTAAACTGTGACTAGAGGTTAATAATATTCTTATTGCAGTTCTGTCACATCTGCTATTATACAATGATATCTTCAGCTGTCTCATAAACAAGAATAAACACCCTATGGACCATACTGAGATTAGAGGTCGCTTAGGTAGAAATACACACTTATTATGCTCAGCAGGCAGAGTATTATCAGGTAATGACACCTTTTGATGTATATAAATGGCAGTACAGTAATCTATTAATAATTGCTGATGGCTTTCTTAATGTGTTATAAGCCATTTGCTCTGCAAACCTAAAAACAGATACAGAATGTGATTAAAACATGGCAAAAGTCTGCAGTTGTAATTTTTTGAATTGTTAATAAATGGATTTCAATGAGGCTTGGGAAGGTCACAACCTTGGAAACCAAATGTTGATTTACAGAACACAAACAAAAGGGTTACAAAAGTACAAATGGTGCATTCATCAGTTATTAAAGCAGCTTTTCATAAAAAAAATAAATAGAGTGGATTGCATACTATAACTGCATTTAAATCTGAAAGTGAACACAATCTTGTACACTGAAGGAAACATTCTTTTTAAGGTATCTATAAATAGATATATCTATAAATATCTATAAATAACTGTTTGTTCATGTTCTTTTAACTGTGTATCAGATTTAATGTCAGAATTTTAAAGTTTGTAATACTGAAATTAAAGACATAAATGCTGGTGTTTATACTTGATCTTTATGCGTCAACACAATTTCAACATGACTATCTCAACTATTTGCCTGAATTGAGTCTATTATCAAACAACCAAAAGGGAATTTCTCTGTGTGCTAAAAAAAAAAAAAAAGTACTAATAAGATCCTCTCAGATGTGCTAGGATTCCGACTCTCACAGCACCACAGATAACCTTTCATGTTTACCAGCTTCAAACACCATGGAGGCTTTAAGTCGTTGTTTCTTTCAGTGCTGGTTTCCCAGGCAACAAGAATATGATAATGTTGCCTTTGACATGACAGAAGGAATCATCTCGCTAACAAACAGAGACAACAGGCACAGGGAGAGCTGGGGGAGAGGCAAGGGAGGGGGCTGAATTAATGGACTCATTTTCACACAGAGGGAAAAGCAGCAGCTACTCTCCCTCCTCCATCCGTCCTCCATCTTCCTCTATTGCCTCCCATGCATTCCTGCTGGCAGGCACACTCATTCCTCCCCAAGGGAACAGCCAACCTCCATTGGAAAGCTAAATAACAGGCAGGGGAAAGTGGGAACTGGAGGGGACAGATTTCTGATGATGACTGCCCTTCAAGGCTGAGGCTCTGAACCAAGTACTCTCGCCGCTGAGTGTCACACCAACAAAACCTGAAATACACAAGCTGTGTGCACGCCATGTGTTTTCCATCAGCGTGAAAGGGCTAATCAGCCAGCCATGTGGAATCACAGAGGGCCTGGCGTGATTCATGTGATCATCTTTCCATTACTCTATAAATGAAACTGTGAAGTCCTGAAGCCCATTTCACAGAAACGTGTTCTGTGGTCATAAAAGGTTTGTGGCAGTGAAGCATATAAACGAAATTCTCAGTAGAAAACATGATACTAAATAATGTAATTACCAATACCGTGAAAAGCAGCATTCCACATGGTCTCCTAGCTTGACAAATAATAGGTTAAAAATGTAAACTGTTTGAGGTTTTTACACACCACAGAACCTCCTGAACGATCGAAGAGCTGGAGTCTGACTCTTGCTTCTGCATTTTATCTACGTGTCACAGCTGGACTAGACTATAATGTCTCACTATTCGATGGATTGTCATTTTGTGCAGACATTTATAGTCCCCAGACGATGAATCGTGGTGACTGGTGGCCGTCGGATTGTGTTTTCTTTGTCACAACAAAATTTACTCTCCTAAGTAAAATTGTAGTCAACAGTCTCCTTTATTCCTATCATATCTAATCCTCAATCGTGGTGGATCTGGATTTCTGTTTTGTTCTGTGCCAAACTGCATCCCCATTACCCCACTACCCCACCCCCCTTGAAAAAACAGATCTGCCCCTTTATCTTCATCTTTCCCACTGACATTGAAGTGGATTTATTCTGGACCAAGAACCATCACCCCACCAAGTTTTATGATTTTTTTTGTCTTATCCAGCCAATCAACCACCTAACGAACGTAAGTGAAAACATCACCTCCTTCGCTGTGGTAACAATTACTAAATGTTTGCTAGAGACATTCATGGTCCCCAGACGCCCAACCTCCAGCGTTGGACTTGCAAGATTCTCTCAATTTCAGACTGAGAATTCTTTGTATTTGATGGTACCTGACAAACTACTGACATTCTCATAGCTCCTTAACATCTTTCTTGGGAATTAGGAAATGGTAATTTGCTTGAGCGATGCATTAAAATGGTCAATACTAGCAAATACACACCAGTGCGCATGTTACCATTTAGCTAAAAGTAGAGCGTCACGGGAAATGCTAATTTAGTCCAAAGTATCCTAAATTCAGTGTGTTTTTATCTGAATGTTGACATTCAGAGGGAAAAATGTAGTTGTTGTGGTACTTAATCTACCGCCTATAAACAATCCTATAAATGCAATGACAAGATTTTATTCCTGTAATGGTGAGACTGTCTCATGTCAGCGATTATTTCCAAATTATTTATACTAACTGCTCGCTGCTGAGGTTGTTATAACAGAAGTGAGTCAGTGAATGAAGAGGTGATTTTAGACACAGCCATAATCTTGTTATGGATATTCAGATGGACAGGAAGAGGATTGTTATGTTTGTTTTGTTGTCTTTTGATTGCCTGACTATAGCCGTGCAAACCTCAGCTCAGCTCATCTAGCAAGCCTAATGGTCACGTCATGCTGACAACAACAACAACATGCATTAAGCTCAACAGAAATCATTTTTCACGACCATAAGATCGACCAGAAGCCTAGAAATAATCAGTTAAACAATGACGTCAATAAACAGACAAATCTGGCTCCATGTCGACTCCCAGACCAAACATGTGACCTGAGCATCACGTGAAAAGGAAGAAGAGAAAAGTGGGGATTCACTAACTGTTGAAAATGTTTATTTGTCTTCTGGCACATGATTCCTGCCCCTCCTTTACTAAAAATTAGATAAAGAATGTAAAATGGATATTGTTCATTCTTCTCTGAATTTGAAGGAATGTCTTTTTTTTTTGGTTTAAACTGAAGCTACGGCCCAAAAAAAATAGAAAAATATTCTTGTCAGTGTGGCAATTCTTTCTGCTAATTTAGTTTTGTTGTCTCTACAATGTCAATAATTTTCTGAAATATCTCCCGGTATAGCGTGAGGGTAGAAATAGGCTCTTACTTGTTGTCTGTCATCGAGCAATATGCTGATAGTTAATCCTGAGTAATCACGTTATGTATATTTTTCAGTGCCAGCTTCCCAGAAAACAGAAACCTGGAGGGACTGTTTTACATATTCAAAAGTCTTAAGCTTGACAAATGACTATGTTCAGAGATTTACCCCTCATGACAGGAGAGGCCTTGAGGACTGACTATCATCTGAACCCTCTTTTGTGTGGCATCATGCGTGTTTAAGAACCTCAAAGAAGTTGTAAAGAAGCCCTGTTGGGGGTTTCCTGTGGACAGTCATAAGATGTTAACATGAACACACTCTTTCTGCTGTCATCTCTATTACTGTACTTCACTCGGAGCTACAATGTTTGTTCCTCTCTTTTTAAAAAAAAAAATTACATTCTTCATTGGCGATGAAGAATGTCATTTCATTCTGCAATGTCAAAAGGTCATGGATTAAATTGATCACTTGTGGTGGCTCTTCACAAATGACGACCAGTAAAAGCAATTTGTGATGGGAAATCAATTTTGAATTGAATTTATGCATCTGCTCTCCTTTAAAAGAACAATTTTATTGTTAAAACAGTAACAGTGGTGTAGTTTCAGTTTGCTTCTCTTTACCCTGCAGATGTTTAAGCCATACACATTTCATCTGAAGTCATATATCGGTAAAGAATACAGCTGTTACTAACTTGAACTTGCCTCTCAGCAGTAAACAGGTCAGAGATGTGTGAAAACAGAGAATATATACAACTGTCCATAATGTCTCTGAATCTCGCCCTACATTTTTCTCGCTTGCCCTGAGGGGCTAAAGTTCATGAGCTTCCCCTCCTCAGATGGGGCCCACTTCTTACCTTTGGACTCACCAGAGAAGGCAGGCTGAGACGCTGGAAATGGTATATGAAAAGCTGGTGAGATTCATTCTTTTGTACTTAACACCTACAGAAATAGTCAATTTATCTGTCAATACATAAGCAGAACATCAGTACAGCGTGATCAGAAAATATAGAAAATACATGTACCTGCTTTCCTGCACAGTGTTAAATGAAACATTTGATGCTGCTTTCATTTAATTGATGACAAAATATGATGCCACCAGTTGTTGTATTGTGTGTAGTTGGAGAAAAGACTGGGCAACATTCATTCCTCTATTTTTGTCTAAATAAAAAACGAGGTAGGGTGGGGAGATGGTGCAGACGGTCTGGAGCATCTTCCTCACTGTTAGTGCAGAGAATGAGATCACCCACCATGTAAAGGTCCATTTATTCTCCATAAACATCTATCTGTCAAAGATACACATACTACAAGTCCTGTCAATATCAATAGAGCCGCAGGACGACGGTGAGGCGTCAGATGCTTCAACAAATGAAATATTATGTCTACTGTAGGACACTGTGAGTCAACACGTGCATTATTTCTAAACAGAATTTTGTTTTTTTAATGTATGGAAAAGCCTTTTTTTTTTTTAAATACATGAAAAATATATTTCCACAAACTACACCTTTATCTAACGTACTCTTCAACCCTGTGATTTCTGCTAGCTTGGAGAAACCTGTGTCGGTGTCGTGTGCATAAATTACTCAGATGTTGTGGTGATACTCATGTAACATGTAACAATTTTATGCATGAAATTCTGCTGTCAAATTGTCTTCAATGAGTCACAGCACTGACAATGTGCTTTTCTTATTATTTCCTTTGTACATCCACGCAGGCTCGACAGGCAGTGTTCTGTGTCACATCATGAGATGGATGAGCCACAAGCATTTCCCAGGTCGTATTGTTCCCCTGCCTGCCGCCACCTCTTCTAAAGTGCTCCAAAGAACAATTTCTCTTGCAGGCCTGTGGGGACGGGGGGATGGGAGCCTGTGCCTTCAGTCCAATCAGTCTCCCAGCAAGCACACAAAGGTCCTGCTGCTTCTACAACTGGAAACTTGGCTTAATGGTGAGGAGGGCATTCTGCTGGAGAGGAGTCAATTACATTTGATATCAATCAGGAAATGTAGCTGGCCATCTTTTCAGCTCGCTTGATGAATAACACAGTAAGAACATTACTGTTTATGTCTACTTTAATTTGAAACCATGGCCAGCTGGATGGAAGTTTCGCAACAGGGATATTAGCTGGAGTATTTACTGGTGCCCATAATTAGACAACATTCCTTCATGTACTCTAAGCTATCCATCTCCCCAGTTTACCAGCATCTTTAACAGCAGGACTGTTGGATGGTTTGCAAAGCTGCTGAACATAGAAACACCACTGATACTGAGTGGCTGAGATTGAAAGTAAAAAATTTCCATTTTTTGGGGAAGGTGTCCAATTGTTTTCTAGTGGGAAGTCAAATGAACAGCTCTATTAAATGTAAGTGTATTAAATGTAATTAAATGCAGCCACAAAGCTGTGTTTAGAATGAAGAGTAGTAAAAAAGGACAAACAGGTAGAGAATGTCTGTCTGCTGGTAATTGTTTGATTAAATGTGTACACTTTCTTTTACCTGGTATTGTGTACTTACTACCTCTTTACTGCAGAAACTTCAGGAACAAGGAAGAGTCCAAAATTCCCAGTAAAATAAAAAAACAAAGCATCGTTTGGCGAGATTAGACCAGCCGGTAGGCAGATTTTGTTCAGCAGGCTCACAGTTTCTCCAGTTTAAAATGTTCTCCTATTTTTCGGATTACACAAAAACTCATGAATGAATTTGTATAAAATTTTCTTGAACTGTTGACCCTGGTATAACCTAGAGGTGGTTAAAATTTGATGGTGATCTGGATCCAGAAATGATTTTAAAGGATTTCTTAACCTTGTCAGATAGTGGTTTTTATCATTTTATCTTATAAAACACGTCTAACAAAGATCAGGATAAACCTCCTCCATCAACCCCTCCAAATAGTACGCTTTTATTGGAGAATGTTTTGCTTAGATTTTAGAGTTGTTATCATCAACTCAAACTTATCAAATGACAATCATAAAAAATCTATTATGCTTTCCGAAATTTGAAGAATATCCTTTTAAAATCAGATCGATCGGTGGTTTTCATCTTTGGCAGCTTGCTGAGAATCAGCATAGCTGTTTCAAAGTTGATGATAAATATACAGAACATTTAAAAGTATTTGACCTATATCTATTCCAGGTACCATCATGTCTTTTGACCATGAAAAACCAACAGCTTAAAGCTTAATTGTTCAGTGTTACAGCACAGGGCTCTTGTTAACGTGAACTTGGATGTCTGTTCTCATCCGGGAAATTGCTCATGATCTGAAAGACAGAAGAAAAGGCCACCCACAGGGCAAGTAGCTGTCACTGTTGATTCACTGGGGGTTGAATTTAGAGCTTTCTTAAGCAGCCTCCCTATGCGGAAACTTTACAAAAGAGACCTCTTACATTCTCTGGGTGGGAGATTACTGGAAAGGCTGGTGCAATTATGCGTTCTCATGCTGAATGGAGTGGAGCAGAGAGTTGTAGCTAATCTGCAACTCAAACAAGAGTAAATCTAAGATAATCAACAGCGAATTACAATGCAAGGCATAGGAAAAAACAGAACAGCTTGGGATGGGTGTGTGCTGGTGATTCATGATATGTGCTTTTCAAACCGTGGTGAAATACACCCTCAGGCAAGAAAACAGCTTAGTCTAAGAGCTACTCAACACATGTGAAAAGAAATCAACACACAGCCCTGCAAGAACGGATAAAATGCTGAAAGCAAAATTACATTACGCTAGCAGAATATCAATCAGAGCCTGTCACAACAACACTTAAACCAGGATAACAACTGATAAAGAAGGTATCAAAAACCTGCTATTTACTTGTATAAAAGGACAGGAGACCTGTAAGAAGTATAAATAATTTACTTCTGAAGTATACTCTAGATGTTTGACTCCTCTAGAGATTAACTCTTCCTGAAGATTTGACATGATTTATTTTAAAGAAAGTGCCGATATGGAAACCATTTCCAAAAGCAGCCTTAATCCATGTCTTTTGAGTCATTCCTGACTCTTGTTCATGAGCAAACACCAGCCTGCCTGACTTTTTAAAAGCACTATAGAATGATTCAACATGGTCAATAGTGCAAAAAAAAATCTGGAGTAATCCTGCAGCACTCCTTATCATTATATGCTAACTTCAGTTAATGCAGCACTTACAGTGTACAATCATGCTGAAGCATCTCTGTGATAAGATTGGAATTAATGGCTGTGGGGGTGAAATGCTGCTGTAACAACATAATATATGACAAAACAATTACTTTGCACCCACAATTGGCATTATATTGAACCACATGGCATACAAGTGTTGACTCATTCTTCAAAGGCCATGTAAAATTGTAATTTTCTGGATATTCATGTGATACAATCCAGTATTTGACATGATGAATGACCAGAATTTATTCTGTTTCAGCCATCAAAGCTGTCTACACTTATGAGAAGCTTCTCTGTATTTAAGACTGCCTTAAAGTGGCAGAGTCCTCCAAGCCTGCTCTGGTTTGAAATTGAGTAAAAAAAAAAAAAAAAAAAAAATCTATCCTGAATTACTCTGGAAAGGTAAGGGCCAGCTAATGTACACGATATTTAAAGACATACTGTGACAGAAGGAAACATTTTGAAGATGGAACTGAATTTTGTGTCAGAAAACGAGCAGCCGCAGCTATTTATGAGGTGACATCAAACTTTGATCTTGCTTACACCTGCCATCCTTCAATTTTAACAGGAAAATTATGCAATGCTGGGCCGACATAGGTCAGATAACCCGTGTTGTATACATGCATTAACCAAAGGCTTTTCTTGGCACAGTGCTACAGGAAGAGGTTCACATCAAATAAAAAGTACATGAGTCTGAAGGGGGTTCTCACTCCTTTGAGACAGGATTTTACAGCTATGGAGTTTTCATGGCAGCAATAATTCTCCCCTCCCACTCAGTGCTTGTGAGGTAAACAAGCATATTTGTACAGTTTAGATGCTGGGATGTATAGACCGAACACATGCATGTATTTGATTAATCGAACTATTGTGCTGCTGGGTGACTCCAGATAATGACGACAGCAGGATTATCTGGCCAAACTGTAGCCATTTCTGGCTACAGTTTGGCCATTTTTTATCTGAAACCCTTTCCGTCACTCCTCTGAGATAGACAGCAATTCTTTATCTGATCCAATCTGATTAACTGAACTTTATTGCAATAGTAAATTTAGCCTATCAAAACCAAAACAAACATAATGCATATGAGCTTTTATAAATTTTGACAAATCAAATGTTAATAGTAATAACAGAAACGACACAAAAAAGCACAAAATGAAAAATAATGAACATTTTATTACTGCAAACAAGCAATTACAAAGTTAATAGTAGAATTTTGCCAAATGATTGTATATCTCTGTAAATTGTAAATATCAGTGATTTAAACACAGAAGTGAAACTAATAATATGTCAGCAATTACACTCCTGATAAAACATCGGGTCAAACTCTTTTTTTAGGGAAACATAATTTCTTCTTTCCCTGTGACATCGGACCCTTCTCCTCCTCCCACATCACTCAGCAGCTGATGGGATCAGCCCCTTCTTGGCACCCTGATGGTCGCGACTCTCCAGCTTCCCTGTGAGAGAAAGGGTACGAAAGGGGAGGGGGGGAAAAGAGGAAGGGATGAATCGAAACCCCATCAAAGGGACGGAGTGACCTTTCTGAGAGCTCAAGACCTGCTGATTACAAGCAGCACTGGATAGACACAGGAGAGAGAGAGGGACACAGAGATGATGACGTACAAGGCCAACAAGAACTGTTACTGCATTGCAAAGAGCAATTAGACCACTGCCTTTGTTAGCAGCAAATAAGGCACATTTAACTCAGCTGTGCATATAAATACAGAATGATCCAATAGCTATAAAATCACACATAGTGAAGGATGACAAAATACCGAGCTACACATAAACACACCTAAGACATACTACAAACACACAATAACACAAAGCAGTTCACAATTACATACTTGGCAAAAAGGTCACAAATGCTGTTGAAATATGCTTAAGTAGAGGGTTTCCAGAGGAATGAGAGTCACTTCACACATATGAGGTGATGCACTGTGAAGGGAGAGTAATCCATATGCACCAGGGGCAAGCAAGTTCTATTTAATGCTGTCAAATGACATCATGAGCCGTTTTTACATCTGAAGTCTGGACAGTGAATCAAGTCCAGACCTTGTCCAAATGAGGAGTGGTACCTGGGTAGAAGACATGCAGGAAGAACTCTAACTCATCTGTATGGTAACTGCAGCGTCATTAACATGATAATCGCCAACCTTTACATTGTGAATTCTTTGGATACAGACCTACTCTGTCCACGGATGGCCCCACTGGTTATTACACCAGTTGACCGGGGAAACAGCAAGTCGGCTTATTTGAGTAAGGGTTAAGAGCAGCAGTCCATGATGTATACACAGGTACGCCCATGTCTACTGCTTGTCAGCGGTTACCATCTGACATTCTCCAATTGCTCACAGTGGTGAGTTTGACACATGACTTGAGTAATGAGCTGAAAGGTAAAGTGATAAATGATATCCCTCGGTTAAAAAAGGAAACTATGGCACTATAGGATGTCACCATAATTCAGAGTAAATAGCACAATGGAAACAAATCAAGTGTTGGAAACGTTTGGACAGCGTTTCTGTTGCCTGTTTGGTTTCACATAATGTTATTGCTGTTTTCAATTTATGAAACGTAAGTGATCTTTTGTCTTTTTCGTAGGCTTGTCTCAGTTTTTGGTGGGACAAATAATCGACCAGCTACACAACTATTCAGTGCACATGTGTTATGCATCTGCCGCACAAAAAACATTTGGTTTTAAGCAGGCCACTTAAGAGAAATACACAATAAAAGAAAATGGCCTGTGATAATTCCCTTCATGATACAGCAATTACCCACATTCTCATAGCAGCCCTCATCTCCCTTTCATCCAATAAGACACTGAATCAACATCATCCCTTATTAAAATGTATTGAATACACATCACACTGAATTAACAGAGGCATGTGGACCAACAGCAACAGCACTGGTGTGTGTTAGATGTGAGACAGGGGTGGGAATACTGCTGTTAGTCGTTTACAGATATAAACTCCATAAGACGGCCTGGAAAACTAGCAACATGTGTCAGGTGTCCATGTGTGCAGGAAAAGCCGATAGCAACGTCTGCCATAAGAGATTCGATGGCTGAATGAGCTCGTTGTTCATATTCTTTGTAAACATTTTGCCAGTAAGAAAGACTTGTGGCAAATGAAAGAAATACCCATGGCTACAGAAGAATAGCCAAGCCCTAGAAACACAAGCTCCTGTCAAGGGGCGCCAGAGAGGATTTGAGTTGCTGCTTTAAAAGTTCTGCAAATCTACAGAACATAAAAGTACAAGCATACAATCAGAAATGAACCATATCTATAGCTGATGGGATAGGTTTGAAATTAAACTAATGTGTTTTACATGCAGACTTTCATCTTTAATTTGAGGGTATTTACATTCAAATCAGGTGAATGGTGTAGGAATTACAACAGTTCCTATATGTGGCTCCCAGTTTTTAAGGGACCAAAAGTTATGGGACAAATGACTCAAAACCTATTTCATGGACAGGTGTGGGCCATTCACTTGTTATTTCGTCATTAGTTGAACAGGCAAAAGGTCTGGAGTTGATTCCAGGCGTGACATTTGCTTTTGGAATCTGTTGCTGTCAATTCTCAATCAGAGATCCAAAGAGCTGTCACTATCAGTGAAGCAAGCCGTTGTGTGGCCAAATCAACTCGAACATTCTTGAAAAGAAAGATCATACCGTGAGCTCAGCAAAACCAAAAGACCTGGAAGACCATGGAAAACTACTGTGAAGGATCACAGAATTGTTTCCCTGGTAAAGAAAAACCCCTTAACAATAGTTGGCCAGATCAAGAACACTCTCCAGGAAGTAGGTGTGTGTGTGTGTGTGTGTGTGTGTGTGTGTGTCAAAGTCAACAATCCAGAGAAGACTTCACCAGAGTGAATACAGAGGGTTCACCACAAGTTGTAAAACCATTGGTGAGCCTCCAAAACAAGGAAGACCAAATTAGACTTTGCAAACAACAAGACTCTGGAGACTGAAAGGAACTGTTCTTGATACAAAACGTACCACCTCATCAGTGAGGCATGATGGTGGTAGCGTCATGACGTGATCATGTATGGCTGCCAATGGAATTGGTTCCCTTACATTTATTGAAGAGGTGACTGCTGATAAAAGCAGTAGGATTCATTCTGAAATGTTTGGGTTATATCATCAGCTCATACTCAGCCAAATGCTTCAGATGATGCTTCATAGCGCAGATGGATAATGATCTGAAACATACGGCAAAGGAAATCAAGGAGTTTCTTAAAGTAAACAAATGGAGTGCCATGCAATAGCCAAGTCTATCACCTGACCTGAATCCGATTGAGTATATATTACATTTTCTGAAGACAAAACTGAAGGGGAAATGCCTCAAGAACAAACAGGAACAGAGGACAGTTGCAGCAGAAGCCTGACAGAGCATCCCGAGGGATGAAACCCAACATCTGGTGATGTCTATGCATTCCAGAACCAGGCGGTAATTTACTGCAAAGAACTTGCAATCATGTACAGACGCTCCTCAACTTCCGTTTTAGTTACGTTCCAAACCGCCGACCGTAATGTGAAAATGAACGTAAGTTGTTACTGTACGTTCCAGTAATGTGTGACCGTTCATAACGTATGTACATCCATAAATTCTATTACCGTATTTTATAAAACACCGCTTCTTTTGACTACCACTATCACTTGTAAACTTACGCTTTTGATCAACCATATTTGCTTAGGGTTACAAATGCGCAAAACAATGTATACGTAAACATAGAGATCACAGATATGACGTCTTAACACAAGGGTAACACGCGATGAACTGGGAAGAGGTGAGGCACATTCAGTCTGTTGTTTGCACCATGTAAACAATGGACGCAGTGTGAAACATAAAATCGTTTGAACATCTCGTACTACGGAGAGCACGTTAAACTCAAACATTCACTCACAAAAATTTTTTTTAACAAAATTATTTTACAGTCAGTTCAAACGTAGAATCAAAAAAACGTCATACAAATTAACATAAGCAGAGGAGCATCTGTATTAAAAAGTTAAAGTTTGATTTATGGTTGTTCAATTTACTTAGTTTGTCTCATGACTTTTAGTCCCTTAGAATGTGGGAGGCACATAGCGAAACTGAACTGATTTGGAGTAAATACCCTCAAATTAAAGGTAAAAGTCCACAATTAAAGCAGATTCTCTTCATTTCATTTCAAATTCTTTGTGGTGATGTATAGAGTCAAACCTGACCGTACATACTGTATCAGCTAACTATCACAGGGTACTACGATTCCTAAGTACCGGGACGCCCCACAGTCCTCGCATTTATTTCCTTTTTCTAAAATGACTTCACACACTGACTCTCCAGAATCACTTCAAATGATTGCATACTGGAAGCAAATAATAATCTTCATTAAAAGCATTAAGGGAAGGTCAAAATGGGAAAAAACCAGCAAGATGTTCTCTTAATGTTCAGTTGAAAAATAGATATTAATGGCGTACAGAATATATTGTTTGAGACCTAACAGTGATCTCTGAGGGACACCTCTAAGAAAACCAGCTTGATCTGAAACCATTTACAAATATTTACAGTATCTGTATACAATATGTTTGCATCAGGTTCAAGTAGAATAGTGAAAACCAAAAGGGAGGAGCAGTTTCACATAAGCAACACAGAATGTAAGTGCTTCTTAGTGAACTGCCTTTGTATGCAAAGAATGTTAATATCTGTACACCATTCTTCGACTGCCAAGAATGTGCCAGTCAAGGATTATTTTTGGAATTTGCACCTAAACCAGTTATCTGGCTCCAGCAGCCACCTGTATGAACCCATGAATGATCAAAACACCGTTTCACAGTCACAACAAAGTAGCCTCCATCGTGATTACTCTGGTTTAAATGTGCTTTTGATTAATTCATGTGAACCTCAGATGAGGTTTACAAAGACGAACACAGCTGAGAATGTCAAAGCAGGATTTCATTCAGCTGCTATTTATATGTCAGAGTTATGTGATCTATTGGCATGGGATCTAAATAGCATGCCACATCAAACAAATATCTTCATGTTATTTTGTGGATTTGAAAGCTTTGTCTCACTTTAAAGTCATGATTTCATCGATAATCAGATGTGCAGTAAAGGGAGGCTTCCGATTGGTTAGGGTACACATATGAGCAACTTCCACACATACGGTAGTTGTTTGTGTTGAAATAACGTCAAAAATTTTATGTGGTTGACATAAACATGGCAAAAATATTGTAGACATTAACTTATGCTAGGTCACCTGATGTTTTTTTTACTCTCTTAATATTCATACCTAGTTTTCAATAAAAAAAACGTAACTGATGACATTAGAGTGACTCCCATTGAAAAAGCATTATGAGAACATGTGAAATGACATTATGACATTAGTGTTATTTATACATCATTTGGCAAGACTAGGCTGACTATTAATGCTCGCAGCAATGGTGTGCAAATAAAACTACTGCTGTCACTAACTTCTTAATCAAGTCTGACACTTACTTACATCAAACATGTTTCAAATTCTTTCATTCTCACTAATTTTGGTCTGCAGCTTTATCCTCCTCTGTGTAGAACAACCTCTGCTGGATTTTGATAACCAGTCTTGACCCCATCTTAAACTGCAAGGCAAATAATAGGTATGTCTGTGCCAAACACAAGACTCCTGCCTGTCAAAGCACCACATTAGTGGGCTGTTTTCCCCTTGGCTGAAGCAGGGGAAAAAATAATACAAGTGTGACAGGCAGGGGTGGTGTCTGTCGTTTGTGCTTTCTTTTCATGTTGTCACGTTACGGCTGAACTCTGTGAGTAGTAGCAGCATAAACAAAGTGTTCAGGAGAAGTGCTGTTTGCTCAACATTTTCAAGCCTGTCTGAATTGTTGTCAGTGTCTGTCTGTTCTCCCAGAGGCAAGTATCGCTTAGGTGTGGAAATACCTCTGGGATTTTTTGTTGAATGCTGCCAAATGTTTATTCAAGATTACTTTAATGATAGATCTAGATGATAGAGCAGGAATATATCATTCTTGTTTCCTTGTGGGTGAGAGTGACAGCTGGAGTTAATACTGTCGAAATTTGGCTCTGGCAGTTTTCCTTGTCATGACACAGTGACATTTATGTGAAGCATATGTGGAAAAAAAAGTAATTACTCTACATAAGCCAAAGCAAGAACTCATGGAATGAGCATTTAGCAGTTGTACTGTGTTAGTTGTCATCTGGCCAATGTCAAAACGGTTCGCCCCACATGCATGTTAGATTAATAAAAGATTCTTTCACTTCAATCAGTTAAGAATGCTGAAAGCTGAATACGCAGAAAGAGTGTGCATTGTCTTTGTTTCTACAAATACATTTTGCTCGGTGGATGAAACACATTGACGGGACAGACCGGATTTCTTGTCAAGGTGAACTACTCCTGTAGTGACTACCGTAATTTCCAGATTATTGAGCGCACCTGAATATAAGACACATCCACTTAATTAAAAAAAAAGAAATATATATATATACACACACACACACACACACACATATATATATATATACCGTATATACAGTATATACAGGCTGAACACGTCTATAAATCGAAGGTGTGAAGGTGTTGTAACATGAGATATTTACACAAAAAGATTTTCCTTATTTTTAGAACAGTGACTGTAACAAGGTAGTGAAACAATGCTGGCGCCTCATATATCTCACCATCAGTTCATTGATGCCAAGCTGTTTCTGATGGAAACAGCCTTTAACTTAAAAGTTGCATCACATGGCTGTTTTTGCGTTTTTTCCATCATGCAAAACACAATCAAACTATGGTGGTGGCTTTCTCGCCACATTATCTCTTCCACCGGTTTGTTTTGTTCTTGTACTTCCTGCTAGAGCGCCCCCTGGAAGTTGTTCGCCTGTAAAAATCTATAGATTAGACGCATCGTCGTTTAAGCTGCAGGGTTGAAAGCGTGTGAAAAAGTAATGACTTTTGTGCTGAAATTTATGGTACTGATCTATGGTACTGATCATTTTTGTGGCAAAAATGAAAAGAAGTAAGGATGATTTAAATCACAATAAGACAAATTATCACAATGAAAAAAAAAACAAAAAAACGGAAATCTAAATGTATTTGTCTCTACAATCACAAGAAACTAAATAACTAACATGGGCATTGGTACCATGGCATATTCTCAGCAATAAAGTTTTCTCAGAAAAGTCTCAAAATAAATTACTTTATTTACTACTTAAGACGGATGTATGAACCAATGTTTTGGCTACCTAGGAGCAGCACAAGTAGCTGCAAGTATAAAAAGAAAAACCCCATAAAGATGTGAAACAGTTGGCAATTTACATTGTGAGTAGTCATCAGGCAACTTCATCATATATTTAAAGTAGTCACTGCAAGTTCAATATTTACTCTGCTTTTGTCATCAGCTCCTGAGGGAAATACTCAGCCTCCTCAGCCATTAAATGCTCCAATGTGTTCACTGCATACTCACTCAACTGCCATTAAATGTTTTGCATGTGACTTACAGTCGTATATTGCAGTCTTTTCACTGAAAACAGCCAACTTCACTGCCAGATATTATAGTGAGCCCATTACGTATTGTAAATACAAGTTTCCTTTAGTTGATATTAAGTCATTGAACAAACACAGATGAAGTCTGACTTTAGAAAAGTGTAGTCTGCTTCCAGTTTCTGTTTGTGCAGCCATGAGATTATTTCACGCTCAAGGGTAAAGATGGATGCAAACAGGACTTTGTTCATATCTTTAATTTCATCTGTATTTGTGCACATTTTCTGGAAGCTTACAGAAAAAGATGAAATATGTGAAAAGCATCAAACAGGACAGTACTAGATACAGTTGAGGGCAGAATTAAGTGAAAAAAATATCACTACATAGCATGGAATAGCCTAATAGTCTGCCGTTGAGTGCACCATTGTCTCTGCTTCACCATGGCCTCTTAACGTCAACATTTTTGTTGTTGTCTAAACTGTCGCCTCTTTATTGATGTCAGCGTCAAAGACACATAGATATGAATGTTAACCGATACGCCATTCGAAATGGTTTGAAAGTATAAATCACACATAAATGGACATACCACAGCTCTCACTGTAAAACCCAAGCTACTTAATATATTTGGCTTAAGCAGGGAGCTTAAGCAAAGGTAATTTCTGCCACTTAAATGAAAATAGAACCTTCAGTACAATAATGAGGTTTATACAACATGCCACAAACAACCAAGGACAACAGCAACAACTTGAAGAACAACGAGTGACCTTGTTGTCACAGCTGTCACATGGAGGCTGTCTGGTGGTATGAACAAGTGAGAATCATTATATTCACCAGGAAAGTCAATCCAGTAGTGTTACATATTCCATGGTTGAAGGCGACTTTTGTTAATGGCTCTGGAGCTGCTGAGCTGTCGCATTTCAGAATAGCTGTTATGCAGCTGAGAGAACTGGAGGGGATGAAACTAGAAGTGGGGGAGGGGGAGTGGAGTGGGGGGGGGAGTGAAGGAGCGGGTGCAAAAAAAAGAGACAGCAAAAAATGAGACAGAAGGGATGAGGAGAGCAACAGAGAGAGGAAGGGAGGGCTGCTGTGAGAAAGGATACACATTGGACAGTGGGAGAAGCAGAGACAGAATTAGAAAGGCTGGCCCATCGATTGGCTGAGATAATTTCCCATTGATTGCTGCACTGTTTGGAGATTGCTGGAGAAAGGTTTATTGCTCACACGCTGCAGCTTGGGAGGAGGCCATAAAATAAGCACAGCTTGTCTGCAGAGGGCCAGCGCTCCATCACCAAGATGGTAAAACATACTCCTGAACTCACTCTGAGGCACACAGATGCTCAAACATACACTACCCTTAGATACTCTCCTACATATTCATAAGTGTGACTGCATGCATAATATTCCCATTACACATGATAGGAGAATACAGCTCATCGTTGATGTGAAGTGTACTAGCATAATCCCTTGAAAATCCAGGGGCAGTAGTGCAAAGAGTATTTATTAAACTGAAATAGAGGTCCACTGACATCCTCGCTGACATCAATAAAATGCAGACCCATGTATTGCCACGCAGTAATAATCACAATAATAATTGGCTCGTTGCTATTCCTCCCTCTGTGAGAGGAGGAATAGCAGTAAAAATAAAAGGGCAGGATTTTGTTTCTTTTTATTACACACTGGTCCCAAAGCACCTGAATAATAAACCTTAGAACAACTCTGCACATAACATACTTATATGTCAACATGCAAAAGGTTTCTGTGATTAGAACCTTGTACAAATGAATAGCTTAAAATTTATATCCATTTGTGTCCATATTAAATGCATCAAACATTGTCACAGCTGTAAGTTCATCCAAGCTAAGAGGTCACTTGGCAAGTGAATTTCTGGGGAAACACCAGAGGATAGGAAGTAGAAGACTGAATTTACCGTGAATCGAACTTCATCTGTGACCATTTACGGTTGAGTGATGTCAAATGGGTTTTTATTGGGAATAATAGATGTAATAACTGTGTCTGGGCCTAACAAACCCACCACCAAGGCAGCCGTGATCCAACAGTACATCACAATGCCATCCAGGTTACATCTTCAGTTATTGTTTGAATGACAGAACCCCAGAGGCAGAAATGATGCTACACCTTCTGATGACACACTTTGACACAGACAATTTCATGCCAGCAAATGATGACACAGAAAAGAAATGTAAAATTGGAGCACCATCAGCACTGATTGAATTTAGCACCTTTAACAGTATCTGTTACATGAATTCACACTATGCTCCCACAATAAGCAGTTCAGAGTCTAACAAAAGTACACTGCATGAATGGTAAAAAAAAAAAAGTACAGGGTGATAAAAGCTTCAGACTTAATGCAGGCATGAATTTAAGCATGGTGCAAAGGCAGAGGTATTTGAGTAGCACATCAGCATGAGCCTGCTTTGGTACATATGCTCATGGGGTCTCTGGGGTCTGGCACATCAAGCTGGTGATAATTTATGGATCAATTAGAACCGATGTGTTTGTTCATGCCTCCGTACAACACAGACGTTTTGAAAAACCGGTAACCTCTGTATGGACTTCATTTCAAAGAAGGGCAAGTCTACAGCTACGCTAGCAACTCACTGAGGATATAAAGTGTTTTGTACTGATAATAACATACTATAAATTATAATGTTCAGGTTTATACGTTTGCCTTATTAATTTGTCTTTATTATGGTAGCACTTGCTAATTCGCGGTAAATAGAACATAGAGATGATTCGTGATTGGTTTTGCTGCTGCAACAGTAAAAGTATTACAATTGCCTTAGGATCTATCCTCTGGACACCATGAATGTCTGAACTAAAGTTCATGGCAATCCATCCAATGGTTCAACTGACATTTGAGTTCAACCAAGCAACAAAACATGAAAAGGTCACGTAGCTTTCTACAACAGTTGAATACTGTAGCTTTTAGGAGAGTTACTAAAAAGAGATAAATGACACATTTCTCAGGGACTATTTTCAGCCGAGGATGTATATTAGATGCACTTGTGAGTATTTATGACACAGTTCTGTCATTGGGACTGACTTTGGATAAATGGCAGCACTCTTGTTAAAGGTAATGAACACAGTGTGTGGCGCATTGATGCCTTTTCTTTTATGGTTTTGGGCAACAATGGGGCCCTATGGCACAGAGGAATAATCTGTATTAGGCTCTGGCTGCACAGGTTTCACTTGTTAGGAAAACCGATTTAATGTTCATTTTGGCCTTTTCACAATATGTTGTTTGCACAAAAAAAAAATTATTGCCAGTCTTATCCTCTATCACCTAAAATAACTAATTGATTAACCACGCTTGCAGCAGTCAATGGGCTCCAAATGCTTCTGGGAAATCACATGTTAGCATTTGTATTTTCCCATATTTCAGCAAGTACAACTGGTCCCATGGTTATGGAGATGAAGTGAGAGGACTCCCAGTTCATGATAAATTGAATAGGTTCTTCGAAAGGGCTTCATTCTGACTTCAGCTCAGCAACACTGCCCTTCTATCTCGTCTTCCTTATCTGGCCTCAGCTCAGAACACCTCCAGCTGAAGTCATTTTTCACGTGAAACCAAGCCGACAGCCTTGAGCACTGCGGGAAAAAGGATGTGTACAAAACCCTCAGTAACCAAGGGAGAGCAGCAAGAGAGGAGGGGGAAGCTGCCTGAATTCCCATCTTGCTGTTAGTCACACTTAATTTACATTCCCTTCTTGTGCTGCCTAGCTGGTGAATTTACAAGTGGATAGAGAATGTGCTGTTTAAGACTTGTGTTGGCATGCTGTTTGCAAAGGGTTAGGGAGAAGCATGAACCATGCTTCCCACGGCAGAGAAAACAGTCTCTCCATCTCTTGCTCCAAAACTCCCTGCCTGAAGCTGTTTTCACAGACACTGAGGGGATGTAATGGCTGAGGGATTTCTCCAACCAACAGTGCGCTGTTGAACCGGTTCAGTCACGCACATGGCAGTTCATTACAACTTGCTAGAGAACTGGTGTGTGACAAGCTGTGGACAGCAAATGCAGTGCTGCTGGTGGGTGAATGCGGAACAGTGAAGACATGGTGATAATTGGTTTATACCAGCGCTCCCTGTGTATTGTTCAAACCAGAAGAGAAATTGTTCATTAAACAAGACTTGTCTTTCCAGTTTTGTATTTGAATGTTTTTAGGACAAGTTTAGTTGAGTAGTTTCAGTATTTATATGGTCTCAAATAATTTTCTTCCCTCCTTACAGCCTTACTCACTGGGTGCTGAAATGTGATCTGCCCACATTACTCCAGGAAGATCATTTGATTTAACACATTTACTTCCAAAAAAAAAAAAATTAACCGTAATGATATTGACAATGCTTAAACACCTATATTTAGAATTTCATATATAATAAAGCTGTATAGTGTTCTGTATAACCATTAAAACAATGCAGGCAAGTGGTCACCGATCCATTTTTTTAATGGATGATTAATGGTTATATAGTTTAAATATATCAGTCAAAACAATGTGTTCATATGGAACTCATAGTTCACATAAACTTAATCAACACTTAACATGCCCTTATGTCCACTCAAAACTGCACTATAAAGAGAGATGTAAAATTAAATGTTTGCTTGTGAGTGTAGAGAGAGCTACAAATCTTAGTCATCTCCAGGCAAACAGCATCATTAGCATATCAAACATGCTGCAGAAGCTAAACACACAATTATTAAAGAGTAATGGCAGCAGCCTGGGGCTGTTAACACTGCACATAACCTAAAGGCTGGACTTTGAGACATCTTTCATGTCTGGAAACTTAAGTTGCACATTACTTTTCAGAGATAAATTCTTTGTTGCAGTGAAAAGCTGGTTGTCATTGCAAGGGGATTTGTTGGTACAAT
The DNA here is from genome assembly GCA_013358685.1 of Antennarius maculatus. Taxonomy (NCBI): domain Eukaryota; kingdom Metazoa; phylum Chordata; class Actinopteri; order Lophiiformes; family Antennariidae; genus Antennarius; species Antennarius maculatus. The sequence continues at coordinate 21,312,686 of CM023606.1, forward strand.
ACTTCTATCACCAGGAAATTGAAAATACTTTTTTTTTTTCATTTACAGGCATAACAAATGTTGGTGGATTTCCTGGTGTGTGTTGAGCACCAGCTGCACAATTCTGATTCAAGAAGGTGGATGTGATGGGAGAATCTGCCAGCGTATCTCTCTCAGCTTTTGTTTGAAATTTAATTGTCTGTGAACATGAAAAGTTGCAAAAGCAGTAATGTGAGGAATTTGGAGAAAGTAAAAAATCTGACTGAAACGATGCCTGTCTTCTTTCTTTTCTAGTGTAGAAAGCAAGCTTGACTTTAGGTTGTCAGCTTCGCATAGTTATAAAGTTGTGTGATAAAAGCCATCTCCAACCGACACACAGCACTTTGTTTTCAAACATTTTAACAACCAGGGAAACTTTGAGCCGGTTGATCTTGAACAACTTCAATGTGAGGTACAACTTGCTCTTTGTTTGCTAACATAAATCTTAAGTTGTTCTGGTCTTCTTCTGAATCTAGATCTCAGTAAATACTTGATTGTGAAGCAGGATTCTAAAACTAAATGATGGTTTATATAAAAAGTGAAACACAATCTCAACTAGTGGGTAAAACATTTAGATTAAAATGTGTTCTTTATAATGAACACATGCATTTAATAACTGAGTTGCTCCATGGCAGAATGAAAAGGTTTAGATTATCTTGTGGTAAAGAACCCTGCAGGCAGTAATCAATCCAATCGTTCTAGTTTGAACTTGGAGTCAGACAATGGTGTCACACACAATATGGTGCTCAAATTGATTAAGTGCTTGAGGCAATTCTGTGTGGACAAATACACAAGTTTACATTAAAAGCAAATGTGGTTCCAAAACTTTACAGTACTCAATCACACATCCCCATTTAGATTGTTGGTGACATTTCTGTTGGATGATGACCACATGTCGAATAAAAAGCTTCCTAAAAAGAGGAATCTTTCTTGACTTCAAAGTCTACCTGGCAAGGGAAGTTTCTTAAATCTAACTGCACTGAAAAGTTGTAATTTCGCATCTTCGTTGACTATTGTATGGTTACCTATAATTTGTTGGCAGCAACATATCTCAAAAATGTGGTATTCAACGTTTCATGATACTTTCAGAAATCGCAATAGAGGTGGTACTGAAAAATAGTACCAGCTAAATTTTTACCTCATGCAAATATCAGAAAGGTGAATCGAATTGGTGTCACTCACTGGAAATGGGGTTAAACCTTCCAATTTCCTGCTGAATACAAATGAATGAAAGGAAATACATTTTCTCTCTCTCGAAATAATGTCTTATTTCTTCTTGTCTATGGAATCGTATTGATGACTCACCATTTGTGATGTTTGGTATCACAGGAACTGCACTGCAGAGCAATTTGTTATTAGGAAGACCAGAAGCCAGCGATCAGATAAAACATCACAGCCACTGCTGTGATGTTTTCACATACCGTAAACGTATCGAGTTTCTTCTAATCATTTACAGATATATTACAGTACACATTTCTGGGTCTAACTGTTTTAGATAACTTCAGAACAACTGAATTCAGTTGTGACGCATCGCTTCACTCTTGCTCTTTGTGAAGAAAAGACAGCATAGCGAGTTATTTCCTTAGATAGAATTTCGTGTTGGGGCTGGTAGGTTCTGATTTTTATTCACAAACCTACAGACAGTGGTCTGCAGGTGACAACATGAGTGCTGCAGTTGAAAGAAAAATCAATTTGTTGCACTGTGTGACATCTTGTTGAAAGTACACACACACTATAAGACCACTAGCAGGAACGCTGTGTTTTATGGATCTACTAAACATTTTCCCCCAGAACTGTGTAGAAAAATGAGTTTTCCTTGTCCTAAGATTCCTAAAATTGAATTTCTAATTTGCTGACTGGATAGTGTCAGACTATTGTGGCTTTGAGCTCTATTAGAGATAGACAATGTTAAGGTTTTATCTGCCCAAGGTGAGGCTTTTGTGCCAACTCTTCTGTCTGAAGTGTATGCATACAGAATGAGGGGTTGTTTTGTTCTGCCTCTGAGTGTGCAGTGGAGGTTGTAACAGAGCTAAACTGGTGTCTTTATTTAGAGACTGAGCTGCTGAAGAAGTGGGACACGACAGGAGTGTGACGTTTTGTGTGTGAGACTCACTAATGTAAATTAAAAGACAGCAGTAAAGAGGAAATTATTTTTGTTGCCATTTTATTCCGTTGTAAATCTTTCCTTTACCTAAATGTACAAAAATGCCTCTGGATGCTCCTTCTGTGGCCCTTGTCACACCACTAGCAAAATTCGGACATTCAGATACTTTCGGCTTGTTTAATGAAACAGACAGACATATTAACCAAGAGTTAGAGGGCCAGTTGGATCTTACAAGCTTTTAAAAGCAAACCTGAATCAAACGGACGATTTGTATTCATACTGCAGCACTAAGCTGTCATTCCACTGAAGCAAAAGTCTGAAGTGTCGGATACAAAAAAACATCTTTGCTGATCTTCGCAAAGATTCTAACACTGAGACAGGACCAAGCCTGTAAATCAAACTACATGGGAAGAGTGCAGCCATGGCAACAACAAACTAAGCTAACAATGCATCTCTCTCTCTCTGTTTCTCTTTCTCCAAGTGATGCAGTGATGGCTTGGAAGCTCATATTTGGGATCTCATATGCAGAGATGACACTATCCAGACTTGGTTGGAGCCGTTTCCTTCCTGCTGCTAGCATTAGTAAATTCCTTGAACCCTGCTCTGTGCCGGTTCTTCAGGTGTTTCATCAATTTGCTATTTTCCACACATCCTCTTGATATTTTAGCAGAAGATTGCAATCTGTTTATATTTAGTCATCCTCTCTGACATGAAATATTTCCATACCACTGCCATTTCCCATACCTGCCTAACTTACAGTTAATGCTACATTGGCTTAGAGTGGAATAGATGAGTTGTTGAGTAATTTTGTATAAAAAGTAAAGAAGTGTGAATACACAGTAGTCCATACCGGTATCAGTATCAATGTATGACTAGTAAATATGGTTCAATCGTCAGAGGTTGAGCAAAAAATAGTTAACAAAGAAAATGAAATATTCTGTTGGATAAAAGACGCAATCTTTGAAAGTGGTCTTACATCAAAATGACAATGCCTCGAAACTTGGACTCACAGAGGTTTTGGAAATAAAGTCAGAGTGGCCAGAATGAGATGGTTTGGACATGTCCAGAGGAGAGATAGTGAATATATTGGTAGAAGGATGCTGAGTTTTGAACTGCCAGGCAGGAGGCCTAGAGGAAGACCAAAGAGGAGGTTTATGGATGTAGTGAATGAGGACATGAAGGTAGTTGGTGTGAGAGAAGAGGATGCAGAAGACAGTGTTAGATGGAGGCAATTGATTTGCTGTGGCGACCCCTGAAGGGAAAACCCCAAAGGAAAAGAAGAAGAAGAAACAACGCAAACATGACAGCAATTATTGAAGCATTTCCATTTTCTATTTCCTCTGCATCACTACACACTACACACTATCATGCATTATCCATAAATGCTCAAAGTTCACCAGACAAAATTACCTCTTGACTCTTCAGAACTGTCAAATACTTCAGGAACAACAACAAATGGAATGGAAGGTAACTGCTTACAAGTGACTTTCTGTGTCATTCTTTAGAAACACGATCCAAATATGTTGACAGTAAAGGTCGAATTATGAATAAATAATAATTCCTTAAAATTCCTTAATTTGAATGCACTATTACACTTCTGAATTAAAATAAAGAGAACATTCTTGAAAATTTCACAATGTGTCAAACTCACTTATATCAGATTATCCTTTGGAGATCCAAGTTCCACATGATATCATATCATCCACAAATATCATCCACAAATATCATAAAATATTCAGAAATTTCATCCGCAGTTCATATGATTTTAGAGTAGAATTATGAATTGTTCTCATCAATCGGTTCAGTAAATTCAGCAATAACAAATCTTTTTTATTAAAAAGACAGTCTTGATGAAATAAAGACATTTACTTTCTGTAAAGAAGTATTTTAGATCTAAAGAACATAATTATAAATATATAGTTAAATGTTTCTGTGAGAAAAACCATCAGTCTCCTTTTTTTCAGATGGTAAAATCAACTTAAGTCAGTTTGGATCTCACCACTTAAAGGGTATATTCACACCAACAAAAATGAGAGCAGTCAACCAGAAGATGTTCTTTTTTCTTCAACATTAATTTGACTGAATGTAACTCTGACATAACATTTGGAATTGAGCATCAGTAGCAAATAAAAAAAACCCCAGGGTATCCAGTATTCTAACATTTGCTGTTATTGCAATGAGGAACAACTGAATATTTTTGGAATTTTAAAACTACTCTGAAACAATATCATGTGAATGAATCCAATTAAATTAATTAACTAGTCAATCATTACATCAATCCAGGACTGACAATACACTTAGCTGTAACTTGGAATTAAAATATGACCTAATTCATCAATCAGTGTTCGAGACCACACTCATGGTATACAAGCAAAAATTTAGGCTATCCTCATGCAACTTTAATAAGGAATCCTCGGACTAGTCCTTCATGTTTAATTATGGACAAATTTGGCAGAATGTATAATGTGAATTTGTTTCATTCCCGCTTTGAAACTACATCTCCAGTCCATTTACGATTCATACTCGAGAGACAAGAAAATCTCTTGTCATTCTACACACACTCAGGCTTTAAAAAAGCTACTTAAATCCTCGGTAGACAGAGTGTCAAAGAGACAAATATAAAATGTAGCCAGCTTTTTCTTTTTCAGCCGCAAAGGGACTCTGAAAAGGTGAATACAGAAGTGTTATTAAAAAGGGTCCTTATGAAGCAGCCTTAGCCACATCTAATTAGAATGTAAATGTACTGTGGGCTGGGGTTGGATCACAGAGGATAGGCATTGGCATTTAGATTATGCTAAGACTAGATTACTGATGACACTGTGTGTTGTTGAGATAGCCTTTTAGAGAGAAGCTTGGCAACTGACTAATTGTGTTTCACCAGTAGCAATGCGGGCTGTTGCTGTTCTATCGTTGGCAATTAACACGAGGAGAGGAAGCGGTACATTGTCGCATATGCACAATACAAACTATTCTTGACAATGTCTTGGCTAAAACACACACACTTGAGAGTACAGCTTCACCAATGCACACACTCAGGCAATCTTGCACCTCCCACCAGGCTAAAAATAAATAAATAAATAAATAAAAAAACGGAGCACTTCTTTCCACTAAGCCACAGACTTGAAGCTGCTCTGTAGAAATCCACTCACCTCCATACAATTTCTCTGTGGGGGCATATGTCATGAAAAGACGAGCTAAGACCAAACAGAAAACCAAAGACAGAATGGAAACAGTGGAGGGAGAAGGAGGGGGGGTGGCGAGCAGACAGGAACAGAGAGGTAGAGTGAGTGTAGAAAGAGGGAGACAGCAGAATGGAATAAATTGAAGCTGATCTGGTCCTCTGCATTCTGAGGAGGCTGGATTTGCATATCTGTGCAGTGGTGCAGAGGGAGAAATGTGTCTGCGCTGACAGCAAGCTGAATATCTTAAACCTGCACTGACACCCCTGCAGGCACTTTCTCTTCACGTACACTGATACTCTCACTCACGCGTGCGTCCGCACGCACACACACACACACTTGACTTAAGGTCAGGAGATAGGATGCTTTAAGCAATGCTTTGTTCCCAACAGTCATATGTACAGTGATGCTTGTTGTTTTGCAGTCACCTCAAGTATAAGAAACACTTCTGGAGAAAAGATCCAGCAAAGCAGGCCATTCTCTACACACTATTCATATGTTAAATACATGTAGACAAATGTTGGTGCTATAGGTTGAGCTAAACCTAATAAGGCTACTCAAGCAAGACATAAGAGTGTGAAACACTAACAACCTAGTGTGCGACTCTGAATATGTATTGAGAATTATAAACATGTTGCAACATGCACTGAGGATTCTTCTAAAAATAAATTACACAGTGTACAGAATCAGAATGAAGCTACATGTTGGGGGCTCAGCAGTCTGTTTTGCAGATCGATTCAGACACCAGATGAAAAGTCAGCCTTAATATTCAGAGAGTTTCTCCTCCAAAAGCTAACAGACTAATTTTCTCCTGCACTATAAATGGACTGTCAAAGCAGGTTAGCTTAGCTTAGTCCGGAATTAAGACTGGATTTGGAGGGAAAATAATGAGCCAGACTGTCTAAAGGCAGACACAATTAAATTATATTCTTATTCCTGTTATTATTATGAAAATGATAAATTTAAATTTTAACGTATAAATTATATACTATCACCTTAACATCTTACTTTCTGTGCAGAATATACAAATAAGTCATGAGAGAGCATAGCTAGGGCTCTTATGAAGTGCTGCAAGGTGGACTTTGTTCATTTTAGACAGAGCTGGACTCCCTGTTTAATTTATTTAACATTTAATTTATGCTAAATTAAATGTTAATGACTTTAAATCTTGAAGATCTTGGGATCTTAAATCACCATGCAAAGCACTGTGGTTGCAAAAAAAACTGTAAATAAATCACTAATGAAAACATGGCGTTCAGATTTCCTGCTATTGGTGAGCAATAATACTGGGATGCTGTGAATCTAAAAACTCTGGATTGATTTATAGATCTTGGACTCCTTTAATGACCTGTGATTTATCTGAACGAGCAAGAGCAAGAAACAGCAAACAGGATAGACGCTCCTTTGTAAATACAGTGCAGTCCTCTCTGGAACATAACTTTCATGCTCTGTATGCTCTAATAATTTAAAGTTTTTTGGAACACACAGATGTGTAGTACTTAGGCTCACATTGCAATTTTTTGTGTGTTTCAATCTGATTTCTTTTTTCAGGGTATTTTTAACGGATGACAGAGCTTCTGTGAGGAGATTATTTTGCGCTCCATGTTTTGTAATGTTTAAGATCCTCAGTGGGTGAGTAGAACAAAGCATATGCCTCACGTCTTAGACAAATCATGTGATGAGAATGAATTCTGCTTTTGACAACTTAATCCATCGAAGTTACACTTTGCCAGACTATCTTCATGCTGTTTATATTGAAAGCCCGGAGTGGAGTTTAATTTGACATGTTGTGTTCTTGCACTGAAATCAGCAAGAATTGTCGAACACATTTTATTTGCCTGACACTGCCTCATAGCCACCATTATCTCCGATCAATCGTACATGCCTCAAGGATCTATCTATCTGATTCTTTCAAGTGGTGCAGTATAGCCCAGTAGGGATTCAGGAGGTTAGTGCCTTCACTCACTTTGCACATAATTCTAAATGCTCTCTCTCTGTGTGTGTGTCTGTGTGGGTGGCGGATCCAGTAAATAATAACAGCTTTTAACAGCTATGTTAAAAGTGACCAACCTTCTTTTTCACAGCTTTCTCCAAATGCTCCAACATTATCCGTCTTGTTAAGATGCTGGAACAATAAGAGCAGCGAATACAAGCAGAATCTCTGGTGTCTGCTTAAGTTGCTCATTAATCTCCAGGTTAAATTAGTTCAACGTTTGTGCTTCCATGCAACTGGCTGTTTGCAGAAAGACAGGAAGAAATATGTGGACTGGCCTGTCAAATGTCAGCATGCATCTTGTTAAGTGATGGACTGAGACACGGTGAAAGAAGACTGTGGACGTGTGGGAATCACTCTATGACAAAGTTTTAATTGTATGTATTTCTATTGTGTGTATCTGTGAGTGTGTTGGGCATGGGTTGAGTGGAAGTAAAGGAAGCAGTAGCACAATGGACACACTCCTTAGCATGCCAGAGGCAGGATGACATTGATTCTGCAGCCCTCTCTCCATCAGTCTCCCTGACAGAGGTAACTGGATTGTTCATAAAAATGGAAATCGAGCCATGTTATTCTCATGTGCACAGGCAGACACACACGGCACACAGATGAATTCATCCAAAAATAAATGTACTCACACATGGGTGTGCATGAATAAGGTGTGCAGCTTGACAAAGAAGCTTGTGAGTAGATATATGATTCAATAATATTATGACTACAATGACTTCTAACAATTCAGAGGAACCTGCAGTGTTATTTGAGCATAAATGAACACATATAAACATTTCCTCCACTTCCTGGAGCATTCTGCTGTCGAGTGAAAGAAACGCTTCAAACCGATGCGAGGCAAATAAACAGATGCCTGCTGGGGGAAGGGGACACAGGGCGAAGGAAGTAAATCCCTTTTCCTGATTAACACTTTGCATCACGTGCATTTTTATAATGCTTGAAGAGGCTTATGTGTCAATCGAATATTGCTGTCTGAGGAGGTAGGTGGGGTTAATGATTACAGCAAATATGGAACAACATGCAATTAGCTCTCTTAAATGTGGTATTTGTCAGCTTGGCAGTTGCTGTGCAACACCCTAATGCCCCAGGAGCACCGAGGGCAGGTAAATTCTTGTTACACAGACGCTGAATGTGTTGACATGCTTTCATCATCATTTTTTCAAAATGTGTGGAAAGCATGAGTTACACATTCATGTTTATTTAATCAGAAAGTAAAAGCAGATCATCAAGTTGTTTTTTTTTGCAGAAACCATCGGAGCATCATGAATTTGTCGATGCTCTCTCTTTTTTTTTATTATCTAACCAATGTAAGCAATCTTAGAGCTCATGTTCTCTAAAAATATCTGGATACTTATTCAATTTAGCTCACCTACTGTTTGTTTCTGTCAGCTAAGATTAGGTGCACAGCAGCAGATGGCATTGATTTTTTTTTAGGAGTGGGAGTTGCTGAGACCTAGAGGGGTGCGTCTAATGATTGAAATTTTCAGAATCACTTGGGAGCTGTGTTAAAGGTGGCTTCATTCTGATGAATTGAATAGTGTAACCTTCAGAAAACATGATGATTGAAACAGCACCTTAACCAGCATAAGCAAGTTGGGTAAACAAGCAGGGCTATAATTGGTGCTGGATATTCAAATCATGTCTGTGTCTAAGCTGAGCTTGACAGGGACACTGATATTTACTCTGCAGTGCTAATAAGATACACTTGATGTGGCTTGTGACGAGTCAAGGGAATATCGAAGATTAGCCTAAATTCAGACAGGTGGCTTGTACTTCAAAACATTTTTCTTTTTTTGAAATGATTAGCTTCTACTGAACATTTCATTCCTTCCAGACTAACCAAGGTGGCTCAGAAGCTACCTAATAAAACTTTAGAGGTCAATGTAGGACAAAGCAGCAACAAATGTGACGGGTGAGAGGTGCGGCAGCAATCATAAAAAATGTCATTTTTTGATTTAGTTATCTGAATTCTAATGCTTAAGTAAAGTCTGTCACAAAATTATTCATTGAGCTGACAGTGGTTTGATTAGGCCACAGAATGTTCAAGGACACTCTAAATTAAACATGCTGACAGCTGACGGACAAGATGAAATGAGTTAGTGTGCATTTTGGTGACAACACCAGTGCTCTAAACTGAAGTCAGTCAATTAATATTGTACTTCACAAGAGCTGAACTGAAAAGTATTCTACAGTAAAACACAAACCCAGCGAGATAAATTTGGCATGCTGCTGATCTGTTTTAGCAAAAGATGAACCTTTCCTTCCTTCCTTCCTTCCATCCACCCATCCATCCATCCATCCATCCTCTTGAAGATGAGAGAACCGTTATCGTCTAGTCTTCAGCTACTTGTATGCTTGGCGGGTGACAGTGACGGTGGAACCTATTCCAGCTAACTACGAGTGAGAGGTGGGGTACACCCCAGACAAATTGGCAACACATCGCAGAACCACATAAAAGACAAAAAACCACTCTCGCATACACTCACACCTACAGACAATTGGGAGAGACCACTTCCATTAAGCAGCATGTTTTTGGAGGTGGGAGGTAGCCGGAGAACCCACACAGACAAATAGTAACATTAATCAATCCATCAGTGCTATCGTTAGCATTCCAGCTATGACTAATACAGTAGAACTTAACTCCGAGCAAAGCCAGTTTCTTTGTAAGCACAGACCATATTAGATTAGATCTATAGCATCACCAGTTTTCATCATGGAAACCATTTCTACACTGTCAACAGCCATGCATCATGGCTAAGATTACAACTTGGGATTTTAGACACAATATGGATTGTATTTTATTTTTCCACATGAATATTAAATACTAAGAAGAATTATGTTGAATATGGTGAAGAGGTAACATTTTCTGTATTTCCAGTGCACTAGAACTAATCTTTAGTTCAAACTAACATCAATAAAGTTGTTTTACAGATAATATTCTCACTAGCATTATTAAAAATTTCCACATTACCTCTGAAACCAGAAACAAAAATGCAATGCAAGGACAGATTCGCAAAACCTATTTTTGCAATACGGCATTATTTATAATACATTATAATCCTCTTTTTTTAAAGCTTCTCCAACATTTTAATTAATAATAGATAAATGTAACTGAAAGTAAATTTGAAGTGCATATTCTCTTTTCACTACCCCTGATGAAGGTTAAGTGCCCGTAATCTATAGGGTTGTGGGACTTACTGCAAGGAGGGAAAGGAGAAGATCAGCAGGGTTTCAGTTTACAGACTTGCATGTAAAGTGGGTCAGCTGCGCTCTTGGAGAGCTTAACAAGCTGCTGGAGGAATAAGGCAGCACACTTCATAATTAGCAAGAAAAGGAAGTCATGTTTAAAGGAGAGGAAGGTTCAAATAAGACAAGCAGCACAGATGAGAATGCGTGTGCAGGAGACTGGACTACTAGGATTCAACCACGTGAATCATATTTTATCCAACATTGATAGATCTGTAATGTCGCTCCTTTCTTTATATGAGGAGTCATTTTTGTCTGTTGTCCTAGCAGTTGGTAGTGGATGTGGTATTGTTCCACAATTGTTTTTAAATGATTAGGCCATGAAATGAATGTTTCAAGCTGATTTTGACCTTTTCATGCAGAGCTGCTGTTCAATGCAAGCAGAGAAAAGCACCGGTTGGAAAAGCAGTCCTCTAGAGGTCTACTCCTTCATTTTAAATGTTCCCCACCTCATTTTTAGTTATCAATGGTTGAGAAAGTAGTTAAGACTCAAATGCAAGGTCAAAGACTTTAATTAAAATGAATGTTTATCAAGAGAAATCAAACACTGATATTGAGATTGATTGAATTTGTGAGTATCTGCTCAGTCCGACAGTGAAATGCACAAATACAGCACTTTGTGATTAATGTAAGGTCAATGACAAATAGCATAAAGGCCTAATTTACAAAACTGCTCATAGTTTTCTCTCATTCAATCTTTTGGTGTTGACTTATATTAGCTTACAGCCATCAGTGATGAGACTATTTCCACGGATCAGGGAGAGGGATGCAATCCTAACCCCACTGTAAGCAGGGGGCTCACCAAGAGTCAATATCTGACAGTAGCTTTAGTAACATATATATTGTATACCCATATATGTGAGAGTGTATCCTTTCCTTATAGCTCAGGTGCTCTCAGGCAGAGTTTGAAGGGGATATTCGAGGAAGAGAGGGAGAAAGAAAAGAGCGGTATAGAGACTTAAGAGCTCAGAGTGAATAGCTCAGAGCGAGCTGAACCGAGACAGAGAAGCCACTACACTCCTTCAATCTTATTCATATGAGCTTAAGAGACCACACTGCCTCTGTTCCTTCCGAGTCCATTCAAGTGTTACATCTTTTCTTTTCTGACAGGCTTATTTGCCTCCAATCTCTTCAAGCATCACATTGATTACTGGTTTTCCATTGATGCTGCACTACATACTGTACACCAACCAATCATTCAACATGTACATGCAAAAAGCAGCAATGATTTCAGGATAGAATCAAATAAACATTCAAGCAAACAGTGATATAACATTCTATATTCCCTTAAATGCTTTTACTGCTTGTTTGTTAGTTGTATTTTTAATTGTATTTTTTTTTCTTTATATAGGACAAAAGGTCCTAAAGGAGAGAAAGATGGTGTCCTATGTATTCATTTTGTAATGTCTTTGTTATTTTGCCACAGCTGCTGCACACAAGCCCATGATGGCAATGTCAGGTGAAAAACCATTTTAAACACACAAATCTGTGCTGGAGAAAAGAGGCAAGTGTATGCTATTAGAAACTGAATGAATGCAGCAGAATGACTGCGATGCTTCAATTAGCACTTGTGACTTCATGTGATCTGCTCTCACTGCTTGGTGTTCTAAAATACAGAATGTATTTGACAGCTCCTTAAGTCTCAACGCCTGCTCAATGAGCCTGACCCGACGGTCAGACACATGTTCTACATCCATCAGTGGCTTCTGGCTGGGTAAAGTACCTCAGGCCAAGACGCCCTAGATCTTGGCGTCAATTGCTTCATGTACATTTGGTACGGTTGTGAATTATTCGTGTTGTCACGCGACTAAAAAAAAGAACAAACAAGCGAACATGAATATGACAACAGAAAATGAATGGAAACAGGATGCCAAAAAAAACCCCACCAGGCAACAACACACAGTGTTATTTTTTCATGTATATTCTCAACCAGTTTTGATAAACACAAAAAAATGTAATTAAAATAATAATCTTCCCACCTATATATACTGTATTTGAATAAGCTCACTTGAAAAAGTCTCACGCTGTCAGGCTGTCAGTAACTCCACCCACTACCTGTCAATCACGGCACCCAATCAATCACAGTGCATCTGCCAGTAGGAATCATGTGAACAGTATGGTGTAAGGCATCTGCTATGTTAGGAGAACAAATAACTATACATGGACTACCAAGTTAACATAAGTGTCATAACTGTTCCAACAATTTTCATGTTTTAGGGCAGAGAGTCCAAACAGCAGGAATGAGACAGAAAAAGGCAACGAATTCTAAGTGAAACTCCAACTGAAAGAGAGGAAAGGATTGTGTCACAAAAAGAAAAGTACTACTTAGCCGGAGCCAATGAATGCCAAGCACAAAAGGAAAATCGCCAAGAATAACAAAGGTGGGGTATACAAAAAGTATGTTATACATTCAATTGGTTAAAGCCTATCAATCAATAAGCAATTTACCATTTTTATTAATGATCTTGCTCCATAGAACAAGGTAGCTATTTATTCTTTTCATATGTTTGGTATTAAGTCTGATATTATTGTTTTACCGTGGAATTTCCTCAGGTTCCCGCTGGTAATAATATTAATTGAATAATAAAATATAGAATAAAAAGATTTTGCTTTAAGATTAAAACAAGCATTTATGGTGTTTAACGATGAGACAAAAAAAATTGAATAATGGTAAAATCTCCCCACCTATATATTTGAATAAGCTCACTTGAAAACCTCACGCTGTCAGGTTTCGGACCCCTAGCCGAGTTAGCTCCGGTCTTCACATTTGTCCATGTCTCTCACTTACGGAGCTGTTTTGGCTTCGTCAAACATAGTGGTTTATATTCTCTGCTTCTGAAGGCCCTCACATTGTCGTGTGGGGAGCCCCGATCCTTTGTTCACCAGGACCAAACTCACGAAGCCGACGTCTACCCAGATGGCCGGACTGTAACGCCGAAACGGCCTTCGTCTTCACGTTTGTCCATCCCCCACACATGGAGCCGTTACGGCTTTGTTGGACACAGCGGTTTGCTTTCTTGTGACGGTGAAGAAAAAAAAAGAAAAATGGAAAAAGAAAACAAACGAAGTCTGATATTATTGTTTTATTGTGGAATTTACATGGGTTCCTGCTAGTTGCGTTTTATTTGGATAATATTTGTGATGCAAAGGTGGTATAATAATGAAGTTCATTAAATCAGATGCAAATATCCACAACAACATTGAATATATTGATTAAATAATCAATTAAATAAAAAATCGGCGAAGCTTGACTCAAAGTTCTTTAAATTGTATGTTTGTGTTCAGGAGACTTGATGCATATTGCATGAACAATACAACATCCAATATGACATCCATTGTTTTGTACTTCTGTCTTGTAATTAATTTATTGAAGTAAAGAAAGTAAGTGGAAAATAAAGTACAGGGATGCTAAAAAAAATCATGTATCACTTGCCAATGTGCTATCTTTTTGAAAATTTTGCCATAACACACTATAGCAGTGAAATCATTTTCATCACTAAAAATGTTTATTTTCAGCAGAGAACTTGTGCAGTGTGATTCAACACTCAAATGTGATGAGCACTACAGAAACCAATATTACTGTAGTGAATTTCTTTGAAGCTCCTGTAGCGCCTTTTGATATTTCTACTTTCATCAGTTATAATATGGTTGACTTTCATCCGAGCAGAATTATACCTTGTGCCCTGAAGAAGAAATTTTCTGCACATATTCTTTGTCATTTATCTAGCAATGAAAGACAGTAAAACATACTCTTATAATCTAGAGATGACAGGTTTATGTGTTGTTTACTCTGACAGTGTATTACAGTATATGACACACTAGGGCACTTCTAGTTTGCAGCCTTCATGAACAAAGGATCCCTGGTGCCCCACGATAACAAGAACAGCCACCATCTCTTACCTCAAAAGTATGTTACATCTTTGAGATATATTTTCAGATGAAATCCACAACAATGTTCACACTATTACTTCAACACAGTTTGAAAAATTAAATCATTCAGGAGATCTTCCTCACTCTACGGAAGAGACATTATGAGAAGAAAACAACCTGAAAGGTGTGGTGCTCATTGGAACAAAATGTACAGTACAGACCAAAAGTTTGGACACACCTTCCGATTCAGTGAGTTTCCTTTCTTTTCATGACTATTGACATTGTAGATTCACACTGAAGGCATATTTCCACACATGTGGAAATATGTACTCAACAAAAAAGTGTAAAACAACTGAAAATATGCCTTATATTCTAGTTTCTTCCAAGTAGCCACCTTTTGCATTGATTACTGCTTTGCACACACTCTGCATTCTCTTGATGAGCTTCAAGAGGTAGTCACCTGAAATTGTGTTCACTTCACAGGTGTGCCCTGTGAGGTTTAATAAGTGGGATTTCTGCCTTATAAATGGGGTCGGGACCATCAGTTGTGTTGTGCAGAAGTCAGGTGGATACACAGCTGATAGTCCTACTGAATAAGACTGTTAGCTGCTTTTTTCTTGCCATAATACAAATTCTAAGTAAAGAAAAACGAGTGGCCATCATTACTTTAAGAAATGAAGGTCAGTCAGTCCAAGAAATTGGGAAAACTTTGAAAATGTCCCCAAGTGCAGTTGCAAAAACATCAAGCGCTACAAAGAAAGTGGCTTACTTATCAAGAGAATGTCAAGAGTGTGCGAAGCAGTAATCAAAGCAAAAGGTGGCTACTTTGAAGAACCTAGAATATAAGACATATTTTCAGTTGTTTCACACTTTTTTGTTAAGTACATCATTCCACATGTGTTAATTCAGTTTTGATGCCTTCAGTGTGAATCTACAATTTTCATAGTCATGAAAATAAAGAACACTCTTTGAATGAGAAGGTGTGTCCAAACTTTTGGGCTGTACTGTAGATCAAACTGAGCCCAAAGTCCAAAAAAGGCTATAACAATATGCCAGATGAAGCATTTTTACATCCCGTTTCAAAATGGTGATGCATTGCGATTGTCAGTGTTCGTATGTCCGTTGGTTCTTTGGTTGGTTGGTTGGTTGGTTCGTCCACCAAATATCTTCGCAACCGTTGCAGATAGAGAGATGAAACAAAAAACACATTACTCGGGCGGCAAAGGGGATGAAAATGACATGGTGATCTTGACCTTGACAAAAGTAGGTCACGGTCAGATTTAAACTTTTATCACTCAGGAACCGGATAGGATAAAAAGACAAGGGAGAAGGCCAGTGTGAGTAAGGCCATAAATCAAAGCTAGTGCTTTGATCAATGATAGTAGGTCAGAGCACTGGCTTTGATCTTTGACCTATGCAAGTAGGTCAGGGTAAAAATTTTTAATTCAGGGGTGTCGCAGGATATTGCGGTCTGTGACTGCATTGGTTTAGTGTTCCGTGTGTTTGTCCGCTGGTTCGTTCGTTGGTTAGTTTGTGGTTCGTTAGTCCAGGTACTACTTTCAAGGTACCCTGACCTACCCTGCAAGTAGGTCAGGCTAAGTTGCAGGATGTTGCAGTCTCTGACTGCTTTGGTTCTAGTTAATTTTGTTATTCCTTAACAAAAGGGTAAGCTAAATTGCTTTCATCACACACCAACCTCAACCCACTGGCCACGGCTAAATCAAGCATATACACTCAGTAAGTAGAATGACACAAACACTTTGGTCAGATCAACAGAAAGTTTAGGATTTTTTAGTCTGCCTCGAGGGAGCCCCACAGACTGTGGGATTGTTTCTCCAGTTAAACATCAAAGTCAACTAGAAAATAAAAAAGACCAACTAGATGCTGGTATGAATATATTAAAAATAATAAAATCACGAAGGATGTGGATGATCTGATGCTGGTTCTTCAAATCATTTAATTGCACACTAGAGAGAACTTTTCCCTTGCTTTCATCTGAAGAAACAATGTACAGAGAAATCCTTTTAAAAACCAGGACATGTGATATTCACCTAGCTCTTAACACTTCAGTCCTCCTTGTTAAATCAATACAAATGTGCAATTTTTCACATTAAAAAATACAACATGGTTGTTTTATCATTTTATTCAAGACAGAATCCCATTGGCTATATTATGATGACCTAATTTTGGTATTAGAATGATTGGTTTCCTACAATTCAACAAATGAAAGGCAAAAAGAAATATATTCCATCTTTACTTACAGGATTTAGATAAATTAATAATTTACAAAGATCCATCAGTCAGAGCTGCATTCTGTCAACCTGCAGCAAAAAAATAAATTTGACTACTTCTACCAAAAGCTGTTCCAATATGTTGATAATGTAATGCTGTTTATTTGTGACATCTTTTAAGTAGTTCATGAATTGATCATAAAGCCATAAATTGATTTCATACACACAGCATGATGCCTATTGAGAAACAGGGTCCATCCTTGAGAAAAAATGTGTAGTTTCCATTTTATTCCAAGGCCAGTCATCTCATTATCTCCTGGTCAGATCAACGAGGCACTCTGAGGTAACTCCACACAGCTTTTATGAAGTTAAAATAATCATAAACAAAAGGTTTTGAACCAGAATAGTTCCAAAAATATACACCTATAATACTGCTTTACTCTCTGAGAGCTAGAATGTGCAGTTTATTGCCATTCAACTGTTTTCTGTGCAGGCAGTGAGCACACAGCCATCTCTGTGGAGGGAGCCACTTACAGTTGCTCAATAATCCATTTACTTGCCTTTCCTATTGGCATGACTGCAATTTAAATCACAAGGACAGAAGAGAGATAACTGAGGAGCAGCCCACTGAAAACTTGCTTGATAGTGACATGGTTAAAATCAAGTAATGGTTGCTTGCTGCCGTAATCAAGAGCCATCTAGTCCATTACGGTGATGGAAAAAAGGAACGAAAAAGAAAAAACGAGAGTACGTTAAAGATAGTCTGGACTGTCTTTTCATCCTGCTATTTCTCAGAATTTAAACATCTTTATGGAAAAATAAAATGTCTACTGTGGCTTGTCACTAGAAAGCGGCAGTATATGCCTGTCTCCCTTAATATGCTTCTATCACAGTTACGATTTTACATGAGAACTCTTTAATAACGGACTATAATTTTTCTTTCTGATGAATGCTGATTTTAAAATGCTTGTGTGGTCTAGTAAATTTTCATTGCATATGAAAAGATGGATCCACTCTGTGGGAGAATTGTCCATATGCCAAAGTGGCCATATTAACATATCACCATCTTTCCAGGCAGCCTCTTTTCCCCACTAACATTACTTGCTGTCTCGCCTCATTAGCATTGCAAATAAGACCTAAAGCGAGAGAAGTAATGGTAGCAGCAGAGGAAATAGGACAGAAATAACAAATTATGTAAGATGTGTGGAAATTACAATATGAAAGATACTAACAACAAGGAGGTGGATGATGAGGTCAATAATGTGAGCAAATTTCAAAACTGATTACATTTAAATTTTACTTTTTTGGTGAACCCCCTTTTCTATTGGTGTTATTCCCCACTTATAGTAGACTCTTAGTATTCTGCCACAGTGGTATGATGTTGTCCATGGTGTTGTCAAGAATCAACAACTGTTGGGCATCTCTTGGTGAATAAAATTAATCTGGATGAGCAGGTTTTTCATTTAAGCAATCAGTAAAGCTAAATACCACACAAAGAAAAAATCTGACCCAGAAGTGGATGAAAAGAAGCAACAGTAACATTTTTATATATTTCTTTCTGATTATGAACTATAAAGAAAGGCTTGCTGAGTGACATTAAAGTAAATAATTACACAGCAGCTTATTCAAATGGTTGAAGCACTTTACAGTTCAATGCAAAAAGTGCTGAGATTTAAGACAGTCAAAGCCAAACCAATCGTTTAGTTTATAATCAGTTTAATGCTTTTTCATTGAAAAGGCCATTAAGATATCATATCCATGTCTCAACTAATGGTTCTAATCTATGTCATTTCATTTCGTTTCTGCAGTAGATCTTTAAGCTCCTCATTGTGTCGTTCAGCTTCATTACTTAAAGCAGAATTTTGTTTAATAGCCAAGGACATTAAAGTTCTCTAAACAGCTCACTTAAACTCACTTAATTGCAGCTAGCCTGCTCATCAGACTTGTGTAGTTAAACATCATTCAGTCATGTGATGTTTTTCATCTTATACAAAACACGGAGTTTTTGTGCTTCAATGTCAAACAACTTTTCATTGGCCTGAAGGAAGTCAAATGTAGTCTCCTTTATCCATAGCCAATAAATTATTGACAATCATTAAAATGTCTGCAAATTTGTATTTAACCAGATCCAGTATTTTTAAAGGTTTATGGCAGTGGGTTATTGGCTCAAGAAACTCAGACATTATAAATCATCTCACACAATATACTCAGCCAAGTAAATCTTCATATTGTGGGAAAAACTGCAAAACTAGATGAGAGAGAATTCCACACAGTGCAGAAGAAGAAACACTCATTGGTGGTAGACAGTATTTTGTCCTTTCTCTTTCCATCCAAACTCTATTTCAGTTTACTTTCTATACATGATTTAGAATATTTCTACAACATACTGTATATCTTATAGTCATAGAGCACGTTCAAATGGGATCTCTCAAAAGGCACCAGGCTGCTTTGGAAAAAATGGTCATTTACCTCACTGGTCAAGTGGACCACCATCCTGACATTACCTCAATTGATTAATGTGTGTTATTTTGTGAATTTGGTGAATCCAAACTAAGCCTTTAAGCCACTCAATGAATAACAACTTCAGAGCTTGATCTCGGTGGCGGGGCTTTTCTCTTTCTTTGCCTGCAAATGCTGATAACATCTTGCTCCTACTAGAGCTACATGGGCAATCAGCCTGGTCCATCTTGAACTGGCACCTTTTCAACAGGCACTGCACAAGTACATTACACCACATATTTCAAGGGTGCATGTTTCTAAATTTTTGTGCAATTGATCAATGCCCTGATGTACACACTTTGTTACATTTTGGCAGCATGTTTGGTGATAACAAAACATGTAATTTATTTCTGTGCATTAAATATTGACAGAGATGTGAGTCAAATAGTTTAGCATAAAGCACTGTTGAAAAGCCTTGGCTGTTTTCACATGTGTTTGTGCATTTACTCAAAAAATTAAGACATAACAGGCTATTTAGTGAGATTTAGAGTTAATTGATACAAGACCAGCTGTGTCATCATGCTTCAAGTCTTAATGCTAAGCTATGATAGCTGGCTCCTGCACTAGCTCCATAGTTAGGCTAAAGATCTTAGATAATGTGATGTAAGGGTTATCCAATTCAATGCAAGGAAGCAAATAAGTATATCAAGTATTATTAAGATTATTTTAAAATTGCATTTTGATAATGTGTCTTTTCATCTAATTATATCTAATCAAGTTAGGCCGAGTCAATTATTTCCACTATGCGTTTTTAAATAGAAGAATCTTTGAAGAAAGGGTACATTTCTAGATGGGCTATTCTTCAGGGAACCAGTGTTGGCAGCACTAGAATGAGTGCATGTA
This sequence comes from Antennarius maculatus, assembly GCA_013358685.1. Taxonomy (NCBI): domain Eukaryota; kingdom Metazoa; phylum Chordata; class Actinopteri; order Lophiiformes; family Antennariidae; genus Antennarius; species Antennarius maculatus. Next base: position 21,332,678 of record CM023606.1, read on the forward strand.
TCTGTGGGTAATGGACTCTGAGAAACGTTGAAACAGTGTAGTGAAAAAGGCCTGAAGGAAGAAAAGGTCAAGCCGTGATTTAAGTGCCACTACTCATCATCTGCTAAACTCAAGGTTAAGACCTTGTGTGGTCTTTTAAAGAAATGGCCAGAGAGCCGAGCGATGCACCAAGTTAGCAAGGCAATACTCAAACTGATTCCACTCCACTCAACGGACCCTCTTTGCTATTAAAAATTAAAGCATTGCTAATGCAGCCATGTGTGATTAAATTAAACCACTCCTGTTCTTTTGTATACAGCAACTGGAAACTGATTTCTTAAGATGTATGGAGAGTCTTTTCACCAGCAATGCTACCCAAAAATAGTAACAATGCTTTCAGTGGCATTTTTTAGGTTGAACATATTACAATTGCCAGTGGCATGCAGAGGAAAACACAGTCCTCCCTCAAATCACTCTGCCAATTATGTGGTGTGGAAAGCAAGTCAGGTTTGTGTGCTGTGCCTGTCTAAATGTGAGAAAGGCTTGACTTGGATGCTTCATCACTGCTGCACTGCTCAAGCCTCAGCAGGGTTTCCACAAGGAGCCCTACAGTCCGGTAATGCAATATTCATGGTGGGGCGTGAGGAGAGCAGTTAAACACAGCAGAGTTGTCAGAAGACCATCCAACGCTCTATCAGGGAGCAGCTGCTGCCTGGGCTGGCTCCCCTCTCCAAAGCCTATCCTCTTGCTCAAGCATTGTCTCTTTCTTTTCCTGCCCTCCCCTATTCCCTCTCTGCTGCCTCTCACTCAACCATTAATTTTTAATCACAACTTAAATGGCTGCCTTGGCTGCGGCTGTGGGGGCAGCAAGTCAAGGGCTCTTGCCTCTGGTTACAAAGTGGGAAATAAATTTGAAGACATCAAGCTAAACATAGGGAGTGGGTTGACTAGGGAGGAAATACTCTGGGAAGAGAAAATATCAACTTGCTGCCATTTCAGTTTAATTAGAATTTCAACTCTTTCATCTTAGACTCTCCATTGCGAATGCTACAAGAAATGGAAATCAAATTAAGATAAAGAATTTATAATTTAAAGGGTTTGAAGAGCAAGATAAATTAAGAAATGGGGAATGAGTTGATTTCAATTTCTTTAATAAAAACTTACAGCAAAACGTAATAAAGTAGTTGACATATTGATTGAAACTGCAAGAACCTTGAGATTAACAACAATTTCTCTGTAGTTAAAAAAATTCACCGGTTCTAGACTGTCAGTTTTCTTTTACAGAAAAACTACATTTTTCTCATTTTTATTCTGTTGGCTCAACAAATCAAGAAGATATTTTCTTTTATTTTTAAAAACATATATACTTATATAAGAGAAAACAGAGGAGATGAATGGGCAATTTTCCCGTTTATTTTTTAGCTAGCTGCAGCCTTATCTTACAAATTAAAACCATCGCAATAGTAGACGCATAAAAACTACAGTTTACAGAGGGAATAGGCTACATACAAAGTTGAGCTGCTTATTCATGAAGGACAAGGTTGTGTGCATGTTGTCATTGAGGTGGCAGCACTCAGGTTTTCCCCTGCATTATTTATTTTTGGGTTGGTCTGATCCACTCTTGTAATAAGAACTAGAGTCACGGTCTGTTTGAAGTCCCGGGGCAACGTCATGCAACCGCGTCCCAGGATCACCGCTCAACCACACAGGCCTCGACACAGCCACTGTTTGCTCAGACTTCACTTGGACTGTAAAAGTCAAGCCTTGTTGACACATCTGTGCTGTCTCTCCCTGAGGCTAATGGCTATTACATCTGTCTGTTTTTTTCAGAGCGAGAGGAAAACTGCAAGAATCAAATGATATGTGAAAAAAAGGCAGTGAAAACACCGACAGCTGATGGAAGGCTGACAACTCGCTCTTAGGGGAATTACCACTGTTGATTTTTCTCACAAGTGCATCAAGGTGATAACACAATTTTTGGAAATAAATGTTGATGGACTTATGGCAGCAGTGAGTCAGTGTTTAAACTCAGACTTCAAACTGTACAATGCTATTTCACCGCTCGCTCTTAACATTACATGATACTGTAATGTCATATTTTTCTGATGTATTTTAAACATAAACATCTTTTCTCAACTAAAAAACATTGTAGAGCACACTGCATATAAAAGGTACTATAGTATATGTGTGCTCTATGTTAAATCTTGTATTACATACAATTATATCCATACCACACCTTATCACTACTTTCATGACTAACTTATTAATGATATGCTTTAAAAATGTTATAACGAAGTGACTCCTTCCAAAGTGAAGCCTTCAAAATGTCCAAGTTAGGGTTTGTAATGAATATAATTTCTTAACATTCATGACTTTGATTGAAGTTTCTGAACAAAGCCTTGAATGCCTGTCATATTTTCGAATGTCATAACTCCCCAAAGATTTACTCAATGATTCTCAAACTAAATTTAATAAAGAATTTGATAAAAATATCAAAGTAATTAAGCCTGAGTGGCGTGTTGTAAAGGAAAGTGCGATTTTAATGTATGGATTTAAACAAAAAAGACGATTTGCTCCGTGCAATTAAGCAGACCAGATGAAAACCAACTTCACAGCCACAGAATAAAGGATATTACTGATGTTTGCAGGCAGGCGTGGGGCCAGATGTCCAGCTTTTCGTGCAGTGAGGAATGTGGCTGTGAACATAGCTCAGCAGTACAGCACACGGTTGTAATGAGTCAGTTACTCAAGTCTGTGCCTTTATAGGTGAAGACTAAAAGTCAGATCCCACGTATTGTTTCCAGAAAGCAGGAGATGTGATGGAGGTCAGTCCTAAAGCAAAGATGTGCTTCACTCAGGAGGATTGGAAACACCTCCTCTGCTTTTTCATTCTGGTTATATAAATGTAATGTACGGTGCTTACATCGCATGGCGGAATAGCAAATAGTGGTGAAAATATTGTTTCCTGGAGGCTAATGCCAAAAAAATATAGATTAATGTAGACTATCTTGCTCTATAAAACATGTTGTAAATGTGAACTTAACATATACCTCCATATAGATATACTGGAAATATTTCAATCAAGCAAGTTAACGACAATTCTACAGTCAGCATTCGTCTGAGTAACAGTCAGTCAGTCAGTCCTTATCACAACAGGCAAAGAAAAGAGTAAACTACAACCACAGTAAATGCTGTTGTCAGTTACACAATTAGGATGAATGAATTTTCTTTTCATCAAATCAGCTCATAATTTTAGCTCCATGAGTCAGTGGCACTAACTAAAAAAACAAACAAAAACATTTTTAATATTAAATGTGTCAATACATATTAATTTTCCTGTCAAGCGGCACAGGGAATTTTTTTCCCCCAGACTAAAGTGTAAACTTCACTTTGCAGTTGGGTGGAAAAACATCCACTGACCCTTTTTAACAACCTTAAGTGATTCATTAGCCATTTGTCGTTTCACATCTTCACCTTCGTCAGCCAGCTGAACTGTGCAAATAATTCACCTATTGATCGCCTTTTCCTAACCTGACAAATTAACAAAATCAAGGCAAAAGGCTAACTGCTTTAATACTAAGTAGCAGAGCTCTCTGAATCAGTAGAACACACACACACACACGGGAGTAATCTCTCACTAATCAAGGACATCGATCACATTTCTAAGCACATCTGTGTGCATCCCCCGTCCCTGCACTGAACCAGATTGATTCCTTTGACAGGCTTTGTACAGAAACAAAGAGAAAGGAAGACGCAAGATGGCAAAATAATTAAACCTATATTTGGTAACGAAAAGGGGAAAGTGTGGACACACATGACTGCAGTAAAAAAAAAGGTGTTCAAATGTTGTCTTTGTAAGAGCAGTTTGTGTTTAAACAGCAACTAAAGAAAAGAAGCTGAATAGAAACAGCAAACGTGAACCACTCTGACATCCTAGTGGTGAAGAGCAGCCGGTGAGGACAGTTTATGTACCTTGTATACCTCCATTGATGTATACTGACTCATATAAATTAATGATGTGAGTAAACTGTGGTGTGGGTGTTGCTTTGGGATGAGATGAGCAGCTTGGAATTCAAATGCTCCTGGCAATGTATTCACTCACTTGAAACCTTAGTCCTGAAGATTGAAACATTTTCATGCCTGAGACTACGACCCTCTCAGCCATAGGAAGCAATACTAGCTTTGTAAACAAGAACCACATGTCTACAAGAGCATAGAAAGCCCTGTAACCCAGTCCACAAGATTTCCTCAATCTTACATGTTCCTTTCACATTACATTAAATAACAATTCCATTCCTGCAGCAAACGTGACAGTAAAGAAGGCAATGGCACGTCAAACACTGATTTCTCTGGGTTTCTTAATGCTGACTGATAACAGCAACAATGCTGGGCTATGATTCTGAAAGACAGATCTATAGCTGTAACAAAGGGTAAATTCCTAACACAGGCTTTTCATTCTGTACTGACATGGGAATGCGTGACGTTTCATCGGGGGCAGCTGATAAATCATGTGGACTCATGTGCAATCACATACTACAAAGCATGTGTCTGACACAGCACACAAAGGTAAGGATGTGAATTGAAAAATACGGAATCAAGTAAGATAACTCAGACGAACACATTAACATATGAGATAGAAAAGTGTATCCTTATCTTCAAGCAAAAACAAAACACATGCTCTTTAGTCAAATAATATTGCAATCTGTTTCCAGTTTTGCAATAAAACAACAATTTTGGTCACAAAGGTAACAACTTTCTCCCCCCCAAAAACTTCACTTTTCACTCTATTGGTAAGATAATAATTGATATACAACAGAAAATAATCAAGTCTTGGTTGGTTATTTGGTCTTTGGGTGATTTCCACCAAAGCTGGAGCTTTTTAAAAAGTGGCCAAATCTAGATTTACAACACAAACCTGCTCAAATGACTTATTTCTGAGAAGTCTCCGCAGATTCATGTTCAGGTCTACATTAACCACAACATACAATCCTACAAAGAGGCCAATCTTCAACATCTCATCATTGCATGGATGCAGATAGTATGCTTTAGCTAAAGAAAAGTACAACTTGTAAACAATAGGCTACAAAATGTCCTTTCTCTTATTGTTTGTCCATTGAAAACTACAAAATTTTTAGAAACAAAAGTGATATAATCTTTTTATTACAGAGCATAATCTGTTTTCCAGTGAATGCAATTCAGCATGCAGGAGCGTTGTCACTGAATCTGTAAGAAAAAACAAATCTAGTAAGGTAAAGTTTATTGCTTGGGGCCTCCTCTTGCTCCCATGCCTGTGTGCTCTGGTTTCTGCACAACAACTCAGCTCTCTCTTCTCTCCTCTCCTCTCCCCATTAACCGGCTGACAGATCAGTAATAAACACAGCCTGTCACCTTCAAGGCCTGGCTCTCATTTACTAGAGAACACATGAAACCCTGCTCGCTCTCTCACTCCCTCTCTCATCCGCTGGGCTCATTGGAGCTGAAACTTGATTTTTGGCCCCAGCAGCCTCCAAGGCAGCAAATTTTCCTCTGCACCCAGATAGTCCTGAAAAAAGCATGAATATTAAATGAAAAACCCATGAATAAATAACAAAAAAGGACTTCCATTGCACTAACCCATTTCTGTCTCACTAGGAGGAGTGCAGGGGAGAAATAGAGGAGAAAGAGTCCTTACCACCTCAGGAGAGAGGGTGGACATTTGTTAGGTAATTGGCTTTCTCTATTTGCAATCCCATGGTGCTGTGATTTCACACATAAAACAAAGAGGTAATCACAAGGTAGCAGTGCAACCCATGTTAGTAGAACAAAATTCAACAGCAATATTTTCACTGGGAATATAGTGTGTTATTTCCATATGTGGAGATAAAAGCAATAAATACTGTAAAAACTACTGTAATGTATGCGTGGAATATGCTAATGACACTGAAAGAGAGCTGGAAGTGCAATATGTACAAGAGGTGTGATGCTGAATGCATAACAAGGAAGGTAAAGAGCATCATTTACTTTTGATATATACTCTCTCAACCCTGGGAACATGGCTGTTGAACAAGAACAAGTAAATATAGATTATTTTGCTTCTAGCTATTCCCATAATGCTCCTTTATATGTACTGTAATGAATTTCATTGGCCTATATTCTTTAACAGAGCACAAGGACGCAAATCACAACACAAGTATACATGAGCTACTGGTGAAAGACATATGGTGTGTTCCTGCATTATGGGTTGCAAGACAGCAAAATTGCATGTGTCACAGAAGCAGTAAAAAAAAAAAACACAACAGTGTGAAGAGTGTGCAATATTTCAGACAGCCCCCTTTAAATTTCCACCATTGCTTTACTCAATAGTTATTCAATGTATTTTCATTTTGTAATTACCAGTCCATAAAGAATGTCTTGTTGTTAACTCACCCTTCCAGAAATTAAACTGTCTTCACCTACATTAGGAATGTAATGCACTACATTACATCCCTGCTAATTCATAGCAATTAGTTCCAGCCTCACTCCTAGCTGTTGACTCTGCAGACGTAGTGTCAAAAGTATATTTAGTCACCGTTAATGCAAACACAACACCTCCTGATGAACAAGAACAAGATGACAGGGGCGTAGCAGGGTCTCTACAGGTACTGTTACAAAGGGAAATCCTTGGTAATGACACATGATGACAACATGACACAATACCACAGTGTGAATTCTTCTGAAAAGGTATCCACACATATAGTGCTTGCACATTTGCATTTACATATCACTGAAAAGTGGACCTTGGTGGAGGCGAGTTCCGCTCCAGTTATTGAGTTCCGCTTGAGTTAAATAGAAGCTGTGGTATTTTTGACAAACCACAGGACTGTTTACATGATACTCAACTGATTTTGCTGTTGCTGTCAGCACCTGTGGGCGTTGCTGAATCACAATGACTGAAATCTTACACTATGAACCCTCCTTAATACCATATAGTCTTCAGCACAACAGAAAAGCACACTGGGGGGGGGGGTTCAAATCCGTTCTGCTCATTGAAGAGCTCATATTTTGACTGCTAGGTAAGGTGAAAGGCACAAAGGGATTGTATACACAGGTATGTTGTCGACATAATACAGTAGTTATAAAGCAATCCCTTTATAACCAGGTGAGCCTGCATCTGGCAGGAGGATCTTAGAACACCATCTCAGATTCAGTCTCCATGTTTACTGCATATTCACAAGGGAGCACTGTTTCATAATTAACTGGTGCTCTCTACTATAATCGCAAAATGTCACACATACAATTAATAAGGACACAGTAAAGCTGTTTTATGTAACACTCTCTATATGTAATAAAGTCTGGATCCCAAAACATCAATGGATCGATCGTATAGAAAAAACTCAAAGAGTAAATATGTTCTAAAAAATGTCATCACTTTAAGACATGAGAACTACTTAATCAACCTAAAGGTGGATGTTGAGATTATACATGCCAATGATTCACACCACAACAAGATTTCATCTCAACGTGCTGCAGGAGCTGAGTTTCTCATCTTAGCAATTATACCCATGACTGCCTTCAGTGTAGTCGGATAAATCTTCAGCAGAAGAGATCTTTTGTATTTGTAGTCGTATCTGAGTGACTAATCATTACAGAGAAAGATAGGCCAGTGTTCACAAAGCAGTGAATTCAGTGAGTGCTCAAACAGAGTGAAGAACTGGAAATGACCCGTTCTTCTTTAAGGCTGTTAAAGGACATTGTGTTTTATTTCTGTCACGGGTAAGACTTCTTTCCCTTCTGAACTTTGATTAAAAATGTTAATTAACATCTTAATGCTGATGTATGAATAGAATGCTGTGTTGTGTAAAATATGAATTTTTCTAGAACATGTAATTATACAGAATGTTTTAATCTTGATATGCATTCCTTCAAAACCTGCCAATAAATCCATATATAGAACAGAAGGTGTTAATAACACAATGTTATCAAATACATTCGGTACTATGGACTGATCCTTAACTGTTGCTCTCCTTTGACTGTTTCAGAGCCTTTGTCCATTGAACGCTCTGTTGGAGACTTTGTACAAGAGATCTGTACATTTTGTGCTGCTGGTCAAGCCCTCTTTACACTGTACAAAGCAATTTGATTCATTCAAGGAAAATTATTCTGGGCATGCACTCTCTGTACTTTGAAGTAATAGGATTATAATTCTTCGGAGGTATAATAGGAAGGTTAGATAATTTTTAGGTGAACTCACGCCTCAGGCTTGTTCAGCAACAACAATCTCAGCATGTGCACTAATTTAGGTTAAGACGGAAAGCATTCAAAAGGTCTTTAAACACTCAGAAGGATCTAAGTTTAATGCTAAATAAATCCATTTCAAGATGCAAAGGGGAACAGTTTATGACAAGAACAAACTAGTGTGGTGAAAAGTCACCGTCACACATTAAACAGATTAACTGAATAGCTCAGATTTCTTGCAGACAATAAGATCTTGGTCATATTTGTTACAATTATAATTATAGTCAAATCCTTAAATGTGTTTGCTGGCTACTCCATGTGTGGTATAGAGATTCTATTCATAAATCCATGCATCATACAGTATGTACAAGGTAAAGAACTGATGGCAATGACCTGCCTGAAGTTTAACACGATCGTAACATCGATTCTCCTCTGTTATGGCCTGATGACAAACAGGTTTTATGTCATTTATTGTGTTTGCATCCTTACCATCATATAGATGTATAGAAGATCATAAACAGGAATGCTTTTGCTTTTATAGCTGATGTATCCTATGTAAAGTAAATATTAAGAGTAAAGAGGTTTGTTTTCCCACTTCTCTGTCGGTGCACGTCTGTAGTGTCACACTATATAGAGGATGTCAGGCTATTAAAAACATGGGGGCAAGTGAAGGACAGCCATAAGGAAGAGAAAAAGGAAATGCAGGTTAATATCAGAGCCAAATAGCTTTCAACACCCAGACTGACCTTCAGCTTACTCAGTAACACACACACACACACACACACACACACACACACACACACACACACACACACACACACACACACACAGATACAAATGTTCCTACGATGTGACCATAAACCATAACACAGATCCCTTATTACAGGGAGGGAAAATGGCTGTGTGCCATTTTAAATGTCATGGACTCCTCCACGGGGTAATGACTGATCAACCAGAGTTTGCATTAAGCATAGCCTCCTAGTGTATTATCTTCAGAGCCAACTGTAAAACTGGAAACATCATATTACTTCATAATTGCCCAATGCATCCAATAATTTCCATCCAAATATAAATGTGCTGGCTTTGCTCTGTATTTTTAATGCTTCCACCTGCAATACTACGTCACTACGTATATATGAGACAGAGGGGCTGCTCGCACTGCAGATCCTATAAAAACAACACGCTGCAACTCAAGACAAACAAACTGGCTGCAGCCAATTTGTTTGTCTTGATAGTCTGACAAATCAAAACAATTAACATTAATATAGAAACATAAGCAAATGCCAATTTCCAGTGGTGAAATTAAAACAACTTTCTTTCACAATGGGTCAGAAACCATTCATAGCAATATGTGTGTGTGTGTGTGTGTGTGTGTGTGTGTGTATGTGTGTGTGTGTGTGTGTATGTGTGTGTGTGTTTGTGTGTTATGAGTGTGACACATACTTCTTTGATAGGAAAGTTTTATATGCTCAAACAAGCACCACGAACTGTAGCTTTGGCAACGTAACTAATAAGAATGTAGAATGTAGAATAGGAATAAATAATAAACAATTAAAAATGGAATTTCAACATTTTAAAGTGTAGTCGACATTCTGATTAACAACAGTGGTTTTAACATGAAGGCCCATCACTGTTACCAGCTCATACAGTATTAATCAAGGTTCCCACTTTAAACATGAGCATCAATCTCAGGAGCAACACAACTACGTTTTCACATAACAGCAGCAAATATGGAAAAATGTACCCCTTTAATGTTAAACTGAATGTTAAAAAAACAACTGTCCACATGTTATCTACAAAAGCATTGAGTCTGAGTCTCAAAAAGGGATGGAAAGTCAGGCACTTCACCATTTTGTTGAGATGGTTGGCACTGTCAATGACAAGTAGATCTCATCAACGTAAGCTGCTGGGGGAGCAGAAAATACTCAAGCTAAGCCCCTCAGTGCAAGATCGCCAGCAATGCCTTGACCCGTGAGATGCAGAGGGAATTGAGGTGGAAGGTGGAAGCGAGGAAGCAACACAGTGACAGAGTGAAAAGCGAGATCATGTCAGAAGAATCAGATATGCTGGAGTGTGAAGGTCCAGTGGGTTGGGATAACCAGTCCAGATACCAGACAAACACGCACAGCAGGCTGCACACAGTCAGTGATACACCACTGACGGACCCAGACCCTTTACTTGAAGACAAGAGAACTACAACTACAAATATTTTAGTTACTGTATTTAAGTTTCACCAGAGTTATACCACTAGAAAGAAAGAAAAACCAAGAAAATGCATGAAGTATGGAAGGCCAAAATATTCAGTGTAATGTCAGGATAACTGTTTACTTAACAAGAATAACAGGCAATCATCAGGGTGCACTGACAGTTGCTAGGAAATTAGCGGCGATGGGGTGAGATAATGAATATGAGCACCAGAGATAAAACTGATCAGGAAGGCAGATGGACCAGAGGAAGAGTCAGAACATTATACCATATACCAGAGACATAATCACCAGGTAATAAGAGGTACAGTGTTTAAAATAGTGCTAGTACGGCTCCTTCATGGATATTATAAAAGCAAAACCATCAAAATGAAATCAGAGTAACCAGGCTTGCAGGTATTTCACAATAAAAAATCTGATGGTTATCATACCACAGGTAGTCCTCAACCTACAAACACAATTTGTTCCAAGAAGCTGTTTGTGAGCTGAATTTTTTGTAAGTTGTTATTTATTAAATTTCATTCTGCAATCACCATTTGAGGTCATTTAAATGCCATTAATACTCTAAACACTAAAGAGGAGCAGAATTTGTCAAATGAAAGATGTTCTGGGTCACTACAAGGGGGAGCACAAATAACACTGTTTGTGTGCTCTGTAAGATAACACAGACCCATAATTAACATTTGACATTTGGCAAAATTGAATGTGTGAAAGGCACTATCATCCAGTTAGACTTCAATTCATTGCTTCATCATCTGAGCCTATCTCCATCAGGTTTGTTTTCGTAGACCACAACCTTTGTGTATTGTGCCTATAAGTTTTTCTGGGCCAGTTTTCTGTTTATGGGACATTCTGTGCTTAACCTCTTCAACTTTTTAACCATTCTCCTTCTTTCATAAATGGAGACAGAGTCATCATATTCATTTCAGTTTGGATAAAGATAAAACAGGCACAGATCCTACTACATTTTACCTTGAGCCTCTCAAAATGCGTTCAACATTGATCTGGAAAGATCTGAAAGAACCACAGCTGCATAAACAATCGTCTCATGTCTTTAGAGGGTTTTGAAATATTCACAAAAGAGCTTGCAGGTACATCATTTTGCAGGAGCAGCTATGGCAGCAGAGGGAAAATGTGTTTGAGTCCTATTATAAATCATACAATACGGCAACAATATAGCACATCCAGGCCTGGCTTTTCCCCCAGGCAACCTGACAGCAAAATCCCGTCTTTACAGATGACTTCCACAGAGGATCTGTACGTGTGTGTATTCACAATACTGTGTTTGTGTGTAATTTTGTTTTATTAATGAAAATATGGCAATAACTCTTTTACATGTCAATTTATGCATGCATGAATGTGTAAGGAGAAAGAAAGTTGATTAAGAAATGTAAAACGGCTCAGGCTAATTTCATCCTCTCGACTACATCTTACATTAAAGCTCTAGGACTTACAGATCTTGTGCTTCCCCTTCATGGGGAATTTCACCAGTAGCTCCTGGGGATTTGTGCAGATGAAGACAAATGGAGAAGCAGACTCCTCACAGGTATCAGAGAACTGCATGGGTGGGAGGAAAAACAAAGAAAAACAGTTAAGCATCATCTTATACACGCCATATTGTTCATAAGATATGATAACGTGCATGATGTAGAGTATCAGAGCGATGAATCATTCACAGACTGTCTCTCTTGATACATCATATGAAGTGTTCTCCATGCTTGATGTAATAGTGCATGCCTGACAGCAACTGATACGAGCCTCTCTGGGTCTGATGCACTAAAGTTGCACAGCTAATGATGCAGCTACTAATGAGTCGCAGTTTCAACACTTCAGACTAGCTTCATCATGTCCAATGCAAAATTCAAGACATCCAAATATCATATGGATGCAATCTGGTGGATAAACACACTGTGAGGGGAAAATATTAAATGAGGCAAAACTGTTAAAACCATTTCTAAAACATTCATATCTTCATCTATGTATGATGGACATCATATGTTTGACTGTGTGTATGATGTCACACACTGCTGGACCAGCCTAAGACTTTCCTCAGACAGTGCTAAAGAACTTATGGCTGTTGAGGTCGGTCATCTTTCTTTTCTATTCTGACTAACATCTTATGTCATCAGTGACTGCTGGCTCCATTCGATCAACCAGTTGGGGTCACAACTGATCAAAAACTACTTAAATTTGGAATTTAGTTTTGGGCGAGGAACTCTCATCTGAATTATGCCAACCTGTTTAATCCGCACCAAATTTTAATACCTTGAGACAGTGTTACATTCTGCTTTTAAATCTAAATAAATAATACAGTGCACCTTCGCGCATCAAAACTCGCAACTTCACCTTATTGCAGATTTTTGGTAGGCAGTCACTTGATACTGTACGCGCATTCTATTGGCTGACGGCATCCGAAAGTGCACTACGTTCCGTGAGTCTTAGACTTCCGTGAGACACAAAAGTGTTATAAACAGTCGATAAGTGTGGGAAAAGGTAATACAGACAGTATGGGGAGGGTTCATAAACGTTTAAATTGCCGTAAATAATAAGATAAATAGCTTGTCGCTATATCGCGGAATTCGTTATTTGCGTGTGGTTCCTGGAACGCATTAAACGCGAGTTACATGTATTCGACATTAGTTTCTTGTAAAGGATAGATGTTACATTTAGAAGTATGTCACATTTCCATTGTGTTGCAATAGACACAAAGACCAAATCCAGCAATCAGCTAACCCAAAGGGAAACCTCACTTCAATCTGCTGCAGACTCCTTTTTTCCTGTTTTGTCTCAAACTAACCTCCTTAAAGATAGTGATCTCATTTAAACAGGAGAATATGCAGAGTAAATCTATATGACTGAGTTATCATCCAATAGCTTTGAGCATAACATGATCAAATCTCTTGTTTTGATAACTCCGTGCACTCTTCTAGTTCCTTGTGTAATCACTGCACCAAACATATCACAATTTATCAAACATTTTTTGATGTGCATAGAAATGCAGAACATTTCACCACATCCATGTATTTATACGTCCCATCTAACTATGTTTCTGTGAGGAAGAGAATGTTTTACAGCTCACACATTACAGCATCTCTGAACCGACAAAGGCCTTGAGACAAGAGGAAAACCTCTCTCTCTCGTGTTATTGATTGGTCTCTCAGGTGAGAGTAGGGAATTGACTGACACAGTGACAAAGGAGTCATCTTTCCTATCACTGGCAGCAAACGGCTCTCAGCTCATCCAATTTCCTCTGGTGCTATCAGATAGTGTCCATGATTGCATCTAGCCAGCCAGGAAGCAGCTCTACTCATGACAGAATTCCCTGTCCCCCTATTCATAGTCTCTCTATCTCTCTCAAAGGACCGTGGAAGGTTGTGACAAATTTGGGCTTTTAAGGGAAATCAACAGTAGGCAACCCATCTGTATGGTCCCTGACAAACTGGGGAAGGATGATAGAGATGTTTATGCTAGATTACAGCCCATGTCAACTTGAGTGTAATACAGCAGCGAGGGATAAAATATGTAAACACTCAAAGCCGTTACACATTGATGGGGACACTTAAAGAACCCTTTGATTCCTTCTTCAAAATAACAGTGATTCCAATTAAATTGGTGTGTTGTTTCCAAGGTAAAAATTACCCAGATGCATTTTAAGCTAAATTTTCTGTAATTTAGAATGAAGCCGATGGGAAAAAATGTAATAGGATAAAGCTGGAAGTGTTCTTTTTTTCACATCTTCAAAATTGAAGCATGTGCATGATATTACACAAAATAAAAACCCTCCACTGTTGAGGACAAAACCAGCTCTACTGCACTAACGGGAGCCTTAAAAACTAAAAATGAACTATTCATTCATTGTTCTTTGGCTCCTTATCTGAATGCTATCCCAGCTGACAATGGTCAATTGATGGGGAACACCTTGGACAAGTTGCCAGTTCATCGCAGAAAGATCAACACCCACTAATGCTCACACTTCAACCCATGGACAATTTATAGCGGGAGTAGGAACCCGGAGAACCCAGAGAGAACCCACGATGGAGAGAGCACGCAAACTCAACACAGAAATGCCCCAGGTGGAATTGAACCAAGGACCTTCTTGCTGCGAGGATTCCCACTGCCACCATGCTGCCCACAATGAACGACGAATGATCTTATTACCAAAGTAATTGCTTCTGCTTACGAGCTATACTGATAAAATAATCATCGGTAGTTTCAGCCATTTATCAAGAAAAGAAATTCTATGCAATTATAGTTTTTTTTAATATCATTGTGAGTTTTTTAACATGACTGATGGTGAAACAACTAAGCAATTTAAAGATGTGTCCTTTCAAGGTGTGAATCTAGCATAAATGGAAACCCTGTCTCCTTCGATTTTCTGAACAACCGTTGGTCTAATCAATTTCATTCTGTATTGATCAAAAACACAAAAAAAGGACCAGCATCATGTGCAGAGTACTATGGATGAGAAGAGCTGTTGAGAAGAAGAAAGAGAAGTATTTCCCTGCATATGCCTATTTCAAAAACAGCTGCTGACAAATTTACACCTAGAGTTAAGACACTGCAGATAGAAGGTCGACTACCTCACTCAATAGTTTGTCCATTGTTCATTTATTGAGGCAAAAACTAATTTGAATTATATTTTGACAGTTTTATAATCTCATAGCAGATTTCAAAAATATGTTTGTTACACGTAAAGTACGTCTTTTGCCTTTGTTCACATTCATTTGAAAGTATAAGTAATGATATATGACACAATGATGCAGAAATAATTGAATGCTTTACTACAAATGATTCATGGTTTGAGAACATCTGAACATCTACTACCTGAAAGTGGTGTCACATTAGAATATTAATGTGCTGCTGTGCAAATTTAAAAAAGGAAAAAGTGGTCTGTGTTGACATTTGGATGGATGGATGGATGGATGGATGGATAGATGGATAGATGGATAGATGGATAGATGGATAGATAGATAGATAGATAGACAGATAGACAGATAGATAAGATATATACTTTATTAATCCCGGGGGAAATTGTACATATCCACTGCTCAGGCATTACATAACAAATAAATACTGGATAAACACCAGGAGAAAAAGAAACACTGACATCACAGGACATACCACAAGACATACACTACACTAACAGACACATGCAGCATTAACAGGACTTATATACTAAACTATAACTAAAATATAAACAGCATAAAATTACAATATAAACAGTATAAAATTAAAATATAAACAGTATAAAATAAAATTAAATCCATTCAACCGCGTGCTGACCTCGCCACCTCCCCCCCGCTCCTCCTGAGAGAGTCATTGTACCCCCTGATGGCACGAAGGAGGACCTCAACCTCTCTGTGGAGGCGCTGTGTGACAGCAGTCTGCCGCTGAAGATGCTTCTCTGCTGGGAGAAGGTGGTGTGCAGGGGGTGGCTGGTGTTGTTCATGATAGCCTTAACTTTAGACATAGTCCTGCTCTCCAGAACTGAAAATGAGAAGGAGCTTAGGACAGATGTTGAAGGAGGCCAGCCTCCTCAGGAAGTACATCCTGTTCTGCCCCTTCTTGTACAAACAGTCCAAGTTGAGTGACCAGTCCAGTTTGTTGTCTAGCTGCAGTCCCAGGTACTTGCAGTTTCCTACCACCTCCACCTCACTGCTCTCGATGATCACTGGCTGTGGAGAGGGAGGTGCCTGCCGGAAATCCAGCACCATCTCCTTCATCTTGGAGACGTTGAGCTGGAGCTGGTTCTGTTGGCACCACTCCACGAAGTCAGCCACCAATGCCCTGTACCCCCCCCCCCATCACCATCCCGGATACTTGCCACAATTGCAGTGGCATTTAAACTGCGGGTCTTGGACACTCGGGTGAAGAGAGGGGCGGAGCTGTCAACCGATCACCACCTGGTGGTGTGTTGGCTCCGATGGTGGGGGAAGATGCCGGTCCGACCTGGCAGACCCAAACGTATTGTGAGGGTCTGCTGGGAACGCCTGGCAGAATCCCCTGTCAGAACGAGTTTCAACTCCCACCTTCGGCAGGAGGACATTGAGTCTGAGTGGACCATGTTCCATGCCTCCATTGTCGAGGCGGCCAACCGCAGCTGTGGCCGTAAGGTGGTCGGTGCCTGTCGTGGCGGCAACCCCAGAACCCGCTGATGGACATCGGCGGTAAGGGATGCCGTCAAGCTGAAGAAGGAGTCCTATCAGGCCTTTTTGGCCTGTGGGACTACTGCGGAAGCTGATGGGTACCGGCTGGCCAAGCGGAATGCAGCTTTGGTGGTTGCTGAGGCAAAAACTCGGGCGTGGGAGGAGTTCGGTGAGGCCTTGGAGGACGACTTCCAGGCGGCTTCGAGGAAATTCTGGTCCACCATCAGACGTCTCAGGAGAGGGAAGCAGTGCAGCATCAACACTGCGTATAGTGGGGATGGGGCGCAGCTGACCTCAACTCGGGACGTTGTGACTCGGTGGGGAGAATACTTCGAAGACCTCCTCAAATCCGGCGACAGGCCTTCCCATGAGGAAGCAGAGTCTGGGTTCTCTGAGACGGGCTCTCCTATCTCTGGGGTTGAGGTCACCGAGGTAGTTAAAAAGCTCCTCGGTGGCAGGGCCCCAGGGGTGGATGAGATCCGCCCGGAGTTCCTAAAGGCTTTAGATGTTGTAGGGCTGTCCTGGTTGACACGCCTCGGGGACAGTGCCTCTGGATTGGCAGACTGGGGTGGTGGTCCCCCTTCTTAAAGGGGGACCGGAGGTTGTGTTCCAACTACAGGGGGATCACACTCCTCAGCCTCCCTGGCAAGGTCTATTCAGGGGTTCTGTAGAAGAGGGTCCGTCGGGAAGTCGAATCTCGGATTCAGGAGGAGCAGTGTGGTTTTCATCCTGGCCGTGGAACAGTGGACCAGCTCTACACCCTCCGCAGAGTCCTTGAGGGGGCATGGGAGTTCGCCCAACTAGTCTACATGTGTTTTGTGGATTTGGAGAAGGAGTTCGATCGTGTTCCTCGGGGAGTTCTGTGGGAGGTGCTTCGGGAGTATGGGGTACCGAACCCCTTGATAAGGGCTGTTAGGTCCCTGTACAACCAATGTCAGAGTTTGGTCCGTATTGCCGGCAGTAAGTCCGATTCGTTTCCAGTGAGGGTTGGACTCCGCCAAGGCTGCCCTTTGTCATTGATTCTGTTCATAACTTTTATGGACAGAATTTCTAGGCGCAGCCAAGGCGTTGAGGGTGTCCGGTTTGGTGGCCTCAGTATTGCGTCTCTGCTTTTTGCAGATGACGTGGTGCTGTTGGCTTCATCAAGCCGTGATCTCCAACTCTCACTGGAGCGGTTCGCAGCCGAGTGTGAAGCGGTTGGGATGAGAATCAGCTCCTCCAAATCTGAGACCATAGTCCTCAGTCGGAAAAGGGTGGAGTGCCCTCTCCGGGTTGGGGATGAGATCCTGCCCCAAGTGGAGGAGCTCAAGTATCTCGGGGTCTTGTTCACGTGTGAGGGTACGCTGGAACGGGAGATCGACAGGCGGATCGGTGCAGCGTCTGCAGTGATGTGGACTCTGTATCGGTCCGTCGTGGTGAAAAAGGAGCTGAGCCGAAAGGCAAAGCTCTCGATTTACCAGTCGATCTACGTTCCTGCCCTCACCTATGGTCACGAGCTGTGGGTTGTGACCAAAAGAAGGAGATCCTGGATACAAGCGGCCGAAATGAGTTTCCTACGCAGGGTGTCCGGGCTCTCCCTTAGAGATAGGGTGAGAAGTTCGGTCATCCGGGAGGGACTCAGAGTCGAACCGCTGCTCCTCCGCATCGAGAGGAGCCAGATGAGGTGGCTCGGGCATCTGGTCAGGATGCCTCCTGGACGCCTCCCTGATGAGGTGTTACGGGCACGTCCTACTGGGAGGAGGTCCCGGGGACAACCCAGGACACGCTGGAGAGACTATGTCTCCCGGCTGGCCTGGGAACGCCTTGGGATTCTCCCGGAGGAGCTGGACAAAGTGGCTAGGGAGAGGGAAGTCTGGGCTTCCCTGCTTAAGCTGCTGCCCCCGCGACCCGACCCCGGATAAGCGGAAGAAAATGGATGGATGGATGGATGGATGGATGGATGATCTAGAACTGCAAATGCTCTCTGGCTCAGCAAGTAAATGCTGTTCATAAAGTTACAACAGGAACGCAGCAGTCGGCACATTCCCAATATAAAACGTTTGAATGTGCAATTTATTATTCATTCATTTCATGTACCGCCGCTGTATCCACTGTAGCGGGTCACGGGGTGCTGGAGCCTATCCCAGCTGGCATAGGGCGTGAGGCGGGGAACACTCCGGGCACGACGCCAGTGCACCGCGGATCCACATACAAAGACATACAAACATGCACACACACACTCACTCCTACGGACAATCTGGGACCGGCCAATCAACCTGCATGCTTTTGGAGGTGGGAGGAAGCCGGAGAACCCGGAGAGAACCCACGCGGACATGGGGAGAGCATGCGAACTCCGCACAGAGCGGGACTCAAACCCGGACCCGCCGTGTTGTGAGGCGACAGTGCTACCCACTGCGCCACCGTGCCAAGTTACTAGTTACTATGTAGAGCTGATCAAGTCATCATAAAAATACTCAACAGAAGACACTGTAATGAAAATGACGTCAGTTGCATGCCTTTATAGCACATCTATTTACATCATAAGTTTAAGTGAACAAACGTGTACTAAAATGTAATGTAACCATGATTTATAAAACAGAGGCACTGTTGGATCACCGCAGAGATGAATGCGGAATACATTAGAAAGGAGTGTAATCTATTATCAACTAGCCAGAAGAGACATCCATTTCCACCAACAATGTAAAGATTGATCCTGTTGATTGTACAGACGACTCGGTGCTCCTCAGATAGCTTACTTAGGTAAATTATCTAATTGAGTCTTCATGAAAAACACTTACAGTGACAATGACTGCTTCAGCATTGTGCATAGTGATTACCAATTTCTTAGTAACTGCCCACACAATTATACAGTTTTACCAGTAATTTGACAGGAACTGCATTAACAGTGCTGATGGAGATTTTTGCATGAATTAGGGCTGCATGATCCTAGAAAATATTGAGAATTGTGATTTTCCTTGCATATTTTTCTCACAATCCTCTGGAATTATTTTTTTCCCCTGATAGTAATGATTAAAACATTTTCTCCATGACCTCTCTCTCAGTCACTCACTCACTCATTTACATTTATTGTCTCCTTTGAAATGATTCTAAGCAGCACTGTCATTGGTTGAGGGGGAATTATGGTCAATAGCCACATTCCTGGATTCTATAGACGAAAATAACAGAACTCATTTGTGATGCAGCTAATAAAATGCAGAAGAGTCGTTGCCATTAGGAAATGAGATTGCATTATATATGTGAATAGAGATTTTGACTTACTATGATGAATCGTGCAGCCCTAGTGTGAGTGAATCATCAGGGAATAAATGTAACTCCAGTTATGATATATTATCAAGTAGGAGTGGACCACATCGTATTGTTCACAATATTCTCTATAAAATTGTCAATTAAGCATAAAGATTTCATGTGGTGGTATGCGGATGTGTTGATGTAATGCATGAATTACAAAGACGATTCAATTGTGACAACACAAGACTTAAAATACCGGTGGTAGAGAGCAAGCATGGCTGAGAGAAGTACGGAGGAAGAGTTAATCCCTTAAAATGGAGTGACTTTGGTGATGTGGAAGTGGTTTGGGTACAACAGAAGCGATAAAGAACAAACATAATAGTAATATGTAAAGAGTGGAAGAAAACTGTTTTAACAAAAGGGAAAAATACATAAAACTTATTTCACCATCCGATACAGTATGAGATGTGTGTAAAAGCTGGAGAGGATTGCTCAGTAGCTAATGCTAGCCAACAGCACTAAACCGAGTACTGTACTTTGGTTTGAAACAACATCGGCTCTTTTATGAGATGGTCTCTGTACGGCAACAAAAGAAAACGCCTGTTTGTTCTTTTACTGCAGTGAGCAGCATTTAATTCTCATATTTGAAGGTATTGGGGCGGCAGTGGCTCAGTGGTACAGTGGACACCTTATGATCAGAGATAGGCGGTTTGACTCCCGGTCCCGCCAGCAATCCTCTGAGTGTGAACTGACAGCGGGAGGTGTCAGCTCACCTCCCGGTCACTGCCGAGTCGCCCATGAGCAAAGCACCCCCCCCCCCACAAGCTGATCATTTGAGGCGCACCCCGGAGTCTCAACCAGTCACTCTGCCTCCCCCTATATACTGTTTGTAATATACTGTTTGAAATAATTACATGCCTACAGGCCCCTTGTGTGTTCTGTGTTTGTTTCAGGGGCCTGTACACAATATATACAGTATGTAAAGCATGTCTAACAACTCTCTGTATAAGGATGTGAGTGTAAACATAATTTCCCCTTGGGGATCAATAAAGTAAGTTTAACTTTAAGTATGGTAAGTGTGTTTGTAATGATGAAGTTATTTATCACACTTATTGTGTACAAATGTATTTTGAAAATGTTGGTTCATATCATTATCGCCCAAATTCCTTGAAATATTATGAAGTTATTTTAGGGCCATAGGACTAAACGCTGGTATGAAGTGTTTAAATAATTGCTTTGAAGTGTTTTTCTTCTTTTCCTTTCGCCTTTTCCCTTCAGGGGTCGCCACAGCAAATCAATTGCCTCCGTCTAACCCTGTCTTCTGCATTCTCTTCTGTCAGACCAACTACACTGCCCGACCGAAAAAAAAAGTCACATACTCTAATATTTCGTGGGACTGCCTGTAGCTTCGATTGCGGTGCGCATTTGCCGCGGCATTGTTTCGACAACCTCGTACAACGTCACAGCATTTATTTCTGTCCAGAATTGCATTAATTTTTGGCCGAGTTCTTGTATTGATGATAGGAGTCAAACCACTCTGCAAGGTCTTCTCCAGCACATCCCATAGACTTTGAATGGGGTTAAGCTCAGGATTGTGGGGGGCCAATTGATGTATCAAAAGAATTCCTCACGCTCCCTGGATCAGTCTTTCACAATTAGAGTCCGATAAATTTTGGCATTGTTGTCCTGGAATATGATCGTGCCATCCGGGAGAAAAAAATCCATTTATGGGAGTGCCTGGTCATTCAGTACATTCAGATACTCAGCTGACTTAATTTTTTTGCTAAATAATATTGCTGAGCCTAGACTTGACCAACCAAAGCAAGCCCTGACCATAACACTGCAATTTGCTTATTGAAACCCAAATGGTGACTTTTTTTTTGGCCAGGCAGTGTACCTTCATGTCCTCTTTCACTACATCCATAAACCTCCTCTTTGGTCTTCCTCTAGGCCTCCTGCCTGGCAGTTCAAAATTCAGTATCCTTCTACCAATATATTCACTATCTCTCCTCTGGACATGTCCAAATCCTCTCAGTCTGGCCTCTCTGATTTTATCTCCTAAACCTCTAACATGTGCTGTCCCTCTGATGTACTCATTCCAGATCCTATCCATCCTGGTAACTCACAAAGAGAACTCAGCATCTTCATCTCTGCTACCTCCAGCTCTGTCTCCTGCGTTTTCCTCACTGACACTTTCTGTAGACCAAATAACATTGCTGGTCTCACCACAGTTTTGTACGCATTTCCTTTCATTTTAGCTGAAACTCTTCTATCACACATCACACCTGACAATTTTCTCCACCTGTTCCATCCTGCCTGTACACGTTTCTTCACCTCTTTTCCACACTCTCCATTGCTCTGGACTGTTGACCCTAAGTACTTAAAATCCTCCACCTTCTTGATCTCTTCTCCCTGTAAACTCACTCTTCCACTTGGGTCCCTCTCATTCACACATATGTTCTCTGTCTTACTGCGGCTAACCTCTAGCTTCTCCTCCACCTGTTCCCTGCTCTCACTACAGATCACAATGTCATCTGAAAACATCATAGTCCATGGATATTCCTGTCTAACCTCATCTGTCAGCCTGTCCATCATCATAGTGAACAAGAAGGGGCTCAGAGCTGATCTCTGATGCAGTCCAACCTCAACCTTGAACTCCTCTGTCACACCTATAGCACACCTCACCACTGTTTTACAGTTCTCATACATGTCCTGCACCGCTCTAACATACTTCTCTGCCACTCCAGACTTCCTCATACAACATCACAGTTCCTCTCTGGGCACCCTGTCATAAGCTTTCTCCAGATCTACAAAAACACAATGCAGCTCCGTTTGGCCTTCTCTGTACTTCTCTATCAACATTCTCAAAGCAAATACTGCATCTGTAGTACTCTTTTTTGGCATGAAAGCATACTGCTGCTCACAAATTCTCACTTCTGCCCTTAGTCTAGCTTCCACTACTCTTTCCCATAACTTCATTGTATGGCTCATCCGCTTTATTCCTCTCTAGTTGCCACAACTCTGCACATCTCCCTCGTTCCTTAAAATGTGCACCAATACACTTCTCCTCCATTCCTCAGGCATCTTCTCACTATCTAAGATTCTGCTGAGCAACCCAGTCAGAAACTCTACTGCCACTTCTCCTAGACACTTCCATACCTCCACAGCACCGATGGTGGTCGTTGTCAACCCGGGCCTCGACCGACCTACTATGGAAGTCATAGATTTGATTCACATGTTTGATTTGACAAAAGTTTTACGTCGGATGCCCTTCCTGACACAACCCTCTGTATTTATCCGAGCTTGGGACCGGCACAATAAGACACTGGCTTGTGCCCTCTTTCGGCTACATTATCGGGAAGACAGAAGTAAAGATGTAAATGCAAATGAGTGAAGAAAATACACCTTTTCGCACCTGAATAGATGAGTCAAGCCTCAACTGATGATGATGATGATGATGATGACAGGAAGTCTCATGCACAAAATGGCAGCATTTTTGAGACACCCAGGAAAACAAAATGGTGCTCCTCTGACAAAGCAGAAGTGGCTGCAGCTACATCTAGTGTGCTGTAGGGAAACCCCACTAGTTCCCTGCTCTATCCTCTTCCATTAACTAATTAGCATTTAAAGCTGTTGAATGTGCTGTTGCTTTGCCACACACACAGTTAATTGTTTCCATTCAATGTTAATCAAAAGACCACATAACATGGTGACAGGTAGGTATGCTAAAACCATCCATATTCATCTGGACTTCTAATGCAGTCAGAGAGCTGCTTACTAATGCAGTTACATCTGAGATTGTTGAGAAACCCAAGTAGAGAATTGAGCAATAATAAGGTGGAATTGCATAGAAATGGCATGGAAACACTATAGGTGCCAATGAATGTCACATTGCATTCAGTTCAGAGCAAAGCTAGTTGTTAGTGTCGTGTTTTCTTAATAGGGCCAGCCTGGGTTTCTGCCCTCAGGGATTCTGGACAGAGGAACCGGTGCGTCTGACATGACATCTGAGAGTGCATGTATAGTTCTTGTAACAGGTGCATTAAAGGCCTGAGTAAGATGGCTGTTTGGGGCCACGGGCATTTGTAAGTTAAGAACCGAAGGGCTTCTACTTTCTCATAAACATCACTGGCAACTGGCTCCTGTTCACCACAGCAGCATGTGTTACTGACCTCAAAGCTGCTTTTATAGAATAGATAAGCTTGGCTCTAACCTGAGCTATGGGTGAAACTTCAACAGAGAAATTGAGGATTCATCAACTGTTGAACAGTTTGTGTGTGTGTGAGTGAGTATAGTCACCTTGTGAATTCAAAAGAAGGAATAAGAAAGAAATGAGCATGTTTTTTTTCTAAGACTTAAATGTCAAGAAAGATGTTGGGCTCAAGTGCCATTTCCTCGGCTTGTTGAAAGTGGGACTAGTGCACCTCTTTTCCACACCTAACTTCTGTATAAGAGCAGTAAAGGCATAATGACACTTTGTGTTTTGAGACCACCATATTCTGTGTATAATCAGCTTTTGGGGGTGGGAAGGTGGACGAGTAGAAGTTGAGGTGACAACATGCTGCAAACATAAACCACAACTTTCCACCACGAGCTCTGCTGAATTAAATTGTTTAAGGACAACACTTAACAGGAAAAAGAAGTTAGAAATCATACAGTTTTATAGTTTCTTTCAAGACTGCCAATACAATAACCTGCCCAGTATTTAATGTGCTAGGATTAAGCCAGAAGGGATTTAACAATAAGCTACTGCACAAATATAAAATTCTGGAGATTGTTGGAGGAAGTAAAAAGGCTGCTATGAGGAAGCCTTGAGCTGTGAGAAACAGCAGAGCCTTTAAGGCTA
Organism: Antennarius maculatus; assembly: GCA_013358685.1. NCBI lineage: Eukaryota > Metazoa > Chordata > Actinopteri > Lophiiformes > Antennariidae > Antennarius > Antennarius maculatus. Next base: position 21,357,274 of record CM023606.1, read on the forward strand.
GGGAGAGAACTAAGTCACTCTGTTGCTCTCATGGCACATCTTTATAATGAAGTAATGTGCACTGAGATTCAGACTTAATGTGAGTCATCACCTTTCCTTTCCCTCATCATCTGCATACTATATATTGTAGTATTCCTTCTGGGTTCAGCCAAAGCATGATGAACTTCCTCCCATTATTTGATGAAAATAACATCCATCTTAATAAAGCCAACTAACACAGAGTCAGGATTTGACAGCAGGAACACAAACCTTTTAGTCCAAGCTTGTCATGTAAGAGCTCAATGAGCCAACACTGTTCACTCTACTTACTCTGCAATGTCTCTCTCTCTTAAGTCTCTCTCTCTCTGGCTCTTTTCAGCTGCTGTCTGCAATTAAGGGCAGCAGAGACACGTAATCTCCTTCTGGGCGACAAGGCCAGAGCAGAACAGGCATGTGGAGAGGTCTGTGCAGTAGGGGGTGGAGAGGGTGATGGGGTGGAGAGGGTGGCGAGGGTGATGGGGTGGGGTGGGGGATGCAAGGCCGGCCAAAGCCTCAGCCTAGCCAGACTGTGCTTGGCTGCACTCAATCTCAGCCCAATAAAAAGCCCTTCATTGGCAGGGTGCAACTGAGCCAGACGGGCTGGGAGCATGTGGCTTTTAAAAATGAGGAGGGTGGAATAAGGAGGAGGGAGACACAGAATAGAGTGAAAGAGTAGTGGGGGATAGTGAGAGAGTGAATAGATGGAATGAGATTCTGTAAGAAAGAATGATAATAAGAGTGTAAAGTGAAGGAGAAACACAGAGGCAGAGATTTTGATAGATAGGGAACAACACAAAGCCGACAGTGTCTTCCCAGAGATGACATTTCTGAAATACAGCTTAGCCGGTTCTGTCAAGGCTGGTTTCACCCTGGGAATGGAGAAACAGATGGGTTGTTCTGAGATGCAGGCTACATGTGGGAGGTGAAAGGGTGTTGTTGGGAACTGTATGCAACAGCAATTGTTCAAACTGTTCTTTAATCTATCGTGTTCACCAAACAACACAAGCCTGTTTCTGGCATTCATTAACCCTCTAACAAATGCAGCTGCCCTCAGGAAACCGTACTGTAACTGCCTCTCAGCTTTTTGCACGCACACAGTGTGTTATTTGTTTTTCCATGGCTGCACAAAACAGGACCAGAGCACACACAGGCAACACAGACATGCAAGTACAAGTACTGCTCATGTATGCAGCATAATTCAAAGCTCTGTCTGCAGAGTTAAAGGAAGAAGAACAAATTAGACATTACTGTATATCAATGAAAGAGCATCAATAGGGTTTAGTACATTAACATACAGACAGCATTTACAATACAGAAATTGTATAACCAGATCCGGAATTGGAAGTTGGCACTGAATGGTCTGACTCTTAAACAAATATGTAAGCACCAGTGAGCATTCAGGGTTCACCTTAAGGGAATATAACCAGTTTTATTAACATATCCAATTTGAGCATACTGTATTGTTGATCTTGAGTAAGCAAGTCAAAATTATCATATCGTGACTTCTATGAGGGAATAAGTCCTGTTTCACAGCAATAATCAAGACACATCACAACAGACGGGCCTGTATTCCAAGTTTCCTATTTTACGTGTTTGATTTTATTTTCGTAAGAATCCCTTCCTGATTTATTTTCATCTCCCATTTGCTGTTAATGCAAACTCGCTCCTCCATCTGCGTTACATTAAAGACTTCTAGCAGTTCAGGAGAAATAATCTTCACACATTTACTGTGAACCATCTGCAGGAAGTGTTGAGTTTCATTAAGAACGGCTTAGCATCACCAAAGGTGGCAAAGTAGAGTTTATTAGAATTAATGGAACAATGAGAATTTCTAAAACAGAGCAGCAGCATGAACTAAATATTAGACAACCGTACTGATGGAGGTAGTGTGATGTCATTTTGTATTTACAGGTACTTATCTTCTCTTCGTCTTTGCTTCTATCCATTAATAAAATGTGATTCCATTGAAACAACACCTATTATAGGATTTGCACAAATTATTTTGTCTGCCATTTAAAGAAACCGCTGTGTTTGACTGCTTCATCTCTGTATCAGAGATGACTCGGTATCTGGTGGCTGCTTTCATAGCCATTTAAAGCTCACATCATGCTGTTTGCTGTTTAATTCATGGTTACAGAGACTCTACTGCAAGGAATCAGTGGCTCACGCAAACAGTTTAATGTAAACAGGATCTTGACTGGGGAATGGAAACCATTAAAATCACACCATGCATGTAAATGCAGCCCATGGCTTCTGTTCGACTGTGCATTACATTTTCCTCCTCAACCCTAACCCCAAAAATAAGGCTAAATCCTCATGAATGCTCCACCTTTATTCCTATATTAATCACCATTTCTGATTATGTGACATATTTAAAAAATATTAATAGATATATTCCATATAATTTTGTAACTGTTCAATAGAAGGATACAGACATGCAAACAGGATGTTTTAAGACCAAGCCACGTGAATAGCGTTCCAATAATAACAACAATATCAGCTGCCAGCAGTACTGACTACTCTTTGAAGGACACAACACATAAAACGGATGTATCGTTGGAGAATAAAGTAGCCCCCAGTTCAAATTGTTGCAATGGAAATAAACAACAACAAAACCACACATTAATCCTTAAAGGCACCATTTTGATTCTTGGTTGTTATGTGTACATATGTGCTACGTTTTATGAGGAAACATTATCAGTTATTTTACACTGCAAAAAAAGACCCCAATGGACAATCATCAAATAAATGTCTTGCACAGTGGTGAATAATGAATGAATTATTTGGATTTCTCTTTCCAGATTAACTGACAAAATAAAGGTAAGAGTCATCCATTATCTATTAAGACACAACAACAGACATGCTGATTTTTCATGCTATTATTGCACTGAAATGTTGTAATCACACAAATACCTACAATCTAAAATAGCTCAAATATACAGTATTTTAATGTCTATACACAATAATAAATGGACATTAAATGGCCAGCAAATTTTATGATGTATTTTGCAACACCTTTAACTGGGAACAAAAAGTAATGTTTTGTTCCCTTAGCTGATATGGACACAAGCTCTGGATCCCTCTGGTGCTATGAGAATTCAACCCGAAGCAAATCTGCTTTCTTCCATCAAAAAGGGGAACTATTGCAACTCACATTGTCCCTTTGAACTGAGCTCAGGCAAGCAGAGCTGCACAGAGATGATTAAAAATTTAACATGCTACTTCACCTGCAGAATCAACTGGTGTCAAGTCAGAGAGTGAACATTAATTATCTAGGAGTGTCCAACACTGGCTCCTGAATTTTACATAATTAATATCTTCAACACAACGAGAGACATGTCTCATTATCAAAAGCTCAGCGCTGGGGCCAAGCCTTTCCAATTATCACCAGCATGTCATTCTGCTTAGCCGCGAGTTTCCTTTACCTCATAAATGATCCATTTCAAGGCAACTAAAAAGATCAATTGACACATTCTGCTCTACCAAAGCAGAAAAAAACCCTCCTAGTTGGCACAAAGTGTGCTCCAAATAAATTACAGCAAAAATCTTTTTTCATGAATGGATGACTGAAATGTGAGAGTTACTTGAAAAGTATCTTGATCTTGGGATAGTCACCTTCATATTCATACGGGGAATCAGCTCCATGTAAGCAACAAAAGCTTCATTTGGTCTTGATGGAATGTCTTCAATCCTTCAACAGTTAACATCAAACTATTCATACTCATTAGATGACTAAGAGTTAAAGGAGCAAGAGGTGATGGAAATAATTCCTACTCCACTGCCTTTTAACGGTTGAAGTCTGCAAAAATTGCTACTAGAAACAAACAAGACATACATTAGCATGTTAGATAGCACATGTCATGTGCTCTTGCAGTGAGATTAACACAGGCTTATTCACTTAGGCCATCTCCACTTTCCCAGCCATGCTCATGACTTCACCTCCTGCAGTGGCCCTTGGGCAACAAGAAAACAAGACTGCCTCTCAACAGTCGGAGCTTATTTCACTCAACATGCTAACTGCTGAATGGAAAATTCTTCCCTCTTGTACTCACGGTTAGGCTTCTGTTTGAAGACTGCATGGTGACATTCAGAAAGAAAACAAATGTACACAAAAAGTACAGGAAGAAAAAGGATGATTTGAATAACACTGACAGTGAGAACAACATTTAATGAGTGAACAAGTTGAAAAATGTCAAATTAAGTACATATAATTATAAAAACATCGCATTTGGAGTATCAGACAACTGTACTGCATTTATGGAAAATCACACACGCAAAGCTACTCACTTTGTAGTATCCTTTACAAAACACACACACACACACACAAACACACACACACACACACACACACACCTACACACACAAACACACACACACACACACACACACCTACACACACAAACACACACACACACACACACACACACACACACACACACACACACACACACACACACAAGTAGGAACCCCTGGAGACAATTACCATGTCTCCTTTCAAACCTCGACTTCAAAGAAAAATTCCAGAGAATCTGAGGCATTAAAACTTCTTATTTTCCACCACAATCTCCTTTTATCGATGCCACAAATCCAGCTCTGCTCCACACAGGTGCTGTCAGCAAAAAAGGCTTGTATTTTAAGTAAGGTAACAAACCACTTTGCGGCATGCATTTGATTTCATAACAAGGAAATTGAGAAGGACTGGGGAGTTTATGAACATGTCTGTCTCTTAAGGTGAATATTTGCTTTGATACTGTGACACTGGGGTACAGCCCTCCCATCTGTGTTCACTCAGCCGCTGTGGGAAATGACTGCCTCTTCCCTTCTACTCTCAAGGCTGCCAGTGAGCAAGGTTTGAGAAAAGAGCACAGAAGGAAGCCAGTTCCTTGATTCTTATCAAGGCTGGTTTTAGGTTTCTCTAAGCCCATGGGTTAGTACTACAGCTTACAATAGATAAAGTGATCCAACTGATATGCTCCGAGGGAGAGAACAGTGAACTGTGAAAGAGAAAGTGTGGAATAAAGGCATTTTACAACTCCTTTTCAATTTATACTTGCACAGTTTGTGTATGGGAGCTGAAATATTTTTTGGCTGACACATAACTTGAAAATTTAGAGGATAGTGGAATCTTCCTTGAACTGATGCTGCCACGAGTAATCTTTGGCCTTAAACAGTCAGGTTTTGACTGAAACAACACAAGACAAGCGTTTACAGAGTCTTACCACTCCTTAGCAATTGCAGCTGTCTAGATTTCCACTCTTCCATCAGATTCCAGGTTTACTACTTGAAAGTATTTCGTATTTATTTTATTTTAGAAATAGCAGGTCTTTGACTTGAAACTGAGATAGTAAAAGATTTCTCATTTCAAGCTCTTGGCCATTGGTGTGTTCACCCAATTGTGATAAACATGATCAATGATTTGAGGCTAAATTTAGATGCCTCAGAAAAAAGTCATGTTTACCAAATGTTGAATCATATAGAATACATGGAACTAAAGAAATACTGCTCTCATATTGCAGTGAAATTAGTATGAGGAATGAGAAGGAATAAACATGAGGAAAATTATATGACACACAAATTAAAATTTAAAATATTCTTTTGCAGTTAATAATACAATACAGTTAATAATAAATGTAATGTTTACAGATATATCAGCTGATGTTACAGCTGAGCTTCTAATATTTCTCAGGCAATGCAGATCTAGCATTGAGCACTGGTTTCTATCCAGTGGGAAATACTGTACTTCAAAGTGGATGTGATGCGTGCCTTCTTGGGTAAGCAGCAAACAAACTAATTTGTTCTTTTGCCTTTGAACAAACACTCAGGTTCACACTGCTGATACACTCCATGTGTTTCTGCCGTTTCAGCACGAGGAAAAATCAGAAGGTACACAGTCATTCTTTGCCCAGTAAGACCACTTAAGAAAAGTTTCCTCCTTATACCAACTTTGTTGATCAGCTTACATTATAGTTACATTTTCTTTGTAAATATGAGAACCGATAAGGACGTTATACTGTGCAATGTAGCATCTTTGTTGTTTTGCATAATTAAACTTTCTGTTTCACGTTGAACTGAACTTTATCATTTTTGTTTGAACTTGGTGTCAAACAAGAAGATCGTGAATGATGACTTGCTGCAATGAATTTGAATGGATTATTATAGAGTTTTTGAATTACAATAAAAGACAAATAGTGGTAAATAAAAGATGTATTGTTCCATGGCCTAGGTTGAAGATAACTGGCATGTTAATACCCTAAGATATGCGGAAAGCAAGCTTCATTTAAGAAATTATGCTGAATTGTATTCTTGCTACACTAACCACTAGATAAATGAGAGGAAAGAAGATTATAGTGCATGTAAATCAACAGTCTACTTCACACACTGAGCCTGCAAAAGCAGTTAAATGCATATTTGTCCAGTGGACCGCAGCAAAATGAGCTTCTGGACTGTGTGCGTCAGGAAATTTCTCTAAATATATAAAAGACACCAGTGAAAACTGAAGAGAGAGCAAGACTGAAAATTGCTTATTGCACTGTGAGGCTGGCATTCTGAATTTTACAAACAGAGTACAAGTAGTCCTCAAGATACAAACATTCAATTTAAGAACATTCATGGACACGAACAACCGTGTGCTGCCATATTCAACTGTTGCAGTTTTCCTTTGTGCCACAATCCACACCGAACAACGTAACATTAACACCCCATAGATTAATATTTCATGTCATAACTCAGCAAATATAAGACTAAGTGAGTTTGTTCTGATATCAAACTTCATGCGGCCTTTCCTGTCGATGTCAACCTGCAGGGTGTTGTCCTTTTATCCACACTTCTGTGAACTTCTGAGCAGGAAACAAACGCACAGTGTATTTATTTTCATAGGGATGTTCGCCAACATTAAGACTGGGGACAGTTCATGTCAGGTTGAGAGTTACATTCAGCAATGCAGACTATAGACTACCTGTATAGGAAATATTAGCCGAGTTAGGTTTCTACAGTCTGTTTTTTGAACACTGAACGATGAACTCTGAATGTGTTCTGTTTGATGTTAACTATTGGTCGAATTAACTGAAAAATTCAATGGAAATAAAGTAGAGTGATCAAGCATAAAGTGACATGTTGGACTTTTGATTATCAAGAAGTGCTTCAGCTCATCATTCACGTCAGTACAGTAGAATACCTCAGTGGTTTAAAGTTTGGCTTAGCCTCTACACTCCTAAGGATAAAATTCATTCAGCAGAGGTAGAAATGTTAAAGTTACGTTACGGTACTACAGGATTTTATTTTGTCCTGTTTTTATGTCCTGTTATTGTTTCTGGTAAGTCTTAGGGAATAGTAATGTCATATTAAGAGTAGTAATAACATTTAAATGACATCAAATGGCAATTTTAGATTGGAATTTAATAATTAATTAACAACTTACGAACACACTATTTGCTCATAAAATGTATTTCTAGGCATAAAAAGCATCTCTTACAAACAGAAAGTATGCTAATCAGAATTCTGTATACAATAAGATGCCAACTGCTGTCTCACATGCTGAAGTTTTGACTGATATGTACTGCGAATTGCACATGGATATCACTCAAGATCTAAAACAAACAACAAATATGTCACACTCTGGGGAGTTGGATTAAATTTTGGTGGATCATTTTTATACCTTTATTAATGAGAAAACCATTCTATGGTAGGGCCCGTTGGCCAAATGACCAGGCATATAAAAGCATTTTTGCAAGACTTACATACAAAGAGGAAAAGGACATCATATTTGGTTAATTCTGCTTGATCACCAGGTGCCTGGTGAGTATGAGACAGACTGCTTCTAAGCATTCTCTCAGAACGTATCACTAGGGCCTCATTAAAAATAATGACCACACTTTCATTTAAATGGACACACCTCATACAAAGGCTCAACTGTTCTTGTTATGGAATGAAGACATTCAGTGAGATAGCCTCTGGAGCTTCATACACTAGATGGACAACAACACCCAGCTGAACCTGACAGGCAATTATACAGTTTTAATGGACAAAGATCCTCAGCACAAAACATTGTGTTTTTGTGTGTAAGAGAAACATTATGTGATAATATGAATGAATGGCAAATTGAGACATTATACAAACAACTATCAGGAACCCGTGGAAATTCCACGATAAAACAATAATATCAGACTTCATACTAAACATATGAAAACAAATGTATTGATATTATAAACCAAGCCATCACAGAGTTCTCCCACCAGCAGGCAGCGCATCCCGGTCTGACCCAGAACTGGCGTCGACGTATTTGGCGAGGAACGGGAATGAATGAAAGAACAAATAAATATATAAACTTTATGAATCATAAAGAAAAAAACAGACGAACAAATATCCAACTGTCAAGCATGTTAATCAATGCATCTTCGATGTGGAGCTGTTCTATGTAAGAAAATAGCCGGGTTTAACTCCTTCCATTCTGTGTGTACATGTAGACACGGGTCACACACACTAACGTCACAGCGGTTTTCGTCGCAGGGAGACGAACCCGGATAGAAAAAGTTTCAGTTACAGCGTCCACACGACAATGCAGACCTGGCGTTTTCAAAAAACTTCACTTTGGCCAGTGCTTTCGTCCCGGATATCTTCATTGTCATGTGGACGACAGGCGTAACCGCAACAAAAAGTCTCGCTGGCCGATGCCTTACGCTAGCTGATGCCTTGTTCACGTGATTCCTTCTGGCAGATGCGCCGTGATTGGTTGGGAAGGTAGTGGGTGGAGTTAAAAAGTGACACCATGAGGTTTTCAAGTGAGTTTATTCAAATACTGTATATAGGTGGAGAGATACTCAAGCTTTCTCCCTGTGTGTATGTTTGTGACTGAATTCAAAGTCAGACCATTACGAAGACATTTTCAATTCCCCCCAAAATAAAAAACAGCTGGCAGCATCTGGTGTCGGCTTGCAGACACGACTTCTTAATAGAACAAATGAATGTATCAACAAAACAGATGAGCCTGAGAAACCTGAGGGCAGTCTCATGACTCTCTTCTGTTTCATCCTACTGATAGCTACACAGACAGATAAACTTCTCTATGGACTCATCAGGCATTCTCTTAACAATAATTTTCACTTAACCTGCTGTACGTTCATTCAAAATATCCTCAATACATAAAATGTAACATGAGCATCCAGCCCTGAAAATGACCTCTATCAAACATGTGGAAGAGATTTTGCTCAATCTGTAACAAGGGGATTTTTTTTTTAAAAAATGGACTTAACTACTGATTGGTGGTGGATTGCCCAACTGGAATGACAGATCAATGACCAGTACTGATCCACATGAGCTTGACTGGATCAAATATCAATTACAATGACTATCTGAATGGAATGTCCTCTGTTATTTCATTTCCTATACATCAAAATAATAACAGAAGAAGAAGAACTTGGCTTGAAGGCCAAGTGGAAGGTCTGTTTTTGTTGTGCTCAAACCAACAGAAAGATTAATAGCACAGGATGCAATGATGGCCTCCAACACCTCCCCCAATTTTTCCATACTTTCCTCCCCTCTGATGTCGCTAGCAGGAAGTTGCTGAGCAGACATGTCACCCTGCAGAGTACAATTGAGTTAGTAATCTCTGACCCTGCAGTGGCAGAGAGTCTGGCTCGCTGTCGCTCTGGCTCTTCCTCTCTGGGAGAGATACTTGTGGTTACACTGCTGCTGGTCAGGAGTTGCCAAAATAAGGTTCCACTCTCAAATGGACACACAGACACACACAGGCATGTATGACATAATGCAATTGCATGCCATGTGAATCTGGCAAAAAAACTCCAAACTCAAAATCAGGTCCACGTAATGAGTGAAGTAATGTCTGTGCTCACATTTGGATGGGAAGAGGCATACAGAGTAATGTTTAAACTGAGAGTTCTTCCAATTCACGATAACTTCGTAGCAGGAAAAATTGATTGCCTTGTAACTTTGTGCAAAGTACGCACTAACTGTGCCACATAACCTTCATTCATTTATTCAGTTCAACACAGAAAACTTGAACAGATACTGGCCTCATGAGGAATCATTTTGATGCATCAAAACAAACACCAGATGTTGTGAAGGGAGTTAAATGTCAGACTTTTTTTTTCCCTAAGCGCCATTGAAGCTTTCTTTGTTTTGCTCAAAACAGATCACTGCATTAAATGCTATAATGTTATTTTGGGCATTTGTTTTATACATGTTTTCAAAATGTGGTCATCATTTCAGAGAGGGCACCAACTGGTCGACTAAAAAATAAAACACTCAACTCATTACACACACTGACAAAATTCCAAACACGCCTGTTCAAAAACAGCAGTGGCTAAACATGCTTAAACCACATGATTACAGGCTTTAGTTTAAAGGTTCAAATCCAATGACTTGATTTTAATCTACTGAATCCATTTGCTGCACCTCTTCATTGTATTTACAAGCATACACGCAGAAGGAAATTGTTTTTTCATCCAATTTTTTTCTCTAGCAACCATTAAAAACGCAAGCAATCACAAGAGACATATGATGACTTGTGTGACATGCATTTGAAAAGGACATTGGGACCGCATCCAGCTAGGAATGTATGAAACAAAATGGTTTTGTACATTCAACAAAAATTCACAGGATCTTTTCTGCAAAAAGAATAAGCATTTTAAAAGAATAACTGAGAAACACTTGGGTCTATTGTTAATCAGTTCTTTGTTATTATTAGGCTTAATGTGTCATAATAAAACCATGAGTATTGCAGTTTAGAGCAATTTTGGCCACATAGCAGATATTTTGTGAATGCCAACCTAAATGTTGAATGTCTTTATGTTAAATCAGCAGACTTTATTCTGATAGCACACAAAAAAAGTGCCTCTCTAGTATGATAACAAAGCTGCTCAAGGCTAGCTAATATTTCTGGGGGAGGGGTGTTGTTTGTTTTTTTACTTTACACATACTGTTTCACCTTTTTGACCTGGTAGACACAAAACGTTTTATATTTTGTCATTCCTACTTAGTCACCATCAGTTATATTAATGGATAATGCGACAGTAGCTTTGCAGACTACACAGTTTGTATTCTATACTAACCTGAGTGACTATGTAATTTCCCTTGCGGGATAAGTATACTTCTTCTTCTAAAGGACTACACTGATCTCATAAAGACAAAATGATGGTGGTATGTTTTAACTTAAAATCTTTCTAATTCAAAAGATAAAAAAGTTTTTTTTTTTAACCTAGAAATAAATGTTAAGTCAAGGAGGACTGATTTAATAGAGAATTAACCTATAGCATACAAAGTGAAAAGAAGAAATCCTACCTTCCAGGTTTACACTGGAATGTAGGATTATGTACAATGCTGCTATCTTTGTATTGTCTTGTATGTTTCAAAACGTTGATGCTGATTAAGTGCACCTTGCCCAAGACAAATTTCCCCATGTGGGATAATAAAGTATATCTTATCTTATCTTATCTTACACTGAATATAATTTGGTTTTACATTCCTTGGATTCTGATTTATTTTCATAAACACTGCAATCTTTCAGAATATCAGCGGAAGCTGTGTACATTGCCTTTATCATTGTTCAACTTCCTGTGACCACACAGCAGAGCATCAAATCCTATTAAATGAGCAGAACAAAATGGAAGAGAAGTGGTGATAATAAAGGAGGATTAACTGCCCCCCCCACCACACACACACACACACACACACACACACACACACACACACACACACACACACACACACACACACACACACACACACACACACACACACAGAAACTGTGTGGCATTCAATGAAGTGGTCTGAGGACAGCAGTGAGATTCTGTGAAAGCTGTGAAGCAACCATTTCAAGTTGGGCTGATGGTTTTATGTATTTTTCATGCTGCTGAAAACCTGTGACTGAGGTTTGGTTGGTTGTCATCCAGTGCCTGGGGAACCAGGGCTGAATGCATTCAACACAACACTGCAGAATCACATGATGTCTGACCTCCCTGCTATGGCAAACTGCCCAGCAAGGAAAGGGGAGGAAGGAGAGGAATGTGTGACTGGGGCTGTGCAAAAGAGTGGAGAGGAAGGTACACGGCTGTAGAGTGAGTCTGTTCAGTGAGCATAATCTGAATTCTCCACTAAAGTGTACAACTACACAGGTCTGACCTGAAAAACATACTGTCAGAGAGAAAGTGGGGAAAATATAAAGATGGAAAGGTTGAGGGGTGAGGGCAGGAAGAACAGACAGGAGCAGTCACAGCTAAGGATTCACGCAACGTTGGAGAAACTGGGGAATAAAAAATAGCTTTCCTGTCTTACCTTCCACTGGAATGTATCCAATGTATGTGTGTGCATGTGTGCATGTGTGTGTGTGTGTGTGTGTGCGTGCGTGCATGCATGTGTGAGGGTGTGTATACATGTGTGTGGTATGCTGGCAGGAAAGCTTTCAGCATATTAATATCACATTACCACACAAGGAAACACAAGCACCAATCTGAGCCTCCAGCCAGCCTAACAAGTGTGGGAGCTCCACTCTGGAGGTCAGCAGCAGCAACTTGGACAAATGGAATTCTACGGAATGCACCACATCTTTAACAGATGGGCGGCTGGGCTGGCAGCTAAGTTATACGGTATAAACCAATAATTTAAGTTACATGATATACAGTATTTTTTGATATATAATGGGGTTACACAGAAGCCAAGAACTACAATGAAAAACAGGTCAAACAGTTTTTATTTGCTGGGTATTTAAGGGTAAGGTACATTTAACTCTGAATAGTGGGGCAAAAAAAGTGAGTCTAAGTCTAGTGAGTCTAATCCAGATTACATTATCGTTTAACAAAGATCACATTATGTATTGGATGCAGAAGATACTGATGCATACATATCGCAGATACAGATGATGCTGTCATACTGTATGCAGATGATATTGTTACATACATATATGTTACACACAGTGCAAAAGCCAACATAATGTTGGAGTAGGTGAGCAACCAAGCATTAAAATAATAACAGCTAAAAGTATTTCATCCACAAAGTAAAGAATATATTTACTTATCCACATGACGAATTGAAAATTTCAAGGTTTTTTCAGTAAATTTTGTGCTCCTTTTCAGAAAAAACTAATAATGCAGTTGCATTATTGTTGTTGTTTTAAAGCCTTAACATCTTCAGAACAAAAATTTAGATGTTATGGTAAAGAAGAAAGAAGAAATTTTAACAAAATTGTGTCTTTATATTGGGAACACAGCACAATCTCCTGGAGCTCCTCCTTGCCCTACAATTAGCCACCATGTAACACGGAGGGGAAATGCCATGTTGCTATGTCATGTGTTTACGAAGCACTGTGACTTTTGGAAACTGTCACACTAAACGCAGATGCTGTCGTGTTAAACATTATACCTCTTTTGCTCACGAAACACCACCTTACTATTTCAAATCACACACTGGAGAGATTGTGCTGCCATTATTTCATTCAACTTAAACAAACAATGGCTTGTGTGAGATGGTGTAAAATGGTTGGTCTGGCAACACATCCAATAAAAGGATCCCAAAGTGAATACAGCTCAACTAAATTCAAGATGATTAATTTATCTCTAATTTATCAAATGATGACCTGTCAAAATGTCTTTGGTGAAAGGAGAATCATGCACATTTCCTATTTGTCATTTCAGTCCTTGAAATAAAACTGAATTAATGCTAACTATGAGCTTTATGGTTGACGACAGTCTAGATCACTAGGGGACCACTGACATAAAGTACAAATCATGTCTCGTATGTGTCTGGTGAACACAACTGTCAGAGGATCTGCTACAGATGAATAACCTACAGTCAAAGATTATTATTCACAAACTGCTTTGAAGGATGAAACTTCTAGACAGCAATGTTATGTAAACATTTCATCATCAGGAAATTTCTAGAAATCCTTGATTACATACATAGAGATCACACACAGCCTTAATCTTCATTTGATATAAATCAACAGAGAACTGAACACTAACTGCTTTTTCTATCAGCATATGTGTTAAAAGGACTAGACCTCTCTGACTTATATTTTGTAAGACATGTAGCTCTGCAGTGGGAGATACGGTATTTGGAGTAATAAATTAGACCCCTATTATAATTGTGTGGATTGATCCAATCAATTTTATCACCACAGGAGTAGGCTGATGGTGTGATTTGCGCTCTGTATGGGGTGTGATGTGGCTTAGTCTGTGCTGCAAACCACACTGAAAATGTGTCTGTGCAATGTGTAAATAAATGATGCACTCAAAATATAGTAATAATGTTTGACTATGTTTCATGTGCAATTCTAAGGTATTGCACAGTTGACTGTAATTGCTATATGTGAGATAAACCATCTGCAGTGTATCCACCACCCATAAAGCAGCTCTGTTTGACTGGAGCGCTCTCTTCATTCTTTTTAATTATCTCACTCTGCCTCCTCCAGCTAAAATATTACAATTTTCAATCCGTAACACACCTTTCTTTGTCCCAACCCCCCACTTTCTGCAGAAAAAGGTCAGGCATACATTTAAACTCAATGCTGAGTGAGCACTGGGGGGTAGGGGTTGAAAGACAGAGGACGGATCATAATGGCTGGCCAATTATCTGCAGCAAGGGGGGCTGGGGAGTTAGGAGGAGTGAGAGATTATAGGGGGAATGGATCAATAAACCAGTCAATTTCTAATGAGGGAAAGAATTGGTCCAAGTCAAGCAGATGGAAATCCTGCTCTGCCTGGGGTGGTCTTTCTTCACTATCTGTCAGCAAGGTATCAGGTTTTTAGGGTTGTTTTGTGCAACAGCGCCCCACCTGGTCAAAGGCTGCTATAACATTGGATTGGTCATCTCTAGAAATGTACTCTTTTTGCATTTAGTTTTCTTTTATTTTCTCCTGATCTACCCACATTCCACTTTCTCTAAATATTTCATATATCACCAGGGGTAGATTTAGAAGAGCCTGAAAAATAATGGCTGTCTGTCCTTCACCGCCCGCCTCTTTTAACCACCCACAACTGCCAGCACAGGACAGTAAATCCTGCTTCTCACCCACTCTCCCAGCCAAGCAGCTCAACTGTGTGCTACTCTGCTTTAGTACAACATACACTCCTCTGCTTACATGAAAAGAAGCAGGATTAAAATGCTAAAGGCTAAACAGTTAACAGTCTCTGCCTTCAAACTGGTGACTGGAATGAGCACAAACCAACTACTCAGCACCATCATTAGACCTTCGGTACTGTTGTTCGTCTCTGGTTGCTCCACTGTTTTCTACATCTGCCTTTCTTTTTTGTGAGGGGCCTTGTGTGGGGTGAGGGGTGTTATTTATGGCTGCTCTGTGCAAGTGGACACATACACACACATACCCTTTCACAGGATGAAAGGGCAGCCACACTGCCTGCAAACATGATTTTACAGCCCTGGGTGGAATGAGTGGTGTAGGAGAGAATGAGGACAGAGTACAAAAAGGAAAAGCCCTTAGATTTACAGGTCCCTGCAGTAAGAATGAAAACCATGTAGCAGCACACATTTTTTCTTATTTTCTTTTTACCAAGATTCAGCTCTCCTCAAAAATAAGACAACTGAATTGATGCATGAAGACACACTTTAAAATGTGCAGCTACATGGAAACACTGGAACAGATTTCTAAAAACAAAAAAAAAATCACCCCTAAATATAAGCATGTGTACTCAAGAGGGATTGTGGTTTTACACACATGGGACATGTTTGAGTGGCGTTTACATAACATGTTCAGTGTAGATTATTCTGTGTGTGTGTGTGTGTGTGTGTGTGTGTGTGTGTGTGTGTGTGTGTGTGTGCATGTGATAGGACAACTGTCAAGTCAGGAATTTAAATATTGATAGACAAAAAAAAAATGATGACTGACTGACATCTTGGTGGGTGTGGATTTGTTTTATTTTAATCTGACGACATGTGAAGGCATTGCTATTATTCAAAGAATTAATGTTTTCAAATCACTACACAAACAATTTCACAATTCATTGAGGCTTGAACAGCTCTGGACTGTTCAAGCCTGTTCAAGAAATACTATTACATATATTAAAATTTTCTATCAAAATGTTAGCGGACAGCGTTGCAACTGGCTCACATTTTGCTAATTTTTCGAATTACTACGTTAGACAATATATTTCAAATACATGAAGTGAGCCACCGGTCGGCATCTCATCTGAAAAATAATTACAAACTAAAACCGAGTAAAAAAGCAAGTTTTCTTTTCGGTCGAGTAGTAGAAGGCTACAGCAGGTCGAGTTCATTTGCTTTGTTTGACATTACATGTCCTCTGATGCTGATACTGAAACAACATACTGTGCAGCCCTACCTCTAATTATATTTGTATACTTCATTCATGCACAGATAAGACCTGTTGGCAGTGCAGTCTCTACAAAACTCAGAGGAGAAAGGTGCATGATGAGTACAGCAATGAAACTGTTTTCAGTACGTTCCACTGCTATGACAGCAACTCTGTGCACATATGATGACTTAATGAGAATGGAGTGTACTTTCCACTGTGAGCTCCATATAACTCAAAATTAGGTAAATTCATTTGGGTGTAAAAGCTTGAGTAAATAGTTTATGAGTCTGGAATGGCAGCACTAAAATGCTATGAATGGATTATGTTTTGCCACATCACATGTTCAGAGTCAGAGTCAGACCAGAGTTCTTGTAACGCCCTGATTAAGGGTGGATTTGACTTTAAGTGGCAATGGAAAGACAACAGCAGCGCATTCTATTGGTGGATCAGGATTCAGAGAGCTCTTTACTATTCTCGTCTTCTCTAGCTAAATGAGAGAGTAATCACTGTTATAGTACAATACTTAAGGACAACAAAATGATACCAGTGTAATGTATCTGTACATACAGTGTATCACTATCCTGGTGGGAGGAATGTGGTAAGACGAGGAGAGTCTTTCGGTGCACACTGTCCCCAGTGGTGGGAATCGTAAACCTGGCAGAGCTTTGGCTCAAGACGGTTTAGTCTGACCTCTGCTGGTAAGATGTGGAATTGCAGAAATCATTTCTACTGCAAAAACTGAGTTACCAATGATGAGAGACCAACTCAGTCATATATACAGGATCTTCCAAGTACTCTTAAATAAAACAGATGTGAGGGGAATTCTGATCATCCTCACAGACATGGAACGTCTAGATTTTAACCTTGTCAAACAAACAAGTCAGTCTGTCCTTAATAACATTCATAATTTTTGACAAAATGAGTATTTGTATCTGAGGAAGATTGAGTTTTCTGTCTTTTACCACGTGCATAAAGTAATCTTCTGGATATCTATAAACTCAAAGGGCAATGTCTGAGATTATTATTTCCTGTCTAATAGATACATCCTGCTTCAAAGCGGTAATATATTGTAATTGTCAGTGTTCGTGTGCTCGTCTGTCCGTTCGTTAGTCCACCAAATATCTTGGCAACCAATGCTTGTTTCACAAAGCTTTGTGAAACAAGCACTAGCTTTGATCTATGGTCAATGCTACTGCATTGCCTTGACCTACCCAGAAAGGTCAAAGCTATGCACTTGTCAGGTAAAGTAGGTCAGGGTAAGTCGCGGGATGTTGCAGTCTCTGACTGCCTTGTTTTGTTTGAAACTGAACTGTAGTTCGGCTTTTATTTTGATGTCAGTGAAGTGTTTATGTGTATGCAGCACGACTAAAGTAGAAAACACTCAGAGTACAAATCTCTGCCAACTCCACCGATTATTACAGAGTACAAAGGTGAAATATTGTTGTTCTTATACAGCACCAACTTTTTCCCCATTGTTCAGGTATTAGTGATGGTATTGGTAGAGTCATAGGCTCAATGAGTGCTTTTTAACTGAATCTCACAGGATTTTAGGAAGTAGAGAACTGATATTGATTATGTGCCAGGAGTCACCCCAAATTAAATCTCGTCTTCCTTTGCTAAAGATCCAACCCACACAAATTTTTACCAAAATCCCTTGACAACATTTTGAGCTATCTTGCAGCCAACAAACAGAGTTAGGAAGCACATTAAACTCTTGCATTCAGACGTAATTCCACAATCACAGTTTCAACTTCCAGCAGTCACCACAACACAAATACAACAAAAACAGTCAGATCAAAAGTCCACTAAGTCCAGCCTGTACGTAGACCACAAACCAACCGAACACTAACAACAACTCAAAGAACATTTGTGCCAAGAGGACAGAGATGAAATCTCTGTTGGGAAAACTGCTTTTCTGCTGACGTGGACAGACCATGTAGGTCAATACAATATCAGTAAATTGAAATGAAAATCATCTAAATGCACCTTAACGAATGCCGTTGGTCTTCCTCATTGGTTTTGGTATTCATTTCGCTGCCATGGCCCAGTTGCAGACCTGAACCATCACCCATATTTGTGATTCAGTCGACTTATAACAATATGACATGAGCTGAAATTCAGCCAGTTGTCAGTCTGAACATTTGTCTGGTATAAAACAAACCATCACTGACCTGCTCTCTGAACTGATCCTGAGAGAGGCAGTCGGTCACATTAACGCAGCCCAACAGGCAGGAGGTGGGGTAGTGTTCAGGAAACCTGGGCTCTGCACAGATCAGAGAAGAATTACACTTACACACAACCACAGGCATCATGTTTACTTAAGCCAGGTCTGCCAGAAAAAAATCCCCCCAGCACTCACGGCCCTCTGAGCAGCTTCTATGTGTGCACTATTTACCTTTCTTGCGGATGTGGCGGTACATGGCTTCAACCTCCGCAATCTCCAGAGGGGTGGGCTTCTTAGCTGCAGCGGCAATCCAAAGACGACCCCGGTGGGATGTGTACCAAGTCCGCCCCTCTACCCTATACCCACAAAAAATGTAGAATTACTGCTTCTTTCATCGTTCTGGCAAAAAACAAAGTCTCCATTGGAGATTTAGTTGTGCAGTTTTGTTCATATGCTGCAGCCCCTGAGAGACGTTTTTAAATCCTTACCTCTTGATGCCTCTGACTAGCAGTGAGGCCCACGGCTGGTGCATGCTGAGGCACCAGCCTCCATCAGACATCTCCTGCAGCTCTCTGTCTTGGAGCCGTAATTTGGAACGCTCCACTCTTCCCTTGTCCTCCGCCACAATCTTTCCCTGTCCGTCATTTCTCTTGTAGTTTTCACTTCTGCCAATATCCACCCACTGGAGAGGACATTCATTGTCGTGTTATATTCTACATCATTGCCAGTGCCAGCATATAATTTGTGCAAATGTACAGATGAAAAAAAAAAAAAAAACCGCTAACTCAGATCAGAGACAAATATACCTGCTCTTCTAAAAAACAAAATCAAATGTGACATATCTTGAGAGGTATGTCTAAATTGTACCACAGGGCGGCACCACTGGCACAACCCGATGTAACACACATTCAGTGTCTAGCTGACCCACCTCTGGTGCAGACTGCATTATGTTGGGGTTGACAAGCACTCTGCTGCTTGGGTTTCCACCTCGTCTTTCAGACTGCACTTGAGATTTTAATGTAGAGTCAGTGCTCATAGCCTTGAGGGTCTCATCCAACCTGCAAAGTTTTGCAAATATTACTTTAAGAGGAGAGGTTCATCATGACAACACAACATGAATGCTGCCACAGCCTTGATGTTCACACTATCTTACTTGTTGTAGTACTCATTAAGATTGTTTCCCTCATCCAGAACCTGTCTACCAGCAAAGTCCAATGTGATCTTCCTGTCCTTGCGAGAGGCATGACGTAGTTCTCTCAGCTCCTCCTCCTTTTTCTTTAGCTTTTCCCGTTCAGAGGGTGACAACCACTGATTGGACTCGGAGGCAAAGTAATCTGACTGATCGTCCAGAACCTGCATTCTCTTAACACTGGAGTTAAGGTGGACAGCAAATAAAGAAAGAAGTTAAATTTTAATGATCACCATCAACAGCAATCAAAATCCTCACTTTAAGCTGATACCTATTCTTGTCGTTATCCAGCAGTTTGTCTCTATGTTTTATAGCCTTCTCAAAACCAGCTTTCACCAAGGCCTCTTGATGTGGGAGATAATCTCTTTCTCCAGGGCCTTCCACCAATATGAAAAACAAAATCACAGCATTAACTCCCATCATTATCTGATAGTTATTATTTATTTTAAGACAAAATATCCATTATTCATCCCACAGTGGAGAAATTTTCACAATTACAGCTGCAATAGTCAGGGAGAAAAGAAGAATAGCATAGACAGCAAATAACAAATAATAAGAGTAGTAAGTGAAAAGAGAAATTTTTGAGTTTAGATTAGTTTTTGAGTCTCACCTCCCATGAGCTTCTTTCTTAGTTTCTGGCTTTTGTTTGAGTCTCGTTGCAAGATCTCTTGCTCCTCTTTAGTGCACACCTGAATAATAAAAATTAATTGGGAAATATTCTACAAAAAAATCTGAGATTATCAGCAACACAAGTGTAGTGAATTTAAGAATGGAATTGATGGATTACAAAGTTTGACGGACCAGGCTCCCACAGAAAAGGCAGGGTCCCGAGCCCTCTTGCTCACAAACAATCCGTCCACAACTGAGGCAGTTGTTGATGAGCTTGTGCTTTTGGGCAAGGCACTCACAGGCATGTCGACCTGGGATTAAAACAGCCAGTCTGTCCTGTCCTTCTTTATTATATAGACTGACAAATTTATTTTTTCTCTTTGTTGAAGACATGCTACTGTTTTCTTGGGCCTGAAAAAGCATCCAATAAAGGAGTATAGAGGAGACAACATGAGAGAAGAGAAAAAGACGAGGTCAAAACATTGCACCCACACTTACAAAGCAGATAGTCTATTAATTAACTTTGGGCATCTTGTCTTTGCTCTACTGCAACAATGACAACAGCTTTCAAAAAGGAGATAAATGACCAAATGTTAGGCTGATATGTACTGACCCTCATTTGATCAATGGGAGTTTTGACAGCTTCTTGTTCTGGTTCTGTTTGGCTCACAGTTACTACTTCCTGTTTGTTACGACCTTTGCGTTTGGACTTCTTCTGGGCATCTTTGGTGATGTCTTTCAATTCTCCAAAAGGACAGATAATCAGAAGGACAGTCAATTTCAATAATTTATCTCTTTACAGTGGTTCATCCTGTTTAATACTCTCTACAGGAGCTTATGTACAATGTGTTCATAATATGACACACATCTGATATTTATTTATGTACCTGCTGAAGAGGAGTCCTTGAAAAGCAAAAGCCCTGCGTTATCTATGGCTGGCCGCCGAGTCTTCTTCCATCTGACAAGGAGCTCATCTATAAACTGCCCTTTGGCCCCCTCTGTACCCTGCAGGAGGTCTCCCACATACTCCACAATCTCTTCAGCGTTTTCAATGGACAAAATGTATCTAGACAGCAGGGCAATTTTTTAAATCACCGTTAAATGTCAAATCAAAGTGAATGTTGAGAACATGGCATACAAAATCACACATGTCAGATGTGATTACATTATCAATTATAAAATAATTTGTTGAAAAGATTCCAGTAATGTCTGTATATATACTGTATTTTTAAATAATCATATGTTCCCCAATATTATTATTCTTGTTTTCCAGAAGTTGGAATATACAGTATAATATATACAGTATATGCGATTAAATTACATTCAAATCATGTAATTATATGTTTTAAGGTAAAACCCTTAAAAAATGCATAGGTAACTTTAAAATGTAGTCTGATCATAAAGGAAATAAACACGTGTTACAGTGAAAAGTAGGATGTGTATGAAGAGTGGGGGAAGAAAGTATTGGGTAAACGTTAGCTAACATTTAGCTTCAGTAATAGACCTGTCAAACTATCCTGGCATTATGACAGCTGCGAATAACAAATTACAGGCTATCAATGTAAATCAGTAGAAATTAGAACACAAATATTTTTAACTGGCGATTATATAAAAGCAGACACATTACATTACAATCGCCAGACTGTCAATGACGTAGATTGTCAGAGGGGAACGTTAGCTAGTCAGTATTTCAGTCATTGTTCAATAACGTGGCGTAAACATTTCTTACTGGACGATGTCTTCACAGGCTTCCAAACCGAATTTGTGGTTTAACTGATCCACAGACCACTGGAGCAAAGCGTCTGACATTTTATTTCTAGTCTTTAAAGTCTCGCGTCCCACGAGAGAAACCGGTGCACACAGATGCCGCGTGAATGTTTCCAGTCGAGGACATAACAAAGGCGCACACAGTAACTACTTGTGTTTCAGAGAATACCTTCCTGAAGCAATTCGTGCTGTGGATCAACGGTCCTCTTGAGAAGTTATTTTCTGTACAGTAGAGTATTATAGTACAATATCCTCAAATCAAAAATTGACAATAAAGGTCGCTGCTTCCAAGAACGGTGGAAATAACAGAATTGTTCACTGAAAGCTGAAATAACTGTCTTGACTTGACTTGAAAATATGATATTTTATTTTAGACACCTGAAAAGAGTCTAAGACATCACAGACGTCAAGCTTGTCTCTCCCAAGGACGAATGAACCAATTCTGAGGAAGCACCAAGTCACGATGAGACGATAATCTTGACCTCATCATCACCTCAGTGAGGAGTTCTGTATGATTCTTTGAGATGTCATGATAATAGTATGGTTCTGTATGTGTAGTTTGTGAGCTGGGCTGAACCAGATGTCGGGGTCATCAGCCAGAATCAGAGACAGTGAACCAAAACTGTGTCCAATCACTCCCCATTAGTCCTCTCCCTACAGACCATTTGTCTGGAGCACTGCATGGGACGCTGCATTCCAGAGTCTTAAGAAGATCTTCACTTCTGCTCCTGGTCTTATCCTCCTGGAGCTTAGATGCTTCGGACGTTGGTGACGGTGCAGTCCTCGTTCAAATTAATCCTAATGACAACAAACTGCACCCCTGTGCTTACCTGTATAAGAAACTCCCTTCAGCAGAGTGCAACTGTGATATTGGTGACCGTGAGCTGCTGGCTGTTAAGGTGGCACTGGAGGAGTGGAGACGTTGGCTGGAGGGAGATTCAAGGCCATTTCAGATTTGGACGGATCATAAAAATCTTGAATATTTAATGTCTGCTCAGAGGGTAAATGCGAGACAGGATAGATGGACCATTTTCTTTAGTTGTTTTTATTTTATGCTCCCTTACTGACCTGGCCCCAAGAATGTTAAAGCAGATGCTCTGTCTGACATGTTTTACCATGACCATGTTGATTTTAAACCCCAGACCATCTTGCCTGAAACCTGTGTTGTGGCTTTTTTTTCATGCAAGGTAGAGAGCTAGATGAAAACCACTGCCAAAGGGATAGCTATTCCCCTCGAATGCCCCCATTAGAAGTTGTTTGTGGTACAGGCCCTCTGGGGGGATATCGTCTATTGGGCCTATACTAACAAGACCATTTGTCACCCTGACATTAAAAAAAGCTTAATTTATAATGCAACAATGGTTTTTGTGGCCTAAAATGGCTCAGCAGTGTTGTCGATTCTTGCTCTGTGTGTGCCCGTAATAAAGTTTCTCACCTGAAGTCCTCAGGAGAACTCAGGCCCTTGCCCATCCCTCAACACCCCTGGTCCCACACATCCATGACTGTAACACTGTGTTTCTGACTGTGGCTGACAGATTTTCTAAGATGGTGCTCTTCATTACTTTGCCCAAGCTCCCCTTAGCCAAGTAAATGGCTGAGGTCATGATGTTAAGCGTTTTCAGGATTCATGATTTCCCCACGGACGTTTTTTCCTGCAGAGGTCCTTAGTTTATCTCACGTTTCTAAGGAGTAGTGTAGTCTGATTGGGGCCACCAATCAGACTTTTCAGCAATTCCTTCCCTAGACCAGTCCTTGGTGTCCCCCAGATTGGCCTTGGTGAAACGCTGCAGGAAAACCTGGGAGCGAGTCCACCAGAACCCCCTACAAGTCCAACTTCTACAAGGCAGCCACAATTTGAAGGACACCAGCTCCACAGTACACAAATGGCTAGATGGTGTGGTTGTCAACTAGGAAACTGTTCCTAGTTCCCAGGTTCAACGGTCCATTCCCCATCGCCAAAGTCATCAACCCTGTTATTGTTCAGCTCAAGCTCCCAAAGTCAATCCTGGCCCACCCCATGTGTCACATCAGTTGCATTAAGCAATTAGAATCTGTTCACCTGTCCCTCCAGCCAAGCCCCCTCCACTACTTCGATTTACTGATGGTGGCCCGGTGTTCTTGGTCTAGAAACTTCCGTCTGCTCGCCATCAGGGTACAGTTCCTCAAGGGCTGGGAGGGCTATGGGCCTGAGCAGCACTTCTAGGTTCCTCTTCTTCATTCAGGTGCATCAGGGTAGGTACTTTCATGCCACCCACCTTGATGCGTCTGGGCCTTATGTGGACGGCCCTTGTCATTTTCATGATAGGACTGAAGAGTATGAAAAAGCAGAGGAATCTTACGCCTGGTATCCAAGATCAGGAAGAGATTTTTTCCAATAACAATGATTAAAAAACTTGAACCATAAAGGAAAATGTGTGAGGAAAGAATGATGATTGTAGAATGAGAAGTTGTGTCTTGAGTGGTTCTTGAATTTTTTTTTCAGGTGTGGTGATACCCACCAATAAAACTCAAATATGAGGAAGGTGGGATGGCAAATTAACATACTGTAGATGGATTTGGTCAGAAATTTCTTCCCTAGGTATAATCAAGACTTGGAGCAAAGTGGTCACAAGGAGAGGATGACTTAATTAGGCACATTTACTGTACAAGATCACTGTGACCAATCAAAATTGGCAATAAATTAGCTCTTCATTCCCAGGGCACATATTTGGACTGCTGCTTGAGAAAAATTTCACCAAGCATCCTGGTTGTGAATCTTTACTACAGGCTGGATGATCTCTAGAGATCATCATGCAAGCTGTCAGGCCCTCTCCCTGGAGTCTGTTCCTATAAATAACACTGATTTAAATTGGAATCAGTATGAGCACTTGTGCTGAAATGAATGTAATTATATTTAAGACATTGAAAACATCATAAATAACATGAAATTTAAGGTAATTGAGGTCAGGCTCTTCATCAGTTGTGTTTGCACAATCAGCATTAATACAGATTTATGAAGACATTGAAAATATAGCATAATTTAGTTAAGAATACTTAGATTAATTAAGAATAAATTAATTATAAATGTCTTTGTAATTTATCTAAAACATAACATCACTTGAAACAAAGCTAACAGAATTACTCTGTACATTTGTGTGTGACTCCTTCACATTTCAATCACTGTGGGACAGTCTGTGTTCATCCTCGTCACCTTGTGACTCTAGAAAATGTTATTGCTGTCAATTCTGCGTCATATAAAAAAACAATTTTCATATTGTCTTCTGTGAAGATGAAGAAAGTGTGTTGTTATGGACAAAAAACAATCCTGCAAAATATTTCCGGATGGGGGACTGTTTATCTTCGGTGGTGACCAGCACCACAGGGAACCGTACTGCCCCCTTCTCTTCACCCTCTACACGAAGGACTTCCAGCACAACTCGGATACATGCCACATGCCGTTCTTGGATGACACTGCGATTGTG
This sequence comes from Antennarius maculatus, assembly GCA_013358685.1. NCBI lineage: Eukaryota > Metazoa > Chordata > Actinopteri > Lophiiformes > Antennariidae > Antennarius > Antennarius maculatus. Next base: position 21,382,761 of record CM023606.1, read on the forward strand.
ACACGTATCAGGAAGGGTGACGAGGGGAATATAGGAGGGTGGTGACGGACTTTGCGGGGTGGTGTCAGCAGAATGAGCTTCACCAAAACAAAAGAGATGGTGCTGGATTTCTGGCGGGCACCCCCCTCCCCCAGCCAGTGGTCATTAGGGGCAAGGAGGTAGAGGTGGTGGGGATTCATAAGTACCTGGGGCTGCAGCTGGACAGCAAACTAGACTGGTCTACCAACATGGACCATGTGTACAAGAAGGGTCAGAGTAGGATGTACTTCCTGAGGAGGCTGGCCTCCTTCAACATAAGCTCTGAACTGCTTGGACTATTCTACCAGTCCATCGTGTCCAGTGTGCTGTCCTACGCCACTGTGTGCTGGTGCCAGGAAACAGGACATTGAATGCCTGGACAGGCCCATCCAGCAGGCTAGTTCTGTGATCAGCCAAGACTTGGACTCTGTGGAGACTGTTCTTGAGAGGAGGACCATGTCCAAGCTCAGATCGATCCTGGGTAACACCACCCAGCCCCTGCACACCACCTTCACCCAGCAGAGGAGCTCAAACGGGGGGGTGGCAGGGATGCACTGTGGAAGTACTTTGTGGGGGTCCTTGGTGTCAGTCCATAGTTCGATTCGTCCGCTTATTCTTATGCTTTTTCTTATGCTTCATCTATGTTATTATGCTTCCTTTTTATGTTAAGTGTATACTTATGTAATTATGGAACATCTTTTGGTCTGTGTCAGCTAATACTATACGTACTTACGTATTTTTCTTGTGAGCAGGTGTTACACTGAATTTCCTTCGGGATTAATAAAGTATTTATTTCCTTGCTGCACAAACAAATGCATAACTTAAACTGACACTGTCAATTGTAATGTGTGTATGCCTCTGTCTCTCTTTTAAACACAGAAACCACACACAGACAAACAATCCAACAACCTTAGAAAAGCGACAAGCTTTAATTAATGACATCATATGTATCTGTCAGACAGACAGCAACAGACAGGAGCTGGGTTTCTTTCTCTGCTGGTCCTACCCTCTGTCCTGACAGGAAGTCTGTGAAGCTACCTCAACACATTTAAAGAAACACAAAAAAACACAAGTTAAAGCGAATATTTTTTAATCGCAACACGAGACATAAAAACGTCAGTAGGACATAGATCAAGAGGTTGTTTATAGACTGACCATAGGTTTGAGTAGTTACATATGCATCCAGGACATTCTTCGAGTAACCAATACCTTTTATGGAAAAAGAATATGAAAAGGCAAGCGGCCACTATCATCACTAGATTTGTCACATTCCTTTCAGAGAAGAACCCAAGCAGATAAATGATTATGGAATCACTCGTTTACATTCCTGACATGCAAACACAGAATTGACTGAAATTTTTCCCCAGACAAAGTTGCTCCTCAGCCCCAAGCGTTGGCCTAATACACTGAACTAAGTGACCGTGGGAATCCTGAGAACCAGCTGAAAGCTATTGTCCATAATTTGTGTTGATACATCTACAAATGGCTGACAATCACATTTAAATTACTTAGTTTACATTTCTCACAGAATGTGAGCTGAAATTAACAGATGAGATAGTGAAACAGATATTATTGGTGGAGACAAACTAAGGCCCAACTGAAAGTGTCCAGGCTGGTACAACCACATTTTTTTGAAGAGAACCAACATTTCTAATGTATGAAGCATTATGACTGCAGTGCCAAAATTAAGGGCAATTTGTCCAGTCCATTGTCATTATTTTCCGTCTGTCCTTTCTCCTTTGGCAAATAAGGGTCTCACCTCTAGAAACGCTTACATTGATGAATTGCCATTGAATTTAAGAATTAATTTTTGTGAAATGATGAAAAATAGAAAATTATTTTTTTGACCAGTTGAAGACCATCTGAGTGTCTGGAACTTTGAAGTTTCTAGCTGAAAATATGTAGGGACAAATGAGGAAATTTTCAGTGAAAAATGTCAAATATTTAAGGAAATGTTAAAGATATGAAAAATCTAAATAGATACAGCCATGTCCTAAGCAAGCTAAAAAATTTGAGAAGTTAAAGTATGCATACTGGAAAGCAAAAATAAGGATAACAATAGTGAATATAATCATACAGTAGTTTAATAATCAAAATAAAGATGCCCCCAGACATTGCCAACTCACAATGATCAACCACAGCTGGTATCTTCAGAGATTAAGAGATGACAATATATCATAAAGTGTGTGTGTGTGTGTGTGTGTGTGTGCGCAAGTGTGTGTATTTAGAGAGACAGAGAGAGAGAGAGTTGATTCAGAATCATTAGAATCAATCTTGTTCTTGTTTGAAATGTAAAGTTTGTCTGGGTCATTGTGGCAAGTCATACTTTGGTTAAACAAATCACTTCAAATGTTAGGAATAGGTTTCCAGGGTCAAGGAATTATGAGTGATTATGTAGTTTGACATGAGGTAGAATCCAATCAAACAACGATGACAATCCTCTGATTATTATTTACGGTGCTTTTTTTTGACACAATCTGAAAACAATTTTACGATCATTCCAATTTTAGTGACCTTGGCATTAACTGAGGAACAAGTTCTCTCTCTGCCCTCTCAAAAGCCCTCAATTAAAAAAGTCCTTGGAGATGGCCTCTACAAAGTTAGGTGCTGACATGAGGATCCCAATAGTACATAAGATAGTGAAGAGTGAGAAAACCACGAGACAAAGCCTGTCTATGACTGATGCAGCAAATTTCCACTCGTTGCACACAGATTTGTCCTTATCTTGGTCCGGAAAATGTTTGCCAATATAGCGTATCTCATCCAGGATCTTAGCCAGCTCGGACTCTATGCTGCCCACTGAAGAGCTGTGACTCGTAGGGAGGAGAACCTCGTCCTCACCTGTTTGTCCGACCGGCTGTCCATATTGGACCCCAGAGTCAGGTGAGGCAGTAGTTGTGGAGTAATGAAGGCTCTCCAGGCACTGCATGCCATTGGTGGATTGGGAGGCTGGGGCACCAGGAGCCTTGTTGTGAGAGGCTGAACGCACTCGGTCCTCACCAGGGCGCCTCATGCGCAGTAACCAGGCACACCATTCCAGCAGGATCACACGGGTCTTTCGAATCAATAATGAACAAGTCAGTCCTCTTACTTGGACAAAACAAACGAGTCCGATTTATTATTTTTATTGCTACTGTTGGGTTGGGGTTGGAAGGAAATGACTGAAGTTAGGATAAAGATAAAATTAACAGACAGTTGTGCAACACAAAATGATACTCACCCACTTAGGCATCTTACTCCCATCAGGGTCGTGGTGGTGGTATCGTAAGACCAAAACTGTGGCAATCACGGAGAAACCAACAATGACCATGGTGGTGGCAAAGTACTGAGCTACGATAAGAATGGATACATTTATATTATGTTATTACAACATAATATCTTTGTTCAAGCAGGAGCACGGAAAACACAAGAACATGAAAGGATTCAGTACAAAGAGCATAAAGTCCAAGAGTGCTTAGCCAATTCCTTACCTAATCACAAGACTCATAGTACACGTGTCAGAGAAAATCAAATAACACTTCATGGTTTCTGACATGATGAGGCACACTCTTAAAACAAACAATTCAGTACTGAATGGCTGCGGAGTCCTGATGAAATATGTTTCACCCATCTTCTCTATTGATGGCAGTTGGAACACCTCGCAATGGCTTTTATCTAAAAATCCTGGCTTACCTATTAAAGGCACAGACTCTGATGTGGCAGGCATAATCTCTGCAACTAGCAGCATAAAGACAGTGAGGGAGAGCAGAACGGTGATGCCTGCAAGGGAGACCAAAATTCAGTTTTCATAAGGATTCTGAATGGTATTTAAATGAGTTATGACACAGTTGAATTATGCTTTAGTGACCTGCCACAACTTGAGCTGGTTATGTAGCCAAGTTATGTAGCTAAAATATATGATCAAAACATGCATTTTACCCTTAGAAATAATGTATGCATTCATAATGCATCATATTCTTATGTTAAAACCGCAACAACTAAAATGTGGACAGGATGTGAAAACTCTGGTTGTTGGCAGATCCTGTTCAGATAGGGGCTGATGGCTTACCCACTACTTTCCTCTGTCTCAAGTAAACAGTAAGTTCATTCCCACATAGATTGTTCCCAATTAGCTTCACATTTCATTACATACTGTATTTATAGGTTTTAGGTATTTTTAGGTATTTAGGTATTTGCTAAATACCTAAAGAAGGGTGAAATTGCTGCCTTTATTTGTCATACCAGCCTGTAACAATGTAATCATTGTCTCTACAAAACACAGAAGTTTACAGTTTATGTTGTTCATGTTTATGCTGCTTGTGTTTTTGTCTGTGAATCAATTCTAAATGCAAATTGCAGAGACTGTGGGAGAATCACATCATATCATATTCCTGTTGACCCATTTGAACATTTTACAAATCACAATTACAACAGCACAGTTTTACTGAAAGTAAATACACAACATAAGGTCACTGAGTGAGTGGGTCTGCTTATGTCTAACAGCAGATCTGTTAACTCAGAAGCAGACACACAAACATTGTCATAGTTTAAGTCTTGACATGTGCCGTGAACTTCAGGGGGGCGGCAGTAGCTCAGTCGGTAAAGCACGTCGTCCAATGATCAAAGATCGGCGGTTCAATTCCCGCTCCCAACCATTCATTCTTGGAGTGTGAGCTGGCAGTGTGAGGTGCCAGCTCACCCTCCAAGCACTGCCAAGGTGCCCTTGAGCAAAGCACCACACACTCCACAAACTGCTCATCCAAAGATGGGGCTGCCCATCACCCAGCCTCCCTGTATATACTGCATGCCTACAGGCCCCTTGTGTGAGTGATTGGTTGTTTCAGGGGCCTGTACAAAAAAAAACATATGCATGGTTTCAAACAATGAGTGAAAACATAATAGTTTCCCTACGGGGATCAATAGAGTTTACTTCTTCTTCTACAGCCTTCAATATATAATATGTAAATATTTTGTGAGTTTCTGTCCAAGGAAACAGTGGGAATGTACACAAGCACACTCACAATGCTAAAACATTTGACTTTAAAGCACTGTTGGGTTTATGAAAGAAACTTGTCTTCCCTTCCAGCATCATCAAAGCACACATCTGATAGTATTTACAACATGTCTGCATACGTTTTGCTTGAAATGGGCTCAAACATTCAAATTAGTGGTGACAATGGAGATTAGAGGAGAAGTTTTCACTGCAAGTGAAGTCAGTCATTACCGGATCACTTCACAGAGCCACACAGGAAGTGGGTTAATGGAGACACACTCTTCTCAAGTAAATAATTTCTCAGGAGAAAATGGGCTAGGATTTAGATTAACTGAAGATAAAAAATGAAATCTAAGGGTTTCAGTTTCTAAACCAATCTGGATGTAAAGCCTTTAATGGCCTTCATCAAGGAAGAACTCTTCGCTTGTGTCAGAGACTACAACTTTCCTCGGAAATTCTCAGGAAATATCATTACTGTAACTCAATTAAAAAACAAAGTGGAGTGTGTTACAGATCAAAATACAAGATCTGTATCAGCCACTATGTGATAAAAGCTGATGCATTTGTTCAGGCTTAGCAGATCTCAGTGAGTTTTAGAACACAGATTTTTATCACCGAGTTGCACAACAGTTTTGTTTGTCAACATCTCACTATGCAATAATGAAATGTTGCATCATTCAGTCAGGATTAAATGTGATTAAATGATTAAATGTGTTTGCTTACTAATGCCAGTAGTCAGAAACTGTGTATGTGTGCGTGTGTGTGCGTGCGTGTGCGTGTGTCAGTGATGTGCGGTCAGGGGAGGCAGGTGAGGCATGGTCGTGACTCACCATGGATTGCGCAATGGCTCGACTAGCTGTGCTGGCATGCTATACTGTAATGCTGTCACTCTATATGTCGCTATTAAAATGTTCAAACACATTTTTTCTATAAACTAAATTCCCATAATTTAGCTATTGTGTATGATGTACAATGCTTCTTTGTCAACAACTGTATGTGTGTAATGTCTTTGAGTTGAGCGGTTCTGAAACTGCTCAACTCGAGAAAAGGCATGAAGTGAGACACACAGTTCTCCTGCTTCATGGTAGGGGGCGCTGGTGATCCCAGGGATTCAGCCGAGGAGTCTTCTTCGGCCATAGAAGAAGTAACAGCAAGCTACGATCTACAGTCAAGTGCAGCCATTCATTTATTTTCCGCTCACCTTGCCTTACTATAAAATTGGAGGATTACATTTATCAACTCAAAATTTTTTTGATGCTTTTGTTCAGCAGGAGCAGTGCATGGACTTCATTTATAAGTAAACGTAACATAAACAAGCATGCAGGTAACAACTTTTTTTTTAAACAAATGTGCTAATTGTGTATTACTGTTGTTATGTGTAAATAATTCTGCTATGAGACTTTAAAAATGACCTATTGCTAATTAAATGGTCAATAAGCTAAACTGTAGATTCATATTTTTGTAAATCTAATTATGTTGAAATCAGTGCATCACCAGCCATGAACCTCACCAGAAGTCACTGGTGTGTGTGTTTGTGTGTGGCCTGTATCAAACCCAGTGAAATCTTCTCTCCAGAGTCTGCAGGCAGAAGGAAGACGAGCAGGGCCAGGGTGGAGATCAGAATGCATGGGAGGAGCAGGTTGAGGGCGTAGAAGAGGGTCCGCCTCCGCATCACGATGGTGTAGGTGATATCAGGATACGTCTCTAAGCAGCAATCGTATGAACGGTGGTTTATCCGTCCTGGAATTTCTGTGAGACAAAAGAAGCCACAACCTTCTCTAGCAGGCATAGAATAAAACATTATGGGGAAATTAGCATTTCAGTGACAAAGAGCAAAAGTGTCATTTATGATGCAATCCTAGGACACAACTAGCTCCTCTTACCGACAAGATCCCACTCTCCGTTGGGAGTGTAGCTGGTGATATCTGCTTCTATCATCTTTAGGTCCAGAGAAAAGCCTCCATGTGTCCAGGAGCCAAACTTTAGCTCACACCTCTGGACATCAAAAGGGAACCAGCGCACATCTATGTAGCAGGTACTCTTGAAGATTCCTGTTGTGGTGAGAAATATGGCAAGAGCAACATGAATGTCAGAAAGATTTCTGCTTCACCTGTAAACAATTACTGAAGAGAGAAAACAGAAATGGAAGCAGCTGTGTGTGGATCACTGATAGAGAAGAACTTTGGAAGAAAGGCAGGGGAGGAAGATTAAAAAGAAAGATGACAGCTGTTAAATGTTAGAGAGGCAGCAAGGGAGGTTTTACTCTGAGATATGAAGTCCAGGTGCCATCTATCCTAACAGAGGTTAAAGAAATGAAACTGAATAGTGATTCTTGAGGACAGGCAGGCACAAATCTAATTTACATCCATTTCTCTGAAAGACATCAGTAAAAATAAAATTCCCTCTGTCAGCGCCATGAAGATCATGAATGTCAGCAGAGAATGAAGAGAGGTGGGCAGCAGATGAGCAGATTATTATTCAGTCCAGTGAATCTCAGTGTCAAATTGAAAACATCTATAACAGCCATATTTGCATACAACTTTTCCGTGATCGGTCATGTTTTCGACAAACAGGTATACATTATTGATTTGAAACGTAGGATTGGCAGATTCTAAATTTTCTTCTGTGCCAAGCAAAGATGGCAATTTATCAGAGCAGAAAAAAAAAGGTTGAAGGTTCGTCTGATAGTGCAAAAGACATTTTAAGAAGACTGTGTCAAGCAAGAATCCAAATCAATTTTAACTATTTCAGAGCTATGAATGATTTAGACACTTATGAACCTATAGGTTTAGTCAGTGTTTGTTTTAATTCACATATATCTTGCTTATGATCCTACATTTCATATAATTTGTTTTTGAAATGTGAGTTCTTGTTTGCGTGAATCTTTTTTGGATTTTGTGTCAATGTGACCATCTTGTATTTCCACTTTTATGAATAAACGTGACGTTAAAAATCAGATCTTCTTCCTTTTCCTTTGCTCAAAAGGTAAGCTACATGTTACATGCTACCTGCTACAGTATTGTACAGTGGATTGTCAATATTAACAGCTGATTTTGGCTGTCGTTTCGTGTGCTTAAAAACTGGTTTAGAGTTCCTTGAAGTGTTTTCTTCTTCGTCACCTCAAGGACTAAATTAGAAGGAGTATATCTAGCTCTAAACTAATCTGAATTCAAAGCAACAGTTTTCTAGTGATTTTGAGAGTCCAATACAGATGTTAGGTTGAGTGAAATGACATTAATTTTATTCTTAATGTTTCCGTGTATTTAAAAAAAAAAAGATTTTACCACCTTGCTGTCGCCACACAGCAAGCTAGTTTCTGGTTCGAGTTCACTCTGTGCAGCGTTTGCATGTTCTCCCCATGTCTGCGTGGGTTCTGTCTGTGGTCTTCTGCTTCCTCCCACATCCAGAAAAAATGTTTGTTTGTTTATGTCCTGTTTCTGGTAAGTCCTAAGGAATAGAACGTCCGTCTTTACAGTAGTAATGGCATTTAAATGACCTCAAATAGTGATTATACATTGAAATTTAATAAATGATAATTTGTATAACTTGTCAATATATAATAATAATAATAAAATAATAAATTTATAATAACTTATTAACAATTCAGCTTACCAACATCTTGTCAGAATCAATTGTGTTCGTTGGTTGAGGACTACCTGTATAAGGACAAATCTGTCTAGAACCGCAACCTACCAATCTAAAGTAAATGGGACAACATTTTCCTCACAATTTAAAGGGGGGCTTTGTTCAGATAGTGAGATGATCTCAACCAGTGGTTTCATAACACACATACACTCTGTTGTTCAAGCAGTGTAACCCTTCCAGGTGATTCCTTTATTGTATGTACAACAGATTTTGGTCGAACATTTCGTAGAAATTTATTAAATAGGTTTTGAATAATCAGTGGAATATAATGTCAGAAAAAAGGTGGAGATTTGTGATATAAAATTGTATCAGTTTGTTACTTAAAATTTCCTTTTGTATCCTTGTCTCACCGTCACCGAAAACACATGCTGTGATCTCTACAAAAAAATGTATGTTCCCATAGTTACATGTCATTAACATCATATTCTTGATTATTGGAAGATAATTAAGAGCTGGGACCATTTTTCATCTCATTTAAAAAAAAACTAACTGGCTCCCAAATTCGTTCAAGAAGAGATGCTTTAAATTATACAGAATGTTAAAGCAATTCCTTTCTGAGCACTTTCTGTTAACCATTTATTTTACTTTTTACATAGAAATAGGGCACCTTTCCAATTATTTAATTAAATTAGAACGTCTTTACAGATGTTTATGGAAGCTTTTCTGTATGAGGGATTAGTGATATTCAAACTCTTACCTGGAGGTAAATAGGAGCACGTGCCTGAAGAGTTGACCAAGACGTTGGTGTGGAAGGAAGCATCAAATCTTTCATCAGCGCTATTGACAACATGGGGTTACAAAAGTTATTACAAGTTATCCATCCATCCATACATACATCCATCTTCAACCACTTAATCTGGAGCCAAGTTGCAAAAGCAACAATCTCAGTAGGGATGCCCATGCTTCCCTCTGCCCAGCTCTTCCAGCAGAATCCCAAGGCATTGCCAGGCAAGCCGAGAGACATAGTCTCTCCAGCGTGTCCTCCCAGTAGGACATGCCTAGGGAAGGGTCAAGGAGACATCCGATACAGACAAACTCCCAGGAACCCTCAAGCACTCGATGAAAGTGTAGAGCTGGTCCAGTGTTTACCGATTGGGTTGAAAACCACATTGTTCCTACTGAATCCGAAGTTCGACCAACGGTCTAATCCTCCTCTCCATTACCCATACAGGGAGGCTGAGGGTTGTGATCCCATATAGTTGGAGCACAACCTTCAGTCCCCTTTCTTGAAAAGAGCACCACCAGCCCGATCTGCCAGTCCAGAGGTACTGTCCTCCAACTCTCAAGTTACAGAGACGGGTCAACTAAGACAATCCCTGCACATCCCTTACTTCAGGTGTCTACCACCCTGTTCAGGGGTTGCCACCACGACAGACACCTGAGACCTTGTGACCACAGCTCCCAGCAGCCACTTTGACAATGGTGGTGGAGAACATGGTCCACTCTGACTCAATGTCCCCAGCCTCCCCGCGGGATCTGGGAGAAGTTCTTCCGGAAGTGGGAGTTGAAGACCTCGCTGACAGATTTTTCCAACAGACGTTTGTGCCTGCCCAGTCTGCTTGCCATCGGATCCAGCTTATCACCAGGTGGTGATAAGCTGTCACTTGACAACTCCACACCTCTCTTCACCAAAGTGTGCAAGACACACAATCGCAAGTCTGATGATACAACAACCAAATCGATCATTGACCTTCGGCCTAGAGTGTCCTTATGCCATGTGCACATATGGACATCCCTGTGCTCGAACAAGATGTTGGTCATTAACAAACTGTAACTAGCACGGAAGTCCAAGAACAGAATACCATCGTGTTCAGAATGGGGAGGTTCTTTATCCCAATCACCCCATTCAAGGGATAGTCTGACCATTGAGTTATTTGCAACCAAAGCACAGCTTTAGTGGAAAGCATCCTGAAACAGCCAGACATGGACTCACACAAGTGAGCATTTATTTCTTATTCACTAGGATGCAATATACAGGACATTTAGATGATCTGAACAGAAGTGTTGTCAAATACAAATGTCTCATTATGGCATCAGGTATGTAGAACACAAGGAGTAGCAACTGATGCCATATTTCCCTGGAGATGGTTATTCAGCAGCCACTCTCACTGTCCCTGTAACCCAAAATCTTTCCAATATATAAATAAACTCCTCTGATGTTGACCAGCAAATGAACAGAAATTGGAAGAGTTGCTCAGAAACATAACTTGTAGGATCTCTTAATTCAAAGCTCCCCAGATCAAGGCTTTAGTACCTGAGACTATGATAAATGAGGAACAATATGATTTGTTCAGATTTTTTAAAAGATGGATTAATTGGGATATAAAGGACATTTTCCATCAGGGGAATTCTAAAGTTATTTTCATTTGTCTAAAATGATGCATTGCTCAATAGCATACCTCCAGACTTTGTGGAGAACCACAGACCTTGAAGTGTGTGCTCTGAAGGCCAACTTACCAAACAGTCCAAGGTAATGTTTATCATAACTTCTCACCATGTTTCTCAATTACAAGACAACATTCATTTTACAGAGACTGATCTTCTAGGGCTGTGGTGATGGATTTGTTGAAAAGTGGGAAATAGAAAGCAGAATATTCCTGCACAAATTGACATGTAGCCTCCTGAATTTCATTTCATTCACGAGTCTTGTTTTTAGCTCAAGAAGATTTATCCCTCTGCTGGAAATAAATAACATGTTTTGATGAATTTGGATTTTCCAAAAATATTGCCATTAAATAAACATAATAACACCATTGAGTTTGGATGTCATCCATCATATAAAGGAAACAAAATAAATTTAACAGTGTAGTTGTGGATTTAGGGATATGAAATCAGATGTTAAAGAGAAATTTTAAAAGTGAGCCACTCAAGAGTAAATTTTAGTTTAAATATTCAAAAGTTTTTTTGGCTGAATCCACTAAAAAAATGCACTCCATATCATAACCCAAAATCAATTATCAGGATACAGTAATTTATTATCACAGGTATAGTCCAACATACAGTACATAGTAAGAAAGAAACACAACCTGTTATATAGCAGAATGTCTGGCTTCCAAATGAGATCGTAAGGTAATCTCACAGTGTTCACGTCTCCATACTGTGATGGATCCCACTGGAGGAAATTATCGTACCAGTACTGTGGAGACAACAAACATAATGTATATTTCATGTTTCTCATGGGTCTTGAACATTTCCTTTGAGCCTGTTTGGGCTGCTGCATCTAAATTTTGCCAGAAGTGTGAAAACTCAAGTTGAGATTTGACACTGGTGTTTTTTGGCAGTGACAGTTAGTCTAATGAGCGACGTGAACAAGTGTGACAGGTGGTGTGGGCAACACTCAACAGAGATTTACTGCAATCAGTTGAGTTCAGCCAATGTGTCAGGTTTCAGAGGCACCTGGAGAGAATTTCCTCTTTTTCAAAGCAACAGCTGTTTTTACCCTTCAATCAGTTTGAAATGTGCAGCACTGGGTAAACTGGTACTATAATGAGTGTGAAACCTCATAAATCAGGTTTTGTAATTCAGCAGCTGTTTATCAACATACATTCAGAGACATCTGTTATTCCAGGTTGACACAAAAGATAATAATTCATATTTCAGTTTTGCTTGAGTGCAATTTGTGACCTAACAAATTGCGCTCAAGCAAAATTTGATTGTTTTGATTTGGTCCGGACCATGAATTCCTAAAATTCCAAATATTTTTTTGATGCAGGAAGCGTCATAGATATTGAACAACAAAAAGAAACAGACTTGAAACTTGAGTTTTGTTGTAGACAAGACAACTATCCAGGAAGACTCACATTTCTTGCTCTGCTGGACAAATATTTAATTACTTGTTCATATCTCAAGTGCTTCTGATAAAAGTGACAGCCAAATCTGTTGATAATGTTTCGAGTTAAATAATATGTAAGGTTTTAACAATGTTAAAGAATATGAACACCCCCCCCCCCAAACACACACACACACACACACACACACACACACACACATTGATCAGGAAACAAATTCCTAAATCCTATATACTGGTTGTATATTTTGCAGAGAAATATGAGAGTGACATAATTTTGAGTGTAACCCAATATAAGAAATATTTCAATGAATGTCTCATTACTCCACGATATAACTTTTAATCAAACTCACTCACAACTTCAATGAAAAAGAAGAACAAGTAAAAATGAATCTGGTCTTACCTATCTGGTATTACCAGAAAAAATATTCCAGAACAAATTCTGTTCTAGGAACCTTTTTTTGCAGTCTAATTAAACTCATATTATTCAGGAACATGTCGTATGCATATACTGTACTTGTAAGCGTTACATTGTACTAGTGATCTTGTTTTGACAAGTCTTACCATACGTAGCCAAATGTTGGTTGTTAAGACCTGGTTCTTCTCATCCTGTTAGAAAAGCATGACATTTATTGGGATCATTATTCAGGTATTACATTAAAGACACACATAAAACTATCTGTCCAAGATACCAGGTGCAGTGACAGCAATTAAAATCCAGATGGGTAAATGCAACCAATCATCTAAAACACAATGGTCCCCATTGTGTTTTATTAATGGATTATATTTGTTTAAACTGATCAGCCAGGGAGACGCATGAACTGATGGGTAAACAAGACTGACTCATAACAAGAGAGGCAGAAAGCAGCTCTCAATTCAGAATCTTGTGTCAGCAACATTAGGTTGATATGCTTTCAGGGAAATCTGAAGGCAACAACTGAGGCAGGAGTTTTCAGCATTTACCTGCTTTTTTCTTTTTTTTTACATTATTTTAATCATGGCACAGAACATATCAACAGCCTCAGTGCAGTGATGCGATTCCACAGGCCTGGGCAGCGTAAGATGAGTTGTTGTGATTGGTTGAGATTCCACACTTGGCAGTAGCTTAAGAAATGCTGTCTTTTACATTCTAGACACGAAAAACATTCATACTGCAAGTGGTTAGCAACATAGCTCAACAGCTAACAAACCATAGCTGGTTGCTAGCTTCGTGGCAAAAGAGATTAACTTGATTATTGATTAAGATTTGACAAAGAGGTTAACTTCTTCTTCCTGTTCATTTTTAGGTTGTACATTGTAGATCATTTAGATGCTCACACCAGAAGGTTTAAGCAAAGGTGGATTTTCAAGTGACTCCTTTGTGTGCTCCTCTTCAAATCAGTGCATTTCCCTCTAATCTTCTCCTCATTGGTCTTTCTAACTGTGTTATCTTCTTCATTTCAATTAATTTTTTTTGTTCCCAAATTCCATGATGAATGTTAATTCTATTGTAATGTGTCATAATGTGGCTTGGCACTGTAATGTTGGAAATTGGTAGAGGAGTTATGACAATACAGTATAAACAGATTAGAAACCACACATTACAACCATTAGAGACTGGTTACCTGACTTGTAAATTTTAAAAGTGCGTGTGAGTATCTCTCATTTACAAATTATTATCAATGTGTAACTATCGATTCAGAGCTGCTGCAGTTTTTGTGTATCTGAGTCTTTTGTGTTTTTGCTGTTCAGAGAAGTCATTTGGTGGACAATAAATTAATGCATATTCGATAAATCTAAAAGTCACAGACCTATTTATATCTGAAACTATTGAAAATTGAAGTGAATTTGTATAAGGAAGTGGTTTTGCTATTTCTGTGAACTTTTTATTAAAGACATTTATTGTAATGCAGCCTCACTGAATCACACTGCATACTGAATTTGGAATTACAGGGATGTGTTCACTGATGTCTTAAATTTGATAAATAAAGTCTTAATAATATATCTAACTCATTTTCTATTGTTCACTGTGTTTAATGCTAATATACGTATATGCTAGTAAATTATCAGCTTTTTATAGACATCTGCATAGTTTTCATGGTGTTTCAATGGTGATCATTTCGATTAAAGACAAGATCATGAACCGTGAAACAATGGTTTCAGACTGCAGGTATTTTGCTCATTCAAGCTCAAGGCTGTCACCCTCATGCTGGAAATGTGAATATCATAACACAATAGCTAATTTTAACTGAAGTGAGAAGATAAGAAATAATCATATTAAAAGGACATTCACCTCAACAAGGGGAACTGATCATCACGTCACCGTGTGTAGGGTGTAGCCATGTTGTCAGGTGATGTGTTGTCACTATTTACTTACCACATCTATGATCTGCATGAGGCTTAAACCAAAGTTAACAGTAAGAGTGTGGGAGTCATTTGAGATGGGTCGAACCAGTGGGTTGTAGCGAGCCATCAGATCATCATACAGTCTGTGCTGGTCCGGCCCTTGAACAGAAACTGAGGAGGATGGAGAAACATTAATGAAAATATCTTTAGGAAAATGTCTCTAAATTCAGCATCAAAATCACACATCCCAAAATCTACATCCTGCAGCACAAGCTTAAACTTGATAATTGTCCTTTAATACAGAGAAGGTACCTTTTGAAATCAAGGGGAAAAGTAGATCGTAATAATAATTTTGAATAAGTAAAAGCAGATGATTTTGTGCATTAGCACTAGTAGGATAGCACTGATAGATGGGGCGGCGGTGGCTCAGTGGTAGAGCAGACGTCTTGCACCAGACATCGCCCAGCCATCGGCGGCTCGATTCCCCCTCCCACCAGGACATCCTCCAGAGTGTGAGCTCACGGTGGGAGGTGTCAGCTTACCTCCCAGCCACTGCCGAGGCACCCTTGAGCAAGGCGCCCCCTACAAACTGCTCTTTGGGGTGCAATCCCTCATGCACCACTTGTCACTCTGCCTCCCCCTACTGTTTGATGTTACTAATTGCATGCCTACAGGCCCCGAGTGTGTTGTGTTTCAGGGGACTGTATACAACAATGTATGTATGCATGATCTAACACATACTGTATATGCATGTAACTGTGGACTGAGAAAGACAATTTCCCTGTAGGAGTCAATAAAGTGGACTTTTTTCTTCTTCTTCTAGATTAATCTGTGTTTGTCAGCTCTGGTTTCCTTTTTAATAACATACACTGACATGGACGACTCGTGATATTCAACCACTAAACAAAGGAAATGTTTGCTATTCTCCCGGTGGGATGAGTTATGATCACACAGTGAAGCAAAACAGGCAAAATTATAGTGTTCACACAAGAACAGGTAACTTTCTTCATTCAGCAGGCCATTAATTAAAAAAAGTTACAGAATTCTGTTATCCACCAGCCTGAAATCTATTTTATGGATAATAATTACTTCAGTGGAGGTATATGAGGTTAAATGAAAAATAAAATATCTTGCAGATTCTCAGCTTCTCTCCAACTCCACTTTAGATCAGGTGACTCAGTAACCCATGATGTAACCTGTGTCCATGCAGAGGGTAGGTTATGTCCATCTATCCACCATTTTCTTGTAGATGAGACAATCATGATTGTCTCATCTACAGCTGCTTATCCACCTCGAAGGGTTACGAGTCTGGTGGAGTCTATACCAGCCAGCTCCTGACAAAAGGTGGGGTATACCCTGAGTAAGACGCAAGTTAATTGCAGGGCCATGTAGGTTCTGTCTCTCTACTGAAATCTCTTACTAAATGTTTGGCAACATGTTTTTTATCCCTACATTGTGGTATGAATGAGGCAGATATCCAAATAAATGTCAAATGCCTAGAAATATCTACTCTTCATTTTAATATAGTCTTATTTCTACTTGTGACTTATGAACATTTTTAGTCGTGGTTACTCACTATTGCAATGACCATAACCCAATTATCTGAGACTTCCTAAAGGATACCCATTATCCAAATGAAATGGCAAATATTCTGTTTCCTAGGTTTCTCACAAATCCTCTGTTCCCTGCATCCGGTTCTTTCATGACTGAAAAAAATGAGTGAAAGCTCTTCTTTGTCCGTGAATGAATCCCCAGCAGATTTTCCCACCAGCAATCATCCATAATCAAATTTCACTTTGAGAATCAGTAAGATGACATCAGCGTGTGTGTTACTGCCCTGAAATACTTCCCAGTATATTACTGGCTACCAGTCCACATGAGAAACATTTCTGATATGTTCTCAAAGTGAGCTAGAGAAGAAGTCTTTCTACTGCTTTGTGCCTGAGTCGTGTTGGGAACTTTTAATGTGCACATGACAGGATGCTTCCTGTGCAGCCAATTACTGATTACCACTAACACCACCAAATCAAAGTACAGTATTCAAAATTCAGAACAGATTAGAAACCAGTAAAACTAATTAAAGCATTTTTTTAAAAACCTGGGTGTGGTAAAATGCTCTGTGTAGCTTCTAGACCGGAAAAAAACAACAGCATTGTGCAGGTCATGGGACATACAGGGCAATGGGACAAACAGTATCTGAAGAAACACACAGTATTAGGTGGAAGCAAAAATAAATCAGATGTTGCTCTAGTTTCAAAAAGAGAAACCGCTATTCAGATTTTGAATTTTGAACTCAAAGTGAGCCTCCAGTCCATTCAAACAGATTCCATCTCTCTCTCACACACACACGCGCGCGCACACACACGCTCTTTAGTCAGTTCTACTTGTTTGTCCCACTAGGTGCACCTCTCACTGTTATTTCCATCATCTCCAGCTGAAACTCTCCAAGTTATCTAACTAATAAATTGTAAATGCAGCAAAAGCTCACTTGCTTTTCAGCTTTAACCTACAAAGGTTTTTCAGTCGTTGCATCATTGTGCACGTTTAATGCTTTTTCTGTGTTGAAAGTTTTACGTTTTAGAGATGCACCAGTTTCACCAAATACTGTACAAAGACACTTTTTTAAATTATTTGTTGCGCACATTCGAACCATTGCATTGATAATACTTTGGGTGTTTTCCTTTGCATTAATAACCTATGAGTTTTGTGAACTACTGTACATTAGACGTAGCCTCTGTTTAATCAAGTATGACCGGCTGGGTGGCGTTTAAAAAAAAAAAAATTTACACAGCATTATAGATATACAGGAATTCGGATCTCAAGTGTTTGGCACAGCAGGTGTTGTTTCACTGGAGAAGCTTATCAACATAAACAAGAAGTTACGTAAAATCCTCATGAATAAGACGATCTTATTCCTCTAAATGAAAATCCTCCTGAGGCGAGGAATTAATCACCAATTAAAAAAAAAAAAAAAAGCATGCTGAGCTCCTACCTTCCAGCGTTGATGCAGTGATCGCAAGAAAAAGCAGAAGATCATGCAAATCCATGTTGAACCGAGAGTGGACTGAGGCGCGGAGGGTACTGTCGTGGAGGCCCCCGTGAGGTAGGAGGGGTCCTCCTCTCAATGAAAAGCAGATGTTGGGATGGAGAGATTGGCTGCAAACACTGAGCCCTGAGATCACAGTGAAGAATATCATTCAAACTTTGATGGGCAAAATCCGCTCAACACACATGTGAATAAATTACAATACCACATACCTCTAGTGTTTTTGTATAGATGGTGACTGTTAATGAGTATCATTAACTGAAGTCTCCAGTGAATTCAGGGTCCATCCATGTAAGCCTCCTGCATGAGGGACTGTTGAGGGAGCTGCACAGCGTCCTAAAGCCCTGCAAACTGTCTTTAGTAAAGTACTGTATAGGGACATCTGCTGTCTCCTGATCAGAATTACAACTGTATTGATTGTCGTATTAAAGAAGATGTCGATCATGTGGCACTTATGAAGCCAGAAATTTGGTTTATTCAAAGTAAAATGGTCAAATTTGCCATAATCCTGAATTTATTCACAAGAATTTGGATTATAGTGAATTCTCATCAATTCTTCATCAGTACATCTCTGCCACACCAGCACATATTGCACACAGTACTGTAGAGACTCAAATTTGTACTTCTCATATTGCTTATACAGTCAAAAACAGTGAGGTCACATGATTGTAAAACCTGGATGCAACGCTGAAGTTTGGAAATGATTATATTATCAATATTGACGTCCAAGGAATTAAGCCATCAGTACCAGCAGCAACTTTCTGCCTGCAGAAAGTGTGTGATAAAACGTGTTCCAACATAATCCAAAAAACAATGCCTTCTGGGTGGTCAAGAGCTGGAGAATAAAACATCTATTACTATATAAGCTGGATCAAGAGAGTTCTCCAATCATTGAAAAAAAGAAGCAAATCACAGTAAATAAAAAGAATCAGCTGAAAATCTCTGTCAGTCTATGTTTGATTTAATTGGTTAGGTATAATTTCTATGGATAGGCAAATACTGCACATTTTTGAATGAAGGAAGCTTCAGAGATAAGCAGATAATACCACAAGAAAAAAGACATAATTTTATAAGGTTATCTTCTTGGTGTTTATTTGACAGGAAAACATACAAAACTGACTGAATACTCTTTCAAACCGCAAAAATAGCTCCATATTTAAATTGGACTCTTGTCTTCACAAACTGAAAACATTAATTTGATGCATCTTATGAAAACTCACAATTGTCTTCAACAGGTTTTATTAGCTTCACTGCTCATTAAACATGACTGGGCTGACAGCTCCATAAAGAAGCAGCACCTGAAGGTAAACACCAATGTCCTGTAATAGTCACTGAGACTCTGATGTTTTTGCTCTGGAAAGGAGTCAACACTGACAGCACTTATAGTCAATAGGCATCTTTATATTCAGACACATTGAAGAGCCGATTAAAAACTATGAGAACTATGCTCACTGAACATTGATGACTCTATCATAATGTATTAACAGGATTATTACACAATTGTCTAAATACTTGGTTTAATGATATGTTCTCATGAATCAAAATGTCTTTCGTCTTTGTACCAGCCTCATACTTTATTCAGTGTAAACATACATGTCTGGCCTCACATGTCTGGTTCATATTTATATTGATACTTACGATATAAACAAAGCAGTCAGAGATTGCAACATCCCGTAACACCCCTGAATTCAACATTTTACCTTGACCTACACATTTTTGTGCCTCTGGCTTCCTGAAAATGTTGCTTTTTGTTTTGTGATTATATCTCATCTGGTTTCAGAGATGAGATATAATTGTTCTTACGAACAATTGTCTCTCAAGGAGTTGAATATCAGAATCAGAATCACTTTTCTTTGCCATCGT
This sequence comes from Antennarius maculatus, assembly GCA_013358685.1. Taxonomy (NCBI): domain Eukaryota; kingdom Metazoa; phylum Chordata; class Actinopteri; order Lophiiformes; family Antennariidae; genus Antennarius; species Antennarius maculatus. The sequence continues at coordinate 21,402,417 of CM023606.1, forward strand.
CTGTTGAAGAACTGACAAGGATTTTTTTTTCAGCCAACAGAATGTGCGTACGGTATCACATGACTGCCTTCCAACAATCCACAATGAGTACAAAAGTTGAAATTTGACCTAGACCTATTTTTCTCAAGGTCAAGGTCATCATCTCATTATCATCCCCTTTGCCACCCGAGTAATATGCTTTTTCTTTCATCTTTCTATCTGCAACGGTTGTGAATATTTTTGGTGGATGGACGGATGGATGGACAGATGGACGAACACACAAACACTGACAATTACAACATAATGACTGACCAACGTATTGCTCTTTTCAGTATGAAACTTTACAGTTAACATGCTTTCATTTGACCAAGTCGTCCATTCTTTAGTTTTAATCTATCTGAATTAATTTTTATTTTTTCATTTTGATATTTATGTGTCTTCAGTCACCAACAAAAGCAAAAACTAAATTTACTCACATTTTATTGGTGACATCCTGAAGGAAGTTCTTATGAACAATTGTCCCTCAAGGACTTGAATATGTGAGACAAATACAAAAAAAATCTCAAAGGCAGCTCTTCCACTAGCTGAATGTTACTAAAACTGGAATAAAATTGTGTTCATAATAAGCGACAAGACTTTGTCAGGATCTGTAAAAATGCGGTACTAAAAGTTTGATTTGTTTAAGTGCGTTTACTTGTATCCATAAAATATAGTTATGAAATCATAAATGTATAACAATTGAAGTTTTTAAAAATATCAATGTATTGTGGATAGTTTTTTAAGTACTCCACCCTCAGCTGTTCAGGAAAAGTGAATGCAGTGACAATGACAATGATTTTATTTGCCTACGTAAGGCCCCTATGAGATAACTTACCATGAATTTGAAAAGGAAAAAAACGAGTTTTTCAAACATAAATTAAGTGAGCCACATTAAGGGTTAAACGTGCTACGTTTCACTTCCGGTTATGTCCTGCAGTCTGATTGGTGAATCGAGCCGGTAGGCGGGAACAAGAGGACAACCAGGAAACGAAGGATAGTTATGACAGGCGGCCGTTTACGTGAACTTAATGCTGTGAACTTTTCAAAATTTGTACGTGAGGACAACATTAGTGTGTCTCTGACGAGACCGGCATCACGAACACGTATCTCAAAATGCATGCTACACGAAAACGCCGAGGCAACATTTCATACAAACCAGTGCAAAACAGGTATGTACGCTTTACCTACACATTTCGCTAAAATTAATTCTCCACAAGCCGCTCCATATTTATCAATTAAGAAAAGCAGATTTTGTTCAGAAGTCTCAGAAATAACGAACCCCTTCTCAACTTTTCTCCTTTGCGTCCAGAAACTGTCTGAACTTTCAAAAATTGGGATAAATTCCCAAAAGGTAGCACATCTAAAAAATTTAAAGGGAGGACAAAGTACTCACATTTCCACTTCTTTTATTTTGGCACACACCAAAAAATGAACGCTTACGCCTTTCAGGTATGACCCTTCATCAGAGCATTCAAATCACATAAATTCAACTCACTTTATAGGGTAGGGATAGCGAGGTAACCAACAGCTGAGACAATCAACAAGCTCCAATTAGATTCCAGACAATTTGAGGCATAGATTAACAAGATGCTTACAATACATAGTGCCAGAATATTATAGACAGTTTTAACCCAAAAAACATTTTAAGCTATAATTATCATTTAGTCCATTTGGTGTCTGAGTGTTGAGTCTATATATCCACTGCATTTCTTTTTGTGCCAGTTTTTGAATAACCCCTTTTATTCAAAGATAAAGTTATATAAAAGATACATTGATGACATTCTGTTATTTTGGGATTCCACACAGTCCAAATTAATGGAGTTTGTATCATATCTCAACAACTTAGGTTTCCTGAAATTCACTTGTGAACAAAGCATGGACAAAATCAACTATCTGGATCTAACCATATACAAGGATGAAACTGGCATGATTTAAACATCTATTTTCAGAAAAGACATGGAACGAAATTCAATTTTGCATGCTACAAGTAATCATCCAGTACACTTAAAAGAAAACATCCCAGTAGGTCAATTTGTGAGGCTCAAACGCAATTGCTCCAACCCTGATGATTTTGACTCAAAACAAACTACTATGAGTACTCGATTTAAAGACAGAGGCTATTCTTCTAATTCTATCCAGAAAGCTATACAACGTGCCAAGAACACCACCCGCCCTGACCTTCTGTCTAATGCACCAAAAACAAAAAATCCAAGTCGGGCTGTTTTCTCAACTGAATACAACCACTGTGCATCAGAAATCAAAAAGATACTCAATAGACACTGGCATGTGTTACAAGCAGAGCCATCTGTAAAGGACCTCTGCAAATCCCCACCCCTTGTTGCATTCAGAAGACCACCCACAATCAAAGATACTGTCATGTACAAGAATATGGTTCCAAAAAAGACCACATGGCTGAAAAGTACTGGTATGTACAGATGTGGTAACTGTGCCTGTTGCAACAACACATCAGATAAGAAATTATTCAACCATCCCCACACTGGACGGAAGATTCCCATCCGTGAATTCATTAACTGCCAATCAACACATGTCATCTACATGTTATTATGTCCCTGTGGTCTGGCGTACGTCTGACAAACCAAGCGACCACTAAAACAAAGAATATCTGAGCACAAAACTGCAATTCGCACAGGAAACATGGACTATTCAATTGCGAAACATTATGCTGAAGCGAAACATGGATCATCTTCGTCATTAAAATTCACAGGGATTGAGAAAATTGAAATGTCCACCAGAGGGGAGATATTCTAAAAAAACTGGCACAAAAAGAAATGCAGTGGATATATAGACTCAACACTCAGACACCAAATGGACTAAATGATGATTATAGCTTAAAATGTTTTTTGGGTTAAAACTGTCTATAATATTCTGGCACTATGTATTGTAAGCATCTTGTTAATCTATGCCTCAAATTGTCTGGAATCTAATTGGACCTTGTTGATTGTCTCAGCTGTTGGTTACCTCGCTATCCCTACCCTATAAAGTGAGTTGAATGTATGTGATTTAAATGCTCTGATGAAGGCTCATAGCCGAAAGGCGTAAGCGTTCATTTTTTGGTGTGTGCACAAATAAAAGAAGTGGAAATGTGAGTACTTTGTCCTCCCTTTAAATTTTTTAGATTTGCTACCTTTTGGGAATTTATCCCAATTTTTGATAGTTAATCATTTGGTCTAGCACTTTATAGTAAAAACACATAGTTGATGCGCAACGTCTTTTTTTCTTATCTACTGTCTGAACTTTATTTGACAATCTCTTGCCGTGTGGGGTTAATGAATAAGGACTGAGCCAAAGCGCTCCTGTTGCATGTGACCGGTAGAAGAGACGCACCGCACCGATTGTCGTTAATAACCTCCTTGTTAAGGCAGAAAGGACATTAGATCACACCGCAGCAGCATAGAATATATGCGTACTGTTAAGCTCTATTTTCTTCCTGGCTATAAATTAATGGTCTTTCTTCTGATCACACCACGCTTGGGTTTTGTAGCTATTTATCAAGCTAAACACTAAACAACCAGGACACG